>JAGSXJ010000017.1:0-600000 GCA_020726575.1 Plectosphaerella plurivora | reverse complement strand
CCGTGGTGGTCGGCTCGTCCTCGTCCTCCTCATCTTCAACCTTGTCCTCCTCGTCCTCAGCCTCGACGGTAGGCTCAGGAGCAGCTGTGGTCGTCTTCTTGGCCCCAAAACGGCGCGCAGAACGAGTCGAGGTCTCCTCAGCAACAGCGGGTGCGTTGGTCTTGCGGATAGTCTTGGGCCTCCACTTGGAACGAGTACGAGTGAGTTCCGGCTCATCCTCTTTTTCTTCCTCGTCCTCGTCCTCGTCTTCCTCCACATCCTCCTCCTCCTCCTCGTCCTTGTACTCGCCCTCCTCAGCAGACGCAGTACTGGTGGCCGTGGGGGTGGTCTCGGTCGCATCGGGGACCCAAGTGACGTGCTGCACATGGTAGACGCTCTTGCGGTGGCCCTTCCAGCCGTTCTCGTCGTCAAAGTTCATCTGTGTAGAGAATCGAGTGAAGAAAGTCTTGGGCTTGACACCCGTGGGCAGGGGAAAGTCGTCGTACGCGCCGCGAAGGAGGTACTCGGGCTGGAGGAACTCGATATCGAAGAGTGAATCAATGTTACGCGCCGGTGGCTCGTCATCGTCCTCGGTATCGTCTTCGCCCCTCTTGTCGATGTTCTTGAGATCATGCTTCAGCTCCTTGGGCACGTGCTTGAGCCAGTCTTTGTCGTCCGTGTCGATGGCCTGCTTTCCGCCACAGGGCTTGGCTTCCGACAAAGCTGCAGGGTCGGAAGGAGCCGAGCTCGCGGACCGGGCGTTGCCAAGCATGGCGAGCCCATGAAGGAGAAGGATTTGTCGTGGATGCATCGTGTTTTAGGAAATGCGAACCTAGAGGCGGAAGAGGAAGAAGAGCCTCGGAGAAAGACCAGGAGGACGATCGGCTGTTTTGTACTGAGACGAGGCCTAGCTGAATTTAATCATGTCCATATTATTTTCACTCAAGGGGCGAGAAGAGCTGAGGTTTCATGACTTTACGAGAAAGTCAAGGCGCCTCCGACGATGAGCTTTGGTGCTGAGCCGTATAATATGGGCACAGGCGCCACGCTCTCCGCCACCATGCTTTCAGTGGCGTACAGGAACAGCCCAACAAGTCGAAGCCTGTTGAGTGAGGTAGTATCACTGGGCTCGTACAAGTATCCGACTCTGCAAGCCTAGAAAGTCAAGATTGAAAGGGGTATATGCGCTTGTCGAACCAAACCACACGCAGTTGCCAGCCCCAAAGTCCTCAGCCAACCCGATATGCACTGCAAGATAGTTAGCCACGCACATCATCAAGAGCATGGGAACAACGTACTCAATGACAAACTGTCTGTCCTTCCACATGCCAGTCCCGATCCACATGCCCACATTCACCACTTTGGCGTATTTAAGGTCCTCCGATGTGATGTTGATGACCATGCGGCAGCTGCCATCTTTTGCCAGAGGCGTTCCTCTCCCCAGGAACTCCAGTCTGATGGCGTTCACTATATCAGCCATGGCATCATGTAGAAAGTGAAAACGGTGGGCCAGGCGTCAAGAGGCGTAAAACGAACACAAAACTTACATCGCCGGTGGCTCGTCGTTGGTTCTTAATTTAAACGAGGCGTCAACACCTTCCTGGCTCAAGCCATGACCATTCGCCTACATCGTATACGGTCAGTATAGAATCGAGATGAGGGATTTGTACCTACAACCACTGTCCCTGTCCCGAAAGTAGCCGTCCAAGAGCCTCCCAATACTCTGCCGACGTCCGTGGTTCCAACCAGTGGCGGCGAGTCAAAGGCGATATCAATGCGAAAGTCAAATTCCAGACGCGGTCGTGGCAAAGTGATCGAAGGACATGGTATGTCGTCGAATCCTTCCCTCCCCTTTCGAGCCGTGGCGTCGCCGAGGGCCGTAGCCTGCGGCTCTGGTGATGACGACGCGCTGGAGAACCCCTCATGCTGCCGCGCGTAGTTTCTCTGTGGCAGGTGTCCGAAACCCGACTCAGTGAAGATCCAGTTGGCGTCCCAGTCCGAGTTGGCGAGGCCGTCGATATCGCCGCTCCAAGTCGATCCTCGCGGCACTTCCGCCATCCTCGGCACGTCAATGATCTGGCGAATGTCCATGTGTGCTCTTGTCTCAGACTTTGTGTCTCCCCAGAGTTGCAGCGAGGGTCAAGGTGGCCAGGAAGAAGAAGGTCTCGTCTTGAGTCGGCGGGACAATGCTCCGGGGTGCCGCTGGCATCTTATTCAGTTGCCCCTGGGCACCATCATCCCACCAACTGCCAAAGTCGAGAGGCACAGGACAGCATTGACAGGAAACCCCCCGGAAGACGTTTCCAAAGTCCCGGGATCCCCGGAGCCGATTGGGCGCTTTCGCCAACAGGCAGCGTGCATGGCGTCCAGGCTGATTGATGCCCTCTCGTCAGTGGTCGTCCAAGCGAGTCGGCGCGGGATGTGCATGATGCAGAAGTCCGCCGCCGCCCAGCGTCGGCTAGATAATCACGCCGTGTCACACCCGACAACGCGGGCCGCCCCTGCCCAAGTCATTCGACCGGCAAAGAGACGAGCCGCTCCTCGGCCGAAAGAGCACAACAGCCCAGGATGAGCGCGCAGCATTCCTCTCCCCGCGGCTCCGGCGCCTCATCGGCTCTACAACTCCCCGACTGCTTAGACTATCCCCTCGGCATCATAACGTTGGCATGCACTTATAAATTCATCAGCAAGGAAAAGAAATTGGCAGCAGATGAAAGCAGTATTCTCCTATACTCCCTAGTCTGAGTTTTCACTCCATGTCCGTGAAATGCGTAAATCGACTTGTGGCCTCATGGCTTCTCGGTGTTTCGTAACTGCTCGGAACTCCGCCGTCTCTTGACTACGAGTCCAGCTCGGGAGGAGTCTCTGCGCACCTATCATCACGCAAGAGGCCGGCCGTGTGGTGTTGGGAAAACAAAACCTGCCGTTCAATGGCGGGCAAAACGCATGGTTGAAAGGGGACCCCCATGCCTCCGGGGTGGAGAGAGGGGACCGAAAATGGCGGCTGCATGAGACCCGCCGGTGATAACATACAGGGGACGAAGTGAATGTAAAAGCAATGCCTCATCGACATTTGACCAAGTTGTCCCCGCCCAGAAAAAGCAGCATGCTACCCAGTAACTGTCTCGCAAAGATTTCCCAAATGTGCATCATCATACTTTGGGACAAGAACGGATCGCATGTGCCGAGACGGGGACGACTCGTGAAGCGGGCTCTGCCCCTTACGCCGAGACGGTGGCGGCGTTGCCCGGGGGCAGGACGTTGTCGTTGAACGAGCCCTGCATGTTGCCTAGAATACAGATTAGTACATTGTCTCGGGCGTGGCTTAGATGGGGACATCTTACCGGCAGGGAAGTAGTTGCAGACCGAGTACCACATGCCGAGGCTGGGGTTCAGGGTGCCAGGCTCGCAGAAGTGAACGGCGCAGCCAACCTGCTTGGTGTCGACCCAGACGACCTGGGAGAAGTGGCCCCAGCCCATGAAGTTGCTCATGTCGGGCTCCTTGCCGTAGAAGTTGGGCGAGTAGAGGTTCAGCTCGCCGTTGTACCACATGTTGCTGATAGCCTGGGAAACAGCCTTGGATTCACCGAGGCCGTCGCCGTTGGTGGCACCCCACATGGCAAGGTTCTGGCCGTAGCCACCGCCGCCAGGGGTCCTGTTGATGGTGTTAGGGTCTGATGTTCCTCAGTGAGAGATGTTGGGACAACTTACAGGTCGTGCTCGAAGACGCACTTGGCGGCGCTCTCGGCAGCGTAGTCGGAGTACTTCTGGCCCCACTCAAGAGCGGGAGCGGAGTGGTTCTGACGGTGGATGTTGTGGTGGTAGAGAGCGGCGGACTGCATGCTGTCGTCGGCGGGGGCGGCAACCTCGGCGGGCTTCTCCTCCTCAACAACAACGGCGGCAGGGGCGGGGGTCTCGACGACGACGGGCTCAGGGGTGGGAGTGGGCTCGACGACGACGGGAGCGGCCTCGACGACAGGGGCGGGCTGGACAGGCTCGGGAGCCGGGTCGGGGGTGATGGTAGAGAAGACGGGAGCGGGCTGAACAGGCTCCTCGAAGAACTCGGCGGGAGTCTCAACGGGGGGCTCCTGACCGGCGGTAACGGTGACGGTAACCCACTTGACCTCCATGACGGTCTCCATGGCGCGCTTGTCAAGAGCGGCGGCGAAGGCCATGACGGCGCCGGAGGCGGCGAGGATGACGGAGGACTTCATTGTGATTGTGTGGTGTGTGAGAGAGGTCTGCGGTTGTTGTTAGTCTCGCCAGGAGATGTAGATGTGAGACTCGAGCTGCGTGGAAAGTGACGAGAGAGTGAAAATGAGAATGGCTGAGATGAGAACAGGTGATGCAATGATAGAAACAGTGACAAATGGGTATCAAGAGGAGTGTAGCAGCGCTATGATTGTGAGGGGCAATGAGACGGACGGATGATGAGGACAAGGAAAGAAAATGTGCAAGCAAGTGACGGCGGTGGGAGTTGGTGATATAGGTGAATGTCGGGGAGCCCGTTGCCGTTGGAATGCATGGAGCGCGTCGACGTTTCAAAACCCTACGATCGGGTGCGGTCTCGAACACTTGCATGCCAGGTCGAGGCTGTCTTGGCCGGCCGGACGTAGATGGCGGACGGAACAAGGGCATTGTGAGGGAGCTGCACATTCCAGTTGTGTTCCGCATGCAGCCGTTGTCGAACCGTTGCGTTCCGGAAACGACGCTTGATCGCCTGCCCGCCATGTGGTCCAGGCCACTGGACCGTTCGCCACGCGCATACCCGTCGGGAAGACCGACAAAGAAAAAGACGAATGCAGTTGTGCTAGAAGCAGGAAAGAGGCCCAGGCCCACGCAGGAAGGGAGAGTGTATGGCATTGGGTTGGAAGCAGCCCGAGTGTGCTTGGCGATTCGGCTTACCTTGATGGCGTCGTTGTGACTGTGACTCGAAGTTGGCAACTCGAGTGTGTTTCGTGGGGGGGTATGGGATCAAAGATATGTTATATCCTCGATGCTGCTGCTGTCAAAGCGTGTATTGATTCTGTGCAGTGATGCTGTCGTAGTGGTTCCGTCGAGGACCTTTGTCGTATTTGTGTGTACGTCGGTGGTATGTGTGGTTGGACGAGGGAAGCCGCAAGTCTTGCTTGTGGACCAGGCGAAACAGGGAGTCTTGAGAAGGAGTGACAAGAACAAGAGCCGAAGGCTGCCGATGTGATCGTGAACGTGATGGACGGGCAGGGTTGACCTGTGTGGGTTGCGGGTTGTTGCGTTGTTTGGGTGGAGGGAGTGTGTGGGTGCGTCGATTTTGGTGGAAAAAGACGTGCGGGACGGGCGACCAAGGCCTGAGGAAGGAGTGTGGGTTGAGAAGAAACGAAGTTGTTGCGGCTTTTGCAAAGGAATGTAATGGGTCGGAAACCGGATCGCTCCTCAAGAGGTGGTGAAGCAGAAAAGGGAGACCAGAACAGAGGACGAAGTGAGACGGGCGGCGGGCTAAAAAGGACTGACTGGTTGGCGGCGTTGCGGTTCCTGCTGCAGCTCCTGCGGGGGGGGCCTGGAACACGACGACCAGGGGGGGGGCGCGGTCGGCGACGACAAAGTGGGAAGGACGGGCCACGGGGAGAGTGGTGATGGGGGATTGAGGTGAGGAGGGGAGGCTAGGATCGTTGGAGCCGGCGCCGCAGGGTCGTATTTCGTGGGCAGGGGTAGAAGGGGCACAGAGGGCAGGGGCAGGGGTTTCTCTCTCGCCTGGGGCTGGGGGGCGTGTCGCTTGCGAGGTGCGGTGTGGAGAGTCAGTGTCAGTGAGTGAGCTGGTGGGAAGGCGCCCTGGCCTTGCGCTCCTTCCTCAAGTTGCCCCGTTCACTTCGCTCTTTCCCTCGGTGGGGCTTGATCGTAAAGTGCAGGAGCAGAAGCCGAGATACGGGTCTTGGAAGGAAGGGCGGAAGGCACAGAGTGACGTTGCCTGGGCGGCCAGATTTGCCTGGGCTTCGATCGGTGCTCATCTCGTGATCCATGCGAGATGTTTGTTTATGCGTTCATCCCAAGTTATCTCAATCACCGTGACTCGGCTACAATCACTGCTCGCACGGAAGTATCTCTGACGTATTTGATGTACGAATGTTTGTGCATGTCTCTCCCATCCAAACTTGCAAACCTTCTTCCTCCTCGTCCGTCATCTCGAGTCCCGAGTGATCCTCAGTCTCCGGGGGAAAAAGGGGGAAGGGGGCGTGTGGCAGCGGACTCGGGGTCATTAAGGTGTGGAGTGGGCCCAGCAGTACCCGCTGCATGTCCAGGAACGCGCCAGGTACCACGACGGGTTGAACCAATCAACGGTGACGCCTTGAATATCCGGGGGTTTCGGAGGCGTCAGCCTAACACCCGCCTGGCCTAACGTCTGTATCCCGTTCTTCATCGTTGGTAGAAGCAATCTTGCCATTGAAATTGCTTCTGTACACACGGCACATCTCGTGGGCTAGTCACAACCCTCCAAGTTGAGCGCCAACGGCCTGCTGACTGTCTGACTACCTGTGAATGGCATATGGTCCGGCGCCTGCCAGTGCGTACAGTATCACCAGTCATCAATAGAGAAAAGGGGCGAGGGGCCAAATGGTCTGGGGCTGATGGGTGCCCGGCTCGCTCGCTGCCGCTATTGGCAATCCGCGTGCGATCAGAGACAGACACCTTCCCCGTGCGCTGCGTGCCAGTGCCGAAGCGCATGCTCGCATCGGTGGAGTGGATGCTGCACCGAGACAGAAACATGAGGGGCGCCGATGGATGCATGGGACACTACTCGCTCGTGCTTCTTTGGAATGGATCGAGTCTGGAAGCTTGAGGTGAGTCTGTAGGGCCTCGGGGCGTGCGAGCGCTCCCGTCACAAGTCGCCCGGCGGACGGCCCATCGATCGCGTGCAAACACCATCAAATTCTCCGCATTACGGGCACGCCGTACAGGTGTTAGTGACAGCGGGCGTAGGGCGGGCGGTCGAATTGTTTGCACATTTTTCATTTCAACAGGTTTTAATCGCCCGCCCGCCCTGATGTCAAGAGCGTGGTCACAAAAAGGGGGTTTGCATCTGCGGTGTTCGAGTTCGACACGACCTGCCAGAGCCCTTCAGCTGGACGCCCGGTTGAGGCGGTCATAGCAACACGCCCCCGAGGCAGCCATCTGGCCAATCAAAGACGTCAAGGGCTCATGCGGGCAGCCCATTTTGGCCCCTCCTCCAGACAACCCGGGCGGGTGCCTTGCAGCAAGCAGCGAACATCAGTGCGTGATTTGCGCCCAGGGTCCGCACTGCTTTCCTCCCACGGTGCCATTTCTCCTTGGGCACGCCCCGTGGCGTCTCGCCAAACACCGCTAGCTGGGGGCCCGTCACTGTTTCTGAAACACCTCTAATCTCGGCAGGCCCCGCCCAAGGAGACTTGTCGACGACATTTCGCTGCCGGTTCATCCAGTCTTTTCCTTCCCACTCCATCGTCGTCCCGTCTCTTCAGACCATCTTTTGATTGCTTGTTTATTAAAGCCCGCTGTTATTACAACTGGGATTCAACGGTCATTTCTTGCCTTCTCCCCCAGTCTGTGCCGTTACCCCGGGCCGGCATATTCAACAAGAAATTCGAATGTTGCTCTTGAAGCGGGACAACAAATCTCGCTGGCGGTCCTCGTCTTGTGTGCCGTCGTTTCACATAGGAACTGCCCCCGTCGTCATCCATCTGGCCCTGTCTGTCAACAAGGCCCGACCGAGGACGGCCAGCCCAAGCGGCTTTGACTCCTGTCACCCCGTGGCCGCCGCGCGGTGGGAGGCACAGAAACAGCCACACGTGCCAACCCGCCTCCCCCTGACTGACCTCAGGCTGGCGACAGACACCAGCTTGATACGCCAGCAGCTGCCCTTTCCCGTGTGAGGCCCGACCAGCTCCCCGGGCCCTGGTAGGGTTGGCAGTCTCAGCAGAGTCTCATCCGACCCGATTCCTCTTGGAAATCGGTCGTGACCCCTTCGCGGAGGGCGGCGTCGAATCCCTGAAGGCATCATTTGGTCCGAAACGACCGAGCGTGCATCGGGACTCCAACTTGGCGGGAGGGAACCAGGCCATCAGCCGCGGGTGGGGGAGGCTACGACAACACAGGGTGGACTTCCGCGAAGGCTGCAGTGGGTACAGCAAGCCCCTTGCAAGCTCGTTGTTCGTGCAACATTGCATTTGCAGAGTCCGGCCGCCTGTCCGCGTCCTGGTCCAGTCCTTGTGGATTGATGGATCAGCAAGATCCTCGGGGATGGATGGATGGGGCCGGCAGTTGTCACCACGATGCATCGCACCACACCACCACATCACATCACATTGCATCGCATGCTCCTCTCGAATACCTCGCTTCAGCCATGTCGGCTCAAGGCACCGTTCTTGAACACATCAGCCGAAGAAGCTACCGGTATGCTCACCTGGCGCTCGGGCTGAAGACCCGGCTGAGACCACTAGCTCGTGAGCCCGTCTTTCCTAGAATCTTCGGGGAGGCTTTCAGGCCACGCTGCCAAGGACGGTCCGGTACGGTATGCCTCTCAATCTGCCACTGACTCGGTCGCTTCGCCGGCTCCCTAATGGTGGCGGGGATTCTACCAACATTCATCAGGTTCTGCACATTGCAATTCTCCTGGCGGCGAGCCCGCGTGCCCAAGACATGGATTGCTGACATTAAGTTGAGGATCGTCGGTGCTCACTCCTTGGCGGTGGCACAGTCGCTGCAAACTAGACTGCGTCTGGACCGAGGGCCGTGGAGTCGCCAATCTTCCTTTGCATCGCTGATCATCCCACTGTTGGAAATACTCTGGAAGTTTCTCCTCATTGCGACTCTGAGAGTGCTGCGCGGCAAAGCTGGGGCCGCATGAGTCGTAACGTCTACCCGTCCTTGCCGTCCCAGGTCCACGGCCTCCAGTGCTGGCTGGCTGTCAAACGTCATGGGATGGTTGCGAAACATGGAGGGACCCTGGACCTGGCCGCATATCAGTCATCTCAGCCTGCATCTCCGCGAAATGAACCACCTTGCGCGGTCCGGCTGGCAAACTACCGCAATCCCTCTCGATGCGCTGTTTTCTGCCTCGGCCCACTTGCTCATTCGACGTCGTTGCAATCCTTGGAGACTTGGAGGCATGCGAGCACTGTACGGGCACGATCAGAGGTCAAGAACCTGGCCAGTGCGTGCGTCAACAGCCGCGGCCTCCGACCTGGCCGCATACAGTCTCACGTCCACCAAACGCCGACTGGTTGACGACTCTGGGGCATAAAACATATTTCCTCCTGGCCAAACAATCGCCGGCCATCCCCGAAACGCCCGGCGGGCCATGCTGTAAGGCGAACGGCATGTAAAGTGCGGTCGGGTTGGCGCCCGCGGCAGACTTCCCCGCCTTCGTGTTCTAGGCTCCTATCGCCATCAACACATCAAGCCACGACGGATGGGCATGCCTGCACTGCTTTCATCAACAACAAATTCTACGCTGTTGTCCTGTTTCAACTAGGACCCGGCTCCCCAGCCGGCATCCGGTCCAGATTGCAACCGCTTGGCTGCTGCAGCTACTGCATCCACGGAGGAGCACCACAGACCCCGTGTTCCTTTCCCCATGTCATCAACCTCAAACCAAGCTTTTCTTCTGCTGGTGTCGCACTGAGCGGGAAAACGTTATGCGGACGGCCCCCCTTTGCGTCAAGCACACACTTCGTCTCGGCCTTGCCCGTTTCATTGGCCGCCCTGAGCCGCGGCCATCGCTGCAGCCCGTGGCAAACGGGATGACAACCGTGATCATCGCTGACACGACGGTGGCGATCTCATCGCTCAAGATGTGACAACCTCTTAATGTGTGGACTGGGCGTGTTCCAGGATTGATTTTATGCTGGTCAATCCAGATGAGACACGGCAATCCGATGACCTTGCCGGCCAGATCCGTTTTCTGGGACTTCTGGTTCTAGAATCCCGATCATCTGGTATGGGAGAAGCACCTTTGCAGCACGTGAACTACTGACTCAACTTCCGACACCATCGGGATCGAGATGTCTTCCCCGGGCGAAGCAGAGTTCGTCATTGTACGCGTCTTCTGAGCAGCCGTGCCGTTATCGTCATACGATGCCGACTGCCGGCATATCGGCCTACGGCTCAGAGTGCGGTTGGCGGGCCGGCCGAGGAAGGATGTGGCGGAACAAGTCACATTTGGATGCACTTTGCCATGCAGTATGCTGACTGCCGCAGCGGCACGCTGCTTTAGCCGTGTCAAGCAGAGAGTCGGCGTTTTTCCCCAGGCAGAGCATATCAGCCGGTGTGGTACAAAGCCATGCCAGTGAGGCGTTCGGCTAGATCTGACCCTGCAGTACACTGTCATGTCTACACTGGCCCTGCAGACGGCGCCGTGTCTTGTGTCCAACTGTAAAGGTTGGGCCATTTGCACATCATCCTTCAGCATCCCGCAGGGCACCGAATCTTGTGACTTGTGTCTCAGGCCTTCTGACCAGGTAAGCCTCGTTCGGCCAAAGATACGCGGCCTTGCCGGTCGGTATCGTGTTGTAGCGTGGAGGTCATACGTGGCCTGGGGCCTTGAGATAAGCCGAGGGGGCAACATGAATGCTGCATGTGTTGACCTCTAAGAATCTATGCTGATCTCCCGTCGAATCGGGTGAAAGTAGTTACACTGCCCCTCACTTGTGATTCCCATGCCCCCCGGATTCTCATCGACCACCACTTCAAGTGACGTCGTGTCAAGGTCCCTAGCATTCTAGAACCCCGATGAATACTGCCAATCACCGATGGAGACCAGTTATCGAGTTGTTACCCCGGATGAGAAGGTGGATGGCGGATGATCTTTGTCTTCACTTCCTGTACAATGTGGGATGCCGCTACCCTGGCCAAGAGAAAACACTTTGGACCTCCAGAGGAGAGCCTGTATTTTGAAGCATCACCATTCATGGAATTAGACGGGCGATCTGCTCTTGGCCGAATCACCCAAGAGTCAGTCACCGTACACGTGATGCTGAAACCGACCTACCAAGTCATCTACATGTGTCATGCACGCAGGCCATGAGACCGCTATGGTCATTATTGATACAACCAACATCAGATAGTCTATCCCGATAGTGGAGTCCACTCAGCATCTCAGAGTCAAGATGTGAGTGAGCAGCCGTGTACCTGGGGTCACCTTCCAGCCCCTGTGATCATGGGTCACAAAACTCTGTGCTTCGGAAGGTGTTGGAGAACATGACCATTCTTCTGCCGTCACCCGACGCGTGGAAGCCTCGGTTTGTGACCAAGCCACGGGCTATGACGTGGGTAGTTGCGCAAGCTGTGTTCACACGCAGCGCACCATGCCGTTTAACCGCGGTCCAGCTTCAACCGGCGAGCCACAGGAGCAAACATCGGAAGCTCAGCGTCTCCGGCCTCTCCGGCGTCACGGTCGTCATGGTGAACCAAACCCTCTCGATTGTTGATGACATATGTACACAGCTCTATTCGCCGCTCTGACATCGCACGGCGTCTCGGCCGTCTCCGAGCCTACCCGCTCGCCTCCGTCCGTATCAAATCATACCCGTTTGCCCCAGCGCTTTAGGCATCCCGGCTCCACGTTCATGACTGTCCGGCATTGGCCTGCTTCGAGGGAGGAATCCAGGGCTGGGACGAGCTAGGGTTGTTGCGGTGGTGGGCGGCAATGTTCTGTTGCCTGAGCTCCACGGGGGTGTAGCCAGGGGCCTGTTCGGGGATGTTCTTCTCGAGTTTCTGTTGCGTATCATGTCAGCTGCATGTCGAGAGGGGATGATGCCAGGGATGCGTCTGGTCGCCAATTCGGCGCCGGATGCCACGTACCAGGTTCTCGTAGACACACTTGTTCAGCTTCCACTCAGCAGGACGGCACTGGTAGAATTGCTGGTTGCCCTTCTCGAGGCAGTTCCAGTGCTCGCGGAACGACTCCAGGCAGTGGGTGTTGATGTCCTTGAGGCTGCGAGCCGGTCAGCAAGACATATTCCACGATAACTCCCTCTTTCAGGGCGTCTCATCCCCGAATCCATCCACGTACACGCTCTGGGCACACCGCGTGACCCTCCTGCCCTCCTTCAGGCAGTCAAACTCGCCCCTGCCATTGGCATCGGTCTTGCACTTCATGTAGTCATCGTTGTAGTCGCGGCACCGGGCGCCGATGAAGAAGGAGGCGGAGAGGAGGGGAGCCGAGCTCGCACCGATCTCCTGGACCTTGGGGATCGAGGCCGGGAGAGGGGTGGTGTCGTAGTGGAACTCCTGGTTGAAGCTACGGGCGCATTAGCTGTCTGCTGCTCAATTGGGGGCCGCCCGGTCGCCGAGGAAGGCCAATCTGGACGCCAATTCCCCTCCTGAGGTCAATGTACGTACCGAGGCTGTCGGTTGGCGGACATGATCGCGGCGGTTGGTGGGTGCTGGACCTGATGTTGAGGACTGGGACAGACGTCGGAGTTGCTGGTTGCGATTTGAAGTCCAAGTTGAATCAGCGCGCAGTGATTGGTCTCTCGGCTGTTTGGTGGGGACAAGGCTGGCCTGACCAGGGAAGGCGGACCGGTGAGTGCTCGGTGAGGAGACAGCTCCCAAACATTCTTTTCGCGTTGTCTTTTAGGCAAAGCTCCAAGAGTCCCGTCCCTCATTCGTCCACGCGTCACGCCAACACCTTCTTTGCACGATACAGAGCTATCTCTCCGCTTCCGAAGCCATTCGTACCGACCGACCAATTCTTTGTTTGGCCATGCACTGATAGCTTCAACTGCATTGCTTTTCTTGTGCGGCGCATCGGGCGCAAGTAAATAGCAACACTGCCGACCTTTAACCATCGCCACCTCCGACGCTCTCTTGATCGCCTTTTTCCTCGTCTCATTTCGCAACCATGAGTCTCTTCGGAAAGCCAGCAGCCCAGGGCACCGGTCTCTTCGGTGGAAGCACCTTCGGCCAGCCGCAGCAGGCTGCTACTCAGCCAAGCATGTTTGGACAGTCTACACAGACCGGCGGCGGCACGGGGCTCTTCGGCGGCCAGCAACAACAACAACAGCAGCAGCAGCAGCAACAACAGCTGCAGCCAGCACAACAACAGTCCACCTGGGGCATGTCAAGGCCCGCCGGCACCGGACTGTTCGGCGCATCGCAAGCGCAACCTCAGCAGCAGCAGCAACAGGGGTTTCAGCAGTCTCAACAGCAGCAGCAACAACAGATGCCTACCCTGGCCCAGTCACAAGCACAGCTCTCCAGCTCCCTGTGGCAGCCAAACAACGACTCTCTACGTATGTGACGGTCCCTCATTGGCGTTGGCAGCTCAGCACTAACCATCTGCCCCTCACAGAAAGCCAGCGACCTCCAATGGAGCGGCTCGCCGCGACCTTCCAGAAGTGGGATCCCACCAACCCGAGCTGCGCCTTCCGCCATTACTTCTACAACAAGGTCGACGAAGCCTCCGTTCCATTCTACCAACCCGGCCCCAACGAGGACCCCAAGGAGTGGGAAGAGGCGCTGCAGAACAAGCCCGGACAAGGGTTCATTCCCGTCCTAGGCTCCGGTTTCTCGAGTGTCGCAGAGCGCCTCAAGACGCAGAAGCGTGTGGTGGCCGAGCATAACAACCGCCTGCACCAGATCAACGCCAGCCTGGACGCGATCCTGTCGCGACATGACCTCGAGACCAGCGTGCGGGCTCTCGCTGCGCGGAGGAGACACGTCGCTCTGCGGGAACGGTGCCTCGCGCTAGCTGCCAAGGTGCAGGTGCTGCGGAACCGGGGCTATGCCCTCAGCGGCGACGAGGATGATCTCCGGGCGAAGCTTGCGGAGCTGGACAGGAGCGTTCAGGACCCAGCGCTGAGCGCCAGGGAAGAGGAGCTCTGGAGCCGGCTTATCGTGCTCCGGGGCTACGCGGACCAGCTGATGAAGGAAGCCAACAAGCCGGCCCTGGGCAACGGAGAGGGTCTCAGCGAAGACACGGAGCACAAGGTCAAGAAGGTACGTCGAGCTACTGTTCGGAATGTCCGTCGCATTTGCTAACTACTTCATCACAGGTTCTCGAGGATTACGAGAAGCAGATCCAGCACCTCAAGAAGGAGGTCGATTCCATCACAAAAGACTTTGCGCAGTGGGAGAAGGAGAGGGACGCCCGGTAGAAGACCGGTCTCGGGGAAGGGGAATTGCCGTGTGTCGAGGGAAGACTCCAGGGACATCTGTATGATTTCAGGCGGGGACCGAGTACTAGACATCAGGCACATTCAGGCCGGATAATGGAATGTCCACGAGACAAGACTGAGCAGACCCTCGAGTTGTAGAGTGATGATGATTCATGGTCATTCAGGATTCGCATTACTTTCTCCGTCCCGTCCGGTTGTTCTCATCCGGCGATATAGTACATGGTATTGTACAACGATACAGCGGTGCTTAAGTCTAGCTGCCGTGCCGCTCTGGCAGGCATTGCACCGTGCCGCCGGTCATTGTTGGTCCGACGGCGCCCCAGTGCCGTGGCACTCCTTTCTCGGTCGTGTTCGTGGTGACTGGTTTACAGCACCTTGTAGATGGCGTCGATGGCGAAGGGGGCTGTCGGAAGAAGGTTAGTGACTAGGATCGAGGGTGTTTGTTTTCAGGAATGTCCACGTACAAAGGTAGAGCAGGACAGCGGTCGCGATGCTCGACTGGATGGTGAAGTTGGCGGCGTACTCCATCTCCTTGATCTCGGCCTCGGTGAGCTGAGGGGGGGCGACTGCGGAGTGTCAGCGTAGCCAGGTGGCTTCTGAGCGTGTTACGTACATCCTCCGAACATTTTGACGGTATTTGATGAAGAGAAAGAGGGTGAAAGGCGTCGGTTGTCGAGGTGTTGTCGCGTTTGGCCGATGATGTCGTCGCAAAAATTTAGGAGAGCTCTCTTCAGAGGTGCAGGGGTGACTTCGGTCGGGTTACGTAAGCAGCAATTCCCGGCCAACCTCTACTGCCACGCGCAAAGAAGCTGGGACTCGAAGTCTTCGCGAACACCATCTATCGAAGAAGGCAAAACCCTTGCAAATAATCTGTCAAAGAATCTCCAATGAGTACCTCATTCAAGCCCTCGAATGCATCGATTCCAGGGAGGATAAAAACAAGGCATTGTTAAAGACAATGAAGCGTTCAACAACTGAGCTATGCTTGAAGTATGGCTGTCCCCCTTCCATCTGCAAAGAGGAGGCGCTGCGAGGCTCACATTCAATCTTTGCCGAATCGTCTAAGAGCTGTTCCGTGGTTTAATCTCTAGGATACAGATTATCCTTTGCCCCTCTGCTTTCAGGCTTCCAGGATCCATTTGGTCCCGTCAAACGCAACGACAGCTTACTTGGAATCCGGATCTGGGTCGAGAACAGCATCACTGTTTCTCCGCCGAGAAAGCAGTATTCTTCTCAAGGAGAGATCCCTACAGAAACATATCATGTGGGCGGTTTCCTCCCCAGCCGGTCTAGATGTCTAACCTACGACACTGAACCACCAAGCAAGAACTAACACCACTGAACGACATGGCAAGCCGTACTGGTAGTATTGCGAAATTTCAGGAGGAGTATCTCGGTCAACTGTGGCAGGGGTATACTCTTCCTGCCAAGTACATGAACGCCCACCCGCAGTCATTGATCCCATCTCTGAGCCAACTTGTGTGGCGAGATGGTCCCGACGACCAAGACGATCCTCTGCCACCACGGAAAACCCCTTTCGGAGCCCCATCGCCCATAGCAACTGTGGGTCGTATTACACTGCACCAACCCGACGCCCAGTTCCTCCCATTTCCCCGCCTCCCCAGTGAGATCCAGACCTTGATCTAGGATTGGGCTATTTGTCTGCTCCCAGCCAGTATCGTCACGATAGGGTATGGAGACACCCCCGAAGCAACTGACCTGAACGCTGAGCGTTACATCTGTGACCCGAGCCTTGGGAAGCCCCCTAAGATCAGGCGCCACTTGGTCGATCCGGATCTGGCACTGGCCTGCAAACACGCCAGGGACAGGTTTTTGAAGGCTTCTCTCAGCGACTCCGCTGACTGGAAGCAATGGCCGAACCTGAAGGGAGTGTTCCTGCCGCAAGACAGTCTCCATTTCAACATTGGGCCCCATCGCTTTCTCGGATCCCCGAGGGCGGCGCGTGGCACACTGCGGAACGTGAAAGAGATCATGCTGTCATGGCAAGGGCTTTTGAGCGGTACTGAAGGAACTCCCAATATGATCAACATGGCCCTGTTCTATTGGCAAAAGGAACTCCACGAATACCGGCAATGTTCCATTCCCACGCCGAATTTGGATTCGATCCAGATTGACTACAACTGTGACGATATTAAAATCTTGTTGGACCAGTGCCCCATGCCTGGTTGCCAGTGCACAAGCAAGATGGTGTCGTATGCCGCAAAGCTCGCGGCTCGGAAGCATCTGCAGGACGACGACCTTGTTGCTGTCGTTGACCTGTTTGATGACGCCCGTATCCAGGAGCTGACCTCGCTGGGCAGCTTCTCTTACGAGGAGGAGACAAGCTTCAAGTGGAGCCGTGACCAATTACCCTATACGTTCATCAAGTACCTGCAATGGAAATGGACGACTGTCGGTAGGGATGCGGTGACCCTCCAGTGGGTGGCACTGATGGCGATCAAGTCGGGGAGGTACCTTTTTCCGTTTGCCCAACCAGATCTGGATGACCACGACGAGTGGGTTACCTGGGATGGCCTCAACTTGGATCACCCGTGGGTGAAGGAGACGGTTGACGCCATGCCGGAACTCAAGCCTGTCATCAGGCTTAGGCTCGTCACGAGGCATTTCGAGAATCCCAACGATGAAGATGGCATGTCCGACTAATCCTGTCTTGGTCATGCAGGGACAACGACAGCCGTAGGCAACATGTCCATCTAACCGGTGTCTGGATTTTCGGGAGGGAGCTGGAGGAGCCGGAGGAGCTTGGTGACCTGGACATGGGGTGCGTCTTTTGAATCTACTTTGATTAAGTTGCGATATTATAGATGGACCTGTGTGTAGAAATGTATCCTCGGAACTTGACCAAGAATCCCGTCACCGTGAACATGTTCGAAGTCGGAGGACGGTAGACGACCCGGTCAGGTGGTCGGCTTCGTTGCCCCTGCGGCAGACGATGACAGCTGCCGCGAATCGCGATGCGCGGGAAAATCCCCACTTCCTCTCTGTCAGCCAATCGGCCATGTCCCGCTATCGGGTTGCCGGCCGACAAGGCGCGCTTCGAGTCGGGCGGGATTGAGCCGAGATCGGGCGCGGCAAGGAAAAGTTCGGGCTTATCTAGATACTGATAAGGCAGGTCGGCTTGTCATTCATTTTGGCCCGTTGTGAGCCGAGTCCCTTCCATGTCCCTTTCCCCTGGCATGTTTTCGTTGGTTCTCACCGACACATTTCTCGCTTCGTCTATATCTTGGCTGTCAAAAGGGCGCAAGAGTCACTTCTCGAGCAGCTTGCGGACGTGCCATTGAGTTTTCTTCGAGCCAGCGTCACCCCGCGCTTTCGTCTTGAACAGAGCGAGTCCGAGTGTTTGTCCCGTGGGTCCCCGAATTCTCCCCCCTGCTCTCTCGGTGGCGAGAGCCGACGTCGTGCGATTCTGACGGGAAACCAAGGCGGGCTACTCAACAACTTTCACCACTCGCACTCGGTGCTTGTGTGACCAGCGTCTGAGGATTCTGTTTCTTCATACGAATCTCGCGCTTCCTCTTTCAAGTTTTCTTTCGCATCACAGCCTCTTCGACAAGATGGCCTCCACAAGGGTACCCCTCCCCCGCCATCTTCGGCTGCCTCTGGCATCGCCGAGGGTACACGCCCTTGGTGCCAGCCGCGCCGTTTCCTCGGCGGCATTGGCCTCCAGGAGGACGATGGCCCCTATCGGAGCTCGTTGCTTCAGCGTGACGTCTCTGCGATCTCAGCCTCCCGTCAAGAACCCGACCAAGGATCACTCCCTGGCTCCCCTTGATGAGCTTCAGACCTTCATCCCTCGCCACATCGGCCCCGACTCGGTCGATGCTCAGGCCATGCTCAAGGCCCTGAGCCCCGAGGTCAAGTCCATGGACGAGTTCATCTCCCAGGTCATTCCTGCCGATATCCTGTCGGAGCGCGCAAGCTTCATGCCCAAGGGTGAGAAGCCGCTGCTCGAGAGCGATGTCGCAGCTCGGGCCCGCAGCCTCAAGAGCCGCGAGACCTACACAGCTCCCTTTATCGGCGCCGGATACTACCCCGCCTACACGCCCCAGGTCATTCAGACCAATGTCCTGGAGAACCCCGCCTGGTACACCAGCTACACCCCCTACCAGCCCGAGATCAGCCAGGGTCGCCTCGAGTCGCTGCTCAACTACCAGACCATGGTCGCCGATCTGACGGGCCTGCCCATCTCCAACGCCAGTCTGCTGGATGAGGGCACCGCTGCCGCTGAGGCCATGACTCTCTCGATGAACGCTCTGCCGACATCGCGCGCCAAGCGTCCCGGCAAGACCTACGTCGTTTCGCACCTCGTGCACCCCCAGACCCTGTCGGTTCTCAAGGGCCGCAGCACCGGCTTCGGCATCAAGATCGAGGTCCTTGACATCCAGTCCAAGGAGGCTAGCGAGCGTATCGAGACTCTGGGCGACGACCTCGTCGGTGTCATGGTCCAGTACCCTGACACCAGGGGTCACGTCGAGGACTTCCGTGCTCTTTCCGAGCTCGTTCACTCCAAGAAGGCCCTGCTCAGTGTCGCCACTGATCTCCTTGCCCTGACCCTTCTGGCACCCCCTGGCGAGTGGGGCGCAGACATCGCCTTCGGTACCGCCCAGCGCTTCGGCATTCCCCTGGGCTTCGGCGGCCCCCATGCCGCCTTCTTCTCCGTTGGCGAGGCACACAAGAGGAGGATGCCCGGTCGTCTGGTCGGTGTCTCGAAGGACCGTATCGGCCAGAAGGCTATGCGTCTGGCCCTCCAGACCCGCGAGCAGCACATCAGGCGAGAGAAGGCCACGAGCAACGTCTGCACCGCCCAGGCTCTCCTGGCCAACATGAGCGCCCTGTACGCCATCTACCACGGTCCCCAGGGTCTCAAGGAGATCGCATCCAAGGTCGTCTCGCGTGCGCGCGGCGTCCAGGAGCTCGCTCAGCAGTTTGGCCTTGAGGTCGAGCAGCCCAGCAACAGCCCCAGCGGCCAGGTCCTGTTCGACACGGTCGTCATCAAGGCGGGCGAGAAGGTTGCGCAGAGCATCATTGACAAGGGTGAGCAGCTGGGCCTGCACTTCCGCGAGCTCGGCAACGGCGACATTGGAATCAGCATTGGTGAGGCCACTGACCTCGAGGCGTTCCAGCGCCTGGCGGCCACCTTTGCTGCTGCCACCAGCCAGGATGCCACAGCTGCCAAGGACCTTGCGTCCGAGATCTACACCCGCGACGCGTCCGGTGTCCAGGCCAGCCTCCCCGAGCACTTCAGGCGCCAGTCTCACTTCCTCACTCACCCCGTCTTCAACACCCACCGCAGCGAGACGGAGATCCTTCGCTACATCTACCACCTCCAGTCCAAGGACCTCTCCCTGGTCCACTCCATGATTCCCTTGGGCTCGTGCACGATGAAGCTCAACGGTGCCACCGAGATGTCCCTCATCTCCAAGGATACCTTTGCCACCCCCCACCCCTACACCAACCCTAAGCACGTCCCTGCGTACCTTGAGTTCATCAAGGAGCTCGAGGACCAGCTTTCGGGCATCACGGCCATGGACGCCACGACCCTGCAGCCCAACTCGGGTGCCCAGGGTGAGTTCGCTGGCCTTCGTGTGATCCGCAGGTTCCATGAGCAGCAGCCGGGTCCCAAGCGCGATATCTGCCTGATCCCCAAGTCGGCGCACGGCACCAACCCTGCGTCGGCGGCCATGGCCGGTATGCGCGTTGTGCCCATTGAGTGCGACACCAAGACGGGCAACCTGGACATGGAGGACCTCAAGGCCAAGTGCAAGAAGCACGAGAAGGAGCTGGGCGCCATCATGATCACGTATCCTTCGACGTACGGCGTGTTCGAGCCCAACATCAAGGCGGTCTGCGACACGATCCACGAGCACGGCGGCCAGGTGTACATGGACGGCGCCAACATGAACGCCCAGATCGGTCTTTGCTCGCCCGGCGAGATTGGCGCCGACGTGTGCCACCTGAACCTGCACAAGACCTTCTGCATTCCCCACGGCGGCGGCGGCCCCGGTGTCGGCCCCATCTGCGTCAAGTCTCACCTCGCGCCCTTCCTGCCTTCGCTGCACCCCGATGAGAAGGAGCCCATGATCAGCAGCGCGCCCTACGGCAGCGCCGGCATCCTCCCGATTCCCTGGGCGTACAACTCGCTGATGGGCAACAAGGGTCTGGCCATGGCCACCAAGATGGCCATCCTCAACGCCAACTACATCCTCGCCCGTCTCAAGCCCCATTACAACATTCTGTACACCAACGACGCCGGACGGTGCGCTCACGAGTTCATCCTGGACGTGCGCAACTTCTCCAAGACGGCGGGCGTCGAGGCCATTGACATTGCCAAGCGTCTCCAGGACTACGGCTTCCACGCGCCGACCATGTCGTGGCCCGTGGCCAACACACTCATGATTGAGCCGACGGAGAGCGAGAGCAAGGAGGAGCTGGACCGCTTCATCGACGCGCTCATCTCGATCCGTGCCGAGATCAAGGAGGTCGAGGACGGCTCGCAGCCGCGCACTGCCAACGTGCTCAAGAACGCGCCTCACCCGCAGGCCGATGTCATCCTTGGTGATGACGGCAAGTGGGAGCGTTCCTACACCCGCGAGAAGGCGGCCTACCCGCTGCCGTACCTGCGCGAGAAGAAGTTCTGGCCCAGCGTTGCGAGGGTGGACGACGGTATGTTTGATTCCTTGGTGACTAGGTGACCTTTTTGCTAACATGTTTTCGCAGCTTTCGGTGACCAGAACCTCTTCTGCACGTGCCCTCCCGTCGCTGACACCACTGGCGAGGCGTAAGAGCAGAAAAACTCTTTGGGAGCCTGTCATTTCATAGGCTCCAGGCAATGTAACATACCTGCCACATGACGCAGGGCGTACACATTCATCATGACTACGGCATCTTTTTTTGGACCAAGACAAGAGGCCATGCTCGAGCCAATTCAACATTCGAACGGCGTCTGGGTGTTATTATGAGGACGGTAGTAAAGGGGTTTGCATTTTTCACATTGTGGTGATTATCTTTAGACAGACATCATGGGGGCAGAGGGACTGGAAGCGTTTTGGGCCACGCTGGGCGACACGGGTTATTTAACATTTAACGACGATTCAGTCGGCGGGAGAGGACTTAACGTCCCTCTCGAAAAGAAGCGAGCGGGATATGAATTCAGCATCTTCAAGTTACGGCACGATGCAAGTGATTTCATGATCATAGTGGTGATGATGTCTTGACCGAATGTCCACCGAGGCTCACCGAGACCCATGGCGGGGGTCCTTCAGCGTCTGCAGTGTGTTTCCCAACGCGGTTGCCGCAGGCAGCGACGCCCATTAGTGAGCTAGCTACCCCGCCACCCCGCCATCCGCTCAAAAAATTCAGGAAAGCGGCGGCGCAACGAAGAAGATCTGCTTATCAAGCACCAACTCGACGACCAACTTTCCACACGGCGTCAACATAAGAACGAAGCAGCAGCCAGTCTCTCGTTCTTCAGTCCGACAGAGACATTCACCTGTCATCCTTCTATTCCCGAAAACCACCTCACAATGTCCGCCAGCCGCCGCCCCGAAGAGAACGACGTTCCCGAAGAGGGCCCCGACGTCCTCGATGCTGAGGAGGTCGGCGAGGAGATTGCCTCCGACGATGAGGGCGATGTGCCCATGGACTCGGACAATGAGGAGATCAACCTCCAAAACGACTCCATCGCCTACTTTGATGGCCACGCCGACTCGGTCTTCGCCATCGCCCAGCACCCCATCCACGGCTCCCTCATCGTCACGGGCGGTTCAGAGGGCGACGCCGACGACGCGCCCGGCAAGGGCTACATCATCGACACAAGCGCCGCCGCAGAGCGCCCAGTCCTTCCCGCCAGCTTCAGCGGTGCCGACGAACGCCCAACGACAGAGCTGAGCGCTCTCTTCCCCATCGACGGTCACACAGACTCGATCAACTCCCTCGCCTTCACCCTGCCCCGCGGTGAGTTCCTCGTCAGCGGCGGCCTCGACGGCAAGCTGCGCGTCTACTCTGCCAACGTCTCGCCTCCCAACGCCACCTTCAAGTTCATCGCCGAGGCTCAAGAAGTTCCCGAGGTCAACTGGATCGCTCCCTGCCCGAGCCCCGACTACCCCAACACCATCGCCATCGGCGCCTCGGACAACTCCGTCTGGGTCTACACCATCGATCCCGCTGCCGACCCCCAGAACCCCCTCCAGCTCGTCAACACATTCTGGCTGCACATGGGTGCTTGCACGGCCGGCGCCTGGACTCCTGATGGCGCCCTGCTCGCCACCGTCGCTGAGGACTCTTCCCTCTACGTCTGGGACGTCTGGGGCCTCGCCGCCTCCAAGGGTGCCGTCGACTCCAACGGCCAGACTGTTGTCGCTCTCACCAGCGACGACCAGCGCTTCGAGGTCGTTGGTGGCCTCTACTCCATCGCCGTTGAGCCCAACGGCGCCTTCCTCGCTGCCGGTGGTGCTGGTGGTCAGGTCAGGATCGTCTCCCTCCCCCGTCTGTCAGACGGCGCAAAGCCCGCTGCCGGCAAGTCAAAGTCTGCCAAGGGCGCTTCGTCCCAGCAAGTCGCTGCTGGCGGCCAGATCCTCGCAAGCCTGCAGATGCAGTCCGACAGCATTGAGACGCTGTCCTTTGGCTCCCCTACCGGTGGCCTGCCTAACCAGCAGACCACCCTCCTCGCCGCCGGCAGCGTTGACGGCGGCATCACCGTCTACGATGCCACGCGCCGCTTCGCCGTGCGCCGCAGCATCGTGGGCGCGCACGAGGAGCACAGTGTCGTCAAGGTCGAGTTCGTCCCTGGCACCTGGCTGCTGACGAGCTGTGGCATGGACGGTGTCGTCCGTCGGTGGGACCTTCGCGGCGCCGGCTCTGCTCAGGGCGCCGGACCTTCGAGTTCCGGCCTGCTCAAGGAGTGGAAGGGCCACCGCGGCGATGGCGAGGGTGGTGGTGTCCTGGGCTTCGTGCAAGGGTCAACAGGCGAGAGGGTCATTACGGCAGGCGACGACGGCCTGGTGCTCGTCTTCGAGGCGTGAGCGTGTCCGTTCGCGCTGAGGAGACGGGGACTGTACGATGCCATGACCATAGATAAAAGGGGTGAAGAAGCCTGATGATATCCGAATTATTTTGCACATTAAACAGAGCAAGCTGCCATGCCGGGTTATATGTCGTGACTGCAAATTCATTCGCTTGTTTTCCTGATCCTAAACTACATGTCTCTCACCCCAGGAAGTTCTTCAAGTTTCCTCCGATATTCTTCAGGTCCAGCAGGAATGTGTCGTGACCAAACATGCTCATCTCCTCGCTCAGCTCGTAGTGCGCAACATTTCTGTTGCCCGCCAGCTTGAGCGCCTCGGCAATCTCGCGCTGCTGCCACGCCGGGAACAGAATGTCGCTGACGACGCCCATGACCAGGGCCGGCGTGTCCCGGAGAACAGTCAGGCCCTGTATCAAGTCCTCAGGCGGCCGTGACGAGACCTCTACGGGCGATGATTGGGCATCCGCCTGTGACTCGGGCTGCTCCTCGTACGGGCTGTCGGGCAGCGTGAGACTGCATGACAGGTCCGCGGCCGCTTGCTCCATGCCAGCCTCGAGCTGCTCCGCCCGCTCAGCGCGGCGCGCCTGGGAGGCGATTTGGCTCTCGCGACCCAGGTCAAACAGATCCATAGCCTTGCTCACGTACAGCAGACTGTTCGCGTCGTAGGTGAGGCAGAATTTCTCGCCGGCATGGTCGAGGTACGTCTCGATCAAAAAGTCCGGACACAAGGCCGGCGGCTTTCCGGGATCCGCCCGCCGCCTACCGAACCTCTGCTCCCACTCGGGGCCGGACCGGTATGTGACGGTGGCAATCTCCCGCGCCAGCTTCATGCCGGCGTGGGGCAAAGTCTTGCCGTAGTAGAACCCGCGTTGCCAGTTGGGGTCCATCATGAGCACCTGCCTCTGCGTGTGGCGCATGGCGATGCTGTAGGGGTGGCTCCTGGCGCAGCCGCTGATGGAGGCGATTCTACCGACCCGGTTGGGGAACAGGACGCCGGCCGCCAGGGACTGCATGCCGCCCATACTGGAGCCAACACTCGCGTAGAGCTTGTCTACCCCGAGGTGGTCCAGCAGACGGAATTGCGCGCGCACCATGTCCTCCATCGTAAGGATCGGGAACCTCGTCGCGTACCGCTGGCCGTCTGCCGGGTCCACGCTGCCAGGGCCTGTCGATCCGTAGCAGCCGCCAATGACGTTTGTGCATATGACATGATATTTGTCGGTATCGACGGCGCCGCCTGGCCCGATGAACTTCTCCCACCAGCCTGGTGCTGGGTTGCTCTCGGTCGAGTGTGCGTGCGACGAGGCCGACAGGCCTGTGTGGAGGAGAATGACATTCGATTTGTCGGCGTTCATCTTTCCCCATGACTCATAGGCAATGTCGAACTCGGGCAGGACACCACCCCAGTCGAGGAGCAGTGGCTGGTCGCAATGGAAGGTCTGTGTCGCGCCGGCGGTGTAAGAGGGTTCGGGGCCACTCGATTCGAAACTGGCCTTGAGCTTGGCGGAGCGCATCTCGAGGGCGTCGAGGCAGGGGAAGGACATGGCCGGGTTGGAAGCCTCGGTGGCCGCGGCGGCCTTTGCAGGCTTCGAGTGGAAAGATCGGGTTCCATTGCTGGGAGCTGCCGTACCACGCGTGGCAGAGCAGAGGGTTGTCGAGGCTGGCGCAACACGACGAGGGGCCGATGCCGAGGCCTTGGCCGAGCGAAGAGCCGCTGAGCTGAGTCTCTGCAGCTTCATGTTGACAGATTGGAATATGGCCAATGCCAACCTGCTGTTCGAGGGGAGGATTGAGTCCTGGGATGTCTTGTAAAGTTATAGTCCATGGCGACAGACAGTTTGTCAGCCCCGGCCGTGGTCGCCGCCGGGTGGATATGTCGAAGCTCCGAAAGCTCTCCGGAGCTGGATGGCGAAATTTCACGTGACTAGCAAGATGAAGTGAAGAGATAAGAGTGTGAGTGACGCACTGACGCCAGGAGAGGTGGGGCAAACCTTGTGAAGGTGGGGCCACCCTACGCTTTGGGGGCGCGGTACAGTGACGAACACAGGACGGGAGGCCTGCATGATTGCTTTAAACTGCCGCCTACAATGTCTCAAGAGATGACGTGGGGTGGCACTTGAAGGGGGCAAGTTGAACAAAATCACCTCTATCGCCTCTGAATCCGGGGGCTACCTATTCACTTTTCTATCACTCTATTTTATAAACTCCTCCTACCACCCAAGATGGCTTTCATTCCCATCCTCCTCGTCGGTATCGCCGGCGGAGCTCTCTACATGAACAGAAGCAGGCGTCCTGCAAGCCCCAATATGCCACAATCCGGCTCCCTGCAGTCTGGTGCTACACAGGCCAGTATGCCACAGACAAGCAGCAACATGCCTCCATTCGCCCAGGTCGATGGCCAGTCACCTGCGCCAGGCTGGTTTTCTCGGCCCAAAGCCGAGCCCTTCCAGCCGGGCCTTGTCGATGTGCTCGTCGTCAAGGCCATGCTGATCAAGGGCCTGTCCCTTCCGCCGGAGATTATCGACATGATTATTGACGAGGCCGAATACTGGCCCTGCACAGAGACATCGATCGAGTTCAGCTCTGCTACTCGCCCTCGCATCAACGGGAACGGCACTGAGAACCTGCTCCTCATACGCTCGCCACCCATCGGATTCACCCAGGCAGATGTCCAAGCAACAGAGGAATGGCGGACCACCCCGCCTTCAGACTCCCCATCCAACGAGCCAATCTCCCCGGAACACTTCAAGGCACACCTCAGAGCCATTCCCCTGTTGGACCGCCCCGTCCGGAAAGTCGTATTCAAGATCCGATCGAGGGACCAGGCCTGGGGCGGTGCCCGCGAACACCATCATACCTTCCACGGGTCCTGGACGTGGTTCGAGGCCGGCCTGGAGAGATTCGAGACACCCAACGGCGATGATCAACAAAACATCACGCGGCCCTTTGACGCGGCCGCTCTACGACCAGTGTATCCCACGGGCGAGGTGGTCACCAGACCGAATGGCGAGACCAAGATCAACTACCCACTTAACCCATGCGAGATGCACACCATTCAACGCAACAGGACCGCCGCGCGCGAAATGGTAGACTATGAAGTGACTTGGAGAGCGACAGACGATATCAACCCAGAGTCCCCCGAGGCGGATCGACTTGACGACATGGGACGGGGCAAGGCATCTGGAACTGGCGAGTTTGTGCGCAACCTGAGGCTGGGCGACGTTGTCAGCGTCTGGGGCATGGCGAGGTTCCTCGGATGGGCCAACAACGTCGAGAAAGCCAGTGTCCAGGTGTACTGGGCTCTGTAACCTTTTCCTTTTTGCACTACATGGGAACAGCATAGCAGGTGGCAGTTTGCTTTGAGAGAGCGGGTGGTAGGTACTTCTTTTCGGCGCCAATTATCATTAAGCATCATTGAAATTCAATCCTCAATTGCCTCGTCATGTCCGATACTTATGGTTTGGCATTTGTGGTGAAGATGATGTAGTGGTTGAGTCGAGGGGCGTGTTTGACGTCACCCCGCCCATTGGCCCGATTCCGACAAGTGACATCCTTCATTCGACCCACGACTTCACCGTTCCATCATCATCACAGTCAACAACATCCACCCACTTCGCTCGGAAATTCGGAGAATGAAGTGGCTGACTGGTGCAAAACTGCGACCAGTCATTTCCACAACCATCAAACGCTCCGCAAACGCACATCACCGCCCAACACTACGCGTCTTTTCGCTGCGCAATACCCAGCCACCTCTCGTCCGCCAAATGACTTCGTCAACCATGCAATACCAGGGCGTCTCCGTCAAACTTCCCGACGGCCTGTCAGAAGACCAGGTCCTCATGTTCAGGCCATTCACAGTGCGTATGTCAGTTCTCAACGCAGACCCTCGCTGACCATTCCAGGCATGGATGGCGACCCTGACTACGTCGCTCGAGCTTCAAAAGATGAACCCCAAGCATCCCTTCCATCAGTCGCCGTACAAGATCGACTCGATCAACATTCAGTCGTACGACCTCTTCGGCTCCCGCTTGGGTTTCCTCAAAGCCGTCGCTTCCGTGACCAATTCGGATGGCGAGCATCTCCCCGCTTCGGTTTTCCTTCGCGGCCCCAGCGTCGCCGTCCTAGTCCTCCTGGTGCCCGACGACGCCGCCCAAGACTCAGACGAGCGCTACGCCGTTTTGACCGTCCAGCCTCGTATCCCAACCGGCAGCTTGGCATTCGTGGAGCTGCCAGCCGGCATGGTCGACGACGCTGGAAGCTTCGCCGGCGCAGCGGCCAAGGAGATGCAAGAGGAGCTTGGGCTAGAGATCCACGACGACGAGCTTACCTGCCTGAGCGAATTGGCGCACCCATACGACGACACTGAAGACGCAGACCAGCAAGTCCTGCCCAACGCCATGTACCCCTCGGCAGGCGGATGCGACGAGCATGTCACTATCTACGTGCATGAGCGGCGGGTACCGAGGTCCCATCTGAAGGAATGGAGCGGCAAGTTGACGGGGCTGAGGGAGCACGGAGAAAAGATTACGCTCAAGATTGTGCCGATGCAGAATCTCTGGAAGGAGGGTGCCCGGGACGCCAAATGTCTCGCCGCCGTGGCGCTGTGGGAGGGCCTCAAGAGGGAGGGGAAGATTTAAGCCTGTTTTGTTTTTCTCGTCCTTGGTCGTTACAGCTTCCACTGCTTGGCCAACTCAATACCCTCGGCCAATGTGGCCACGCGAGCATCAATGGCGTAACCCTCGGCCCCGAACTTCTTGCACTCGTCCCACAGGTTCGTCAAGGGTGTGGTGAAGGTCTCGATGAACTCGCCCTCCTCTAGCTGCGGCACGGGGTTCTGGTTCTCTGCCAGCGACATGTCAACTGTGACGTGGACCATCTGGAGATTGGTGTTGCAAAAGCCAGGGTCTTCAAGGTCAGTGTAGCTCAGTCAGAAGGGGTAAGACCATCTCACCGTTGAACATGGTAGGCGTCGTCTCGCTCACAACGCCCACATAGCCCGTCTCCTCCCTCAGCTCCCTCACGGCAGCCTCTTCAACCGTCTCGCCCTCGTCAATGAGGCCGGCGGGTACCTCGATGGTGATCTTGTCAATGGGAGGTCGGTATTGCTTTTGCAGGACAATTTCTGGGCCAGATGTCGAGCCGGGTCTTTGAAGAATGGCCACGATTCCTACACCATCGAGCTCGCCGTTCTTTGGCCGGGTGCGGCGCTCGGCCGACTCCCATTTCCGCTGCTTGCCGTCGGCATCTTGGTAGGTGAGCTTGACGAGCTTGATCCACGCTGCCTCACTGTCGGGCTGTGTCTCGTTAGAACCTGGCCAGTTGTCTGCATCGAGGTTGGCTCACCAGCGGCTCTGAGGAGAGGACTTTGGCGTCTGTTGGCAACATGACTGGATGTTGGGTGGTGTGGTGAAGGGAGATGAAGACGGTTCAACTTGATGTTGGGCAGGAACCAGTAGTAATTGAGTCACGTGGTGCCAATCCACCCATCGTCGAGATGAGGAAAGACACGGAGGAGGGCCAAGTTGTCCATCCCATTCATTCCATATTCTGCATCGGCGCAGGCATCACAGCTCAACATGATCGCAAATACCCTAAAAACCATCAATTTCGAATTTTCAGCCGCCACTGGAGATCGAGAAGCAGATCCTAGAGCAGCTGAAAAGGTCGAAGGAAAGAAGAGGATGAACCTGTGCCAAAGTCCAGTGACCATACACAGGCTCAACTCAACCACCATCACGGCGCAGATATCCAAGAAGTTGGGTTGTCGAGTTACGGCACAGCATCTTCTCCATATGAGTTCTGTCATACGTCGGAGCCTGTCAATCCGACAAATATGACCTGGTGATGACCTGCGAGAGCTCTGAGATGGTGTCGTGCTATGGTTCTGACAGTGTGACCCTGTGTGCACAGTGTGACGACTTTCGCGATAAGGTGGGCGCGCTCGAGCGGGGGTTTTCAGCGATACAACCACCAGGTCGCAACGACTCACTCACCGAAGGACAGTGACTCTCATCGGCAGGGTATTTACATGTCATCTCACGGCAGTCACGGCAGCTCAACCCCGGCATATCCTCAAGAAACGACTCGTCGACAGGAACCTCCAGGCTGCCGTCATTACTCAGCGGAGACCTCAAGGCAGCACCTTTCAACCAACGACTTGAAAACTTGGACTGCAGAGGATTTCAACTCCCAAGCAGCATCACTTCCCACAGCCTAGTCTCACCCTCTACTGTCGCTCCGTCGCCACGATAGGTCGTCGACGCCGCAACCGCCACGACAAGGGCTTCAAACCCCACCCGCGCGCTGGCAAGATGGGCAATGAAGAGTCCAGGATGTTCGACGGCCCCCCGGCCAACCTCTCGAGCCGCAGCCTCGAGGCCGTCGCAGAGTACATCAACGAAGGCAAGGCCAAGCGCATCGCTGTCATGACGGGCGCCGGTATCTCTACCGCTGCAGGGAGTACGTGCCCTCAAATCAAACATCTTGAGCAGCATGCTGACCCTCTGCCAGTTCCCGACTTCCGCTCGCCAGGCACAGGCCTCTACGCCAACCTCGCCCGCCTCAATCTGCCATACGCCGAGGCTGTCTTCGACATTGATTTCTTCCGCAAGCGCCCCGAGCCCTTTTACTACCTCGCCAAGGAGCTGTACCCAGGGAAATTCCACCCCACCATCTCGCACGCCTTCATCGCCCTGCTCGCCCGGAAGGAGCTCCTCCACATGCTCTTCACCCAGAACATCGACTGTCTGGAGCGCCGTGCCGGCGTGCCCGGTGACCTTGTCGTCGAGGCTCACGGAAGCTTCGCCACCCAACGCTGCATCGAGTGCAAGACCCCCTTTCCCGACGCCGACATGAAGGACCACGTCGAGGGCGAGATTGTGCCTCGCTGCGAGGAAAAGGGCTGCGACGGGCTCGTCAAGCCTGACATTGTCTTTTTTGGCGAGGCCCTCCCTGAGAGGTTCCGCGACAAGTCGCCGCTGGCTGCCTCGGCTGACATGATTATTGTCATGGGCACCAGTCTGACTGTGTACCCCTTTGCCGGCCTGCCCGAATACACCCAGCAAGGCGTCCCGAGAGTGCTCCTCAACAACGAGTCGGTCGGAAAGATCGGCGACCGGTCCGACGATGTGGTCGAGATTGGTGCCTGCGATGACAGCGTGCGGAAGCTCGCTGCGCTGTTAGGGTGGGAGGAAGAGCTGGAGGCGCTGTGGCGCGAGGTCGTCGGCGACAAGGAGGCCGACAGGCAACTGTCTCAGGCGAAGACAGGCCATCACGATGTCGACGAAGAAGTGCGGAAGCTGACGGAGGAGGTCGAGGCCGCGTTGACACTGGGGCCGAGTGATGACGGAAAGGAGGAGCCAAAGGTTGAGGAAGCAAAGGTTTCTGAAGCAAAAGCCGAGGAACCCAGCAAGGAACCCAGGAAGGCTACTCCAGATGCAGCTATGGCAGTTCCAGCCACTGCAGCGCCCAGCACGATCGAGGATGCTGCACCAGTCTCGAGCAGTGAGACACCCAAGGGAGCAGCCACAACAGCAAAAGACACGACCCCGCCGCCTGTGCTGGAAATCCCAGGGAAAGAAATGCGGCAAGAGTCTGACGAGGGGAAACCCGCCGACACAGTCACACAGCCAAAGTTGGCATGATCTTGACGAACATTGCATTTTGTTTCTCATTATGGCCTGGAACCTGCCGTGGCGGCCTATATATCCCCTCATGAATTGTTACAAGCAGTCTTTGGAGGATCTGCTAGAGCACTCTGTCTCTGTGTGTCGTGAAAGTCGTTTCTTCATACGCCAACCCAGGCATGTTCACCATGGTTGGTGGGGTTTGCCCATTCAGGCGACCCTGGCCCTGGCCTTGTCTTCTTGTGCGGTGTGCTGGCTGAGGTTCTGGGCGTTGAGCATCTGGATGTTGGACCAGGAGTCGTCCGACTCGTTCTCGCTGTCGACATCGCTGAAGACGGAGCCACGGCGGCTAAGTCCGTCCTCCTTCATTGCTCGGCCACGTCCATGGTTCTGAGGAGAAGGGGTCAGCGACTAAGTATTGAAGGTGTCAGGTGGTGTGAGTACATACGTTGCAGGGACCGCAGCGGGCGCCAAACTCCGTCGTGAAGTTGCGGCACTGGACGAAGGTCTGGCAATGTTAGTGGGGCTCGAATGGTGCGAGGGTTGGCTGGGACATACGTAGAAGTTGGAACAGTAGGCGGGAGTCATCTTGGATGTGTGGGGGTTGTAGAGTAGGTGAGTGATTTGAATGGTGGTTATGGATGTTTGGAAGGTGAAGATGAAGATTGGGAGTTGATGCCGGATGATGGGATTTCTATCCAAGGCCAGGATATCTAGGACCTCTTATACCCAGGAAGACATCCATGCATCGCAAAGGAGCCCATCATCGACAAGCATATCATCCACATGGCATGTCCAACCTCCATTCCTAGCGCCAACCTCACTGAAGATTTACGAGATCCACAGCTGCATGCGTTGCGGCGGAACGGCCGATTGTCTCGCTCACAAGCGATACGGCCCCGAGGGTTGGCCGTGAAATCTCAGCGCCACCACAAACGGCGAGCGTTAGCCTGGAGAATGTTTCATCATGCGGCAACCTCTCTCGGCTGCCCCGTTGCCCGTTCGGCTACCACGCAAGGCAACTAATCGCTATCGCGGGCAAACGGGCGCTGCGCGATAGCTCGATAAGGCTCGGCTGCCGCAACCGTGAAGAGCTGACGGCCGGGCCGACCTGTCATGACCGCGCAAGGGATAAGACGAGTGGGTTGCTGCAATTCAGAGTTAAGTCCGGGGGGCGGATGTCGCTTCTCGGAGCGAGGAGGCGCCGGGCCTAGTCTGCGGTCTATGGAGAATGTCTCATCATATCGCTGAAGACGGCCAGGGCATGTGTCAGTTGTCCAGGAGTAGTCTGACTTGGTGAGAGCTGACCAGGGCAATGTGTCTTGGCCGGATGCGAACGGGAGAGGATCGTCAGGGCGGAGGAAACAAGAGAGACACTGAGAGGGGGAAGATGGTCTTGGTAAGGTGCATGTGGTCCATTGGTGCATCAGCCCGATGGAGATGACTTGGCGGGGGAGCCGTTGATCGTAAGGTGACACGAGGAACTGAGATTTGACTCGGAAGTCAATGTTGATCGGTCCGGATGAGACTGGATCTGTGGTAGGATGCAAAGGTTGTCAAGGAGGCTATCTTTGGAAGGGAGGGAGAGATTGAAGCCATCGCCAGTCAAGGGGCGACGCACTGTGCTATCGTGGTTGAAGATGCGTCAGCGGCACTGTGTATTTTCCATCAGCGCATCCAATTCGTACAGTACAGCAAACCCACATGGTCCGAGCTCCTCAACTTTTGACAGGCGGACTCCATCAGTGATCGCATGACGAACATCACGCATCGCATCAGCCCACCAACTCTGTCAGTTCCGCCGTCCCCTCCGACACCTCCCGGAACTACCACCCTATTCAAAGACACGGGGCACACGAACTCCAACACTCTCTGGGTGTCAATCCCCTACACAGACACCGCACCGCAGCCATGGCCTTCTCTCGCAAGCGCTTCGTCTCCTCCGCCGACGCCGACACATTTGCCGCCAAATACCGGTCCATGCTAGCCAAGCGGCCATTCCTCCTCTTCGGCCTGCCCTTCCTCTCCATCATCGTCGCCGGGTCCTTTGTCCTGACGCCAGCCACCGCCATTCGCTACGAGAAGCACGATCGCAAGGTGCGGCAGGTGACGCGCGAGGAGGAGTTGGGTCTGCACCGCGGCGCTCGGCGGCCCGTCGATATGAAGGAAGAATACTACGTACGTTTTTTCTGGTTGGCGGGGCGGAACATGTTGGACGAGATACTGACGGTGTTGTAGCGCCTTGCGGCCAAGGATATCGACAACTGGGAGCAGAAGCGTGTCCAGCGCTTCAAGGGCGAGACCGACGGCATCCTTGAGTAGGCGTCGGGGTGCAAACATTCATACAAGACGATACCAAGCCTCGAAAGCGGCTGAAACATTGGGACTGGGTCATGCCGTTTGGCTACAGGCGCGAAGGTCATTCATCCACCTCCGCGAGCTGGCACACCATCACCACCACCACATGTCGCCATGGCAGGAGAAGCCAGGCAACTTGCAGGCAGAGCGCCGCTCTATGAGTTCAGAGGCTGGTGTACGAGCCATGGGGTTTGCGCTGTACTTATCAGGTCAGGCTTTCCCGATTATGCTTTGTGGACTGGAACCATGCATCCCGATCCTTTCTTGGAGACGGATCACGGGGCCCAACAGTGTCATCGGGGGACCTCGACATGGTCCAGAAACTCTATGACATGTGCCTCGATCTCTGCACTCAGAAGGCGCCTGCCTTGCATTGTAAAAGTCAGTACTACTATCCGACCGAAGGCTCAACACATGACTGACTTGCCTAGCTATTGTGAACATACACCGCCATGGGGAAAGATACCCCGTGTAGAGTTAGGAGACATCGGTCATCTTTCCGAAGGCCAGGCTGAACTGCGCCGTGTATTCTGTATATTCCATTTTTCACTGAGCGTCAGACGCTCCAAAACCACCCCTTTTGGACATGAACATGGACATGCCTCCTTCACGAAATGTACAACCACAACCCACGATAACGGAGTCAAGATCAATACCCTCATTGGTGCACTGCAAATCTTCCGTCACCCTCACCAAAGTGATGGTCCAAGCGACTCTCCATCCCCCCGACAGTGTCCGACTTCCGATGGGAAGCACCGCCGTCCTCTTCCCCGATCCCGTGAACAATGCCGATGACCGCACCCGAAGGCCGGCGCGCAGACAACGGTATGCCCGCCGAGGCTGTCGCGAATGTTCGGAGCACCAGCAAGAGCGTCACGCCATTCCCTGGGTCTCGACCCGTTCGGTCTGCGCGATGCTCAAACCCCCTCATGGCCGATCGAATATTTTCCGGATCCGAAGGCACGCATATCCCATCACTACGCGTGTAGCCTCGGAGCCGTTGATTCAGGATGCCCCCCACCACATCTTCCCCTCCCCCTCGACACACTCCCAAGACACCCTGCCCCGGGCCATGACGACGTGTGCGTGTGTGCGTGTTGGGGGTCCCCGGCCGAATGGGTGGGAAGAAAAACTCAACCCGCTCCGGTCTCGCCGATCTTCAAGGGGGCGCCCATTGCGTACGAAAGTCGGCGGTGGAATGCCGGCCCCTTTCTCGGAGCCGGCCGACCGAAGGTTACCCCCTCCAAACTTCAAAGTCCGTGACCTCGCGATGCCCCCGCTCACCAGGCACGCCGTCGACGGACGAACAACGCGGGATGAAAATTCTCGGCCTTGTCAACATCACGAGGTGTGTTGACACCGGGCGAGACGGCTGGGTTCGGTTTACTTTTTGTTTGTTTTTTTACTTCGCACTTCCTCGCAAGGCGTCCCCTGCTTTAGGAAGTGGCCGAGGGCCCAGGCGTAGCAGCAGAGGCGCGGGTGTTTCGAACCCCGCCGGTCGGTCACCCAAGCGCCGCCCTCACCGTTGGGGAAGGGGGGAACAGCTGCCTCAGGTGTCTTGGCGGGCCGCCATTGACCTGCCCTTGGCTCTTGGGGGAAGAATTTGTTTCTTGCGGGCGGGAAAGGCGCTGTGGGCAGCGCGGGATCCCGAGGGCGTGGGATGACGGCTTCAAAGTTCTCTGGGGGAGGGGCGTACGGGCCGTGCTGTTAGCTCTGCAGCGGGCTTTTCGGCGGCCGGCCGCGGGGCCGACGGTCTGGCCAGAAGGGTGAGGGTGAGGATAGACTCGGACTCGGGGGCGGCGAGTTGCGAGTTGCGAGAGTTGCGACAGCTTGCATTCCAGAGGAGCGATGCCTGGATCAGGGGCACCACCGTTGATTCAGGCACCAGGGGACTTTTGTCTTGTTGCGGCATCGACGGGTATGCATTCCAGCGATGGAAACCGCGGCATCGAAAGGTGTACGATACGATGGATGAGCGATGACTGCTGACATCGTGATGCTGAGCATGCGTATGCCGTCATATGGTGGTGGACGGACACCATCGTCATGCGTGTCGGCGCCCAAGTGTGATCATGGCGGCTGGCCACGGCGCCCCCTACTTCGGTGGTGCAACGCGTGCCAAGAGCACGAGCACAAGCACGAGCACGACCCGCGGCCCCAGGAATCCCGCGGAGCTGGGGGCACGGTGAGGCCATCGTCAACACAAGGTCATGGTCTGGAGGAATAGCTAGGATCTAGCTCTGGGCAGATGGACTGGGATGGGTGGGCGTGGGCTTTGGCTGGCCTGGTGTTTGTTGCTGGCTGCCTCGGAGAACGATCTCATCAGATTGTTGGCAGCCTTGACATAATCTGGTGAAGAATACTGACACGCATGTGCTGACTGGAGACCGATTGGCTGCCCGTCAGTTCAGTCTGGACTTAAGGTTGAGTTCGTTCGACGAGGCAACAGCGTCTGGTAGCAGAAAGTGTCTGGAAGATTGGATCAGTCATCATCTTTCATGTATTGCAGGATGAAACACAGTACATGACAGTTGCATCTGCATCAAACAATCAACACACCAGGTGAAGATATGCCTTGGGAATAACTTCTTGACTCAACGAGCTTGACAACTCAGTTAAAGCTGTCGATTCGGAGGAACTCATCTCTGATGCAGGAAAACCAGGAGAGAGTCAGAGCACGAAGCACCGGGAGCACAGGGGTGTTTCCTTGCAACACCATAGGGCTGTTTCAATAAGCTCGTTTCAATGCACAGCAACATATATCTCCCGGACTCTCCAGTCCGTACTGCAACCCACAAGAAATCCGAAGATCATGCATCCATGCAATCCGAAGCGCCGGGTCTGTATGCATGTCAGTGAGAATGCCCCAAATCACGAGTCGTTACCGGAGGTATACTCGGGCCTAACCCCCCGACATAAAGGCCGACTTGAGACGATGCTACGTCATACGACAAAGTCCTCTCATGTTGCAAAACGACACTATAAAGGCATGACCCAGGCCTCGCGGCCGCGGGCCAGGCGGCACCCAACGCCCAATGCACGATCTCGATGGCCCAGGCACGGCGCCGTTGGCGGCTCCAGGAACCACGCAATGGTCAACGGTGGTGTATGCATCACGCGCATGTTTCGCTCCTCCAAGCGTAAAAAAAGCTGGAGAAACAAACCCGAGATGGTGTCATCGAAAAGCACCAGCTGTAGATCCAGGGGCAATCATCTCCATTGACTGCCCTTGTAAGGATAGCGGCGTGTGCCAGGGTCCTGGGCCGCCGCGAACTGACACACCGTCCGGCCATCGTGGTTGGCTGCTGGCCGTATGTGGCAGCTTGATGAGAAAAAAAGTTGAACCCATCAACTCGTCCCAAGGCCGTGGGTGTGGTAGGAGACACCCACTGTCATCCGGAGGTTGCACTCCTGGCAAGGGAGCATGTAGCCTTGCGCCGGCAAACCGGGAACAAGAAAAGACTAATGGACTTGTCAGCGGTCCGTCAAAACCACCAGAGCCACCGGATCGCGAAGTCTCAGGGCGTGCGTGCAGCCTGTAACACCGACGCGTATTCCATGATGGGGGATCACGGCCCTCGCTGTCATCTCGATGCGAAAGGATCGCGATCGCGGCGGTTCAACCACAGGAAACGTTGGAGTGAAGGCATCGCCACGTCGCCCAGCGCGCCGACTGCTTCGGAATGCAGGGAGGGACCCGGTGCGGGAAGCGCTGACCACCCGAAGCCCGGGTCCGAGGGATGACGGATGACGGGATCGCAGGCGCGGCGCAGCAGGCCACAGCCCTGCTGAGGATTCCCGCGGGAAAGCAAAACGGTGCTATTCTGAGGAGCAGACTCTGCCTTGCTGACGACGGGATGACTTGGCCGGGGTCTTGGGTCGTTGGCTCGTGGCGTTGCCGATCGTACATGTCATCCTGCTGATCTCAGGGGCCAATGATGTGCACCAGCGCGTCCAAGGCTGGAGAGGATTGGCACGCCGCGGTTTCAAGCCGTGGTCTCACGAGTGGGCAGGGCTGCCAGGTGACTGGAGAGAAAAAAAATCTTGGCCCTTGAATATTTTCGCCATGATGATGATGATGGCGATTGTGTTTGTGCCCCCGGTGTGGCCCCACTGTATGCAGATCGGATCTTCAGGTGGGTGGTTTCTGACCGAGACGGAGGGAGGCAGACGCAGGCACCCGATACCCAGAAACTGTACTGTACACAATGTCCGTGTTACGGCAGAGTTCTGTTGGTGGTTCTCCCTCCCTTTACCCGACCGGGCGGTTGAGGGTTGCTGTTCAGCGGCAGAAGGCTCGTCTGAAAGTTGGGACGAGCGTGACACCTCTGCTGTTTTCTCTCGCCGAAGCCACCCGATGGCTTGCGAGCATGGGATCACGGTGCCTGCTGCCACCACATGGCCGCGTGCAGTGTAATCTTTTCTCGGCCTGCTAGTCTTGGCGTTGGGATGTCGAAACAACGGTCCTGTCCGCAGTCACCGCACGACTGATGAAGATTTTGCATCGCCTCAAGGTCGATCACGATGGATGATGTGTGCCGGTGTAAGTACTGTACTTGTCCTTGGTCATTGATCGCCCAGCGTTTCTGTGCCACACCATGTTGGTCAAACTCCTTGGCACTCATGAATGCGGGCGGCCGACCAAGTCTCGCACTGGTGATGTGCCTGCTTGCAGAATTTCAGGTTTCTTCTCCGCATCCTTGGCGCCGATATGCGAACATGCCCGCTTGCATGCCGTGCGGTGTTGGATTGTGGATGGGAGGCAAAAACCTACCCCTGAACCGGGCGTGAACGGCCATCACGGGGCCGCTGTCAGGGGTGCCACCAGTGAGTGAGTGGCCAGTGAGGGGGCGACGATGATCACTGCTATCGATTCGACAGCAAGGGATGCGCCACGGAATGGGCCCTGCAGCCGCTGTAATGAAGAGCAGCAGCACGACTCAGGAGGCGGGCATGGAAAAAAGCAAAGACGGGCAATGATATGAACCGAACTCTTGTGCTGCAAAGTCGGTCTCTCCCCGAACAGCCGCCGATGCCTGCTCGGACAATCGACGAACCTGCCGCATGTGCGTCGCTGCGGTTCCCCTCATCGCGACTTTGAGGGGATGAATGAACGCCTCCCGGCGGAATCCCGCGTTTTGCAGTCCAGGTCGGTCGAGGCCGAGGGGCGTGGGGTTCAAGGTGGCAGGCGGAACGAAACAAGACGGCAGCTGAACCTTCTTTTGCAGACGGAAATGCCATATCCGGCAGGTCTGGCGACGGCCAGACTCTCGAACCCTTCTTTCTTTGCTTGAAAAGTAGTCAGCCTGGTGGTCCAGCCCAAGCCAACAGCACAGCAAATGTGAGGCCCGTCCGGCGTCGTTTTTCTCCTGCCTCGGCGCACGGCCGCACGGATGCGCATGGGAAAAAGTTTAAAGTGTTCGCAGCTTCGCAAAGCTCGGCCCAACGAGGCATAGCGCCAGGGCCGTGGCCGTGTGTTCTCACTGTCGAGACAAGTACAACCGTGAGAGCGACCGGCAGAGACAGGCCGAAGGCGAGACAAGACAGCTCAAACAAGACGGGTAGGCAACAAGGTATGGACGGCATGCCTGTTCGCCCGCGTTCGTTCCTCTGACAGGAACTGTGATGGCCGATCTTTCAGGGGTTTTTGGTGAGAGGGGCGTGAAGGCAAGAAGGATAAGGGTTGAGGAGGAGATGAACGGTTGCCCGCGTATCGCTTCGCTTGATGCCACAGTCCGAGGGCGATCGCTCTCAAACCCGGTCGTGACAGGTCCCTCGATTGGAGCTGGGTTGCGAAAGAAGGGCGATCCCACGCATTTGCAGGGCTCATGCATCGGTGATCGCCTGCGGGATGGGCTTGGACAGGCATGCTCGCCGATGCACCTCTCCACCCGGGGCTGGGGTCACCGAACGTGGTGGCTTGCTGCCATTGGATTTTAGGTGCTTTTCCCACAGCTGACAACCGTGAGAGACTCGAGTGCGGAAGAAAGAAGCGAAGCCTCTGGGCAAGCAAACGCCCTCGCACTTCCCACAAGGCCGACCGACCCTTGGCCGTAGCGCCGTCCACTTTCCTCGGGCTAACCCGAGCCGGCGATCGGGGGTGGGCAGACAGGGCGCCTGTCGGCCGGCCGGCGTGCGGACACTGCGGAGGAAGGGGGGGCGCCACGGGAGGAGCGGCCACCGCCACGGGGTCCCTGGCCTGGCGGGTGCGGATGGCCTGACCTTCGTCCAGACTTGCCCTGACCCAGCTCAACGGGGCTGCTTGCGGTGCCTGGAAGCGTTGCTAGCGAACCGGACCCGGGGCTGGCCGGGGCTACCAATAATTGAGTTCACGGCCGTGGCGCGCCTCCAGCCCGTCAGGGATCGATCGGTGGTAAATCCTCTGCCCGTCTGGCGAACCGCTCGATCCGCTAGGTTTGTCGATGGTGCCCTGCGGCTGGCTGTCAGGCTGGCTGGGCTGGCTGGGGTAAACGATACCCAAAGGGCAGGTGAACCGGGGTCTGTCAGTTCGGAATGTCCAGTGGCCGTGATTGTCAGCGCCACAGACGCGGGGGTTGATGTCGATGACTACTGGATCAGCAGGATCGGCTGCGCCGCTGTCTCGCCCAGAGTGGTGATGATGGCGTCTTGCGGAGCCCGTAAGACAGAAGGCGCCGCAGCCCTGTTGGCGAGCGCTGGCATGCGATGTGCACTTATTAGGGTCAGTCAGGTGTGACGGCCTTATCGGCTTGTCGGATTGTGAGCAGTTGGCGGATGACTGACTCTGGTACCTGGGGCACCAGGGGAAGTCTCGTGGCACCTTGTCATGTCAGTCAGCCCGTTTACGGCCGGGTCTGACGGAGGACGTGGCGCATTCCAGGCCGCGTGTAAGGCCGTCGGGCCATGTGTCTCTGGATGGCACCAGGAATGGGGGCTTTGCGAGCCAGGTACCAGCCCAAGGAAGTAGCACGTTGATGGCGGGTATGTACTGTACTTTTTTTTGTTGGAAGTGCAGTAAAACGGAAAGACATTTTGGTGCCATGGTGCGGCGATGTGCAAGAGCTTGCGTGGATGCCGCGAGGTCGTTGCGTTGCGCTGTGTTGCGTGGCACAGCACCGGCGTCCTGTCAAAGTCCCGATGTTGCCGAGTCCGTGATAATCCCCAACAAACCACCTTGCACTGCCGTGTGGTCCCTGAAACAACACCGTCGCGCGAGTTGAGCAACAACGGGGAATCTGTATGACCACGGTCTTGGCCTTGGTGGGTTATATGTCTTGCCTTATTGTTGCGGACAGGCGTGGACTCGTGTGGAGAGTCTTCAGGTCTTCTTGACATCGTGATATCCCTCTCGTTGATCAGATGACGTACGGAACGCTCAAGAGCTGAGTCACCGTTGAGCAACTTGCCCCGTGCCCAGGAGTTGGTTGCAAATATGGTACCGAGCTCATCACGGCCGAGTCCATGCGCGGCGTGGTGGACACGTCCCGGGACGTGCTACCGGGCGCTGCCGTCGAGCTCGCCCCTGTTCTCGCTGCCGTTGGGTTCCGAGAAACGGCCAGGAGTCCTGGGGAGGTCCTGGCGTTTTGGCGTCTGCTACCAAACAAGCGAAAGCGAGCACGCTCAGACTCTCGGCCCGGCCGGCGAAGATGGCTCGCGAGTATCGAGTGAACGTCAAAGAGAAAGAGAAAATCACGGTCTCTTTCTCTAAGTCTCTGACACCTGGTGCGCCCAGAACGAACATCTGGCCCGGGCCCGTCGCAGTGCTGCCGCGACCAACGGCCGTGGTGTTTGCTGGCTGAGTGGGTGGACGGGACCTCGGCGAGACGAAGACACATCTAGCCTCGAAAACTCTGGGCTGGCCAGAGACAGACACACACGCGAGGCTGGAGCCAGACGAGGCCAAGACAGGCCGAGCCGGACCAGAGCAAACCTTGGAGGTGACGGAGGTCGGAGGACGATGGATGGTTGGCCGGCCGTCCACCACACCGAAGGTTCCTAGCGTGACCCCAAGTCGCCGAGGGGGGAGAGGCCGGCGACCAACCACGGAGGGCGAGGCGCAATTCGCAAGCATCGCCGGCCAACTCGGTCCTGGAGCAGGTGGTGTCGGGGCTGCCTACAGGACTAGCACCGTCCGCCGCTGGCAGCCGGGCCTTTCACGTTTGGTCTCGGTCTGGTTCTGTGGGTTTGACATATTCCGGCTGCCCAGCGTGCTGGGACCGTGGGCTGCACGAAAGCGAGCGAGCGAGGCGAGGCAACAGTGTGTGAGCTGCTGCAAGGTGGGCAAAAGCGAGGTCCGTCTGACCACAGGCAGACACACGAACCGTCTGGTGGACGCTGCTCGCTGGGCTTCCTATTCCTGGCCCTCGACATCGTCATTTAGACTTTTGGCGGGAGGGGGCACGGCCACCCCGGGGGCTCTCTCTCGTACAGAGCAGTGGGGGGAAGTCGTCGATACGGGCAGACCTGAGGCGAGCGGCGAGCGGGCGGTGCGTTGTGGTGCGGTGCAATCCGATGCGACGTATGATGGCTCCTCGGAGAGATTGCTGGTACCTGGTGCCTGTCGTTTCCAGGGAGAGAAAGAGAGATGAGGCCGTGGAATGTGATCACGGCCGGGTGTCTTGCTCGTGTCTTGGTCGAATGCATTCCTGAACGCGTCAGGCTCGGTGGATCAGGAACTGAAGCGGTCAGTCGATCGAAGTCTCACTCACCGTGTCTTCACGCCGCCGTTCCGTTCGCATGCCGTTCGGCACTGGCACGATGCTTGGCAGGCACTGAAGCCGGCAATGTACTGTACCTGCTGACCTGCTGCGTCCTGCAAGCCCACTGCAACTGCTGCTTGTCTGCAAGGCACCGTCCATTGCTCCTTCCTCGGTGTCGACTCAGCACGTCCCCAGGGCAAGCGCACTCACCCAAACGGAAGGAGTGAGGCCCACTCCCCCCTGCTCGCTCGCTGAGTCCTAACCTGGAAGACCTGGCCTGATCCTTGTCTTGCTGCACTCCCCCCTCTCTCGGCCACCCCCCATCCTGCCGTCCCACCCCCCTTGCACGCCCCCTCCACGTCGCCCCTTCCCCCCTGGAACCTGGTCACCGCCGTCAAGCTGCTCCTCCCTGGTCCGCGTCCGGTCTTTGGTGTGGCGTTTCGTAGGCTAATCCTCTTGGGGCTTGCGATCACCAGGGACGTGCCAGGCTCTTGCCCTGCCCGTCTGCCTGCGCAACCTGGCTCTTGGCTGGCGCTGCACCAAGCTGTGAGGTAACGTCCCCCGCCGTGGGGCCCGGCTTCCGTCACTCAGCCCAGGCAGAAGAACTTGTTTCCCGGATGTGGTATATAGAAACTCGCATCCGCCCATCCCGGAACCAGCATTTGTGCCTCTACTCGATCACCAACCAACCTCACCTTCAACTCGCAGGCCGGATAGGGGTTCCATTCTCTCCTGCACATACCAGGCATACATACCAAGCCTGTCACCCAACACATCCACCAACCACTTACACACCGGTGGCATCCTGCCTACACACAATGCTCTACAGGTCCAAGAGCAGCGAAGAGACCAGCCAACAGAAGAAGATTAGGGATACCAGGCGGCCAACAATGATTCACCTTCGGAAACCCAGCCTCTCCGACTCCGTGTCCAGTGCCGAGTCGACCTCCACCCAGTCTTCTCCCGGCAGGCGGACACCCACCCTCGACTTCGACCCCCTCAGCATGCACCCTACGTACTCGCCGCCGCCGCCTCCGGCCCGCCTCAGCGAGCGGCCATTCATCCTCTCCCACGAGGAGAGCTCTACAGACGAGGTCCTCGAGCACTACTTCCGCGTCCAGGACGATTCCAAGACGGACTCGCCTACTCCCCTGGCACACCCCCAGCCCCGCTCCGCCGAGGAGGGCGGCGACTACTTCCTCTACAAGCTTCGCCTCGTCGAGCTCCAGGAGCAGCAGAGGCAAGCCGCCATCGAGGCCATGACCACCACCACCACCACTACTACTTCCAACAACGCCGCCTGCCAGTCCAGGTGGTCAATGTCCACTGTCGACATTGACGAGTCTGCCTTTGACTCGGACTCGGATGACGACGACGAGACCGACGGCACCGACGACACTGACGATACCGATGCCTACGACGAGGACGAGGAGCCCGTCATCGAGATGGCCGTCCGCGCCGAGAGGCCCGCAAGGCACGCCGCCAGCTGGCAAAATTTCAGCTACAAGCGCGACCCCATTACACCCGCCTCCCCTCGCCGCCCTCCCATGAAGACCATGGACTCGGTTGAGGACTTCATCAAGCGCGGAGGCTGGAAGCGCCGCGGCATCATCTTCCAGGCCGACGACGCCCGCGCCGAGAGCAGCATGTTCTAAGCGCTCACCACACCACACACCAACAAGACCAACACCTTCACTCATATCTACTACCATCTCCTTCACGTACATCATCTCACCGGCACCGGAGCGACTTGACTTTTTACATATTACGGAACATGACGGCCTATCTTACGCATACCCCACAAGCCTGGAGTTTTTCCTTATTTCCCATTACATCATGACCGGGGTTCGGGAACAATACCCTCTCTGCCTTTTACGGAGTTTTTCTCAAGGGGACCAACAACCACCTTAGATTAGGGCGGCACCAAAACGGGACGTGGACAACTGTATTACACCACGGGGGGGGGGATTGGACATGATCAGATCTTGCACGGGGGTACAAGGCCCACCGTCCGAGTCTACTTTTCTTGTAATTAGTTTTCTTCCCTCTCGATACCCTTCTGAGGGCGAGACGGGAGTGACACACCGCTCTGGATGGGCGGTGTCGTCGAATACCAATTTGGCCAGGTTGACCTGGCCGCTTCTCACACACCATCATCTCATGTTCCATCGTTGTGAAGTTGAACCCCGCATTGCATCGATCCATTCCATCGTGAGGCACGCCATTAGCTGGCGTGGTGCCTGATGGTACCTGGGGCTAGCAGCGACGGCGAGCCCCACGGCGATCATGGCGAGACAAGATGCTCTTTACCGCCTTTTCGTTGACGACTCTGGAGGCCTTATCCCCTCGTGCCAAGGATCGCCCTACTGCAGGCAACACGCACCAGCGATGGCGTGGTGGGCCGACCTGGACTGTACTTGGTGCCGTATAGACGTGTGTTTCGCGGGGTTGGATGAGACACACCGCAATTGATGGATGGTCTGCGACAAACGACTCATCCAGACTACTGCACGGCGTGCATCAGTGGGCTCAGGTTGACTTGCAGCAGTAGGTAGCAGCACCAACAGCCCGACACTCGCACGATAGCCGCGAAGGATTGACTGATTAGCGATTACATTCCCCGCTCACCGACGCCCGAATGACACCCCGCCCAGTGTTCCAGCTTCACGATGAGGATGACTGCTACTGGTCGTGTAACGAGCCCAACCTGAACGAACCCCGCCGAGCCTCGCTCAGCCGCAAGTCGATACTTCACCGCCTCCCAGGGCTCCCCACGGCTCGGCCGAGACCGAGAGACGGTCGTTTCTTTACGTCCCCTGCCCTCCCATCCCCTTGGTTGCGCGAGGCTGGCTGGACACTAGCACATCAATCACATCTCGCATCGTCAGGCACGAAGGCAAAGAAAGCACCTCACAGTCTACACACCCCTCCCCCCCCCCCTGGATGCAGGCGTTCGGAACTACTGCAAGGCACCGCCCATCTGACCAGCGCCCGGTTGCGAAGACGACAGACAAAAAGAAACGAGGGATATCGCTCAGCTGACCATATCGGCGACCCTCACATCTCAAACCCCCTGGTCGTCCCGGCGGAGCGGAGCTGGGCGCGATTGGACTGGTTTCTGGGGGCGTGAGGAAAAAAAGAAACGAAAATATTTGCTGTGGGGGAGGGAGAGGCGGTCAATCTCAATCCCAATCTCACGGAAGTTCACGATGCGAAAATTGGAAATCACAAAAGTGTTTCTTTACCACCCGGAGCACGTCGGTCCCGAGGAGCAGAGAGGGAGGGTCCCCTGATCGCTGACATGGAGATGCCCTGGACGTTGGGGGATTCAAGGTTCGTCCCCCTGTTCGCCTTTTGACCAGGGATCGCGAGAGCCGAGGGATGGATGCGTAATTGAAATTCTCAGGCTGCCCAATTTCCCCATGATCTGTCTTCCCTGCCTGACAGACAGAGGCCGCACTCCGAGTTACTCAGCAGATGCTCACCAGTCACCACCCCTGTCCATCGGCTTTCATCAGCCGAGCAGGGCCTGCAAGGTTCGCCGGCCATGTCCGGGCTTGGCGGATGCCAGACCTGGTTTTCTGCGTACCATTCAAAGCGACGCTGGGGTTTTTGGCGGAGCTGGCAGGCAGGCATGTTCTGCCCGATCGGGGATATCCAGGCGAGAGTGCTGCGCAGGGAAGACTGCGTGGCCTTTTGGGGGTACTAGGGGATGAGCCTCATGAGAGGACGTAACTTTGCGAGGTTATTCGTAAGCAGTAGTCGGAATGAGCCGACATTTTGCTGAGTGATGGGTGCAGACGGGCGACTCGGGAGTTATCGTGACCACGAGGTTTCGGCGACAGATTCTTCGGACACACTTTGGAGTTGGCATTACGGAGTGCAGTCATCATTAACTCCGGATGTGACCGGCGTGTGCAATGTTCTCCCCCAATGAATCTCATGAATCGCGACAAGGCTGGAGGTGTGCTCCGAGGTGTGGATGGTCTCTCTGCTTTACTCGTGCTGCTCGGCCAAGTGAACTTGGTCGGCATCGCAGCAGCCGGGCGCGGCCAAGAGGTTCCACGTCCAGCTTTGCTGCAAGGCACAGGCACAGCACAGCAAGACCGGGGTTGACGTGGATCTCGGGCTGTACGAGGTGCACCACGTGGACCTGGGGCCTGGGGGGCAGCAGGCCTCATGACGACACGGTGACCACACCATCACCAACGCCCAAGGCCCAAGGTGTGTGATATTGCCCCTCCCTGCTGCTGCTACTGGTGTGCATGCTGCTGCCCGATTGTAGTCGGCGACCGTGACCATTCCCAAGCCCGCGGGCTCCGTCCTACCTGTCGGAGAGACAAAGTGACACGGCCCTGGGCTGGAAACCTTGTTCGGTGGCTTGCGAACGTCAGCCTGAGCCCATTGGAAGTCAAACCGATCGATCCAAACGGGACGAGGGCTTGCGATGTATGTCAGTGTCACCACCGTCCGACGTGAAGACGAGGGGAGGGGGGATTCACGAGGGCAAACCGTATTCCTCCCCCCGCTGCCCCGTTGCGGAAAGCAAGCTCCAGCATCGGACGAACCGAACACAGAACGGGCCCACGCAACGGCCGAATAGTTCCGTCGCACGGGCCTCGTTTTCTCCTTGGCCTTTTGCCTGAAAACCCCTTCAATTGGTCACCCAGCGAGCCGGCGCAGCTCTTCACGATGAACACCTCCCCAAGTGCCCCCTCCCTTCGACAGCGCTACTGCAAGGCACGCCGCCAATCCAGAGCTCTCACCGCTCCTCGCCCCCCCTCTCGAGAGCCCCCGTGACGATGACATTTTTATCCGGTACGGTACGGTAGGGCAGGGGTGGCGCAGATGCGATCACTCAGACATCCGTGCTGAACTGAATCACTCTACACGTCCCCACGCTCATTCGTCCACGGCTGTCGGCTGTCGCGGTCGCCGGGCCTCGTACTCACGATACGGGTACGGGCACAGAGCTATTTCGAGACTCGGACATTCTCCAGTTCGTCCCATGCTCGCGCCTCAACCTTCGCCTAACAACTGGATCTGACCTGGGCCTGAACTTGTCCGTCTGCCTCAGCTTCGACCTCCCGCCTCGCCTACCACTCGCACCTCAATTCAAACGCCCACTTTCAACAAGTTCAGTTGAATTCACCGTGTTGGAACCCACAGCGGACCTCGCTTCACCTTCTCCCCGCTCAAGCGTGTCCACTGGCAGTCCGCCAGGAACACTTTCCAATTCCGGCGCGCGTCCGTGCAAGGACTCCCTTTTCGGATGCACTGTCTGGGCGCACCGGCGCGGAACCTGAAGAGCGTGCAGACGGCGTGCAGTAGACAGCCACAAATCAAGGTTGGCCTGCAGCTTGCTGCAGATGCGGCTCCCCAGACCTTCCGTTGCACAGCATCGTCTGTCAGATCCAGCACTCGACGCCCGATCTGAACTTCACATTGCCTGATGCCACTACCTTAGGCACCTGAGGTAGGATGCCATAGGCTGTTCAGGTAAGGTACCGTAGGATGTTCAGGTACTGGTACGACGCTGCAGCCATCGTGCCACGCCACGCACCATTTGACAACTCACTTCCGTTTTCTTCAATGACCAGGATCACGGCCTCGGCTTCTTGACTCACACCGTCCATCCGTCCAATTCACATGCCCGGTCCGCCAGGGGCAAATTCGCCTCCCAGGTCCATCCCGACACCGCCGATCTTCAATGCAAAGGGATGTGGAAGAAAAAGACCCTGAAAAGAAGGAAAACCCTTTAAATTGCACAACGTTGTTCCGCGAGCCGTTACATCGTCGCCCCGCTGAAAACCCAATAACGCCGTGGAGCAATGCAAATCCTCGACCGGGCCACCCTGATCGGCTATTCGGTATGATATCATGGCATCCTTGGCCACGGGCCGACCACATGCTCCTAGTTGGTCAGCAGCCCTGGCACCTTGCCCGAAGCAGCCACCACGACATCATGAATATCACAAAGTCAACTATAGTCATGCATAGTTAGCTGCCGCAATCTTGCCAACAAGCTTTCAACGACGTGACGCGACGTGACGCGACGATGAGTTGGCAGGTATAATGTCCAAGCTGACATTGGTGTGAACGTAGAGAGTCATCGCCCAAGGGGATGAATGGTGTGTAGCATCTCGAATGGCGCGTAATGCCCGAGCCTTCTAGATATTGCCAATCAAAGACCGAGCCATGACGACTGTCATTAGGGATATCTGCCAGGTCACAATCAGACTTGATCGCATTGAATATCTTCATGTGTGATTTGGTTCTATCATGTGAACGAGTCCCGGCGACTGACAACCAGCCCGCCCTTCTAGCTAGCAATGACGTCCGAGGCAACGAGAGTGCATCACGAACCTAGGTACCCGAGGAGGTCGTCATCGCTCATTAACAGGTTGCGTGAGATATCCGTCGGTGACGGGTTCACCGAGTTGGTGGAATCGGGTGTGCGTGTAGGGGGATGTTCCTTGTTGGGTGCCGAATGTATGACCTCAGTCCAATGCCGTGTCGTTTAGCCTGAAATTCATGGCAAATTGACGTTGCTGGAAAGCCTTCTCTCCTACTTCCCCTTGTGTTGAAGGAAGAGTAGTGTGAAGAGATGGAAGGAATTTTACCTTTCCTCATCGCTCAAGAAAATTGGAACGATGGAGATACAATCCTGATGTCGCCTACATTGAGCTACGGATGTTCGATGGGTAGCTGCTGTGATGGGATGTGAAGAAATGAATGGTTCCTAACATCTAAAAATGACATTCGGGCTAGAAACCGATGCAGTCCATACTGCAAAGAGTTGAGGCCATGGGACTCTGACATTCCTACCCTCAGATTCCCGTACACGTCAACGGCATTTAAACCAGCCTTCCGACAGTGGCCCCTCAAGCGTACTCAATAGTAAGGTCCCGACTCTTCCTACACATTACGTTGTACATCAAGGCGCACATTGTATTTGTTTCTTAACATGACTAAATCATATCTTTCAACAAGTACAGCACGGCCAGTCAGCCACATGTGCATTTAGACCACAGCTTCAGGGCAGAGCAAGCAAGTTGCATCTGACATCTCGAGGAAGCATGCTAGGATCTTCTCCTAAGCAACGGTCGCACGATATTAATCATGAATGCTGCCATTTGCTTCCGACTTCGTGAGTAAGCCTCCCAGCTTTCACTCATATGTGCTCCTGTAGTGGGAGATGAAGGTATCATCACTGTCGACTAGTCACTTCTCAAACCCGGGATTTGGGCTACCTTCGCCCAGCGTTGGCCCATGAAATCTCCTCACAAGAGGACGGAGGCAGCGTTGAGTTGCTACACAGCTCTCCTGTAAACTGCATCGATGAACATGGACATGATTTGAAAGAGTATGTACGACCCCCGGATGACTGACAAGATTCGGGACACGTCCGAACGTCATTATGAAGTTCCGCAGCAGAGTTGACGGTCGACCCATGGAGTTGGGACCCTCCTATGGTAGTCACAAGGAGACACGGCTATGAAGCTCACTCCTAAGACAAGGGAACTACATAAGTCCGGGCCTTTCTGGTCAAAAAGAGCGTCGTCGCTTGAAAAAAATACAGCTTGGGTTCCATCTCAGACCGGCCGGATACGACAAGAACCATCTTGAGATGTCCCGGGAGGTCCGGTAGGGGGTCACGACCTGGCATCACGATGAAAACCAAGGCGAGAGTAGAGAGCTCGCGATATTCTGAATTGAAACCTGACCCGAGAGCCACGCAGACACGGCCGAACCTGGTTTGTCACCCAGAGAGACGGCTAGGCAAAACATAACGGCTAGTCAGTACGATGTCCAGGAATTACTTCTTCGGTCACGTCACTCCCCGAGATACCAAAAAGCATCGCCTGGTCTGCCGGCGCGACGGAAGACCACATCGGAAACACTCCATCGTATTCTGCCAATGCAGCAAAAAAGATCGTCGCATCCTCTGGTGAGGAAGGTCAGGAATTGAGCCCGACGTGGGGGTCGAACCCACAACCTTGAGATGTGATCTCTGTTAAGAGTCTCACGCTCTACCGATTGAGCTAGCCGGGCGTCCGGCTGATTGTTGAGTCGTCAAGAGAATTCCGCGTTCAAGAGGACTTGTTGAGATTTTTGTGTGGTGGGCCGGTGGGCTGGTTTGATGTCGTCGATGGGTCGTCTCGGGCGTGGGTGGGCGCAGGGTGGATGACGGAGGCGGCGGTGGAGTTTGCGCCGATGGGGTGACCTTGTTGGAGCCAGGGGGCGGCAGGGCTGGCAAGTTGGAGCAAACTTGGACTATTCAAATGTTAGCAAAGGCCTCCAGATGCAAGGTCGAGTAAGCTGAGTAGCATGTACCAGGTTACCTTGTGTTGTGTCGAGTCTTGTCTCGTGCCGATATCAAGAGTTCCCAGAGTTGTGGATGAAGAACGAACCTTGATGCCCCGAGGCATCCACCCCAAACGGCATGCCTGACAGTCCTCCTAAATTCCACGTCATGACAACGTGGGATCGCCCAAAGACCCCCACAATGAATACCACGTCTGACATATCCCAAGTCAACTTCATCCATCTCACATCACTGCGACTGACTTTGGTCTTGTCCTTTGCCAAATGTCTCTATTGCTCACGCCACCTTCTTCACATATCCCTTGGTCTCGCGCCACTTTTGCCAAAAATCGGCAATCTCCGCATCCAACCGGCGCTCAGGCTGCTCGAGAGCCCAGTCGGTCATGGCCGACTCTGCCTTTTCCAACCACGGCGTCATGGCCTCCTCGCGATCGCCACGGCCAGCAAAGTGGACGAGGTAGTCCCCGCGGCGAGCGTGCAGCTCCTCGGCCTTTTGCTCGAGCATGTCAGCGCGCAGCGGGCTGAAATCCTCGAAGGGTCGCGGGTACGCGTTGAACCACCACTGCGGGGTCCAGACGACGTTGTCCTTGAACTGCGGCTCGTCGATCAGGATGCCCATGGCGCTCTGTTCGGTGAAGGGCAGGTCGACGCCGGGACGGTAGTAGCGTAAGGCGAGGATGCCTGTGAAGAGGTCGATGGCCCAGCGGTTGACGCGCAGGAGGAAGATGCCGTTGTTCAGACCGTTCCAGTCCTGCGTCGCAAGGAGATGGATCGAATCGACGGGGTTCCAGGGCTGGAAGATGGCGCTGCCGTCGGGGTCGGTTGTGGTGGTGCCGTTGGGTCCCAGCCAGAGGTTGCGCGTGGCGCCGGGGTGAGGCAAGAAGCTGAGCGGCGAACGACAGGCGTCGAGGAGGACGGTGTCGCGATCGGCCCAGAAGATCCATTGCAGACGTTCGTCCTCGGGTTTCGACATTTCCACGAGGAGCAGTTCGAGGATGAAGGCGGGCTTGTTCCACAAGTCGTCGACAATCTTTGCGCGCAACACGTGCAGCGGCGTATGCTGTACCGCGCTCTGCAGCACGTGGCTGCCGAGGGCGCGCTGATAGATGGTCTGGGGGTCGCCAAACTGCGCCGTCAGCGTCGCGAGGCGCGGCGGCGGGTCCATCAGCCCAGGCTCCTTGTCGCGACAAAACGCCGTGTTGTTCTCCCAGTCGTACAGGGAGTAATTCCGCAGCGCCGGGAAGCAGTCATCGCCGCCGTAGCAGCGGACGTCTGGCACGGCATTGGGGTACGTCGGGTGCCAGCCAAGCACAAGGCGATGAGGTGTCGAGCGGTGGTAGGCCCAGAAGATTTGAGCCAGCACGAAAAAAGGTATGGCGGCGCACACGGCCCTGAACACCATGTGCCTGGAGGGGGAGGCCCTAGCCATGTTCATGGCGGGCGTCGCGAACTTGGACATGGTGTTTGACGAGAGAGTGTGTGAAAGGAGTGATCGGAAGACGGTTCACGTCACGTCGTCGTCGTATGGTGCTCCATGGTCTGGGGAGAGGCCCAAGAAGAGAAACAAACGTCGATGGACGGGCACGCCAAAAGAGAAGGGGGGCAGCAGTCATATACCGGTGGGCTGCAGCAACAGGAGGCCGGTCTGCAGGGAACGTGGTCGACCGTCGAAGGGCTGAGGCACATATGCCTGCTTGCCTTCCTGCATGGTTCGGTCCAGCCCTCGTGGGCTCGTCCTACCTGGGCGCCGCGAGGAGCTATCAATATTCGCGCTCACTACCGTACCCACGGCGTCCGCCCGGCGGGGGAAGCAATCAGCAATGTCAGGGGATGGATGGGGATTATGGCAGGGGTCCAAAGCTTGTGTACCGCTAACAGGGGCCTGGGTTGGTGTGGACACGGCCTAAAGCTGTGCATCCTACGGGTTTCCCCCCCTTTTTTGACGAGGGGCGGCCGCGACGGAATCGAGGACTCCTTCGGGGTCCGGAGCCTCTTCGGTTGTGCGCTGTGCCTTTTGCTCTTGCGAATGTGGCCGGGCTGGTCACATCATGCGTCGAGTCGATGGGTGATTGGGCGGCTCGCTGTAGTGGTGGGCTGGATGGCGGGGGTCGGACAAATTGGCAGCTGTGGGTGAGATTGAAGTCGCCGGGAGAATTATGTTGCCCTTGCCCTCTTTCTCTCAGTGCTCGTATTTGTCGCCCGGCCAGACCTAGGATGTTGCTAGTTCAAGAGACCGAGGAAGCGACTTCGGGCGAGAAAGGAGATGCCCACCCCCCTGTCTTTATTCCTCGAGTGCTGCCTGCTGCTGCGTCCCGCAACTCCCGGCCGAGGAAGAGGTTAGTAGTTCCGACTTGACTCGCGATAATGCCGACGCCGACGCTGGAGACTCGGAGGCTGAATATGAATGGGTCGATGAAGCCGGCCTTGGCAGGAGGGGAATCGATCATGGCTGGTACGGAGGCCAGGGTCCGTCCGATTCGGCCGGAGGGGAAGGAGCTGCAGATGCAGTTGCATCGACAAGGCGGAGGAAGCTATTGCGAGCAGCGGCGGCGGCGGGAGAACTGCAGCTGGAGATGCATTGTGGTGGCTGCATAGTGATATGGAGATGAAGAAGGATTGGGCGAGACGGGCTGCAATCGAAGGCAAGGTGGTGTGACCCCGGACGTCAAGTTGCACACTCCAATGCCAAGAGAATTGCAAGAGAAGAGCATTCCACTTGAAGTTGAAATGCTATGTGGTTGTCTCACAGCTAGTCGAGCCTTGCCCAACTTCACCACCCAGACTCACCTTAGTCAGCCGAAAAAAAACGACTATGAAATCGTGATGGCGATGGCCTGAATGCGAGCTTCTATTCGGCAGCAGATGAAGCAAAGAGGGGCACCAGCCTGAGCCCGCCCCCACCAAGGCGCACACCATCGTGCATCCTCCTCGTCGCTCCCTCAGACAGCTTCATCATCTCGCCCAATTGAACAGCCCAAAATCCAAGACACCGCCGTGCCACGAGCCTCTGTGTAACTCGAACGCCCCCTGATATCCGTAATGGCTTCCAAGGTCATCATCGTCACCGGCGCGAGCCGCGGCCTCGGCCTCGCCATCACGAAGCATCTCCTGGGAACCTCCAACAGCGTCGTCCTGGCTGCTAGGTCCGGAGAGCAGCTCGAGGCCTTGAAGGCTGCTCATCCGAAGCAGGTTGCCTACCTGGCCGCCGACCTGGGGAAGCAAGAGACTGCCACCGAGCTTGCTGAACTTGCCGTCAAGACCTTCGGCCGCATCGACGGCCTGGTCATCAATCACGGCGTCCTCAACCCCATGTCGCGCCTGGAGAACGCGTCCATCGACGAGTGGAAGGAGAATTACAACATCAATGTCTTCAGCGGACTGGCTCTGGTGGGTATCATTCTCAATTTTCATTTTGGTTCTGTCTAACATCACCCAGATTAAAGCCACTCTTCCTGAACTGAAAAAGTCCAAGGGCAGCGTCGTCTGGGTGTCCTCCGGTGCCGCTACCGGCGCATACACAGCCTGGGCAGCCTACGGCTCCGGCAAGGCGGCTGCCAACCACATCATCGCCCACTTGGGCGTCGAGGAGCCTGACATCACAAGCATTGCCGTCGGCCCAGGCCGCGTCGACACGGACATGCAGAAGCTCATCCGCGACAGCGGCAAGGACTCGATGGCCGAGAAGGACCATGCGTCATTTGTCGCTGCCCATGCCGATGGCCAGCTCGTCCAGCCTGAGCAGCCAGGCACCGTCATTGCAAACTTTGTCGCGCGACCTGAGGCGAGCCTCAGTGGAAAATTCCTCAAGTACGTGCGCCCCGCTTGCAGCCTTTGCGCGTCGTGTACTAACAACCCGCAGCTGGAAGGGTCCCGAGCTGGCCGGGTACCGTGGAGACTAAAAGTCCGAGCCTAGAAATCTTTTGCCAATTGTTAGCCAGGGTTCCAATGAAGAAATGCTAGACGAAATAGACAAGACTGCATTGCGATCAGTCGAAAGATGAAAAGTCTCATACGTAATCTACATATTTTGTGGTTCAGGATTAGCATGGAATATGTTTTCTTCATCATGCAATGTCGGTTGTGGTTTGTTTGTGCGGCGCGCGCGACGAAAAGAAATTGTTTGTGTTTACCTTTTCACGGCGAGGAGCCTGGGAAACCAACCGAGCGACCAGTCGATTTCCAGGCTCCAGCCTCGACCTGAGACGAAGACGTACGATGAACCCAGACTGCAGAGAGCCTGGTCAGCACCAATTCCCAAACAACAGTGCAGCAAAGATGCGTCGTTGAAGGCATTGTTCAGTGCGAATTGTCTCCGTCTTGTAGTGTCGGTATTTGATAGTACTTGCATTGGCATCATGGAAGCCTGCAGGTGCGCGAGCGCAGCGTCGAGGAAATACTCACGGTATCTGGGAGAAATGTCAGCAACAGAATCAGACGAAGAGGCTGAAAGTAAAAGCTAGGCATGTGATTGTTCAGTGCGTCCTGTTTGGCTTGGACATAAAAGGTCAATCAGCATAGAGGCGAACCTCTAAGACTGGGGCGACAACAGACTCATCATAGTCACGGTGGTTGGTGGTGGAGGGGGAATTGGGCAGTGAGAGGATGGGGAAGCGCTTACCAGTCCAGCATCAGCCGCAGCAGAACAAGGCGCATCCAGTGAAGGAAGCCATCGCTGCGGCTGTGCGACCACATGCAGTGTCGCGATCGAGGGACTGCTCGCGGTCAAGGGTAGGAGAAGAGAGAAGGCGAGGTCGGTTGCTGGTGAGGAATGAAGAAGGATTCGAGAAGAAAAAGCGAGATCTGGATTTTTTTTAAAGGTCGCCGAAGCTGCAGTGGCCCGTGCACATGACCGCGGAAAGGTGGGGCAGCCCCACCGACGCGCTGCGGTTTGGACACAGGACGGCGCAGGCGCTCTGCCGACTTGGATTTTACTTAAGCCAGCCTCATTCCGCGCCCCGGCCGCCCGCGCGGGCGCACCTGCTTTCATCGAACAGGCAGACAGCATTAGATATCGACACTACGGGACGCCTCAAGACTCCAACGACGACACCTTCGTAGCTTCAGCTTTTTCTCTATTCATCGACCATCTCGAACAGCCTTTTCTTCATCCCGCCTTTCCCGCATCTCGCTGCCCACGGAGCCTCAACAACAGGGTGCCCTCGATATCAAACCCGGCGTGTCACTCACTCACCCCGAGTCGTCCTCGAAGCCACACCACAACCCTCAGTACAGCAGCGCAGCGCAACTGCCTCACCACCCATCATGTCGGACCACGAGTTTGGAGGTTGGTGCCTTTCATGTTTCTAGCTTCATTCATTTCCTGTTTTGTTTGTTTCCCGCATGTCATTATTTGTCTTGCATTCACCTCATCACCTTGCACTCCTGCGTGGCAGAGTGAATGGCTGGCTGGGTCGTTCTTGCCCAGGCGGCAATGTTCTACAAGTCCCGGGGATGGAAGATGCAAAGTTCCAAACCTGTCTGAAGTCTTCCCATATCTATTGCTTTCACTTCGGAAAACCTTCACATCTACCCTCCTCGCTCTTCCCCCAAGCAACTTGACCTGCAGCCTCCCGACTGTGCACTCGGCCACAAAACGGCTCCTGTCCCTATTTCTTCCCTGCTCAGCCCACCACCCCTAACCATGCCTCCCATGTCCAAGACTGACAAGTTCTGGGCTATCCACGATGGCCTTGGCCTGTCCCTTGTTACACCTTGACGAACCTCCAACTGACTTTATATTACAGCCAACGATGACCTCTCCCTGCCAAAAGGTAAGTCACACCTCCCTCCGCTTACCTCAACACCAGCTTACCCCAGCAGCAACCGTTCAGAAGATCGTCACAGAGATTCTGCCGCCCTCGGCAGGTGTCGCATTCTCCAAGGAGGCTCGGGACTTGTTGATCGAGTGCTGTGTTGAGTTTATCACCCTCATCTCCTCCGAGGCCAACGAAATATCCGAAAAGGAGGCCAAGAAGACCATCGCCTGCGACCATATCACAAAGGCACTCGAGCAGCTCGGATTCTCCGACTACGTCGCCGCCGTCGTCGAGGCCGCGCAAGAGCACAAGGAGGTGCAAAAGGTTAGTCCCACCATACTCTCTCCCAACTTCCCCATCGCTGACGCACACCAGGGACGCGAGAAGAAGGCAAACAAGTTCGCCAACAGCGCCATATCGATGGAGGAGCTCGAGAGGCTCCAGCAAGAGGCATTTGCCGACGCTGCCAACCGCCACGCCTAGGCGGCCCGGTCCTTGCGGCGTGCTTGACGATGAAATGCTGTGTCGGTTTGGGATCTGGGTCTGGCGTTTTAGCGAAATTATGGGCGGACATGACACGACACGAGTCGCGATTGGACTCGCATGCACCTCTGCCTGCATCTGTGCTTCTGCAACTGTGCTCTGGTGATGACAACTTTCTGTGAACCAACCCATCGTCTTACTCATTGACTGAAATACATGTCGATAGGCGTACATCGACAGCCTATCCAAAGGACCTAACCAAACCCCCAAACGCCGTAACCCAGGTCGTATAGTATAGTAGAAGATCGTCCCCTTGCCCATTTCCTTACACTTCCCCTCCCTCAGTACAGACGCCGCTGGTAGTACACTGGCTGATCGTCATAAGACAGCCTCTTGATCTCCTCCTTGATCAGTCGCCGCCGCTCCGCCCGGCTGATAGGCTTCTGGTCATCCGCTTCTGGGTCCGGGTGCAGTTGGTTCTTGTCCGAAAGCTTCTTCACATTCCGCTCCCGCTCCGGAACATCCATCGCATCGTCCTGGAGCATCTTCTGCCGCAGCTCCTTCTCCAGCTCCAGTCTCGGGCCGACCTGCAGCTCGTCCTGTTTGACGCCCCCGACAATCATCTTGTGCGCGTCCTGCCCCTCGGGCTTGACCTCGAGTATCAGCGGTTCCTGCGCACCGGCCTCGGCACCAGCCTGGGAGTTGACGACGACGATTGTGCCGTCTTCGAGTTCGGTTGTCGCTGAGCGGAAGCGATCGGGGAGGTGCGGTTTCGGAGAGGGGTAGAGCTCGGCCGCCTTTATGGCGTTGCGTAGTTGCGCGACTGTTCGTTGCTGGATGACATAGCCACTGAGGAAGAGAGCGGTACTGCAGGACAAGACTGGGAATGTTAGCTCGCTCCGCGACGGCCATTCCTCAAGCTGGAATGCAAGCGCACGTGGCTGCCTTACTGATGATGCCGGTGATAATCCCCGAAACCTGTGATGAGGTCAAGAGCATGGCGGCGGGTGGTGTTTGAGTAGGATGTAATTCGAACAGTAAATCTTTCAAATAGGCGAACTGTACACTGATGGAAGCAATCGATGATTTCAATGACGACGTTGGTTCTGTCGCGCAAGGCTACGTGCGGGCGGGAGGGGAGCGGGTGGTGACATGAAGCGGTGCGTGTTGACAGTGTTGGCCGAGCAACAATCGACAAGCGCCATCCAAAACGTCACCCCAGCTTTTCGATGCGACTTTCGTCCAACCCCCACCGACCGACCATCACCAGCAGCTCGACCACCACCCTCGACGACCCCAATCCGAAATCCGCTCCCATCGCCGTCATGGGCAAGCCCGACCCCTCCATCATCCAGGCGGATGAGCGCCGCTTCCTCGACGAGCGCGGCTCCGGCGCCGCGCTCGCGCCCAACGGCGAGAACCCAGCAAAGATTATGGAAAAGGCCGTCGTCGACCGCATCGTCGACTCGTTCTACTGGAAAGAACAATGCTTCGCCCTCAACGAGGCCTCCCTCGTTGATCGCGTCGTCGAACACGTCACGTTTATCGGCGGTACCTACGGCAACGCCCAGAAGCCCACACCCTTCATCTGCCTCGCCCTCAAGCTTCTCCAGCTCGCGCCGTCCCCCGCCGTCATTGACGAATACCTGTCCTACGGTGGCGAGAGATTCAAGTACCTCCGCGCGCTGGGTCTTTTGTACGTGCGCATGACGCAGAAGCCTGTTGACGTCTATCGCACGCTCGAGCCATTCCTCGTCGACCGTCGCAAGTTGCGGCGCAAGGCTCGTTCTGGCACGAGCTTGACGTACATTGACGAGTTTGTCGACGAGCTTTTGACGCAAACGAGGGTGTGTGGTACAAGTTTCAGGGAGTTGCCGAGACGGACGGACCTGGTTGATCTGGGCGAGCTGGAAGAGCGGGAGAGTCCGTTGGGAGATATTGATGAACTGTTGGACGCTGAGGAGGAGGAAGAGCAAAAGCGCAAAGAGAACGGGGATGGCTCTGAGGGAGAGGTCAGCGAGGAGGATAGGATGGAGGTTGACGCGCCGCGAAGAGACCAGTCGAAGAGTCGGTCAAGAAGTCGATCCCCGACTCGGTCCCGGAGTCCGCCCCGGCGTGACGACCGCTCGAGAAGTCGCGACAGATCACCATGAGACAGATGGACAAAAGTCAGAAATATACCCTCCAAGGTACGCTGTTCAACTATGGGTATCTTTTCCTGTCTAACGTACACATCTTACAGACACATCGTGCCAAAATAGTCCCCCTACACTACGTCTTGGCCTCCAAGAGGTCCGCCAACTGCTGTGCCACGCCCAGCAGCGCCTGGTCGTCCCAGAATTGGCCGATCAACTGCAGCCCAACCACAGCGCGGCTTCCATCCGTACCGGATGCGCCATTGCCGAGTTTTATGGGGATGCTGATGGCCGGCAACCCCGCAAGGCTGGCCGGGACCGTGAAGACGTCGTTGGTGTACTCCTGTATGGGCGTCTGCGAGCTGACCGTGTCGAGGTGCGGCGCAAACGTCGGGGCCGTGGGACATAGGAGGAAGTCAACCTCCTTCGGGCCGAGCTTGTTCTCCAGCAGCACATCGTCGCTCATCTCGCTGAGGTCGAATTGCTGCGCGTCGTAGAGCGGGTTGTCGACCCTGAAGACACGGTCAAAGTCGCGCTGTACGAGCTTGCGCACCTTTTGCGCTTGAATAAAGTAATTATCCATCGCCTCGGAGCTCAGACTGTATGAACCGAGCAAAATGCGTCGCTGGACCTCGTCCCCAAAGCCATCGCCCCGCGTCTTGGAGTAGAGAACTTCGCCCACTGCGTCACTTTCCTCATTGTCACGCACGCCGTAGCGCACGCCGTCGTATTTGGCAAGGTTGGAAGATGCCTCGGCCGGCGCGATGACGTAGTATGCTGAAAGTGCATGTTTCGTCGAGGGCAAGGACACGGGCACGCAGCTATAGCCGGCCTCGGAGAGAGCGATCATGGCATCAGCCCAGGCGGAGCGAATCCGTGGGTCCAGTTCGTCAATGTTGTACTCCTGCGGGATACCGATTCTGAAGGGTCGGTCGCGCGGGATCTCTTGGTGGTCGAAGCGGAACTGTTCCGACAGAGACGTAGGGTCCTTCGGGTCGTGCTTGAGGTGGAGGCCGTGCTCGAAGATGATGTCCCGTAGATGCTCGACCTTCGTCGCCAGCAAGCCAACTGTGTCGAGAGAGTTTGCATAGGGTACCACGCCGAATCTCGACAGCATTCCGTACGAGGGCTTGTAGCCAACAACGCCGCAGTAAGCGGCAGGCAGACGGATGGAGCCGCCCGTGTCAGTGCCGAGAGCAATCTCAGCATCGCCGACCTTGACAGCCACGGCGCTGCCACCTGAGCTGCCTCCAGCCGAAGTGGGAGTCTCTGACAGAGGGTTCGTCACAGGGCCGTGGGCCGAGTGCACAGAGTGCGAACCCATTCCAAATTCGTCCATATTGGTCTTGCCCACGACGGTGCCGCCGCACTCACGTAGCTGGCGTACGATGGTCGCCTCGAAAGGGCTCGGATGGTCTGCGAGGATGGCCGAGCCGCATGTTGTTGGGAAGTCCTTTGTCGCGAAGTTGTCCTTGATGGCTAGGCGGAAGGTGGTCAAGTCGCCTGTGGGCGGACGTGGTACTGCCTCGGGTTTTGCTAGCTGGTGTTAGCTGTGGGAGCATGTCGGAGCTGAACAACAAGCTTGCCTCGGGTGATGAAGTGGTTGTGGTCGTGGAGGCGCCTAGTCTGGCTCAATGCGGCTCGACATTGTCCTCTCGTGGCCGCCGCCAGCGGCCGCACGGAGTGTCGTCGGAGCGTGACATGGGAGGACATGTGGCCCGACTGGTGTGGTTTGTCATTGGGGATGGGAAGCTCGAGGTTGAGCCGTGGCTCTGGGATGGACAAAGCCGATCATCATGCACCTCGCCCCACCATCATCGGGCACGACGACATGCGGATTACTAATCACGCAGGCATGGCTCTCTGCATCAAAATGCTCTTGTTCCAATGCTCCTAAAGATCTATCGAATCTATCTACCACCTTTTGGCACTGCGTGTACTGCCAAGCGGCTATTAACTTCTGGTTCTAACTGACACCTTGATGCCAGATTCTAATATGCTTTCAATCGTTTAGGTCAATATCCTGCACGAGCTTAGATAGCCGTGATGCCTCCACATCCTCTTGGCCGGCTTTCCCACGCATCACTCCCGCTGGCCAGAGACTATGAATAGCCTGCTGCCGGCCACTTTGGCCGGCCTCGTCGTCTTCTGTAATGCTGGCGATACCCTTCATTAGTGCCGCCTCCTCCGGCTGCATCTGGCTCTTGATGAGCCGGAAGATAGTTTGACCAAGGTAGTGGCTCTTGCCCTGGTCCACGAAACCCTTTGTAACCAGAAACAGTGTAGATCGTAATGTTTCACGCTCTTCCTGCGACGTCTCCCCCTTCAGCCTGTCCAGGCACGCAAAGGCTATGATGGTGAGGGGTTGGATGAGGATCGAGAATAAGGCATCGAAGCCATGTCGCAGGTAATACACGCGAAGAAGCGTTTCCACACTTTTGGTTGAGTGTTGCACAACCGTAAGAGGAAGAGTATCGACGGGCGACTGCTGAAGCAGTGGCTGGTAGAGCGTCATCTTGGCGTGATGAAACTCGATGCTGGGGAGAGACGTGAATTAGCAGGGCAAGCAGCGGAGATTCTATCAAAAAGGAACTCACTGGAGCTGGAAGTGAGTCGGATGAACAATCCATCTAGGTCTCAGGCACTCTGGGAGCTGATGATACCATGCGTCCAACAAATGGGCGTAATAGCCCGCCAGTTCTGGGGTCAGGGCAGCTCCTGGCTCGAATAACGCCTTGGAAGCGGCGGCCAAGATGGTGCGCAGTCGACACCGCTCCCTGAACATGTGAGCCATAAAGACTCGCGACAGAGTCTGGGCTAAAGGGTACTTGACCCAAACCTCGCCATACCAGCTCGGGTCTTCTGTTGGATCAGGCATGGGAACCGCGGGGGGGCTTTTGATATGTGGCGTGTGCCTGAAGTGGAAGGCTGCTAGGCTGCAAGTCAAGTCGGTGAGCAATGGGGCTGCAAAAGTGCGGTGCGGGCTTGAAGACTCACGCATCCAGAGAGAACATGGTCCAGGCTGTGTACGCCCACCCAATCTTTTCCCGTTTGGTCCGCTTCTCAGGCGCTCCCTCCATGAGGCGCATTTCACGGGCCAGATGCTGAGCGTGAGCCGAGTATTTTTTCCCGATTTTGTCCAAACCACACATGGCATGCACCGTCTCAAGCACAATGGAAGCATGGATCGTGGTGATCTTGAGGTCGTGGGCCTCCAGTTCCCAGAGTCGTTTTGCCTCGGCCATGAAACGATAAGACAGGGTGCTCGGATTCCAGTATTCTGACCGGTCCTGGAAGCCCTGGTGGCAGGCCTATTGATTGTTGGTGAGGGGCTGCTAGAGGATTGGAATATTGACGGGCGTTCTTACGCAGCAGTAGGACATGACGGCGTTGACCAGTAGGGACGAGCAGAACGTGGTACGTTGTGCGGCCATGTCTTCCAGAAACAGATCTTTTTGAAAGGGGAGGTTAAATAGATATTCGGTTCGGAAAAAGGTGGCCAGTAGCTGCCGCATCAGGGTGTCGTCTGAAGACACCGAGGTCCATTGGGATGGCTTCACCGAAGAAAGTCGAGGCTCAATCACCTCTGCGGCATGGATAGGCTTGAGATAGGGGCTCTGGTAGTCGGCGGTGCCGAACTTTTGAATCAGAACAGACACATCCCTCCCCATGGTCGCGGGGCCGGTCGGCGAGCTTGGCAGAAGAGTGGATGACTCGAAGAGCATGGACTCGAGGTAGGGGTTGTTCGAGAGCAGGCCGGCGGGCATATCGACGATGTACGGGAACTCGTAGCGAAGGCGAGCTTCTGGCGTGACGGCGAGCTGGACGAGGAGGTCACCCGTCTCGACATGACTGAGGATAGACTCGACGCTGACACCTGCTCGGAGCCGGCCAAGGATGTCCTGTACTTCGTGCATAGGCCGGGTCTGCAGAAGCTGAACGAGCTCAGCGTACTTGGTGCTCTCGCTCCGCGCCTCGACATATTTCCTTTTGCGTGCCTGAGCATGCGTCTCGGTCGCGTCCGTCTCGTAGAGGCAGTCGAGCTTTCGGCGCCGACAGAGGCTACAAGCTGGGCGTTCGCCAGAGCACTAAGTTTCAGTGTGGCGTCAGCTAGGAGCCACCTTGACCCAACGTCCAAGGACTTGGAACTTGAGGAAAGCCGGCATACCTTGGCTTTGCGACTGCGACAGGTGTTGCAAGCTGCGCTGATGGTGGTCCGGCGAGGCACGAGACTGCCGTTGCTGGGCGGTGGAGGTGGCCCGCGACCATGAATACCCGCTGGCACAGGCAACAGAGGCCGGAGAGGCGGGTTAGACATGACGACCTGCTGCTGGAGCAAGCATGAGGCCAAGGTCAGGTCAGAGAAGGACAAGACAGACAAGACACACGACAGCGGATACCGGGATGAGGGGAAGTCGAAGAGGACGGACGGGGCAGAGTCGTACTAGTAGCGGGCGCTTGTGTACAGCCCAGAGGTGTACTTATAGTTGCCCCATGATGATCACTTTCGAACCCCCTTGCCATCAGCTGGGGGGGCAGTCTTGTACTTGTGTGTCCTGTCATCATTTCCCTCTTCCCTCCTCCCCCTCCGTCCAACGATGCCAAGCTCTCGTCGGATTCGCCAAGCGGAGGCGGAAGATGGTCCGAATAATACTCGCAAGGGGACCAGACCGGCGGTCTCAACAAGCCCGGGATATGCTTCCTACCGCTCAATGTGACGACCCAATCAATCAGTCGGTCAAAAAGCTCCAAGAAAAGGAACGTCCCCCCCCTTGCGGTGTGCGGGTACCAGTTGGAAGCGGCCCGATGGATGGTCGAGCTGTAGCGAGCCGAGGGCACCGAGGGGCTGCGAGGGCGCCCATCACACACGTTCAACTCTTGTTCGACGCGGAGGTGTGGCAGACCAGGGTCCTCCGACCCACATGGCACGACTGAGAAACCGGAGCGATTGCCGTCACCCGCTATTGGCTGGATCTGGCCGTAATCTGGCACGGGGCGTGCATGAGGTGGGGCCAGCTGGTCGCCTGAGCAGTTAGGGCAGTACTCGGAACGAAACCTAAACCCCGCGTCATCTAATGTACCTCAATATCAGCGTCCCTGACGTAACCCGCTCCTGCTGCAGGAGCTATGGCACCTTGGTGGCTGCCGTGACAGTGTTGAGGCAGGCACCACCGTGATCGGACTGCCTGCCTGCCGCGCTCTTCCATCTGTTCAACCTTCACCTTCACCACCTCGGCTTGCGACATCTGCTGTACCTCGTCTGCAGCCACCGACAATGCATCTCACGACATCGATACTTCCCAGCCTGCTCTGGCAGGTTGCCCGCGCCTCCCAGCCTGGCGCTGCGGAACCCGTTGCCGCCCCCATTCGCGACCTGACCTGGGGCAAGCTCAACTTCCTGCACACGACAGACACCCACGGCTGGCTCGGCGGCCACCTTCTCGAACCCCAATATTCAGCCGATTGGGGCGACTATGTTTCATTCGCCGAGCATATGCGCCGAAAGGCCGACGACAAGGGCGTCGACCTGCTTGTTATCGACACGGGCGACCGAGTCGAAGGCAACGGCCTGTACGATGCCTCAAGCCCCACGGGCCTCTTCACTTACGACATCTTTGCCCAACAGACGGTCGACCTCCTATGCACAGGAAACCACGAGCTATACAAGGCCGCAACAACAGATCGCGAGCACAGCATCACTGTCCCGAAACTCCGCGACAACTACATGGCCTCCAATCTCGACTACTACGATGCCAAGACGGGCGTCTGGGTGCCCCAGGCCCAGCGATACCGCAAGTTCACGACCAAGAACCAGGGTCTCGAGATCATCTCCTTTGGATTCCTCTTCGACTTTACCATGAACGCGAACAACAGCCGCGTCCAGCCCGTCGCCGAGACACTCAAGGAGGAGTGGTTCCTCAAGGTCCTTCGGGAGGAGAATCCGGATGTCTTCGTCATTATTGGCCACGTCGGCTTGCGCATGCCCGAGTTCAGAGCCATCTTCGAGACCATCCGCAAGGCCAGATGGTACACGCCCATCCTCTTCTTTGGCGGTCACGCTCATGTCCGGGACGCGCGCAAGTTTGACGCCAAGTCATATGCCATTGCCAGTGGCCGCTACGGCGAGACCATCGGCTGGGCTTCGGTCGACGGCATCAAGAAGAGGAGCGGCGATGCCAAGGATGAAGTCTCTGCCGAGGCGTCCATCTCGTACTCGCGCAAGTACATTGACACCAACCTGTTTGGCTACTACCACCACACGGGCCTGAACGAGTCGACCTTTGATACGGCTGCCGGAAAGAGGGTGCGAAACATGATCTCGCGCGCGAGGAAGAGTCTTGATCTGGACAACGCCTTTGGCTGTGCGCCTAGGGATCTCTGGATGAACAGGGCCGAGTACCCTGGCAACGCAAGCATCTACACCTGGCTTGAAGAAGAGGTCCTGCAGGACACCATTGTGCGCAAAGACAGGGCTGACAAGGCCCGCCTGGCCATCGCCAACACGGGTACCATCCGCTTCGACATTTTTAAGGGCCCGTTCACCAAGGACAGCACGTACACGGTGCTGCCCTTCACCAGCAAGTTCAGGTTCGTCCCTGACGTGCCCTACAAGGTCGCCAAGAAGGTCATTCAGATCCTCAACCACGGAGGCCCCATCTTTGACACCATGATCACGGACGCCCGCTTCATGAACGTCCCGGAGGCACTGGCTTTGAAGGACCTGTCGTCTCCAAATAACGGTGACCTGCTTGGCGAGGTGCTCGACTCTTCCAATGGCAACAACGCCGAACAACGCCCCCTCGGCGGTGAGGATGTCTCAGACAGGCCGCGCCTTATTGGCGGCTACACCACCAAGGACGATCTTGGCACGGATGGCGATGACACAGAGCACTCGGCGCTCACGTTCTACCAGGTGCCCAACTGCGTCCAGGCCGAGGTCAACTTCCCCGACGACGGCGAACCGGAGACTGTGGATCTTGTTTTCCTCGACTTCATTCAGCAGTGGGTGCTGCTGTCCCTCAAGTTTAGTGGCGGCGATTACGGCGAGTCGGATGTGCAGCAGTGGGACGACGAGACTTTGACGTACAAGTTGGGCAAATGGATTTCCGACAACTGGAAGGGCGACTGCTGATGAAGCAGCGGGCTCGGGCTGTGTACCCGGGTACCTTGGGCATTTCAGAGCGGCAACTGGACACAGATTTCTTTTCTCGCAAGATCTCAGCTTGCGATCTTTCCGGCGTTAGGACACGGCACATGAGGAGGTGGCGCATTGTATAAGACGGCTGCCACGACAATGGAACTTTGGACAATTCAACAATTGCGAGCTAGCAAGCGCCGGACTGATCATTGTGATTTTCGACCTGGCGACCTCTACAAGCCTCCAAACACCTTCCTGGCACTGGCCTGCTGGGTTACATCGTGGCGAACCGGCATCGGGCCATGTTCCGGTACACGTTCACCTGAGGCCGGCCCTGAGGCGCGTGCCCCGGCCACAACCCTGTTCAGGGGCTCTCAAGCGGGACTAAGGTGACCCAAGGTGAACCAAGACGCCGGGCCACCGCCACGAAGAAGCACCGGACTGACAAAGTGAAAATTCCCTCTCTGTTGGCGTCTTCAGCCGGCGCGGGCGGTCGGACGAGGTGGTCAGAAAGCGACAAGGCTCCCGCGTCCGGCTCATTCCAGCGCCCCAATTTGCTTTGAGCGGCTAAGTTGAATTGGGGAAGATGGTAATATACCGAGCTCCAAGCAATCGATAAAACCAGCATGCCTCGTGCCAAACATCCCCCACAGCGAGCCGGGGTTTGGTCAGCGACGTCACGACAATTCCTCCGGCAAGCCCGTTCGGATGAGAGAACAGAGCACTGACGTCGGCACCGTTGGGCGTGGTCCCAGCTCTGATTGAGATGGACAGTTCACGGTGGGAGATCGTCGCTGTCGATGTTTCAAAGCCCTCTGCGGAGCAAACAACAAACACGCCGGGACCAGGAGGGAGGACCCCGAGAGGCCAGCAGCCTAGCCATAACCCAGGGGATCTCCAGGGGCCATCGGCCCAAAGACGACTCAGCGAGCTGACCCAAGCTGTTTCTAGCGCCCCGTGCCAGTGCATGTCCTAAACTGGAAATGGGCAAAGACCAGGGGTACAGGAGCGGGCTAGGGGCGACGGTTCGGTTCACGACAGGGGGGGAGCGCGCCGGCGGACTGTCGTGGTGATGTGAGCAGCAGAAGCAGCACCACCATCACCACCCACGACTCACGAGCGACGGCATGACCCCCTTTTCCCCTGCCGAGCACGCGCCGGAGAGTTCTGGGCGCTTCTCACTGCATACTTCTGCGCGCTTTTAGCATTGCCCCTTTTCAGCATTGTGGGGAGGAGAATATGGACTCCCACAAGTCGGCAGAGCCGAGTTGGACGCCTTGATGGACGGGCCTCGTCGGGATCAACAACCTCGTTGTATCATGCGTGCCCATGGTCATAGGGCAAGAGTGCCCGGATACCCGGCCTTGTGGCAGGCACTCGAAAGACTTGGGAGCCAGGGGAGAGGAAGCTCTTCACCCAAGACGCCCAGAACGCCCAGCATGCCCGTCTTGGCCGCGCTCAAAAGACCCCCAAAGCATGGTGCCCATGCCTCGGAGCCCCTCTCTCGACGCGACCTGACCGCGGGGCCACGAAATTAAATGGATGCGGTGGGTGATGTTGACCGGGGTGTCGCCCACGCACGGCGCGCGCGCACACACACTCATCCAGCAAGCAAGCCAGCGGCAGCAGAAGCAGCGAGCGGGCGGCGGTGCGCTCTCATCTCCACCTGAAGAGTTTCCGTCGGGCGGCCGTTGAAGACGAAGAAGGAAGAGGGATGATGCCGGCTGCTCCTCTCCTTTCTGGAAACAAACTTACTCTCTTCAGTGTTTCCTCGTTTCCGCCGAGAAGGGGTCGCCTTGTTTGTTTCTTCCCCCTTGGACATCTCTCTCTCACTCTCCTTGCCTGCCGCTAGACGCCCGCTCGCCTTTTCTTTCACAGTCGCATTCCGGCGACTCATTCAACACCCCGGCCGCCGAGCTCGCGACACCACACCACACCACCACGGTCAACCCGCCCACGATCCCAGCGATCTTGCTTTTTCTCCTTCGGCCGATCTGCCACGACACTCTCTCGGGACAGGAAACAAAACAAGCCGTTTCCTTTCTACTTCTTCTGGGTCCGCCACACCTCTCCGATACGATACGACACACGACATACGACCTCCACCGAAGCAGCCGGTCCGTTTCTTGTTCCCCACGCTGAAAAGCGGGAAGAGGGCCCGCGATCGTCCGCCAGAAGCACGCAGCGCATCGCTCGCCCGCTCTTCTCCTGTCGAACCGCAGCGCTGCAGCTCCAGGCATTCGCGCCATCCCTCACATTCTTTCTACAAAGGGCGGGGACCAGCGCAGGCAAAGACATGGCCGTCGCAGCTTGAGACCTTGGGATCTTGTCACACTCTCCCTTCCATTCCCGCCGCCCCCATTGCGTGTGCGGCGCGCCTGTCTCTATCTCTATCCCTCTCCCTTCCCAACTATACTACCCTTCTTGTCTCGGACTTTTCTGTCTGCTGTCAAACATCTGGGGGTACCGACTCTGTGACATACATCGCCCTCGGCAGTCCTTTCTTTGCCAGCGCCACGCGCACGCACGTTCGCTCCTCTATTCTCTCGACACTTCAACGGCGCATCGACAGTCTGGTCGCGCCAACCATATTCGCAGCTGGCCAATTGCGCCAGACATCACACTCTTTTTCTAAAGCAGCATCCCACGAGTGTCCGTGACCACCACCATGGTGTCATTTTTCGGCTTGAAGCTGGGGAGCGACAGGAAGAAGTATATTACATCCCGGCCTCGGCTCCTGCTGTCACACCAGTCCGCTAACACGACGCGCAACCAGGAAGGGAGAAAAAGACACCACTAAGAAAGACTCGAAGACGATTGATCGCAATGGCCTCGGGAACGGCCAATATTTCGGCGGCACAACGCTCAACAAGGACCTTCTCGAACCCTCCAACATCCCGCGACCAGGTACATCAGCATCGGTTCGGTCTCTCCAGCGTCCGAGGCTGCCATATGCACGGGGAGGCGGCTCCAGTAGCATGGTCGACTTGACTGGCGGGCCTGGCCCGTCGTTCCATCACGGATCGAAACCAAGCACCAGCAGCATTACTTTGACGCCCATGGGCGGCTCCGAGGCCAACATGTACATGCGATTTCAGCAGAACGCCAGCGCCACGAGCCTCCTCCCGCCACCCAGGAGGACCGGTAGCACAACGCCCTCTGGTTCCGATGGCCGTCCTGGCACCGCAGGCTCGACACGGTCTACACGGTCCAGGACGTGGGTGAACCCTCTTGATATACACTTTTCCCGCGACTCGACGGCCTCCTTGACTCCCTCGAGGCCTAAGATCGCGACACCCCTTGCCGTCCCGAGACCTACGACTGCGAATCCCGTCGTCGTCTCGCATCCCCTTCAAGTTGTCGCCTCGAAGGCGCCCCAAATCCCCAAGAGCCCATTGGGCAACTTTGAATTCGACATTCCGTCCTTCGACTCGGGATCTGGGAAGAAGGTCGAGGCTGAGCCAAAGCAGAATCTGAAACCCACGCCGCTGCAGCAAGTCAGGTCACGGTCGCCCCCAGGCCCGAAATCCTACCCATCACCGCCGCACTCGGTCAAGGAGCTCGAGCCGCCTCTGATGCGCATCGACACGGGTCTGAGGCCGCCAAGCAGACAGCGCGACGGCTCGGCCGGACAGGACCCGCGGAATCAGTCCAGGTCTTCCCAGCGCGAAGAGCCCGCATCTCTGCCCTCGCCCGCAGCGTCGGCGCCACGCTCGAGCGAGGAGGAGAAGGAGAAGTTGTGGACCGGGCCGGTGATTCAGAACGTCAGGGCGAAGCGCGATACCCTCACCGTCAAGGCGCCGAGGAGACAGAGCTTCAGCATGGATGTGGATCAGGAGGTCAAGACCGATTTTGCTTCGCGACCCGAGCCGACGAGGAGGCCAGGTACAGCCGGTAATGGCAGCCCGCCGCCACGAAGCACAAGACGACCGCGTCCTTTCCCGAATGAGCCAGCAGAAGCTCAGGCGCAGCCGTCCCGCCAGACACAATCACCGCCCATGGAGGATAATCGTGGCCAGTGGAACCAGAGAGGACCCTCGCCCTTTGAAGAGCGGGAGAACCGCTTCCAAGCTCCTCGGCCACATGACAACGGGGCTCGTCAGCTCCGTGAGGGCAGCCCCTACAGGCGGGGTCCGGCACGGCAGATGGACGGCGGTCAGGGAGATCCTAGGACAGCACCACCCGCCCGGGAGAGGGAACCACAGCAGCAGCAGTGGCCGGATCGCGGACGGAGCCTGGCCGCCGCGCCTCCGCCAAACAGGCCCATGCCGGCCATTCCTAACTCTGCGCCGCGCCCTCCTCCTCAAGGCCAGTATCGCAGTCAGTCAAGGCCGCCGCGAGACGACGAGGTAGACCAGCAGTACCGGCCTCAGCAGGAGCCGACGAGCGACGCTGCCCATCTGGAGCCGAGCCCGATGCCCAGCACTGCACCGGCCTGGGACCAGCAGCAGCTACCGCAACATCCTGCCGCTGATCCCAACCACCCCTCCAAGGGTCCGCAAGACTTCAACTCCCGGCCCGGCTTCGGCCAGTCATCAGCCAAGCGCCGTCCGCCGCCGCCCCGTCTGCATCCGGCACCGCCCCCGCTCCGACTTCGCCGGGAAGTCCTCGACTCACCCGTGGTCGAGTCCTCCTCCGCGTGGAACTCGGCTGCCGGCAATGGCCCGCCTAGCAACCCCATCACCAGCGCAAAGTTCAACACGCCCCGTAATGCCCCAAGCCCGCCATCAACAGCCACCACCCTCCACCACCCGCCGTCCTCCCCGCCGTCCCAGCAGCAGCTCCATCCCCCGCCTCCCATGCTCGACGGGCCCCCTCGGCCCGCTCCGGCGTTTGTCACGAGCATGACCCCCGACATATCCTCGAATCCCAACTGGCCCCTCGTTGACTCTGGCCCCCCAAGCGCCGCCTTTACCCTCCAGAGCCCGGATGGTGTTGCCAGTGCTCTTGGTGGCGGCGGTAGCAAGCCTGCTTCGCCTGCTGGCATGCCCCTTGCCAGCCCGGCTTTTGGGACAACTTTCAACCTTGGCGGCAACAGCCCCATTGGACCGAGTCACTGGACTCCCCAGCGGCCAGCACATGACCGCGGCCGTCCAGATCATGGTCTTCGTGCACCTACGGGTATTGCGGATGAGTTCCGCGTCAAATTCATCTAAGAGACCTTACCCCAGCAAACACTTCTTCCTCTTTCCCCTGTTTTCCTAGGCCGGGTCTAGCCATCATTATCATCATCACCATATATCCATGCGTAGCACGCACAACCCCCAAGGACGTCGATCCCATCTCCTTTTTTTATTCTTAATTTCTCACATCTACACCCACCTCTTTTCCCCTTCTTGCACATATATTTTCCATACACACATCCACCGGGATGGACGGGGACGATCCAATGTTGAGACGGAACACATGCCGGGACGAAATTTCGGGACCGAGAATGGGAGAGGTTTTGTTTTTTCTTCGCGTACGTATATAGAGATACCAGATGGTGTTTTCCTGTTTTCCTAGCCGCGCCCTCGGGGGGTGACGGTTTAGTTAGTTCAATGGATGAAGTACTCCTGCTCCTGGTCAGTGTGAGAAAGAGGATCGTCTGCTCGAGTGTGATAGAGAGTCGTCAGCTCTTCCTTCGTGAACCCAGGGTTCGGCTTTTGTCGGTGATGGAGCGGTTTGAATCGGTGTTGTATCTGAGTAGGTCTACAGCCTGATTGGTAAGTCCTCTAAGAATGGTGTACCAAATGGAAAGGACGTGATATTCTGCCCGAGATGATAAGCTATCAAGGGGCAAACTGTCAGTGGCAAACAACTTGCTCTCCGAGGCACTTGACATGAGAGCGGAGTCCCGGAAGTGGCAATTACCCCGGAAGAAAAGGGGGGTCAAAGCTGCCGCCCAACCGAGGCGTCCGCGATGTCACCTCCAGCCCAGACCAGGCCTCCTTGATAAGCCACGGCCCCCTCTTGCCGGACACCAGTCTGACCTGCCGCGTTTGGCCGCAGAGATACCGTCGGAAGGATTCTTGTGGTGTGCTGGCGCGGCGCTGGTGTTCCGTGGAGGTGGGTGTGGAGAGGCCTTCTCGAAGGAAGGGCGAACAATACCTCCGAAGATGTGCATGGGAGGAGGTTGATCACTGATCGCCTTGGCTGCGGTGATCGACTTGGCGGCGTCGAACGGGCTGCTTGAACGGTGCCGCGGGGGCGAATCCGTGGCGCCGAGTCCGCGGGGGCGGCACGGGCAGGGCTGGATGGACGTGCTGATGCTGATGATGGATGTTGCCCTTGGCTTGATGTCTCAGGGTCAGTGAAGGCTGCTGTGGCGTTGGAAAGACGAGTCTGAACGACATGCCCTGCCCGTGGAGGTCATCTTCGAAAAGGGGCGCTGGCCCAAAAAGGCAACAGCTCTTCAGACGCCCGCAAAACTCACGTGAGAATCGAGTGTCCTCCAGAGGAAAGACACCTGCGTTGGACAGCGGGAGCACAGCAATATCGAGGCCCAACCTCCTGCATCCTGCGAAGGCCCGCCCATCACCCACCAACCCGTTCAGCCGGGCCCCATGCCTCCCCCCCAGCATCATGGCATGTGAAGGACCCGTCCTTTTCAGCCACAAAGTCACACCATCACCGGTGAGAGTCCCAAAGTCCCCAGAGAGTCGGGGCAAGGGGTGACATCTCGACCCCAGGCCTCGACAAGTCTGGGCCGTGTCGGGAAGCTGAAGAGGCCCGTCCTATTCAAAGCCCGAAAGCGCCATCTGGGGCCCGGGGAAGAAAGGACGCGCATGGTATTCCGCGGTGTCCGCCGCTAGTTCGGTTCAGAAGGAGGTTGATGTTACCTAACAGTGACGAGAGCTATTGACGAGCTTCAAACGCCGGAGACGCGACGAGATAGAAAACTGGCGCAGAATCGTGATTGTGGTTGGTGAAATGGGCTCATTGGACATGGCCCTTATCTCCGAAGCCTCGCTTATCCAGTATCGTCGTCCTCGTGGCCAACTGCATCTGGGAGGTTGCGGTTGGGACTTTCGTCACAAAGCAGCAGACCCAACAGACACCATAAGGATATGGTGAGGCAGCCTGCAACCCGTTGCCCGCAGCCCTTCCCGTCTGCGACATGCCGCACTGCCGTGCAGGCCTTTCCCAGCTGCCAAAATCGGACAGGTCTGATGGAGGGGTCTAGCAGAGACAAAGCCAGCCAGGAGAGAAGCGTGGTCCAGTGGTCCCCTGTGACCCGGAGCCGCCCGTCATGCCATCTCGGCCGAACGCACGAATCGAGCCTAACTCTGCCGAGATAGCCGTGCGCCGCAGACCACTTGCCCTCCAAAGGACCAGCAAGATGCCTGTGTGGCGGTCGTCCGACGCCCGCACAGCGGATGCAACGTCGCCGGGAAAGTAAGCTTTTTGGCGTTGGGCCTAGGGCCTGCGGGCGGACATGTTGCCCGTTGGTGGACCGGCACCTCGTGGGCGGGCCGATTCTTGGCTGCTTGGCCCCCCGTTGACCCTGTCGACCCCTTGAACGACACCTCGTCCATTCTAGCCTGGCACTAGAAAACGGAGCATCGCTCGTGGGCCCGGCAAGGACGGCACACTGGTACGACTCGGGGGCGTCAGTCGGCAGCGAATCGTGGCGCTCGGTTTTGATTTTCCCTCCGCGATTGACGAGTTGGGCGTCGGGCTTTTGACAAATATACTTGCGTGGCGACGCCTGCCGTGCAACCGTGCAAGCCGTTGCCGAGGGACATTCCCTGGCGGCTCTGCTCCAGGCTCCGGGAATCGATCTGGTCCTGACCTAAATCAGTAATTCCACCGGACGCGATATGGAGTTCCTCTGGAGAGGATCCCGTATTCGATATGAGCAGTCGTGGAGCAAAGTTTATGGTTATCGTTTGCCCCTCGAGGTCGCCGACCTGCTGGTACCACGTCGTTGGTCGTCGTGCCACCCCCTCGGCCCCCTCGCTTGCCACCAGTGCACCACCGCCCCCCCGGCACGTATGCTGCAGGTCGACATGGTGGACGGGAGTGCCGTTTCAACCGGATAGCACGTCGCTCGTTTCCCATAAAGGAAGGTGTGAAGCTGGAGATGCGGAGGCCACACCGACGAGGTGGGTGCGGAAAGCCGCGAGGCCTGGCAGGTCTGGAGTTGGTGGCGCATCGCACCATGGGCTGGTGTACCTGTGTGCCAAGGTATCTCGGGCTTGCAACAGCCGGTGGTTCGCGCCATCATCTCGCGTCGATTTTGGCTCCATCGTGCCTCGCCATCCCTTATCTGGCTGGACCCAACGGCGGGTGTGCAGACTCGTGGTTGGTGAGAGGTCGGACGCCGATCCTGACGAGATGGTATTACTCGTGCGCGTGTGATTGTAGGTAGGGCCGACCATGTCGAAGCCGGGGTTCGCCGAGGAAGGGATGTCCCCAGTCTCGCGTGGTCGTCTACAGTCCAGTCCGCCCCCGCAAACGACCCTTGGGATGTTGGTAATGTAAGTGGATGATACCCAGTCGTCGGCCGTGACGTCTCTGGGGATAAATACACCGCGTCTTCCCCCTCCCTCGATGTGACATCTTGTCCTGAGCGTTCAGTCGATCTCAGTACACTCGGAATCGTCCTTGAGTGTTTCGCCCCAACCGTCCAGCCAACCAAAGACTGGATCAAGACAGACATCGCCTGCCCGCCATGTCTGCCGAAAAGGATGTGGTGATGCCGGCCACCTCGGCCGATGTCATCGGCGAGAAGGAACAAGCCGTCGATGTTTCCTCCCTCAAGGCCGCCAGCGATGAGGAAGTCAAGGGAGAGGAGGACCTCTACCGTCCTCTGAAGATGGACAATGTCCCTGAGGGCAACCCCCTCACCATTCGCGCCGTGGTCGTCGGTTGCATCCTCGGATCGCTCGTCAACGCCTCCAACGTGTACCTTGGTGAGTACTTAGCCCCAAGGCTGGAGGAGACGCATACTGACTCGATCCCTTTTCAGGTCTCAAGACTGGTTTCACGTTCCTTGCCAACATGTTCGGCGCCCTGTTCGGTTTCGGTGTTCTCAAGCTCATGTCCAAGACCAACATTCCCATCATCGGCGGCTCTTTCGGTCCCCAGGAGAACAGTGTCGTCCAGGCCGCTGCCACTGGTGCTGGTGGTTTCGCCGGTATCTTCGTTGCCGGTATTCCCGCCATGTACCGCCTCGGACTGATGGGCGAAAAGCCCGTTGACGACATTGGCAAGATCTTCACCCTGACCATCTCTTGCGCCTTCTTCGGTATCTTCTTCGTCACCCCTCTCCGCAAGTTCTTCGTCATCCGTGTCGCCAGGGAACTTCGCCTCATGTTCCCTACCTCGACGGCTGCGGCCCTCACCATCCGTTCGATGCACGCGGGCTTGACCGGCGCCAAGGACGCGGCCAGCAAGCTCAAGGCCGTTTCGATTGCCTTTGGAGCCACCATTGTCCACCGTGTCGTGTCGTATTACGCCATTGGCATCCTGTACGACTGGCACTTCTTCACCTGGATCCACATCTGGTCGGGCTACACCTCGTGGGCTCTCAACATTGAGTCGTGGGGCTGGTACTTTGAGTGGACGACGGCCTTTATCGGCTCCGGCATGCTCATCGGTCTCAACTCGGCTCTGTCCATGTTCGGTGGTGCTGTCCTGGCCTGGGGTCTGATCGGACCTCTTCTTGTGCACTACGGTGAGTGCATCGGCCTCGACCAGTCTGATGGCGACCCAAAGTGGGCTGGCCTGACCGGCTTCTACTCTCTCGCCAACATTGGCGACGGTCCTTCGTCGCCGCGTTACTGGCTCCTGTGGCCCGGTGTCATGATCATGGTGTGCGCTTCCATGGCTGAGCTGCTGGTGCACTGGCGCATCATCTCGTACGGCCTCGTGGCTGTCTGGAACTCGGCCATCGTCTCGATCAACGGCCTCGCCGAGAAGAGGGGCAAGCGCATCGAGTTCTTCGCCAAGCGTGCCGAGAAGATCGCTGGAAAGGAGGAGGACCCCGACATGGTGCAGGACCCGGCGGCGCCGGAGGACCAGGTCAAGACTTGGATGTGGACGTCGGGCCTGCTGGCTTCCATCATCCTGGCCATTGTCATCATGAAGGTCCAGTGGGAGATCCACGTCGGCCTGACCATCCTGGCTCTGCTGCTCGCCTTCCTCTTCTCGTTCCTCGCCATCCAGATCGGCGCCGTGACGGATCAGACTCCTCTGACCGCGGCGTCCAAGGCCTCGCAGCTCGTCATCGGTGGCACCACCTCGGGCATGGGCTACTCGGTGCAGCACGCTCAGCGCATCAACCTGGTTGCCGGTGGTCTCGCCTCGGGCGCGGCCGATGTGTCGACTGCTCTGACGGCCGATTTCCGTACCGGTTTCCTTCTCGGCACCCCTCCCATCAAGCAGTTCATCGCCCAGGCCATTGGCACCTTTGTGTCGGTTTGGCTGGCGCCTGGTCTGTTCGTCCTCTTCACCACTGCGTACCCCTGCATCATCAACCCCGATATCAACCCCGGTGGCCACTGCGCCTTCGGTGCTCCTTCGGTTGGTGCGTGGGCGGCGGTTGCTCAGGTCGTGACGGAGCCCAACGTGTCCATCCCTCTGTCTTCGGGCATCTTCTCGTGCGTCATGGGTGGTGTTTCGATCCTCCAGGTCTTCTTCCGCCACTACTACCTGGTTGGCGAGCGTGAGAAGTACCGCGACTTCCTTCCCAACTGGGGTGCGATCGCTCTGTCGTTCGTCATTCCCGGACCCGTCTTCGTCAACGCTGCCATGCTCGGTGCCATCATCGCGGCTGTCTGGCGCAAGTGGAAGCCCGCGAGCTTCGAGGTGTACGGCTATGCCATTGCTGCGGGCATGATCGCTGGTGAGGGTATGGGCGGTGTTGTCGGTGCCATCCTGCAGCTGGCGGGTGTCTCTGGCGATATCAAGGGCACCAACGTCGGCTGCCCCATGAACTCGTGCTAAGCGGCGGAAGTGTTTGTATTTTGTTGCAGCGGCCGTAATATTGGGGGAGGCAAGGTCTCAAGAGAAGAACAGAGGCAGAGAAGGAAGGAAGGAGTGGCCAGGCAGCAGTAATCAAACATAGGGCGTGAGTAAGCTTCACCCAAAGAGTCACACCGAGAGTAACCCACCTGCACATCGATCCTTCGCTCCTTCCCCAGACGGCAGTGAAAAATGACGAGTGATGCAGTCAGCAAGGAAGGCACGCAGGTCGGGTCAGATTTCCCCGCCTCACACGCACCAAATCAATTTCCTGGCGTGCATTCGGCCAACTTCAATTCAAGTCTCTCGGGAATTGGGACATTCGTGCCTTTTGGACTGACACGACTCTGACTTGCACATGGTATGACAACAAATGGCTTCACCTTTTTCCTTTCTCGGTGCTGTTCCTGTATCCCATGTATTGGTACTAATCGGTCAAGCAGAGAACATCTACGATTTTCAGATTTTTCAGTTGCTTCGTTTACGACCTCTCGACAATGTCTCGAAGACCTTCCTAACCCGACCACCGACTCGTCCTCATCACGGTGTGGTTGAACATCCCCACGGGGTTTCTGCCGTCCGCCAGGTCCAATACCTTCTCGACGACAAGTCTCTTCATACATGGCCTGCAACAACCCAACTGCCCTCCATCGAGCCTGAAGTCCATCGTCATGCCCAGGGTCGACGTCCAGCAATTGGTGGTGCCAATTTGGGCCTGATCATTGCTCAGTGGGGCCGAATGACTTCAAGTTGGCTCGGACATCAGCCGAAGCAGCAGCCTCCATCAGTTCACTGCCTGTTCCGGAGCAGCAACCGTCAGTCATGTTCTCGAAAGATGGTTTTCAGTTCGACATCAATATTCTTTGAATGCACTTAAACCTCATGCCACTGCGTTTTCTTGTGGCCGCAAGGCTCATGCAGCTTCTCGGCGAGGATGCGTCCAGTTCAGCATGCTCAACGCCAAGGACTTCTCCTCCAGATGACCAGCTACATCTGAACATCCACCCCTTGCCAGCCTACCACAAGAAACTCCGAGCCAAAGGAAGGGCAAGAAACGATGCAGACCACCACCAACATGCACCTCATCCCCCACGGCCGCCACGCCCGCGACGGGATGCCAGATGGAGATCGCAACTACCCGCCGCATGCGCCCTAACCACCAAGCCATTTGCCTCCCTCGCGCGGCGCCCCCCGCCGCTAATCGTCCTTCCAAAGCCCTCGACTGGACGCGCTGAACACCGATCGACGACGCGGGCGGGGCGCCGGCCACACCTTAAACGACGCACCACTCCCACGGGAGACAGCTGCACTCCTCCCACGGCCGCAACCACTCAGCTGGCAGGGAACTTGGGCAGACAGACCCCTGCCGCAGGGATCCCCTGGTGGCGACCCCCGTCCACGTGCAATTTTTTCCTCACCCTCGCCCGTTTCTTTTGCTCTAGTGGAGCCTTTGGCCTCGACCAGTGCCATAACTCACCGAGTACAAGTATCACCACCACCACCACCACCACGCGGCTCTACCTACACCTCATCGTCGTCGTGAACGGTAGAAACTCTCTCTCCCAGGCTTCGCTCTAGCCAGATCTACACACGGCAACCCCTCACGAGGCCCAACCCGCCTCGATCCCTCACCTCACCTCACCTCCCTCCCCTTCAACCGGCCCATGTCTAGCTCGGCCGCCCGCTACTCCTCATACTACTCCAAGGCGCAGAAACACATGTGCCTTGCCCACCAGCGGTAAACTTACGGCAGGCGACTTCCCAGTCTTTGCGCTTGCTTTCTTCGTAAGAAAGACTCATTCCATCATCTTCAGAGTGCTGCTGCTGCTGCTTCTGCTTCTGCTCTCACTCGCCCACCCTCTCAGCGACTGTGTCGAGACAAACACACCCCGCGCCTTGATATCACATCATCACGGGTATAGACCGTCTCCCATCGCTTGAGCCCTCTGTCCGTACTCCCACGACAGAAAATTGCTTCCTGCCCACCATGTCCGCTCCCCAGGAACAGCCCTCCGCGGCCACCACCACCGCCCCCCAGGCCCTCCCCTCCAAGGACGGCGGCGACGCCCCTCTGGTCAGCGAGCTCCCCACCTCCGACCGCGAGAGCGAGCTCGTCCAACAAGGCCTCGCCGACATTGAAGCCTCCCGCGGCCACTGGTGGTCCTACCTCGCCACCCGCGACTTCTGGACCGTCCTCGTCCTCGGCCAGGTCCTCGCCCTCTGCATCACCTCGACAAACACCTTTTCTCAACTCATCGCCAGCCGCGGCACCAGCATCCCCGCCTTCCAAAACGTCTTCAACTACATCCTCCTCTTCATCATCTGGTGGCCCATCACAATCTACCGCACCGGCTTCCGCCCCTGGCTCCGAATCGTCCTCAAAGACGGCTGGAAGTACTTTATCCTCTCCTTCCTCGACGTACAGGGAAACTACTTCACCGTCCTCGCCTACTTTTACACAAACATCCTCTCCGCCCAGCTCATCAACTTTTGGGCCATCGTCGTCGTCGTGGTGCTCTCCTTCTTCTTCCTCAAGGTCCGCTACCGCCCCTTCCAGATCGTCGGCATCCTCGTCTGCTGCGGCGGCATGGGCATCCTCATCGGCTCAGATTTCATCCGCAACTCAAACAACTATGAGCCCCTCGACAAGCTCAAGGGCGACCTCTTCGCCCTTCTCGGTGCCACCTGCTACGGCGTCACAAACACGTTCGAAGAATTCCTCGTCTCCAAGCGTCCCGTCCACGAGGTCCTCTCCTTCATGGCCCTCTTCGGCATGTGCATCCTCGGCGTCCAAGCCGCCATCTTCGACCGCACCGCCTTCCAGCAAGCCACCTTTGACGGCCCCGTCATCGGCTACATCATCGGCTTCACCCTCTGCCTTTCCCTCTTCTACTCCCTCGTGCCCCTGGTCCTGCGCCTCGCCTCGGCCGCCTTTTACAACATCTCCCTCCTTACCGGAAACTTCTGGGGCGTCATCATCGGCATCCACGTCTTCAAGCTCGCCGTCCACTTCCTCTACCCCGTCGCTTTCGTCCTCATCGTCCTCGGTCTCATCATCTACTTCCTCTCCGGCAGCATGCTCGGCGACTCCAAGAAGCCCTGGCTCGGCGAGAACCAGGAGCAGGGTGTTGCCGGCTACGGAACCGCCAAGCGCAAGGCCATTGACCAGGCCCTCAAGAGGCGCGCCGACCCCGAGGCTGCCACCGACGTCCGGGCTTAGGATGCTTTTTGTCAGATGCTGCCTTGGACTGCACTTGCAGCATGGTAGCTTCGACACACACCACGTCCATAGCAGATAGCAAATCAAACCACCCTTCTCACCCTGATCTTTTGCATCACTCACTTGACCACCGCATTTGTAACCGAGTTCAAACTACACATAATCGTCTATACCATATCCTCCACCGCCACGTGCCGTGCTGTGGTATCGCTCCACCATTCCATCATCCCCTAGGCAGACGAGCCAGAAAAAATCAACCCCCCGGGCTGGACCAGGCCGAGCCAGATATGCTGAACCACCTCAAAATGCAGCCGCGTATGCTCCCTCCGCTGGGTTCTCCTGTGTGCGTCCCAGCGAAGCATAAACCAGGAATCACCATCCCACCAGACATCGTCGTCCCCCAACAACTGCCTGCCTGGCCGTGTGTGCGTGTGTGCCCCGTCGAATCTCATGCTAAAACTCCGAAATTCTTTTTGCTGTTCTGCTGCCCATGTCTATAATGTTTCGCTGGCCGGCCATTCTCCTCTCGTCTTCCCAGGATGAGGGGAAGAAGGCCAGGCCGGGCCGTTTCATGTCGTGGAAGCCGTTGCCGCTGCCGTCTTAGCTGCCGTCTTCGCTGATGAGACCTCCGCTGATTTGTGCTGTCCGGGATAGCCTGACGCGCCTGGCTGGTGAATATGCATGCCCCCATCGCTCTACTCATTAACCATATCCCGTGTAATCCTACATCCCTCAATCCGACATCCGCCGTTCATCATCGAGCGCCGTCGTGGTAGATCCGCTCGGTTTCCGTGTGCGATTGTCGCCGCCGCTGCCATGTCGAGATCCTAAACAAAAGGTCTGTCTGTCCAAGGGTGTGTCAAGTCCCGCCACCAAGTCGGGACCCTGCTTCGAGCATATCGGAGTTATCCAAGCCATCAGATGACGCCCCCCGATCAATGCCTCCTTCAGCCGCCCTTGCGGTCAGCCTCGTGCTGGGGAGGCTGCTCGCTGGACCCGGAGCCCGTGTTGCGGGCCTCGGTACCCTTCTTGCGACCCTTGGTGGCCTTTTGCCAGCCTCCATCGCCGCCGTGGCTCTCGCTCTTGGCGCCCCGTACGTGCCCATTCTCGCGAGCACCATTCAGCTTGAGTGCCTGTGACAGCTGCGACGCAGTGGCCCTCGCTGGCGGCTGCACCGGCTGCGCCTGCTTGGTCTCCGGCGCCGGGACCGCCTTGGCCTCCTCAGCCAGGTTGGATGGACGCTTGACCTTGTTCGGCAGCTGATGCTCTCCTTTCCGAACGGTCGTTGGCGACGGAGACCGCGTCTCGTTGATCGGCGAGAGGTGCTGCGCGTCGACAGATTGGCCGTGCCCGTTGATGCGTGAGCTGCCCGTGGCGAGATCGAGGGGTGCTATGCCCCCGCTTTGACCAGGGCGGCTCGAGATCTTTTGGCGGCTGCCTGCCGGGGGAAACCTAAAGTCCTGCTGAGAGAGCGCCTGCGATGTCAGATGCTGGCTCATCATGATGCGTTCCCTGAAGGATGCCTCCTCGCTGTGATATGCCGCCGGCGCCTGGCCCTGCAGGGGCCCAGAAGACGACAACGGGATCGAAGGCACGTTCGAGCTGCCGTTGACGATAACCGGCCCAGTTCGTTGTTCCGGAGCGGCCTGGGGTGTTGCGTCACTCGTCACCGATGACTGCGAATCAACTGAGCCGACGTGGTGTGAGCTGAATCCGTAACCCTGGATCTGCAAAGGGTTGTCTTGCGTTGCTCTCAAGGCGTCGTCTGTAGCCGTGACCGGGGTGGGCTGAGAGTGAGTAGAGCTTGTTCTCAATGATGAGCCAGTGCCGTTGACGACCAAAGGCCTCGCGGCTGACCTGGCCCCATTTGCGTTGCTAGCCAAAGTGGACGACGTTTGAGGGTTTGTCGAAGTACCAACCGAGAACGCGCGACCGTGGCCCAGAGGGGAGGGCGACCTAGACGCCCTCCTCATGCGGCGGTCCAGCAGCGTCTGCGGCAACTGCTCTGTCGAGAGCCTCCGGCGGCCCTGTGCGGCATCCTGCGCGATGTCTCCGAATGCGATGCCATTGGGAAGAGCCTGAGGAGCCCGCCGGTTGGGACTTGCGGCGTCGGTGACGTAGTAGCCGATGTAAGGACCGGTCCCTTCGTCGGACACTGGCGGCGAGTTGCTCAAGGGGCGCGCGGCGTCAACATCCCTCTCGTCGGCGACAAAACTGGGAACAGCGTTGCCATTGGCCTGGCGAGCTGCTGCGGCGATGCCTGTTCCCTGAGGCGCCGAGCCCGAGTACTGCTGTCCTTGAGCGTTGGACCCGGAACGCGATGCGGGTTGAGACTGCGACCTAAGCGAGCTCCCTGCCGCCGATGCGCCGGTTTCGGTGGCCAACGGTGACCTCTGCATGCTCCTGCGGTACTCTGACTGCGAGGTGCCGTTTGGTGCCGCCGTTGCAGGTGACGAGGGATAGGCGTAGCCGTTGGGGGCATAGAACGCCTGGTAGGGGAAGCCGTACATCGCATACCACTCGTGGCCCACCAGGGGTGCGCTGAGCGGCGGGGCCATATCGATCGAGTTTGTCCTAGAGCGCTCAGTCGAGCTGCCTTGCTGCTGCTGTTGTTGTTGCTGGGCTGTCTGCGCCTGGGCGGTCTGTGTAGATACTTGCGCCCGTTGCTGCTGGGCATACTGAGCTGCCATGTGTGCTTGCATCTGCTGGTAGACCTGAGCCTGGGTGTAGAGCTAGAAGCGTGGTCAGCAGGTGTTGTACGAAGATGAACATGTTTGACATACCATGGTCGGGTACTGCAGCTGCTGGTTCTGCTGCTGCTGCTGCTGCTGCTGCTGCTGTTGTTGCTGCTGCTGCGCCGCGTACCAAGCCAGCTCCTGGGCCGTCATTGTGACTGCAGGCATGTACATTGTGTTGGTGTCGTACGCAACACTGGAAGACGCGCGCCTGTTCGAGTTTCCGTTCCGGTTGTTGTTGTAATTGCGGGAGCCGCGGTTGTTGTTACGTCCACCACGTCCTCCCGCATTTGCACCTGAAGAGCTCCTGATCATAACGGGACGAGGGGCATTGACTGGCCGGATGAACGTGGGCGTCTCCTCCTTGGGGAACACAAACTGCTCGCAGCACAGTTCCAGGTTTGCCTCGGCAATGGCGTCGAAAGCTCTCCTCAGCTCCATGTGAAGTCCTCGGAACGAGTACTCATCGGCCGTGTTGCCCAGATTCCTGCCGGTATTGAAGGGCTCCTCAACGCAGAGGTGGTGCGCCCACATCTTCTCCGTCTTGAGCAGCTTCCTGCCTTGACGAACCGAGAGGACATGCTTCTCGTAGTCAAACTCGTGTGCGTAGTAGCGGAAGAACTGGAATAACAGCTCGCCGAGGGTCGACTTATTCTTGTCCCCGAATCCCCGCAGCTTGTCGAGATCGTCGGCAAAGGCGCTGTCGGGTTGGCCAGCTCGTTTTGGCAGTCTTTGGTGGAGGGCAGGGACGATGGGCGTATCGCGGAGCTGGAGGAACGCAATGATCATGCAGATCCAAGTGTATGAACTCAAGGTGCTACCGAAAGCTGGGAGAAACAACGTCAGTGGGGGAAGGACGGCGGCAGAAAGGGGAGAAGAACTAACCCGCATCGTTGAGTACCCGCCTTCTCGTCCAGTACTTGATGATCATGGCAAGCGGCCTGATGCGAGGATCGATCTCGATGTATGTCCGGACCATCCTGGTGTTCTCGAGAGCCTGCGTGTTGTTGACGTTCATGTCGCAGGCGAGGCCAAGCTCAGGATCCCAAGCCTTGACGATGGGCACCTTGGCGGCAGAGATGCAGACAACCTTCTTCATGCCCTCTGTGATGGACGGGTAAGCGGGGGCATTGGGCAGTGGGTCAAACAGGCAACGTACTCTTGTGCAGCAGGTCAGCAATGGCGCAAACGCCCTCGAGTTCTTTCCACGGGGTCGTGATGCAAATGTCCACTGCGAGTCATGTCAGTTGGAGAACTTGTGGTAGAGTGTCGGTGTGCGATCAGCGCTGGGAAAGACGCACCATCAGAGTCATCGGAGCAGAGAAGGTTCCCCGACGAACCAAACAGGTGCACGCGGATATCGTGCCCTGGCCATTCATCGTTGAAGATCTTCTCCAGCTTGGCGCAGAGCTTCTTGCGATTCTCCTCGACCCTGTCCGTCGGTAGTAATCTGGCGTACAGCTCGCGCATGTCGGCGGTCAGTTTCTGCTCGTGCTCCTCGGACAGCTTGGCCTTGATGCTGGAAGGATCGACCTTTTCCAGGCCTCCGCTGCCAATGTTGTAGGGCATCCGCCTCCTGAAGCGGTTCTGTGCCGTCTCGAAGGGACATCCTTGCAATGGTCGCAGCGACGGCAGAGCGCTGTTTGTCTCGGAGTAGGCAGATCGCGGGGAGTGGTTGCCATTGTGTGTCGGCGAGGGCTCTCTCGACTCGTAGGAGAAGTTTCTAGCATGCTGCTGCGGCGTCGAGGGCACGGAGGACGAGTGGGTTGGGGGGGAGTGTTTTGGGCCTACCCGTGGCCTCGGCGGTAATGTCGTGGTGCTTGTCGTCGTTTTTGTGGATGAGGAAGTGGATGTTGACGCTGCTGCCGACGACGTTGCTGCTGCTGGCTCGGTCTGCTGCCGTTGGGATTTTTGATGAGGCATGGTGTGCGGTGGTTGGCTCTCTTTGGCGGATGCTATGACCGCTCTGTCGCCTTTCTCCTTGTTGTGAGCACCTTTACTCCCATGGCCCTTCTCTGCGCCTTTGGATAGTGGCGGGTTCTCCTTGTTGGAGACCCTGGAGGAGGCCCTGGAGCGAGAGGGGGTGGGGTGGGTGGCGGAAGAGGTAGCCACGGTGTTGATGGAAGAGGGGGACTGATGCGCCTGTTGGAGGCCGCCTCCCCTGCCTGGCGAGACCAGGTTTGTGTAGTGAAGGAGTTGGGCCTGGTAGAGGGAGGCCTGGTGGGGGAGGAAGAGCGGCCAGATGTCGAGCTGGTGGGGAGCGAGGTTGGCCTGGGGGTTGGAGTGGTCGGAAGCCGAGTGTGGCGTGGCGCTCGGTGCTGACCAAGGCGAGGCCTGGTGGGAGGAGGAGGACGCGGCGGGTGTTGTGGTGCCAGACACGGGTGGTGTGTCGACGGATTGTACCCAGGAACTAGATGGGTAGTAACTATGTGAATCTTCCGTGGCGGTCGCCTGGCTTGCCATAGAGCGATCCTGGCTCAGGGGCCGGGATCAGCGCCAGAGGCTGGGAGTGACGTCGGTCGGGGCAGAAAGGGGGGATGCGACGAGGCGGGTGGAGGAGGTGTTTTATGTCGGGAGGGTCGAAGGGGCGAGTGCTTGCTCGACGTCCTCTAGGCGTCGCGGGGGCGGACGGCTATGTTGATGGCGGCTATTGAGCCTCCGTCGTGCAGGAAGGAGCGCGATGGATCGCGATGGATCAAGAGGCAGATCGAGCGAGCGAGAGAGACCAAGAGAGGTGGTGGCAGAGGGAGCCGAGTGTGGACGAGACGAACGGGGGTATCGTTTGGAAGAAATGTCGGAAAGGCTGCGCAGAGAGGGCAAGAAGGAAAGCCGTCTTTGTGTTGTGTGTGTACAGGGCAAGAACGATCGTGTACGTGTGTGTGCGTGAGCGTGAGCTTGGCGGTCGGAAGAGGTGTATGAATATGTTGTTTGTTTGCTCGAGCGTCCGAGTCGAGTAGTCTAGCAGTGTCAAGAACCAGGCAGCCTGTGGCGAGGTTCGAGACGGGGCGAGGAGAGGCGAGACGTGATGTGTAGAATGGAAGTCGGAAAGATGCAGGGAGAAAGAGGGGCGGCGTTGGTGCCGCGGGAGCCTTTGGTGCGCCGCGCTGTGCTGGGCGCTATGCGTCTGTGTCTGTCTTGACTGGTGCTGTCTCGTCTGGGGGGAATGAATTTGGGGGGGCCAGTCTTGGATCCGGTGGCGGCTCGCTCGCTGGCAGATGCTTGCTCGGCCTGGCGGTTCGACGACGTAATGGAAGCAGACGGGATTGCTTGCCGAGTTGGACTGCACACACAATCAAGTGAATGCCGGTTCTGGTCAGTCGGTGGTCGGGGGTCGGGGGAGAGGTGTCGGAGAGAGGGGTTGAGGGTGGGTTTGCTCGTTGCTGAGAGCGAGCGCTGTGGTGACGGAGAGAGATGGAAGTGAGGTGAATCAAGTGTGTGGTCCAGTCCAGGCGGCGTTGGCCAGCACAGTCCAGCGCAGCCAGTAGGGGTTCGGACGGGTGGTAGGCAGTGGCAGGCAGGCAGACAGGTGGGCGGGCAGGGCAGTCAGGCAGATGGGAAGGAGGATGGACCGTGCTTGCACCCTTGGTCTTGGTTGGGTTGGGGGGATGATGGTACAGTAGAAATGTCGCTGTTGTGCTTCCCAGGCTGCAAAATGCTTAGGAGAAACGAGGCGGGTCACGGAACCAGCAGACAGGGCAAGGCAAGGCGCGCCACGCTCGGAGCAGAACAACAGCACAGCGTCCTTCACTTTGGGTGTGTGTTGTGTGCGTGTGTGGTGGGTGGAGGAGCACTACCGCTCAATGGCAAGTCGCTGCCATTCACAGGCGGGGCTGTAATAGGGGACGACGTTTGGCCACGGTAAGGGAGGCAGGTGGGGAACATCCATGGAACGGATGGAATCGTTAGATCGGGGGAGGCCAGATCCAATTTGGCCCCAGAAAGGGCAGTCGGCAGCATCGGTGATTGGACGCGGGGGGAACACAGAGGGGCGGGCTTGGGGGGGTTCTGTCAGGGGCTCCGTCACCGTGTTTGGCTGGGTCAGGGCACCAGGGTCACGGTACCTTGGCCGTGAATGACGGTACGCAGCCCTGGCCTGTGGCCTGGGGGGTCACTGGGGGCCCTGCCCGGGACAATGGGCCCTGGGCCCCTGGGGTCTCTTACCTGAGGGGGGAATTAGTATGGGAAATGGGAAAATGGACGATCAGGGACTTGGTCTAATTCCTGGTCCATTTTGCTCCTATTTCGCGGTCACGGCATATCAGAGCATCCATGGGCATTACATGTGTGAGAAGGACGGGATTGTGGAAGGAAGTACATGTACAAGGAATGTTGGCCGGTCGGCGAGCCCAAGTAGGCAAGTGGATGGGAATATTTTTGGCAGGCACTCAACTCGAAAGTACCTCTTTGCAAGTACAATGTTCCCCTCGGCGCGATTCGATGGAAACCAATAACCCGAGGGGTCATCAGTGGTTAAATGAGGAAACACGGGGCGCGCGACAGCAGACGGACGTGGCCAATCTACCCATCACACGCTGCTCCGTCCGTACCTGTAATGATCGGAAATACGACTGCGACGGACAAAGTTTCCTGGCTGCAGGTACCTTCTCCAATCCTGGATGACTGACGTCCACCAGACGCGACAAATGCGAACATCACCCATCCCAGGGGCAAAGTCCTTGCTAGCCTCCGTTTCCGACGCGTGATTTTGTCTCCGGGTTTCGCAGACCGCCAGCCAGACATCGTACCAGCAGCCGACACGTCGGACATTAAAGGTTCGGCTCCCGGCGTTTTCATGATATGACCCCCCGTACAGGGGCGGCAACCGGCTGCGCTCCGTCCGACCACGGGGGGCCTTCCAGAACTTGGAAGCACCCGGCCGTCCCAAGTGGCCTGTCCTGTCAGAGCGACCGTGACCGTGACGGGAAGCGGGAAGTGGGAAGGGGAAGGCCCAAAATATGTCCCTGAGCTGAAACTGACAGGGCGGCAGTCGTTGCACGTAGAGCATGAAGGAGCAGGAGGGAGCAGTGCAAGAGGAAGGGGCAGTGGCAGGAGGGGGGAAAGCGCACGGTGCAATTCCCCCTGTAGACTCGCAGCCGGGCCGTGCGATTTGTGACGGATCATCAGGGCAACTGCCTCCTGCCTCCTGCGCCTGCCTCACCCCTCGGTCCTGCCCTCATCTCGTGTCGAATGGTCCTTCCCTGGATATTTTGGTCCATTGGCAAAATGGAACACAGAGGGCCCATCTGTCTCTGCACGTGAGTGAGATATGGCAGGCAGTAGCAGGAGTCACCCCCCCCCCAATATTTGTCCACCAATTTCTTTTCATTTTTCTACGCGGCGACTCGACTTCCATGACTCGAACTACAAGAGACATCGAACCCACCAACCGACCCGACCGACCGCCCTTTGCCAATTCCCATCACCCGTCGTGGACCCGTCCAGCCCTAGAACCTCGTCATCTGTACAACCGTCAGTACGAAAATACAGTTGACTCTCCCGTCCCCGGCCGGCCCCCTTCGTCTCATCCTCCCAACCAAGTCCGTTCCGGGGGCCACACCGCACCACATCACACGGGCACCTTGCACGGCCGTGCCCCGAGTCGATGCGTCTGTCATCTCTCTCCTCTCCTCTTTGAGGCGACCTCGCTTCCATCTATCGAGTCTGCGACTCCCCCCCCCCCCCCCCCCCCCCCCCCCCCGGTGTTCTTTGACCGGACTAGCTGCTGCTGCACAACGGCAACACGACCCACGACCTTCCTCCGCTCGCCCTGTCCTGCCCGGTCTTCTCGGCGCTCCTCCGTTCCGCAACCTACAGACTACGTCAGTGACCTCCCTCGATCGGAGGGGCGAATCGGGCGACGGCGCCCCGTCCACGATCAGATGGCATGCCGCCCCAGTTCCGTGCGTCGTCTGTTTGGGGCTTTGGGGGCTCTGGAACTCTTGCACCTGTCTCTCCGGGGGTCCAGGCGCCGTCAACGCTCCAATCACCATGCAGCCAACTCATCATAGGCTTCCCCCTTGCTTCCATGATCACTCGCACTACTCTCTAAGACTCTCCAGCGTCTCGGCATGCCACGCCTGTCTTGTCGGACCGGGGCCGATAACTCAATGGGAAGCACTACAATCAAAAGGCAACATCCCAACGGCTGGCTGGGCTCCCGGGAAGCCCGTGACCTGGACACCACCACCGTGGAACACGCTCTCCCTCGACGTCCAGGAACAGGTTCCATGATGCCACAAGGGTCACACAGCGTCGAGGGAAGGAGGCACAAAGTCCGCCGAGGATCGTCCCCTCCGCCTCTCAGCCTGGCCAGGCTACTCGTAGCGGCATCTCACCGGCCAGGTCACGACGCTCGTTCCTGAGCTACCGAACAAGTGCGATGCAGTGCACACAGCCTGGGCAGAAACCCTCCGTCGTCCGCCGTCATTGGCTCGGACAGAATGCAGTGATGCCAGGCGGATCGGTCTTGGTCCACGGGCTGACCTCGAGGCGGCGCTGCCCAGCCCTTTGCTGTGAACACGAACTCTCCTAGGGCGCCGTTGTCAGACTTGCTCGACACGTTGCGACGCTGGGCTGACCTGGAGCAACACGAGACATGCCATCCTTTGCTGGCCTCGGAAACACACACCATAAGGCTATTACTGGCCGCTGCGGTATACGAGGAGTCCATCGGGAACTGAGGCTGTCGTTCGGACCACCGTTTATTCCAGACCTCGGGCGGACATGCACGGGCGGCTGTGACCCGCACTGCACTGCCATATGATGCAGTTCATGACACCATCACTACACATGCTGAAGCACCGCCAACCAGCGAGCCAAGCGTCACTCCCGCGCTCCCGCTGCCAGGACTGGCTTCGCCTGACGAACCCCTGCTCGAGTTTTCCTTTTCTGTCCTTCGGCGTCATCGGAGAATATAGCAGCTCGCGGCTAAGTCAGGTTGCGACGGAGCAGCTGAACCTTTTCCCCGGGCCCCCCCCCTCAGGGCCCTCACCCTCCCCCGACTCTTCCTTCCCCAGAGAGGCTGACTACTATTTCGGGGCGAGGCGTGCCATTCCCCGTGGTACAGGTCGTTCGGGGCTCGATCAGGATGCGGAACAGACTGTCCAAATATAATCGCGCCGCTGCTCCTCTGGGTCTGGTGGCTCGAGCTGAGTCAACGGGCGCGGACAATCCCGTTCGCCTCGACTACTCGTCCCTCCGCCCGCCTGAGCCTCCCTGTGAGCATGTTCACGAGGCCAGGTCCACGGAGCCGTTTCGTCCGAAGGACCGCCCCCGTCACCGGAGCCGGGAGGTATTCAGTCCATCCAACTACAATCGGGTGCGGCGCGGCGCCTGTGGGAGGGTGCTCGCCTGGGTCCTGGGCGCCGGTTGAGCCGATGCGCCTGCGCGGCCCGAGTCGCCGCACCACGCGGGGTCATGTCCGGTGGGAGGAGGCAAGGCGTGGCCATCCAGACCCAACTGTTGCGTCTTGTCTTTCCAATAGGTGATGAGGACCGTTTCTGTCAATGGCGTGGGTCTCAGAGTCGTGTGCCCTGGCCACGATGGCGCCGCTGCAACCGCCGCTAGATGCCGTGTCCGTCCTCGAGATGTCGCCGAGCTTTGTCCGCTCTTTAAAAAGAGACCAGAGACGACACCAAAAAAGTTCAAGAAAGAATTGACATCTTCCAGTCCGACCCTGGAGTATCTAGCATCTGCAGAGTAATTGGCAAAAGATGAAATCCTGCGTGAACAGGGAATCGAACCCGGGGCTCCCCGATGGCAACGGAGAATTTTACCACTAAACCATTCACGCTTCCTGGATGCAGGGAAGGCTGGTTCTAGAGTACATAATTCTTGAGACAAGAGCGGGGGCTCTTTGCTTCCGAGATGAGCCTCCTTTCCCCAAGTCTGTTGAGCCCCTGGCCAATCGGGAGATGACCAGGCCTCCAACGCAAAGATCTCTGAGCTGCCATAGCTTCTGCCTCGTGCGCAGGGGGGGGTTGTGCCCAGGATTAGTCGCGGTTTGGACTCGCCAAACTTGAACGTGCGACGGCCCCTGTGTCAAGCCCCGGGTGGTTTCAGGGGGCTCGACCCCCCCTCGCCTTCGTCTTCGAGGGCCTGGGACTTCCAGGGTCTTCCAGACGCCAAGTGGCAGCAGTCAGTCAAGAAGGTCACTCGCTTGATCTCCCTCCCGTTTCCGAGTGTCTCGTCCCGGCGGCGATCCTGAGCGAACGAAATCCATCTTGACATTCCGATCCCGCAAGGCGACCCTGGACAGAAGTTGTTTGTGCCTCTGAGTTTCCCTTGGACCGTTGCGTTTCGTTGCGTCCCCAGCACATCCACATCGTCGACCACCACCATGTTCTCCGGCCTCGCGACCAAGATCGCCCTCAAAAAGGCAGGGCTGCCGAGCGACTCGCTCAACTTCAACTGGGGCGGCGGCGGCGGACAGGACGAGCCGAAGAAGCTGACCAAGAGCAACACGGCGCGCGGCCAGGACTTTGACAACGATGGCGGCGACAATGCGTGGCCGGCGTGGATAAGCAAGCCGACGATGCCAATGGCAGTGGCAGCATGGCTATCACCGCCACCGCCGCCAGTTCCTGTGGCCAAGGATTGTCCCAATATCGGGGAGATGGCACCGTTGGACCGTGATCGCAAGCTGCGCATGGGCGGTGGACAGCCGACGCTGCTGGTGTTCCTGCGCTGCGTGGGTTGTGCCTGTGAGTTTTCATTCCCCTCCCTCTTCCTTCATTGCCATGTCTAACGAAAACCAGTCGCGCAGAAGACGTTCCTCGCCCTTCGAGCCATCTCGGTCAAATACCCGATCCGATGCGTAGCCGTATCCCATTCATCGGCAACAGCGACGCGCAAGTGGCTCGACATGCTAGGAGGCGAATGGAGCATCGAGGTGGTCATTGACGAGGACCGGGCCATCTATGCTGCGTGGGGACTCGGGCTCTGCAGCGTATGGCACGTGTTCAACCCCTCGAGCCAGGCACAGGCATGGAAGGAGACGGGCTGGCTAGGCGACAAGGTGGCCACGGCCGTGAACAAAGAAGAGGAGCGGGCGGCGACCATGGCGGCGCGAAGGCCTCCGCCAGCGAGGGCGCCGAGTGTTGGTAAGGAGGCGGAGAAGGGAGGGCGTTGGAAGCTGGGAAGGGCCAAGACGGGGGGCAGCGATACGTTGACAAGGGCTCCAACGGCGGGGAGCACGGCATCTGGTCAGTCGATGGGTGCTGGGTCTGGTCATGGGCCGGAGGAGGATGGTCCTGGAGCAGCTGGGTTGGGGAACAAGTGGCAGACGGCAGGGGCGTTTGCTGTAGATGGGCGAGGCACTGTTATCTGGGGAGGCAAGGCGGCCAAGGTTGACGATGTATTGGACCTGGATGCCGGGGTGAGGATTCTTCGGGCGTAGGGGGTACATATGGCGTTAAGCATGGCATTTAGAGGAGCGTGTCACAGTTCTTGGTTGATCAGATATGGTAGATGCCTAGAGCCGGGCAGTGAATTACAACTATCATCATATTCCATGTCCTGCATCAAATCACGCAATGGTGGTGGCCTCAGGACAATCACCTCCCCGGCGGGTTCCAGGTTCCGATTTTCAGTGGATAACATCGTCTTACAAACATACCCAAGTCCCTTTCATCTGACAGACTTTCCAAACTTCCTCCTCCACACAACCAACCACCACAATGACAACCCCCGAGATCATCATCAGCTGCCGCCGCTCCGACCTCGCCGTCGTCCAAGCAGAAAACATCAAAACCATCCTCTCCACCCCTCCCACACCCCACACCTTCCGCATCGTCACCGGCACAGCCGCCGCCGACACGGATAAAGTGTCCCCCTTTGCGGCGCTTCTCTCCAAGCAAGCCGGCGGTTCAGACGCAGGAAAGAGCCTATGGACGAATGATCTTGAGCGCGACCTCGTCGCTGGAAGAGCTCATGTTTTGGTGCATTGTCTCAAGGATATGCCCACCACACTGCCCGCTGGGTGTGCCCTGGCGGCGGTGACGGAGCGGGAGGATCCGTCTGATGCGGTTGTGATGAGGCAGGGAGCGGTGTGGAAGACGATTGGGGAGCTGCCTACGGGAAGTGTTGTGGGATCGAGCTCGTCGAGAAGGAGGGCGTTGGTGAAGCGGAATTGGCCGCATCTTGAGGTGGCTGAGTGTCGAGGGAATTTGTAAGTTGTCTGATGTTGCCTGGAGATGATGATTCTAACGATATGCTAGGGACACTCGCATTGCCAAGCTGGACGCGCCAGACTCACCCTTTGCATGCATCCTCCTCGCCACAGCAGGCCTAAACAGACTCAATCTCTCCCACCGCATCACGCAACATCTAACTCCTGACGAATTCCCATGGGCCGTAGGCCAAGGCGCTCTAGGCATCGAAGTCGTCTCCGAGGGACAGGAGGATATAACCACTCTAGCCCTACGAGCTGACCATGTGGCGACAAGATGGATGTGTCTAGCTGAGAGGGCTATGCTGCGGAAACTTCAGGGGGGATGTTCATCTCCTGTTGGTGTGTGGACGTCCATGGAGGAGGGCAAGGTGAAGCTGAGGGCGACGGTGTTGAATATCGAGGGGACGAAGGATGTGGTTGTTGAGGAGGAGGATGTTGTTGAAGGGGATGAGGGTGCTGAGGGACTTGGGGAGAGGGTTGCGGAGGGGTTGTTGAAGAAGGGGGCGAGGGATCTTCTGGAGAAGAAGTAGAGGCCAGTCTTGGCTGTAAGAGGGTGACCCCTTTTGACAGGGATCAGTCCAAAACCACATGAAGAAACTCACCTCCACTCACCTTCAACTCCAACTTCCCTCCTTCACCATCATCACCACCATGACCCTCCCCTCCAAACCCCCACGACCTCCCCCTCCCCCTCCTCCCCCCGAACCCTCCTCAAAAACCTCCCTTCATCTCGAATCCGAAGCCTCCCACCCCCAAATCGCACCACACACCTGCCACCACTGTCTCCCCTTCACACTCGACTTCCTCCCCCTCCTGCAAGACCCCTCCCTGACCATTACCACAATCCCCAACCTCACCCAACAGCAAGTCGTAACCGCCGCCAAAGATGGCTGCCGCCTCTTCGCATCCATTGAGCCCTGCGTCTTCTCAACCGACCCCTACTACCGCCTCGACGTCGGCTCTCCCTCCGTCACATACAATCTCTGGCTGAATATCAACCCCAAGACCAAAGCCCTCCAGATTAAAATCGCACCCAGCAATAACCGCCACGGTAGCGGGCCTTATTTTGACATCTACCGCCTCCCGGGGTCAAAAGCCACCTTGAACCCAGCCGCTCTCCTCGCCCACACCTCGCTACCTCCCAACCTCGCCCCGGCTTCAGACCTCAGCTTCACCCGCCTCCGCTCCTTTCTCACCACCTGTATCGATACCCACGATGAATGCCACGCCTTCACCACCAGCAACGGTGCCCCATTCATACCAGCCCGTGTTCTCGAACTCTCTGGCCCCCCTGACGCTCCCAATATCCGCCTGCAGTCCTCTTCCTCCCTGACTACCTCGCCCTCGTCCCGTCCACCCCCCTACGCCATCCTCAGCTACTGCTGGGGCGGCGACCAGCCCTCGAAGCTCCTCTCCTCCCGTCTGACATCCTACCTCCAAGATATCCCACGACACACCCTCCCCGCCGCAGTCCTCGATGCTTGCCATGCTGCCTCCCGCCTCGGCTTCCGCTACCTCTGGGTCGACGCTCTGTGCATCATCCAAGACAATCCAGCCGATAAGATCCTCCAAATCGGCCAAATGCACCGCATCTTCCGCGGCGCCACTCTCACCATCGCCGCCGAAATGTCCCCTTCATCCAACCACGGCTTCCTCCACCCTCGCGTCGACCACCAACCCTCCCTCGTTCGTCTCTCCGCCGGCCCAGATCACCAAGACGAAACCGTCGTCTTTGTGCCCCGGACCTACTACCCTTCGTACTCAGAAACCCTCCACACCCGTGGTTGGACTTTTCAAGAGACACACCTCTCCGCCCGCATCATCGCCTACGGTAACCGCGAGCCCATCTTCCACTGCCTCACTTCCCGCCTTACCGACGGCGGCACTCCCCCTTCTCCCGACTACTCTCTAGACTTGTCCACAGTCGCGAAGCTCATGGATCCGGGAAGCGCCCTCATGCTCGGCAGCCCTACCTCAAAACCTCATCACCCCTACGACTGGATCGCCATGACAAGCGCCTACCGCGCCCGCCACCTCACCGTCAACGACGACAGACTCCCCGGCATCGCCGCCCTTGCCGAGGAGTACGCCACCCGCACCAACTTCCAAGGGCCAGCCGACTATCTCGCCGGCATGTGGCGGACAGACCTCCTAGTCCAATGCCTCTGGACCTCCGACAACGGCCTCCTCGGGCCCCTAAAGCGCCTTCCAAAGTACATCGCCCCTTCATGGTCATGGGCATCTCTGCCACCCCTCGAGAAACCCTGGTACAACGGACCGGAAGACATTGACCAATGGACCTGGAGCACCCTCCTCGACGCCAGCACCACCCTCCAAGAGCCCAACGGAACCCCCTACGGCGCAATCACCAATGGCTTCCTCCTCCTGCGGGCGCGTCGTAGAAGGGCTTTGCGATGGTATATCGACGGACCCGGCGACGTCTTCGGCGTGAGTATCTTCTTCCGTGCGCCCGACGGCGACTGGGACACGGACTACTTCTCAGCAACGCACATGGACGAGTGGGAGGACTATAAACGCCTAAACCCCCTCGGCAAAGAAGGCGGCGTCCCCGTCTGGCTCGTCGAGCTATGCCACCGCACAGAGGATGAAGGCGATGACGCCCGCATTGTCTCCCACGGCCTGATCCTCGAGGAAGTCAAGTCCAACGACGGCAGCAGCGTCTACCACCGCAACGGCGTCTTTGAGCACACAGCCTTCCCGGATAAGTGGCCATTTGACCACCCCGAAGCAGAGCTGTGCGACATGACCATCACCTAAACTTCCTTCCGCGCCGGTTCCGGTCAGCTTACTTACCCGTTGCCGTTGAAGCGGTCTGGCACCGACCTCCACGCGACTCGTGCTACCGAGCCGGACGAGGACCCGGCCTACGGAACGTCCCGAACATTCCTCGCGCGTTCCTGGCCCTAAACACCCATCGAGAATGCCCATCGATCGTCTATCGGCCCTAGCCGAGACACTCCCAGCCCCTGTGACCTTACACCCGTCCCCGAGCCGACCACTGAGACATCTTATCACTGGCGGTGGCAGGGCTGAACATAGCCAAGTAGAGCAGGCAAACAAAAGCAAAGCAGAAAACACTTCCCGATATTATCCTCATGCCTGGTCTGGGTACTTGCTGACCTCGAGTGAAAGACAAAGATTGAAACTCCCCTTCCAACCGCCCCTGAACATCCATCCCATGCCAGCCTCCCCTTTCCCTTGTTGCGCGCCATGCGACTCTGTCCATACGGGACGGGCCTGTATACTGCCCGCCCCCCAACATTGACAGAGACGATGGCCATGGCGGCGTCGAGGGTTCCAGGGAGAAAATACAACAAAAGTCGAAAAACACCGTGTCCATGTCCGCCGCCCCCTGTCCCTGATTTTTTGTCGTCTTTTGCAAGCCCGTGTCACCTGGCCAGGTGGAGAGGGAAGAGAATGAAGACAGCTCTCTTCCCTCCCCTCGTCTTCCCGGCCTCCAATCCTTCCAGAAAAGCAGTGCCTGGCGCCCTGCTGTATGCTCCGCCCAACGCGGCTCCCACCTCCGATGCTGTGTATCGCGACCTCCTGAAGAACGAGTGGTGTTCGTGCCGATCCGCTTCTTCCATGACCCCTTGCCGTGATGTGTCGACCTTCTGCCTCACGTCCACCCCGGTGATGAAGAACAACCGTCGCCCTGTGCTCCGTTGCAGTTCCATGTCCCTTCAAACAGCGCCTGCTCGTGCTTTGCCGTGCTGGTATCCTGAATCGAATCCGTAGCCGCTCCGTCCGTTTTTGCCGCAGTAAAGGAATGACGAGAAGGAGAAGAAAATCAAATCGCAAACCAAACAGAATGGAAAGAAAATGCACCCCTGATTTTTCCCCGTGACGACACTGTTCAGACTCCGAAGCTCGCAGAATGCAGTCCCCGCCATGGTGAGAAACAGACAACTCCTTGCCACAAATGCCGAAAACTCAACCTGCGCGCCGGTATCCCATCGGACCAGTGGTATATATCGAGTATCCCGCGACGCGACCGAGAGGAGCATGCCGGCTCAATCGAGATGAAAAGGCATCGACCGAAAAATGGAAACACCGCCGCCGTTTGCTCCGTCCTCTGGCCAAAGCATAAAATCAAACACCGTGCCGTCTGGTCCTTCATTTTCTGTCGACAAAGCCTTGCGACGTCCAGGCGCCGGCTGCCGCCGCCGCTTCATCGTCGTGGCGTGTCTAACCCCACACGCTGGCGGAGGTGGCGCTCAGGCCAGACGACTGAGGTCCCCAGACGGGGTTGCCGCGGCCCCAGCCGCCAGGGGAAGCCAGAGGCGTAGTAGAGCGCTTGGCCGCTGCCGATGGGTTACCGCCGGCGGGCGCGCCGGAGGGGCGAGTGCCAATGGGGGCAACGGCGCCTTGGGGACCGGCAGGCTTGCCGCCCTGGGGGGCCTCCTGGCGGGGAGGCGATCCGCCGGGGGACGAGCTCGTGGTGCGGGCAGCCGCCTGGCTGACGGCGGATTCGAACGCGTTCTTGTTGGCCGCGTTGGGCTGCGGGCTCGAGGTGCTGCCGGTGCGGGAGGCCTGCTCGTTGCCGGGGCCGGCAAGACCGGCTTCGGAGCCCGCCTCGTGAGGAGGGGCGCCACGCATATCCTGGGTCAGGGGAGAAGCACCGCGGAACGAGCCGGTGCCCTCGAAGTTGAGGGGCGAGGCACCGCGAACGCTCGAGGGGCCGCTATGGCCGGGGATGCCGGGACGCACGGCGCCAGTCTCGTCAACGTAGCCGCCCTTGTCGGCAAAGGGGCCCTCGCCGTACAAGGCGCTGCGCTGGCGGGCAATGAGGTCGCGGGTCTCCTCCTCGGACATGGCCTTGGGACCGTAGTTCATCTCGTTCAGGGAGGCTGTGAGCAGAAAAAAAGTGGTTAGCGTTCAAAGTCCCATGCGAAGAAGAGAGAAAAAAGTATCGAGCGACGGCGGCTTGGGCGGCGGGCGCCATGCTGCGGCGAGGGACGGGACCTCTCCGACAGTCGGATGCGCCCCCCACGGCCTAAATTATTTATTGTCTTTCTTTCCCAGCTGATGGGGTGCGCTTGTTTGCTTCTGCCGCCGCCTCGAGAATGCTGGGGGTGTGCTACACGGCAGAGGGCGGCCTACTTCTTTGGTACTGCTGCTCCGTGTGCAGGTTGCGGAGCTCCCGCTCCCGCTGAGCTGCCATCCTTCTCTTCGCCTGCATCATCTGTTCTGCGTCGTTGGAGCCGCGCGAGGGCTGGTGACGCTGGGTGGCGTAGAAGTTCTGGAGGTTCGAGTTGGGGTGGCCGCGGGCGTCGTCGAACTGGTTGTTGTTCATCGAGTGGGGCCGGGAGCCAGCGGCGGAGGGGGCACGACCGGCAGCTACAAAGGAGTCAGCGAATGACTTCCGGGTGGGAAGTTGCCCGCCGGCGCGGGCAAACTCACAGTGGTCGATGGACCGCCTGGGGCCACCAGGGCCGGAGCCAGGGCCGCCAGGCATGTTGGGACCGGGAGAGGAGTACTCGCGGCGGCCTCCCATGCCACCGTATGCCTTGCCGTTCTTGGACAGGTTCTCGTAGGCGCGGTCAACCTCTGAAGGCCTGGCAGTCAGTGTCCTGGCCACATCTGCATTCGTGTCAGCGGGTGCGATTCGCGCGCGCATCTGGGGCGCTGGCGCCGAGTGTCTATCGGTAGACAAATGTGCGCCGTGTGTTCAAGGAGATGCCACGTACCTTCGAACTGGTAGAAGAAGGCAAAGTCGTCCTGGGGCGTGGGGCCGGTCGTGCCTGGAAAGCGCGCATCTTGGTCAACTTCATGTACAGATCGAGGAAACCTCTTCTGGGACCACTCACCAGTGCGAGGGGGAGGAGGGGTCTGGTGATCCCAGTTGTTCGGGGCATTCTGAGCAGGGTTTCCTGGCCACTGCTGCTGCTGCTGCTGTTGCTGCTGCTGGTTGTTCTCGTAGTAGGACATGATGGCTGTCGGCGTTTGGCCAAGTGGTCTTTCCCGAGGAGGGGGGATGAGGGTTTGTTGCGCAACGTGGACCGGACCAGGGGGGTGGCGAGTCGCAGGTTGTGGCGCGAGTGATTCGCAAGGCTTCGCTGGGACGAAGCGACGGGAAGTTGAGAATCGGACTGCGTCTATTCGCCGTGGAGGGGAAACGGGTTAGCGATGGGTATTTTGGTGGGATGTAGAGAAGCAAGGGAGCGAGCGTCCGCGCGGGAAAAAGTCTGGGTCTAAAGTGTCGCAGACCCGTACCGGGAAAGAGGGCGAGGAGGTGGTTGTGGGGGTCCTGGCGGCGACGGGAGGAAACCGGGCGAGGGGGAGAGGAAGAGAGCCAGCCAGAGCAGAGCAGAGCGATCGAGCGAGACTGGATGGATGGATGGGCGCGATCGGGCAATGGATGGATACCGGGCGGGCATGGTACCGGGAGTGTACCGGTCAGGGCTTCTCCGAGTGGGCTTGCGACCCTCCAGTGACCCAGAAAGCAGCCGGGGCCGGCCGCCGCACCCACCACCCACCTCTCCTCACTCTCCCGTGCGTGTGCTGGTCTGGTCTGGGCTGGCTTGAGGCGCAAAATGACGAGTGGTTGCTCGCTCGGGTCGCAGGTTCCAGAGTGGTTTCTCGTCGACACCCCCAAGACTTTCCCAGCGAGCGCGCGAGAGGCGAAGCCGTGGTTCGGAGGATGATCATGACGGAGCGCGGTACTTTTTTCCCCCCTTGTTTGGTTTGGAGCCGGGCCGGATCCACCTAGAGCGTCGCGCGGCGCGGCGCAAATAATAGACAGAGACGAGGCGTTTTCGACTTACCAAGGCAACGGGTTCAGCAGTGTGCTGTGTAGAGTCGGATTGTTCGCGAGGAGTGTGGACAGACTTGGGGACGGGGACGAGTCGGCCGAGGCGAAAGAAGCGCGTAGGCAATAGGTACTCGGTACAACAAAGTAACTGGCTGGTGCAGGTGGTCGTTGGCGGGCTTCGGGCCGGGATAACAGCGAGGAAACAGGCGTGGTGCAGGTACTTTCGAGGTACCTCTGGTTGTGTTTCTGACGTCCTGTTGCGGATGGTTTGCTGTGTCCGGGTAATGAATCGCTGCACAATGCGCTATGCGACGGTATTCTGTCGGGTTTGGTGATATGTTGCAGGAAGTAAACAAAACGTCTTCCCCCTTTTTTTTCCGCGGCAATCTTGAGGACACGAGCTCTCAAAAGGAACGAGATGAGGTGGGAGAAAGGAGAAGGAGGGGGCCGATGGCTAATAGGATAGGGGAAGCCGGGCGGGTGACAGGCGCGGAAATGAGAGATGGAAAAATAGAGGGGACCGTGTCGAGGGGTGTTTCTTCGGCCCGTCCAGTGCTCGGTACTGTGCGGTGCGTGTGTGCTGGAAGTTTGGTCTTCCTGGGTGCGCGATGGGGGGAGCCGAGCGGCGTGTGTGATTGTGCGACGGGACCCGTGGACCGTGTGGGTTAGGTTGGACCTGGAGGGGGGAGGAAAGATTAAGGTGAGGTCACGGTGGTGGTAAGGCCCGGGCTGGTCAAGGAAACCGGAGGGGCCTCCCCTCTGGACACGCCCCGAGCCGCTGGAAAAAGAGGCAAGTACAGGGGAGGATCACTGCTGGGCCTTCCCCAGCTGCCGTACCCCCGGGGTGAGATGTGGCAGGGGAAGGTGCAGGTGCGTGTCCGGCCGAAGCTGGAAAGAGCGATGGGAAATGGGAAGCCGCTTCCCAGATCATCACCGGGGCCCGCCTAGACCGACGACGTCAGGGGTGCAAATGGCAGACTCGGTACTCTCCAGTCTCTAGCAACACCTTGAATCATGACTTGGACGGAGAAACCGATTTTCAGGGTCTTGCAATAGTTTGTCTAGCAGGACAGACGATCAAGGTAATGAAGGCAAGACCCTGGATGGATGACGATGATATCTCGAGACACTGGGAAGCCACCCACCCGTGTGGCCCGCTGAAGGGTGCCACACCCAGCGCCAGTGATGGTGTTGTTGGCGTGGCGGCGTGCATGGCGTGGCGTGCCCACCCACATCGTGACTTCCAATTGACCTCTGAAAACCATTCAGTTGCGCGCCCAATAAAAAGTACAAGTACCTGACGTTGCCAACGTTCTCCAGACGCCTCAGGAGGTTGCACCAGGTGCTGCAACGCGCTGTGTCCCAGACCTGGGACTCCACGAAAGAAAGCGAGCTCATCCCCGCCGCTGTACAAAGAAGTTACCCCCACGACGCCTGTCCCGAGTCGAGTCGCAGTCTTCCCCTCCCCCGTGATTGGCGGGCATGGGTCGACGCGGCGGGCCGTCCAGTCGCTAAACTTGCGCTAGGACTGCCTCTGGGCCTGGGCACCGCTGGAAACCGCATCGAAGGAAGGAACAATGACCAGGGACCCGGGAAAAACCGTTGACCTCCTGCCTCTGAGACGACATTACGAGCAGTGGCAGAGGGCACCAGGTGGATGGGTACGGGGCAGGGGCGCGGGCAACGGCGCATGGGCCAAGAAACGGCCACCCGAGGCGGGCAAGGGCAAGGGACGCCCCTGCCTGATGCTGTCCATCGCGACTGCAGTGGTCGTGAGGTGTCTCCAGCAGTGCCTCTGGGACAGGAGCACCTGCCTGTCGGCGATAACTGTCCATCAAAAGAGAACGACGTGACTGCCCAAGAACCTTCGCAGACAGGTCATCCAGCTGGCGCTCGTTCATCTTGGTTGCCTTCTTGCCCACCTTCGTTGCCAGTTTCGGAGAGAGATCAGCCCCCTGCTTCGGTTTATGAAAGCACAGTATCTTGGCCATTCCATCAACGGCCCAGATCACAGACGCAGGACATGTCGAATCCACCACGAATCCCCGCTTGCCATCCACATTCCCGACGCCAGCCCTGCTTGTCTGCCTCGAATTTTGGCTTTTTGCTGACAACAGGAGCCGCCGAGTACCGAGTTTTAGTGTCTCTGAAACCTAACGCCGATCACTGCAGTCTCTTCTCCGGTCTCTGGTCCCGTTACATGCACAACTGCCCTCTCGCTGCCGCCAATCTACACACCGTCCACGACTTCACACATCGACTGGCGAGGCCCAGCCACGAAATGAACGCCTCGGGATGCCACGGATGCCCTTGTCAAGTGCTCGCTCGGAGATCTGGCGCTCGGATCAGGGACGAGATTTCCTCATTTCGACGTGGTCCACTCCAGTCCATGTCCGCCGCGCCCTGGTCGAGGAAGCCGCTCGGCATTCTGGGGACCTCGTCTCCCGCCAAGATCATTAATAATAGCGAACGAGACTGGCGCGACGGGTATACGCGACGGACCCGACCCCTTTCTCCGCCCACAGCTCGCTGGATACAACCCCGACGAGAGGTCTATCGCGAACCGACGACCGCCGTGCCAAAGTCCCAGGCTTCACTTGGACCTGCGCTGTCGAACGAGGCTGGCTGTCACGATCGGCAGAAACGGAACACCTGCCGCCACGTGGGCGCTGGCCCTCGGATCACCCATATCAGACGAATCGTCACGTCTCAGCCGTCCGTGTCATTCATGCCGTCCCTCCCGAGCACCAAACTTCGGCCAGAAACACATATGGCGCGCGGAGGGGCCACCGCGCTTCGAGCCTATCAGCCGCACTTCCGCTTGTCATTTGACACGAGACGCGACGCGACGCGAGCTGCTTGATATCATGCCTTGACTCGACGACGTCTGGTGGTGGCGGTCGGAGCAAGGCTGCTCTTTAGCCACTGCACCACACCCATGCCGCACACACACACGGCTATTTCCATATCTGACCCAAAGCGACCAGCTGCATCGGAGCCGTGGTTCCTCGGGCTGCGTCGCCCGCAAACATGTGGGGGAACGCAGCCAGCTTCCTTTTCCTCGCCTCCCGGCCCTGGCCCGACACGAGCGAGACTCTTCGAGAGCCCTCTCGCGGATGCACAGAAGGCCTGAAACGCTCTCTGCAACACTTCCGGGTTGGCGACCTCGAGAGCCCGACATGGTATGGCTGCCGTCAGCGCAGCCCACGGACTTTGTTTCGGATGCCAACCCGTCCCGTCCCAAGGACGTGGTTGACACAACCCACGGCCACTGTAGGAGCGGCACTGGCGGACGGGCGTCCAAACCCGACCGACCCGTTGACTGCACTTGAACGTGCGCAACATGCCAGATTGCCGTGTGGCTTTCGAGGCCTTGCTTTCCCATCGTCACTCGAGCCGCCTGTCATCGCCGGCAATGCCAGACTCATTGCAAGTCTTGGCAGCCGTTCTTCTCGACCCTGAATCCTGAGCTCACCCTGTCCGTCCGTCCGTCCGTCCGTCCGTGCTGCTTCTCGACAACGGACCCTGGACCAAATTTGCTCCCAATCGATAGTCGCAACGATGCTCGGGGCAGCATCTGATAATGCTTGCAATATGGTTCGATTCGGCTGAGTCCGCCCAATTGCGCGGTCCATAATTACCGCCAGACCCGATACGACTTCCTCGCCTCCCGGTTCGTCCCCGTCATGTCACGCCGCCGTGATCACTGATGCCCCCCGAGCGGCCTTCTTACATTGGCGGGATTCGCCCACGGCCAAGGGCCAAGCACCAACGACCGACCGAAGAGGGGCTTCCTCTGCCTCCTTCCATCGTCGTCGAGGGTGCTGACTCGGCCCCCAGTTCGGGGGGTGTCTGGGCTGTTCTGCACCATCGTATGCGACGCTACTCCTGCAGGTAACCCAATGCACACCAGCCCTGTTCTGTCACCCTTGGAGGCCCCGGTCGAGAGTCGATCGAGATCACGGGGTCTCTCTCGTTCCTCAGCTGCCCTTCTCGACTTGGGCAGCAACGGGTGAAGGTGAGGTGGTGCTGTCAGAACACGAGCATGGACAGCACTGGACGACAAGCTTGCCGCTCTGGGTTGGTCCTCATCATGGTAGAGATCGTCGACTCTCATCCCACCTACTTGACAAGAGCTTCCTAACTCGGAGAAGTCTCGGCGCAATTCTACTTGTGGTGCAAACCACCCCGACCCCGATGGCCCATTTAGACACCCGTTTGGCAGGAACAAAGACGACAACCCAAATGCATGTTCACCTTCTCTGCAGGCATGCAGTCAACTGAGGGAACACCCCATTCCAGACCCTGCCTTTGGCCACCGCAGCCCAGTACAGTACACATAATTGACCCGTGCAGGACTCGCCGGGCCGCCCAACCACAGCCGTTCCCTCCCACACCTCACGCCTCACGCTCCCAGGCCGCAGCCCATACCACGTCACCTGTCGACCCTCGGCCGGTAGCGCCGCGCGGCGAGAGGGCGCGATTGGCGATGCGCCGCGGACATGGACCCCACTGCAGCGCGAGGCCGTGGTGATGCCTTGCTGCGGCGTGATGGAGGGGGGAGCGGCCGCATGCTCGCTGCCTAGGCTGCAGGGCCGGCGCGGGGTTCATCGCGGGGTCCGGGTCGGACTCATTCGGCTGATATCATGACCAGGCTGCATACAAGTCACCAGGCAGTGCGCGGGAAGTGATGTGATTGTAGTACTAAAGTCTATCTGCCTTGAAGGCTTGATGCCTTCGGTCAGCTGGCCCTCCTGAGGTTCTAGTTTGCCCAATGTTGGCCGATCTTCTGGAAACCCCTACGCGTGGCTATGTCTCGGCGACCCTGCCAGGACCTTTTCGAGGCTGAGGGTTCTGTGATTCCTGGCCAATGAATTTGACAACCGTAGTGGCGCAATCGACGGGCTGAAGTTAGGGTGTATGATCTTGTCGACGAAACCAAGGCACCTCCGATGTCGCTTGTCAGACATGGCAGTATTACAGTTGCTGAAAGAAAGCCCTGAGAGCAGGAGCTGTAGCTTTGTCTTGATGTGGCTGTGGCATCATGATGCCTGCTCTTGGACTCCATGTCGCCCTTTGTTGATGTCTTTGAACATGGCTGAACTTCGCTGCACCTTTGACAGTGACCACTGGGGTTTTATTTTCTAGTTTTCCGTCAGAGAAGGCAGAGTGGCAGTTTAAATACTTCTCTCGTAGCTTGCAGTCCGTCTCAGGCCGAAATTCCCGTCTGATCTTCCGCCTCGACATGAGGAGGAGCACCCGATCGATCTGAAGCTCCTCTCCTGTGCCACTTGCACTTTTCATGCTTGTTGTCAGACGGAGGATGAGCGTCACGAGAAGTGTTGTTCTGCAAGAAATGATTTTCAACTGATGATCTAGAGCCAAGGCTTGCCATCTCCGACTTCTACAGTCCGACCTCCCTCATCAACACCTGCCTCTCGACGTCTCTCCGACACCTCCATCCATCGTCGCCGACCCTCCCTCCCAGCATCTCTCCGACACTGCTCCTCCCACATCACACCGAGGTTGTTGGTTTCCCCAGCCGCCAAAGACAGCCAGGTACTCACACCCGTCGCCACGAGAAGGCCAACCTCAAGACGGGCGCCCTGCGACATGTTAGCACGCGACCCCACGCCCCAACCGGTCCAGCCGGAAGGGGAGGTCTCAATCTGTAAAAACCCAAACGCCGGCAGCCAGCCAGTCCAGGCCGCAAATCCCGTCTTCACCAGCACGAAGGTCTGCCCCCCTCCATGCCAGCGCGTCAGAGACCGCAAACCCGATCCAGCCAGCCGCAAAGAAAAAACAAACTTTTTTTGTGATTTGGGGGTTTTATATCGTTTTTTTGGTCTTTTGTGTTTTCTGGAGGGAAAGGGGCAAGGTGTGTTATACAGAAGTGGTTCCCAAGTGAAGTGACATGAAGAGGGGGGGGGGGGGGGGGGGGGGGGGCGCAAGGTGAACGGAATCCGGGGAATGACAAAGGAAACATAGAAGAAGGTACTCAAACACGGACGGAAGAGGTACTTACGTCGACGACAGCGGTCCTCGGGAGACCTTGAGGGCCTCGCCTCGCTGAAGAACCAGGTGTCGGCGTTTGCTGTGTCGCGGTCCCGGGATCTTCGTGGCCGACGGAGCGAGCTTGACACCCTCCTCGGAAGAGGGAGGCGTCGAACCCGAGCCAGTGTCGGAGGAAGAATACGAGCCTGGGAGCGAAACAGTTGCCGAGCGGTGGTCCAGAGACAGCGTGGCGGATTGGTCCTCGAGGTCAATGTCGAGGTCCATGTCGTCGTCGAAGCCCGCAAAGGGGTCCTCATCCGACACGGGAGCATGAGCCACGAACGTGAGAGCTGGGACTTGGGCAGGCGATGCTGCAGCGGAAGCCGCGGCGGGCTTGCCCTCGTCGGAGTTCTCGTCCTCGAGAGAGTCAGCAAACGACGTGAGCCAGTCGAGCTTACCATGCGAGGCGGGGTTCTCCCTGGCAGGCCAGAAAGGTCCCTTCTCGGGAATGGGGCTCCATGACACAGTGGTCGAGTCCGAGTCCTGGAGAAAAGTCAGTATGTGGAGGATGTCAGATGGAGATGGGGGACTTACGTCGTGTTCGGGCACAGGCGGCAGCCTGAGAAGAGCGAGCTGGTCCATGGGTGCATTGATCTCCCTCTCCTGCACCTCCTCCAAGGTGAGAGAGACCTTTGCGTCTTGAACCGGCACATCAGACTGGGGAGAAACGTCAGAAATGTGATGGAGCTGGGGGGAAAGGGGGTGGAAACTCACAGATGGGCCCTCCTTGAACTTTGCCAACAAGTCGGCAACTTCCTCTTGAGTGGGCGCCTCCCGGACCAGCCGAGAAGTCCCCTTGGTAGAGGCAGGGCTCCAGACGATCGAGGTCGAGTCCTCGTCCTGGGTGTGGTCAGCGATGGCTGGTAAGGTAGTAAAGGGGAAGGGGTCGTGGACTTACCGAAAACAAGGTCTCAGACCTCACTTGAAAACGAACCTTCTTCTTCTCCTGGGGCACCTAGTCCTCAGGGTCCGAATCCGGTCGCTTTATGATCGACTTGAGCGGAGCAGCAGGAGCAGGCTTCACCTTGTCAGCAGAAACCAACAGGAGAGGCCTAACTTTGCGGCGGACCGCAGAAGAGCGAGAAGGGGCAGGGACGGGAGCAGGGGGTGGCAGCCTGCGACCAACACGGGCGATGTGCCTCTCAACGGCAGACTGCTGGCGCAGAGCAAGCCTGGATCGCTGAGAGACCGCAAACTGGTTGGTGGCGGGCATGCCGTCTGTGAAAAGAGAGGTTAGAATCGCAAAACTAAAGGGGTGTGGAGAGGTAGGGTAGGACGATGCGTATGTTTGGTCTTGGGGGGATGGGGTGAAGAGCAGGGAGGGTGGGAGGGCACATGGAGGAGGGGTGGGAAGGGGGGAGTGGTGGAGGTGAGGTTGACCAAAAGGGCGCGCCGACATTTTCTCATGCGCAAAAATGCGTCAAATTGAAGCCAAAGATGAGGACAACAAGATGATGCAGTTTTGCGCTCGAAAAAGTGTCGGCGCGGTGCAGGGGAGGGGGTGGTGGTGCTGGGTGAGGTTGGTTGCCATGGGCGGCCGACGATGCACTGCACCGCCAGATGCACCACAACAACGCGCAAAGGGAAAAGGGACAGAAGAAAAACTTACACGACGTTGTAGAGGTCAGAGACATTTCATCGAAGAAGTCAGAAGTCAACGGTAGAGCTTGGGAGGGATCGAGATCGATGCGTGGGCAGAAGCGAGGTTCTGAGGAGGAAAGGAGGAAAACAAAACCCGAAGGGCGGGTCGCGGGGGGAGGTATTTATGGACGGAGGGGCCCGGGGGTGCGCATGGGGGGTGCGTGGCCTTTAGCGGATGGCGATGGTGTTTAGGGGGATATGTGTGCTGGAGTTTAGGGCTCGAAGGGGGTGTACTGCGATGCGGTTGCTGCGAGGGGTGCAACGCGTTGCTGGGGGCGACGCGGCGACAGAGTGCACCGAAGGCAGGAGCATGAAAACTAGCAGGAGGATGATGCATGCATAGATGCACTGGAGGCGAGGAAGGGCCCATGGTTCTTGGGGATGGAGACGATGGTGGTGGTGGTGAGGGTGCACCGAGGGAGATGTGCCCTGATTGTCAGCCCGACCCTTGGCATTTACGAGCGAGATAGTCACTGATGCAACTCTTCCATCTTAATGAATTTGATGGCTTCTCGATACTGAGACTGCCTCGCTGCTCCCAAGGCCTCTTGATACTGTCCGTGATGCCGAGAGGCAAGACGCGAAGATGAGAGCGCGGTGGAGGGCCCGGTATGTTGATGAAGATGAATCAACAGGAAGTACTCGAACACGCGAGAGTGTATGTTTAAATAGCAAGAGACTTCTCTTATTGTCTTGATTTGCTTCTCGCTGGATGCTTGATGCGCGCTGCTTGCCCTGCCTGACGCTTGAAGCCATTCAGCAAACGGGTGAAGTGCATCAAAACAAACCACCAAACCCAAAGAAGAAGCAACCAAATGCCACAGAACAACTCATCACCTTCTTTCTGCATCTTCTGATGTCGATTGTCTCATCCATCACCTGCTTTCCCACCTCGTGCCGCCCCTGGATGCCCTTCATCGCCGGGAGCCGCCAGAATCTCGCGATACCTCCTAGCCAGAGTGACGAGCAGAAGACGACCACACCCAAACAAGCCAACAACCTCCCAGATCTTAAGCGTCTTCGATGGAAGTTAGAGACATGACGCTGAACATTGAATATCCCCAGAAAAAGACGACATGTCGTCGTCGTCGGGAGCGGAGGCGGCTAATGCGGCGTCCCGGGATCTGCGACATGGGTCCGTCGGGTGGACTCGACACGCATGGCCTGCCATTTCCCCGCATGTCAGTTTTCGAGTGCATCCCTCGAAACTGCTCGAGTCTCACAGCATGCGATTTCAACGCAGCCCGTCGCCGTCGGCCCCGCTGTTTGCGGCTGCTCACCACCTTCACCCTCATCCTCCCCATCCCATCCCATCATCCCATCTACGCCCTACTCGTATGTATACTGGCGAATCAAAACCTCGATCATTCATATCATCGATCCGGGGCAAAAGCCGTCGCCTGCCTCCACAAGGAATCAACCCCCATGTCCCTCCTTTGTCCAACCCTCGAGACCCATCGCAACCGGCCGAGTTCCAAGAATCAAAAGACCACCACCACCTCAATTGTCCCTCACCCCGTGCCTCCCCATCAAGTTCCCCGCGAGAAGCATGCGGAGATCAATTTCAAATATCCCATCCCACGTCCCCAGTCTGCGCGCGGCCGGGTCCCTCGCTCGCGCGATAGGGCGACCGACCCGTCGCGCGATCTGACTGGCCGCCATGTCTCACATCCCTTTCCTCGTCTGTGAAACCGTCCGTCCATCCATCCCTGCGGCCATCGTTTTTTCTCCATGCTCCCGTGCCTGCTCTGCTCCTGCTCCCTCATTCTCGTTTTCCTAGACTTCAGACGATGAAGCAGCGGCACTCGTGAAGCGATTCAGGGTCCAGACACGACAATACCTTTGTTGACCCGAGGCTTCCGGCCACAATAAACTCGCTTTCGCTACTTCACTTCAATGCCGGACTCTCCCTGAGCCTCAAAACCTCACTTTAAACCGTACCACTTCTTCCTCCGCAAGCACCCAGCATTCCACCCGCACCGATCCCTCGGCGCACCGCTCGCATCCGCGACACCCAGCATTCCAGCTTTCCACCACAACCGTGTCCGGCGCCCAACAAAAATACACAACATCCTACTTCCCCTGAGCTTGAACATGCCATCACTCTTATATCTCGACGGCCCTTCGCCTCAACTTTCAAGTGATACCACAACAGCCAATACAGCCACCAATACAACCACCTCGGCCTCGTCACCATCTCTCTCCCCCGACACCTCCGCCCTCGCCCCCATCATGACCCTCCCCTCCTTCGACCTGGGCTACAGCAGTGACGACGACGCTGCCACAGTCACCTCTCTCGAATCAACCTCCACAGATCCCGGCCACGACTCTTTCTTCCCGCCTCCCAAGCGTGCAACCACCACGCCAGCCGCTCTCCCCAGACCTTCGCCCTCGCCCTCACCCTCACCCTCCCCACGCGTCCGCTCCCTCAGCGACATCAGCCGCGAGCCCACACCCCTTGAGCGCTCCGCCCGTATCTCCTCCTGGCTCTCCGGCCTCACCCCTCCCCGGGACCTCTCCGCCCTCCGCCGTCCTTCGGCCACCCAGATCCCCACGACCACCATCCCGCCCCCGGACACATCCTACCTCCTCTCCGACTCGTCCTCCGCCTCCGTCTCCAACGAAGACTCTCTCCCCCGGAGAAACAGTGCTCTCCCCTCCGAGGAAGTCACGCCCGCCACCTCGATCTACGGCACTACATCAAAACTCCCCTCCCCTCGTCGCCAGCGACCACACTTCGTCCGCCGTGACCCCTTGGCCAGCAAAAAACGCACCGGCAAAACCACACTCACCATCCTCGGCCCGGCCTTTGCTCCCCGCATGCCTCGCCCCGGCACCCCAGAGTTCGCCCTCCTCTTCTTCGCCCTCCTGGCTTGTGCCGTTGCTTCGCCACGCGCCCTCTTCATATTCACCTTTGCCTACTGCTGGGGCCGCCTCAGCGAGCGCGCCTTTTGCGGTGCCCAGCGGGAGGCTGACGAGATCCTCGACGCTGACGACGAGGGCGTCCGTCTGGGTCGTCGTATGGCCCAGATCATGGGGTGACACCTCGCACCCCACACACTCGTTCATGTTCCGACACATTTCATAATAGTAGCCAACATCCATCTCATGTACATTGTATAACATTGGGGGCGTCCAGGGCGCCAGGCGCGTTATTTCATGCGAGCAGAACCACAGGGTCACAGGACAGGTTCGCTTGCTTCATCGGTTTAGACGGCACTTTCTTCACAGGTTCAGACAGGCGCGTCTTCCTCAGGTCAGCTCCGCGGGTCGGCAAAAGCCCATTAAAGCAGTCAATGTATTGATCTTCCTTCCCAAAGCCAAAACCTGCAGTTCCAAGCAAAACGTCATCTCGTGTCATCTTGTCCCCGTCCCAGAGGCCGACATTGTCCGCCAGTCTCGTCGTTCTGCGTTGTACATAAGTGTATACATACAAAGGGAAATGTGCCGTGCCAACGAGTGTTGTTTTCGCCCATCCATTCGGGGGTCGGGTCCGCTCCACCAAAGAAAAAAAAGAGAAAATCCCCATGCAAACGCCTGTGGCTATGTACGAGCGGGAATGCTTCGGCGCCTCTGAACGTCGGCTCTTCGTCTGCCGTGCCGTGCCCTTATTGCGTAGCCCTCGGCGCCGCTGACAGGCCATTGATGTACGTCATGAGCCCGACGCCCAGGAGAACCACCCCGAGCATCGAAGCATATGGCAGCCCTGCCACCAGGTTCTTGTCCTGCATCGCCAGCGCGCCCGTGCCTGCTGTCAGGGGCGTGATCGTGTTGGCCCGGGAGAGCGTGGGCTTGTCGCTGGGGTCTTCCCGGGTGATGGCGTTCTCCTCGGCGGGAGCCGGCGTCGGGAGATCCTCGTCGGCCGCATCCTCGGCATCGGCCTCCTGCATCGCCGCCTGCTCCTGGGCCGCCGTGCTGCGGCTCCGCCCGCGGCGTCTCGACCTCGACCGGCTCTTCTCCCGTGCTGCCGCTTCCCGCGCCTCCTCATCTTGCCGAATCTTGAGGATCATCTGCTCCAGCGACGCACGGTCTGCGTCCCTCTCAGACTCGGCCTTTTCGCATCGCTCCCTCCATGCCTCCATCTGCTGCCTCATTTCCTGCATCTCTGTGACCATGGCGTCCATCTTGGCTTGGAACTGCGCGGCCACAGACTCGATGGTCTCCTTGTTTTCTGTCGGGGCCTTATCGTCAGCATCGGCGTCCACCATCTCGACATCCTCGGCGACTGCAGCCTCGGCCGCTTCTTGCGGCGGCTCGAAAGCCTCCTTGAGCGTCTCCGAGTTGCTCGCCTCGGCCGCATCTTGTGCCTCCTTGGCGACGGCAGTGTCCTCCAATCGCCTTGCCAGCTCCTCGGCCAGCTCTCGCGCCTCCTTTTCTTGCACAAGCCTCATCTCAAGGTCCTTCATCTTTTGACCCTGAGTATCGAGGTCTCGCTTGGCGTTGTTCAGGAGCTCTGTCAACTGAATGATTTGGTGCATGTTGTCCGAGCGGACAGGCGAGCCATTGTTCGGGTGCGACTTGGGCCGCTCCGTCGTGCCACGCTTCAGTGAAGGCACGTCCGGCTTCTCGGGAAGGGGCTGCTGTGGGGGCGGCGCAGGGGGATCGGAGAACCTGGCCTTGGGGTCGGTTCGAAAGGGCAGCACGCTGCCGTTGGCGAGCTGTCTCGGCGGCTCGGGGACCTCGGGCTTGTCGGTGTCCTTGACGTCTTCCTTGGACAGGAGCGTCTTGATGAACTGCCCAGTCCTGCCAAGGTCCTGGGACTGGAGCCTGGCGTTGCGCATCTCGGACTATCTCAAGTTAGTGACTGGCGATGATGGCGTATTTGGGAGGCACTCACATGAAGACGCTTCACAATGTGGTCGGCCGTCACCGAGTTAAGGATGAAGCCGCCGCGGCCGGGCATCCCGTTCATTTGCGCGGCGGGGACGTTGGCAACGGGCATCGCCCTGCCGTTGCCGGCACCCATGGAGGAGTTGCTCCCTTGCCTGCCCCTAAAGGGCATGCCGTTTTGTTGGGATCCCATCATGGCGCCACCGTTGGCCGGGTCAAGGTCGCCAAAGTTCATGTCGAGGACGTTACTGGACGGGCTCACGAACCCAGCGTGCTCGACCTTGGCGGCCACCTTGTGATGGACGACGGTCTTTTGGTCCTCGCTGACAATGTCGATGCCGAGCTCGAGGTGGTCGCCCGTCTGCAGCTCGTGAGGCTCGGATTCGCGGTTCTCTTGCGATAGCCGGGTGCCGTTCACGAATGTGCCGTTGGATGACTTGACATCGCGGATGAATATCTTGCCCATGCGGTCGGCCCAGATCTCGGCGTGTTGCCTCGAAAGCACCTTGCTGTCGAAGAAGCCGTTGGCAGGCGTGGGTATCGTTTTTTGGTTGGTCTGACGACCGATGCGGAGACTATCGGGATAAAAGGGCACGCCGATGGTCTTTCGCTCAAACGTTCCGTTAAGGGAGAGCAGGTGCAGGACCGGTTGGCTCGACGGCATGCCCTCGGCGCCGGGCCGCGCGCCCAAGCCCTGTTGAGACACCATTTGGGGCTGGACAGGCGATGGTTGCAGAGCCGAACCGTTCATGCCGTTGACGGGTGCCCGACCGGCGACACGGCCCATCTCGACGGGGCCCTCAGGCTTTCCGGTGGGCCATGGTGTCTTTGCCTGAGGTCTCTTTCGCGGGCCAGTGCTAGACCACGTGCTCATGTCCGAGTTTGTGGACGACGGTGTGCCATTCGGCTGTGAGGCATTGGTGGCGACGGTGGTGGTGGATGAGGCCGAGGAAGTCGAGGAGATGGAAGAGGATGAGTTGCTGCGCTGCATGGGCTTGCGGGGCATGAAGATGCCTCTGACGTCGTCGGTGTTCATCGAGTTGACGTTCTGGGGGCCGTCAATATTCCATGCCGCCGAGCGGTTCAGCTGCTGGAAGGAAGGGGGGTTTGCGACCGCCGTCATGGGGAGATGCCGTCGATGGGGACTGGCGGAGGAGGTTGATAGGTGGAAGTGACCGTGCTACGCACAGGGTCCTCGCGGCAGAGGGTAGTCACGCGTCGTGTGAATGCGAGGCCTGACGAGGAGGACCTTTCGCGACGCGAGACGGGGGATGACGATGCCGTGCCAGTCAATCGGATAGGTGTACTGATCGAGTCTGCGGTATGTGATAGTGTGGATTGAAGGTTCTCGGATGGGCCCTAGACAGGAGAGAGGCTCGGTCAGATGAGGTAGGTGGTCGGGGAGGAAAAAAGGTTGGTGGTGGAAGGTGGTCGGTCGGGTCAATCGAGGACGGCCAAGGTCGCGGCCCGCCACGGTCGGGGAATGCGGGCCTTTGGGGGGTCGGCTTGAAGATAACGTACTGGACGATTGGCAATCGAACGGCAACTGGCGAGAAGAGGGCACGCGAGTAGGGCGAGGCTCGAGGTTGATGGGGGCCTCTTGGTTGAGGGAGGAGGATGTTTGGAAAGGCGGCCGACCGGGGCGACGTTGGTTTCTGGCGGCTGCACCAGCAGGTTGCCCGTCTCCTGAGGACCTGACTGACTGGACTGTGACGGTGGTGCTCCTGCCAGCAAGCAAGAGCAGGGCTGCCCTTTCGCTGGCTGGCTCTGGACGGGCGCTCACCTCCCTTCCACTCTGGCTGGTTCTCGCTAGGCCTAGTTAGCGCCTATGCACGGGCCAGGCCCCGCTCTCGGGTCCAATGGCCAACGGACGTGCGCAGACCCGAGACGAAGAGGAAGGGGTCTCGACGCACGGTCTTGGGACAACTTTTTTTCTGGAGCAGCTGTCAGAAGAAGCGTTGCACACATCAGCAATGCAGAGGCTGAGTTACGGTGTCTAGTGGTGATATGGTTCAGACGTTGATGATGTATCTGCCCCATTCTTGTGAGACCACGCTTCACTTTGGCGCCGTGGGGAGGAGGACCGGACCACTGAACTAGCCTGGAGGAAGTATCGGAATGGATGTGCCCTAGGTGGCTGCTGACGGTCTGAACAGGTGGTTGCAGCCGGCGGCGTATAGGCCGGCGCGTGCTGTCAGAGGTCCAGTACCTAGGTTCGTCTCAGACCACCCGACCCATTTGCTTCTCTTCTCCCCAATCATGCCACCAATCTTCTGCCTCGCCCATCTCCTTGAAGCCTCGCATTCTCAGCCAGCGATCCTCTCGGCATACATTTCATCTTGCTTCGTTTGACTTGCCTAGCTTCCCCGTCTGTGACGCGATTGGCAGCCGGGCTTTCCTTGGAGTTCGAGTTGAGGCCGAGGAGGGGAGGAAGCACGCAAGACTGGTCATTATCCACCGGACTCCGTGCCTTTCTCCTCTTCCCGCCTGATAACTCGGCTAGGTGGTTATAAAAGGCGTGATGGGTATTCCACCGGAGAAAGAAGTTTCGTGATGGCAAATGCAGGTCGAATCCCGATGCGGCACGGTTGGCGGAACCGTGCAAGGGTACTTTTGGCGGTTGGTTCTCGAAGCGGAGATTGTAATCTTACGATGCAGACTGAAAAGAGTCACTTTCCCCATCTCGACGAGGACTCAAGTCTTGCCTTTCATTCCCTTGCCCGTTAGGAGTGAAGCAGGCGCGTCAATTCACTGACCACTGCTAGAAGGGAAGATCATCAACACCCTCGCCTAACCTCGCAGGCGCACACACACCATGAAGATCACCATCCTCAGCCTTTGCGTCTTACACGTCCTGACCCATGGCGTCAAAGCCAAGGCGGGATTCATCTCGCTGCCGGTCACCCGACAAACCTCCAGCCAGGCCCTCGCCAGGCGCCAGGCGGACCTGATATGGAATGACTACAGAGGTCACGGCTACATGGTTGACGGTACGCTACCCATGACGTTGCCCTTTAGAACTCAGTCTCTGATGCCTTGTGCCCAGTCGACGTTGGAACTCCCAAGCAGCGGGTGCAGCTCGCCCTTGGTATCGAGTCGTACGGAACAACAGTTGTGGGAAAGTGCGCATCGTCACGTCTTCCCGAAAACGCAATCGAGTGCAAGAAGACGGGAGCGTACAACGCATCGCTCTCCACCTCGAGCCTCTACGTCGCCGAGGACGGCTTTGACGAGATTTACGAGGATGACGAGAACGCATTGGAAAATTTGTCATATATGAGGTACCAATACTACGCCGATGATCTGACTGTCGAAGGCCAAGGTAAGTCGAGTACCACATACCCCTAGGCCCTCCTCGCTGACGCGATCCAGACACGATGAAAAACGTCACCTTCATGGTGTCAAAACTCTCCGAGGCTTATATATACGGCTTCCTCGGGCTGGGATTCAGCATCAACGACAGCGTCACCCACGACCATGAGTCCGGCATTCTGGACGACCTCACCGCACAGGGGATCATCGGCGCTAGAGCCTTCGGTATCACCCTCGGCGGCGATTACGAGTCATCCTCGCTGGTCCTCGGCGGCGTCGACACCAAGAAGTTCTCCGGCTCCCTTAGCAAGGTGCCTCTCGTCGATCCACCCCAGGGTCTCTCCGACAGCGCGCAAGACTACCACTGGCTGAACGTCGAGAGAGCCGTTCTGAACAGCGGCAACGGCACCAACACGACTGTCAACGGCTTCAAGGCTGCGACTTCTAGTAGCCTAGCTTATAGCGACCTCCCTGACGACATTGTCATCACCGTTGGGGAGGCGCTTGGTGTGACCAACTGGACAGATCCATTTTGGCGAGAAGTCCCGTGTACCCGGGGCGATGCTGTCAATGGCTCGCTCGAGCTGGAGTTCTCGGGCTTCACGGCGTCCATCCCGTACCGCGACCTACTCCATCCGAGCGATCACCCGGAAGCGAAGGAGGGTGGCTGCTATATTACCGTGCAGCCGTCGTGGGACCTAGCGGGTCCGCCGGAATACCGCTTGGGGTCTACATTTCTGCGTGCCATGTATGCCGTCTTCGATCAGGATAGCAAGGCTGTGTGGCTGGCAAAGTATGAAGACTGCGGGAGCGAGGAGGTGGCTTTCTCGAAAGGCGAGGATGTCAGGGGGCAGTGCGGCGGGGAGTTATCCACCTCTTCAGGGGAAGGGGGGAGCCCGAATAACAACAGCGGGAATGGCGGGAGTTTTATAGGGGTGAATGGGGCCTTGATGTTGGGTACCGTACTTGTGGCTCTTTTCTCCTAGATGGCGAAACGCCAAATTCATTTTGTTCGAACAGTCTAGAACACTGAACGTATGTTCATGGAGCCTGGGCGGTGTTGCGGCTCATTTCGAGCATGTCGCTATCATCCACCTTCCCCTTCCAGTGCTAATGGTCACGAGGCAATTCCAATATCTCCGCGTGTTCGCCTCAGCCCATTCCGCAGCCCTGTCGAACCCTGTAAAACCCCCGGCACGTCCCCTCCATGACACCCCTGCTACGCCCTGCTCTGCCCTACCGCCGAGCCTTTCCCATAAAGCCTGCCGCTGCCATGGCCCGTTTTCTCGGGCACGCTCCAATAGTACAGGCCTATCTATGGCGGTTGGTGCTGTTGGTTGGCATCGCCAGCCTCCAGCGTTCCAGGCTCCAACTGGAAGAATTGCGTGCTGCTTTTTGACGAGGCCGAATTTCGGCCAAGAATTACATGTCTATATAAGCCTCTGATGCATGAGATCTTCCTTCGAACTACCTTTCTCGTCTCAGTACTTATTCTGTTCGTTCTCGTTTCTCAAGCACCCTCTGAACACGCCGCCCCTGAACACGTTTTGCACCTCATTGAAACACTACCACCCTCTAATCTGGTCATTTAAGATGCGCCGTCAGTCTCTCCTCCCCTTCCTCTGCGCCATTCTGCCCGCCGCCAACGCGTTCCGATTCATCGACCCCGAAGGCCCCACGCTCGACCTCAGCAAGCCCATCCATGTCTCCTGGGATCTCCGAGGCGGCGCCAGTGATGATCTGGCACGCAGCTACCAGATCGTTTTCGTGGCTGCCAGCGAAAGTGTTGTTTGGGACTACAACGTGACAAGCTTCAACATTTCAACTTCCCAGACGACCGGCTCCTACACCTGGGACCCCTCGGACGACTTTGGCCCCGACAGCAACAATACGCAGCAACTCGAGGGCGGGCCGCTGCCCCTCCACTTCTTCGAGGCCAGGTTCATCGCAGCCGACGGTTTCAAGCTGGGCTCTACTTGGAGCAAAAAGTACTTCATCACGGGGGTCCCCAACATTACCGGCAGCGGCAGCGGTGGCCGCTTCGTCGTCTCCGGCGCGGCCATCGGCCTTGCCGCGGGTATCGCCGCACTCAACATCTTTGCCCTGTAACGACCGACTAGCCATGGGCCAAATAAGCTCGAATGGTGGATGGAATGGTTGCATTGGCGTTTGGGGTACTCATAGCGATGGAATCATGACTCTACTTCCCCTTGACACTGCTCCCCGTTGCCTGACACTATGCACTGCCTTGCCGTATTCGCACGTCCAGCACAGGAGTAAATGCCGCCGTCGACATGGCTGTGAGCAACTGAAAACCATACTTTAGGGTCGAGGTGTATAGGTATATAGTCGGGTCGTTGTGGTGGCCGTTGTCGTCGTCGGGCAGATCATCGTCAGGGGTGTCAGCGGTAACGTCTTGTAGCTTTTTCTGCTCGGCCAGCCGCTCAGGCGACATGTCTGCTTGCTGATGTCATTCGTCAAACGTCGGGCGCCAGACGTGTCCTCGAGCCTGGCCCGTGCGATGGTGGACAGCAAGACACGTGACGTGGGGATGGCAGCAGATGTGGGGACCTGAAGGAAAGCTTCCCGAAATGATTCTCCGAAGAACACCCAGATCTCGTCCCTAAATCGTCAAGACCTGCGATACCTCGGTGCTTCAGTCTTTGAGGTTGTTCTGCCCTGTCGATCCTACCGCATCCCCCCATATCTCTCGCCGTAACTCCGACAAGATGCCTCCTCTGCCTTCCAGTGCCCAGGGCCAGCATGGACCCTCCAACTTCGACAAGCGTATGGTCGACCTACGCCGCAGACATTGCCTCCGCTAACAAAATCGCAGTCAAGATGGGAGCCATCATGGGCGGCAGTATGCGCCAACACCTCTGTCTGGACGGTTGACTTTGTACTGACCCTCTACGTAGCTGTTGGTTGCATCATGGGCTTCGTCTTCGGTATGTTTGCTGCGCGACCACTGTCAATGGCCAGGCCACTAACATCAGGCGATCCAGGTACGGTCAACATCTTCCGATACGGCGCCGGCCCCAACGGCATCATGCGCACACTGGGCCAATACATGGCAGGTTCCGGCGCGACTTTTGGGTACATACCCCCCCGAAATCCCTCATCACCAACAGCTGCTTACCATTGCGCGTCCAGATTCTTCATGTCCATCGGCAGCGTGATCCGATCCGACTCTGCGTCCCCCGTCATGACGGAGCTGTACCGCGCCCACCAGAGACGGCCATTCATCATCGAGGCCCCCACGAACTACCGCAGGTCGTAGGCAAACGCCTGCCTTTCAAAATTGCGAAATCGAACCTGACGCGGCAGGTCCTGTACATCATCACCACGAGTCAGCCCGCGGACGGTGGCTCCGGCGTCGAGGGGTCGTTTCTTAGCTCACAGGCTGCCCACGGCGCATGTGTATAATATGGAGATGTAAGAAGGAGCATCATGACTGGACGATCTGAAAAAAAAGTGTTCGCATATTCACCACGTGTGTCGATGTTGGGAAGGGGAGCGACAGGCCATTGTGTGGATATTGGCTTGGTCTTGCCTCGCACCTGATGTGATCTTGGGGACTGTCGAAACTCAGAACAAGGGATGGGCATGGGATCGAAGGGGAGCACCCGTCATGAAGAACACGCCAAGCCGAAGTGTGGCGGACCGACATGACGACTAAGCTACAGCCACGGCCCTGAGCTCCAAGTGGCAGCAGACAGGGCTATTCAGGCTGTTCCTCGACACTGGACATACATGGCGAATGGGTCAAGATTCATCCGGCCACCCTTACACCGACACGGCAGCGCCAAGCCGAACACCAGAGACTCGACAATCGGGAAACTGACGAGCAGGGCAGCCAGCGCGCGCCGTCAGCCTGCACTTGCAGTAGTGTGATGTACGGTCTGGGCTCATGCTCGGGTGACGAGACCTTGTCGGCGTGAGCATCGGTCCACCCTTCTGCTTCTGTACATGTCGTTCCTCAATGACGCGAGTCGACGGGGAACCTGACAGATGATGGTATCCGCAGAGTTGGGTTGCCGCCCGAAATCATCCGAGCCTCCAGCGGGCCGTCACGATGGTTGACGGGCGATGGAGTCAATGTTGAAATCTCACGCGGGTCCCGGCCGGGTATGCTCGGCGCTGTACTCGCCCGAGACGCGGTGCTCGCCCGAGGTGCAGGACGACAAGTACGAGGAAGATGTGGAGATGTCAGGCCTGGCCGAGTCCAAACATTCTGGGCTAAACGTGTTCTAGGCCGAGGTTGCGAGAGGAACGAGCAGGGCCATCAACTCCGGCTTCTCCAGACTTCTCCAGGAAAATGCCACGCCCGCACAACCAGACGGCCAATGAACCATTCCCCAGAACAGACACTCTGCCGTCATTCCGTCAGGCAGTCCCTCCAGTCCGGGGCGAGGGACAGAGCACGGCACGGCTGCTGCACCCCGTGAGCGCAAGTGATTGCCTGCCTGGCGACAGAATGGACCGAGCGCCACCCCGATCGCTGTGCAAGGGTCCAGTCACCAAGCAAAGCACTGGCAAAGCAGCGCGAATCAAGCATCACCGCCCACGGCGCGGAGGATGATCAAAGGTGGCGAATCAGCGCCGACCAAGGCCGCGGCCAAAACCGACGCCATCCCCGGCGGAGCAGATGGACCACTTTCTCCCGTGGACGGGGGTGTTCAAGCCTCTCCCCTCATTCTCCCCTGTCCACCCCTGTCCTGCCCTGCCTCTTCTCCTCAGTGTTGTTTGGCGGAAGCACACTGCGATGCGCACCGCAGGGGAAGAGGGGGCCTGCAGTTGCTGCAGTCTGTCCAGTGGCATCCACGACGTGCGCTGTCGAGGGTAGGTCGCATTTCCGCCCGTCGGTCCCTGAGGGTGGTGAGGAAGACAGTGGTGAGGTAGCACTGGGCGGGAGTGAGGTCCCGTGGCCGTAAGCGAAGGCATGACAGGCAGGATCTTCCTGTGGTTCCTGGGACGCAACAAATCTCATCTCCAAGACGTGGAATGAAGATACTCGGCATCTTCAACCACATCACATTCACTGGAGACTCAGCCTTATATCATGCTGTCGGTCGGCTCTTCCCAGCTTCCCGCCTCCCGACAGCCACGAGTTCGTCTACTGCAAGCCCTCGACAACGCCATCCTCTGCTTCTGCTCTCCCCTCCGCCGAGGAACCTTGGTTCGGCAGCCGGCCGCCAAGGTGGTCTTCGGTATTGCTCCCCTGGGCTCCGCCACTTCCAGCAAATCAGCACTCGAGAAAGCCTACGCGCTTGTCCGGCATCACCTGGCCGCCGGAGGACGAACATGAGATTCCCGCGCCATCAAGCAACGGCCCAGAGCACCGCTTCTCCACGAGGGGGAAGTGAGGGGGGCCCGGCGCCCGCCCGCTCGAAGGTGGTATGGGGAAGTAATCGCCCGGATAAAGGTGACGGGTCATGCGCGGCTCCGGGCCTTCGCACCTGTCCGAGCCTAGGTGGCGGCCAGAAGCAGGGCCAGGGGTGCCAGTGAAGAACGAAGCTCCCTCGACCCAGGAGCATCCCCGACGGCTTCTCGCCAGAGCAAGCAGTGCATTCAAGCGAACCGACGGCGCCCGAGAACCGAACCCCTGCACTGCCACACCCACTCAGACTCTCGCTAGTACTGCCGTTGTGGTGCTTCCTCTCCTCGCTCTCACAAGATGACTTCACCTCTTCCCCTACTCCCTACCCCCCTACCCCCTACCCACCGGCTCGCAGCACACGCGCAGCACACCTGCAGGAGGTGTTACCCCTCAAGTGCTCTTCTCGTCACCCGATCTGGGGGAGGCGAAATTTCTCAAAGTTGGGGAACCCTGTCCTGTCCTGTCCGTCCTCTCCTGGGCAGCCACCCCTCCCCCTGGCCTGGCCATGCATCATGGGTCGAGCAGGGCGTCTGATGTTGTTCCTTGCCGGCCGTCTGGCCTGCCTCTCTACGGATCTGTCCGAGTAGATCCCTCCCCCGCGAATGCCATATCAGCAGCCTGCTTCCCTCGTTTGCCTCCCCTCCCGTCCTGGGCCTCCCAGCATCCACATCAGCCAAATCTCAGTAGTCTGGACGATCTGCCTTCTTAGCCATGTTGAACACCAGGCCTGAAGAGGACGGAGACGTTCAGCAGCAGCAACAACAGCAGCAGGCACAATCGTTCCAGGAGCGCATGATGCTCTATGCAAAACCGATACAGCCAAAGCCCGTCAAGAGCAGATCAAGAGCAGGTGAGTCTACAGAGCCAATGCCACCTCAATGCCATTGAAAACTAACAATGGGTCCCAGGATGCAAGTACTGGTAAGACACAATGCCCGATGCACTTTCACTGCTCCTACTGACTCCCCTCCCAGTCGTGACAAGGTTCGAGATGACCACCGCAAGCTTATGATTGCCATCTTACCAACCCCATTCTAGCGGAAAAAGTGTTCCGAAGACAAACCTCGATGCGCGCGATGCATCCAGTTTGGCGTCGAGTGCGTATACGAGCCCATCAAGAAGCGGAAGAAGCGCACCACCAAGTTCACCGTGCCCTCGCCACCCGACGACACACTCGCCACCTCCCCGGAGACGGGACCGGGGGCCACCCAGGCCTTCCACTACGGCCAGCCGACGACCGATTCCCACCTTGACGGCTCCGCGGCGCAGATGGACTCGTGGGCCTCCATGGGTGCTGACGCCTCCATGTCCGACTCGACTGTCACCACCTCCCCCTCGCTCCTCGGCTTCGATGATGGCCTCATTGGCGACAATACCTACCAACTGGTACCCACGCCATTCGATCTCTCGGGTCCAGTATGTGGTACTCAGGCAGAGGTGATTCCCTCGCTGGCGTGGAGCCCGGGCATTGACGAGGACCTCCTCCCGTGGCCCTACCTGTCGGGTTCCGTCATGTGGGACGAATCGATGGCAGCGCCGCAGTTCCTAGGCCCGAATCCCGCGGAACCGGCCTCGCAGCTTGATCTCAACGTCATGGGCTGGATGACGGCGCCATCGCCTCTCTCAGGGGGAATCATGCAGGCATTTGGAGGCCACATCCAGCAGCAGCAACCTCCCTCGCCTCCCCGGCCACAGTCTCTCGACCAAGATGTTCTCCTGGACCACTTCCGAAACTCCATCGTCCTTAGCCAGTCGGTGGGTGCCGGCGATCCCATCGTTCGCCTCATCACACCTCTCAGCTACAGTAGCAGCGTTGTGCGCCAGGCAGCCTTGGCGCTGGCCGGGGCACACCTTACTCGAGCAGGCACACACGGAGACATTGACCATGCGACATTCTACGACCAAGCGTTGGGATCAATCTTGACCCAGGCGCCTCTCCAGGACGTGCGAGGGTTGGAACAAACTCTGGCGGCTCTACTTTTGCTACTTCACTACGAAGTGGTGAGTACACCCGAGCTGTGATCAAGTGGCATAGCTGACAGCTCGCAGACGGTGCAGAGAGGACACGCAAACCTCGTCACACAACACCTCGGCCAGGCCTGGCAACTGCTGCAGCTGCCTCTGGCCAGTGACCTGACCAGTCTTTCCATGTTCGAGCAGGTGAGCCAAATACCCTCCTGCCAACTTCTAGCTCCAACTAACAAGGCAGGCATTTGGATACTTCGACTCTTTACATGCGCTCTCCTCGAACATTCCCCCGGTGTCGCCCCCATCTCTCGCCTCCGACACACCACCCGCGAACTCGCCCATGGGTCTGGCCTCCTCCCTTCTTCCAACAATCCACCGTCTCGCCGAGCTCAGCCACATCCCACCCTCCCCCCGAACCCCCGCGCACGCCGAACACGACGCCGCCCGGGGAGCCGTCGAGCAGTCGCTCATGGCGTGGGAGCCGCCGCTGCCACCAGGGTACACACTCGTCAATCGCGTCGTCGACGGACCCGAGGACGCACCAGAGATGGAGGTGGCCGCAGTGCGGTCAGCAGCCAGCAGAGGCCTGGCACTCAAACAGGCTGCTCTCACCTTCCTGCACCGCTGCGTGGGCGGACATGCGCCGGGGAGTGAGCCGGTACAGAGGCACGCGCGGGCGGCTCTGTGGCACTGTGTTGCGGCTGCGTCGTCACCATACGCTGCGGCTGTTGCCAATGGGGCTTCCACAGGTGAGAGGAGCAGTGCAGGCGACCTGCGCAGCGGCACGGGGGCGGGTCTGTTGTGGCCTCTGTTCGTGGCGTCACTCGAGGCGAGTGAAGGTCGGGACAGGGGCATGGCGAGACAGGCTTTTGCGGCACTCGAGGGGCTCAAAGGGGTCGTCAACTCGGGCAAGGCGTGGGAGGTGGTGCTTGAGGTGTGGCGACGGAAGGACCTGGCCAAGGCAGGAGGCGGTCCGGATATTGGGGGGATGGGATGGACGAGAGTTGCGGAGGAGATGGGTTTGAGTATTGTGTTTGGATAGCTGTTGATGATAGCGAGTGTAAGCGATTCAAAGCGAACGATTTTTGGTTTGATTCCGACGAGGGGGTGGTGATGCTGCGATGGTGATGATTAGGGAATAGGGGCAAAGGGGGGTAGGAAAGAATCATAGGCACGTCAAGCGAGGCTCATCTCATCTACTAGCCGCCCGGCTAGCTCAATCGGTAGAGCGTGAGACTCTTACCAGAGTACACATCTCAAGGTTGTGGGTTCGACCCCCACGTCGGGCTCAATTCCTGACGTTCCTCTTCACGAGGTTCACGCGAAGATCTTTTCCTTTTGCCATCTGCTCCTTTGATCGTCCCCCTTCTCGCCAATCACTTCCCGCCCAAGAGATGATTGCGTTAACTTTTGCCCAGCAGGTGGCAAGAGGAACAGGCACATCCATTCTTGACCCCCGCCCCTGATTGGCACCTCGTTCGGTCTGTTACCCCACACTTGGAACCTCCCCTGCCCGGCACTTGTGATGATTCAGTGGCCGGCCGGCCTCTTCCCACTCCCCGACGTAGTCGTATTCGGCTGCCTCAGAGTGCTGTGCATCTCTTATTCGGTTTAAAGGCCCCGTTGGGAATCAATTGTAACTTCGGATTCCTTCGGATTGCCTTCGCCTTCGGATCTCCGAGTCAATTCGTACTGGCGAAGATTGTCAAAAGCACAGCACCCCTGAAACCGAAACCGAGCTCATTGGCCCTCATACCAGATGATGGACGGGCGGCTGCATAAGGTTCAAACCCTGGGCCGAGCGGCAGGAACACTAACAGATCACTAACAACAGCCAGCATGAGGGGAAGCTGTTTGAAGGATGAGGGATCGGCAGTATAAAGCCTACTCGATGCTGCCACAGACCGAGCAGCACCTGGGCACTCATTCTACTCTCCTCCTCATCACTCAACTCCTCCTCTATCATTCCGCCTCATATCTCAACATGTCTCTATCAGGCAGGACGGTTCTCGTCACCGGATCCGGTGCAGGACTCGGCTTCGTCATTGCAAAGGCCTATCTTGACGCCGGCGCCAATGTGGCCATCTGCGACATCGACAAAGACCGCGTGAATAAGGCAGCCGCCGAATTTGAAGGCAACTACGGCACCCGCTTGATAAGCCTGGTCGCCGACGTCACCGACGAAGAGAAGATCGCCCGCGTTGTGTCTACGGTCTCTGAGAGATTCGGCGGCCGCTTGGACATCCTCATCAACAACGCCGGTATCATGGACGCCTTCGACGGCGTCGGCACCCTGACCAAGGCCATGTGGGACCGCGTCATGAACGTCAACGCCACAGGACCCTTCCTCGCCTCCCGAGCCGCCATCGGCCACTTCCTTAAACAAGGGGACGCCGGCGGCATCATCATCAACATCTCCTCGTCCGCCAGCCTGTGCGGCACTGCCGCTGGCGCCGCCTACACCGCCAGCAAGCACGCCCTCGTCGGCCTCACCAAGAACACGGCCGGATTCTACGGGCCCGAGGGCATCTATTCCATCGCCCTCTCGCTCGGCGGCATGCCAAACACGGAGATTGCCAAGAGCCAGCCTCCGGAGACCTTCAACATGGAAGGCTTCGGAATCATGCAGTCCACACTGCCTGGCTTCGACCCGAAAGTCAACGCCGTCTCCCTGGAGGATGTGGCAAAGTACTGTCTGTTCCTGTCGGACCGGAGCATTGCGGCTACTGCCAACGGAAGCAACATTGTTTTCAACAAGAACTGGCCGACAGCGTAGGGGAAGCAAGGCAAGGGAAGTAAGCTGAAGGAAGCAAGCCAGGGGCAAAGTCGATGGACAAGCGCTGTCCAGCAAGAGAAGAATAGAGCGAATCACTTTTCACTGCAAAAGACTGACGATCGGAGTTGAAGATGTATTATTCCAGTGAATGTCTGCAAGCTACCTATGACAAGACCCGTCGCGAAGCCAGACCGAAGAACTCCAATTTTCTATCGTCCCGTGATTGCAAAAGGAGTGATTAAATTACCCGGACACCCGAAGCCTTGCCCGTGTACTGCGCAGCCAAAAAAGAGTTCCATGCGAATGTGTATGCGGAGTGATGCCCGCTATTGAAGTGAGGCCAAGCTGTCTGCTGCTTAGATGCAGTAGGGGCTCTGGTTCTGGACGTTGAAGTGGCAGCTGGTCTTGGGGGGGCAGTCGCCGGCGAACTGAGAAGTGTTAGTGACTTGTAGAGTGAGAGAAGAGAGAAGGGGAAGACTTACGACCCAGACACCGCCGGTGTTGCAGACCTGCCAGCCAGCGCCGTCGTCGAGGCAGGCGTAGGTGGCGGGGGTGCAGGCGCCTGAGCTGGGGGTCTCGGGAGCGGGAGCAGCCATTGCGAGGGCGGCGAAGACAGCGACGGCGGCGGTGATGGAGAACTGCATTTTGATGGTGGTGGTGGAAGTGAAGTGGAAGTGAAGTGGAAGTAGTAGTAAAGATGGAAGTGGCTTGTAGAGTGCTGGTGGCTAGATGCTTTGGATGGATGCTGTGATGATGCTGGATGCTTGAGGATGTTGATGCTGATGAGGATGAGAGAGAAAAAGTTGTTCTGGTCGAGCAAGTCGATCCCCTTTTATATCAAAATGTCTCCTACCATCACACCGTGAGCCTCACCAAGTTCAACGCCAAACACGTTGCCCTGCCACGCACCGCTGACCAGCAGCCATCCCAAAGTTTCCGTTCTTTGTGCCCCGGAGGAGGCAGGGTAGCAGAGCTAGCAGCGGCCGTCCCGCGTGGTTTGGATCGGAAGCGGCTGCCACCCTCCTAGCGTAGACATTCCTCAGGGCTGAAGGTGCCGCTAGCAGTAGATCGGGCCGAGCGAGACCCTTGAAGACAGGAGGAAGATACGTAGCAGATGCTACTTGCTAGGCATCAAGCAAGTTGAGGCATCCAAGATGTGAGTTGTGCATGTCTCAGTGCCGCTGCGTCGTCAGCGTCAGCACCAGGATTATTCTGGGGTGTATGACCCGGCCAGATACGAGGCGGCATCCGGCACCCGGCAGCATCTTACACGGGGTCCGAACAAGTCGGGGAATAGAGATCGCAGATCTTCCCCGCGGGGAGGGCTCGGGAGAGGCACACACACGAGGCAACAACATGTGCATGTTTTACCCTCAGCGCATGCAGACAGTCATGTCTTCCCTCAGCCCATGCAAACTGCGCCCCTGGTCCGAGGTCTTACCCCCATGATGGTGTCTGGGCTGACAGCCAGCCACGATGGTGCATATTCCGGGGAAAGCGGGAAACGGTAAACCCAGATTCGGATGGTCGACCACGCGAGCAACGACCATGGCACCAAAATGAGACAGAATAGAAACCGACGTCAGAGACACCCGGCCTCTCCGCATGCCCGCATCCGTCATGGCGAGGCACTAACCTAGTGAACCCTCCAGCCCTCGAAGTCGCCGGGTCAACGACGACGGTCTCGGACTAGACAGGCGGGAGCTAGCGCAGCAGGTCGCAGTTTGCAATCCTAGAGGCTGGCTATTAATATGGCAGGGCTGGAGGTGGAGGCACTGCCATTACACGAGGTTTGCCTGCACTGTCATAATCGGGGGTAGAATCTCGCCGGCGACGGCGCCACGGTCGTCAGCCGGGTGAGAGGTGAGCATGCCAAATACAAGTGACGAGAATAGACGGAGGGTGATGGGACGTTGCAGATGAGAACATGGAGAAGGGAAGTGGAAGAGGAAGAGGAAGGGCTGAAAAGACCAAGTCCCGAAGGCTAACGGGGACGATTGATTGGCTGCTTCGGCTGACCATGATTGGGCGGGCTACGGGTGATTCAGTACGTCAATTGGGCGAGTCGGAAGAGCATCCAGCCAATCAGAAATTCGTTCTTCCTTATTCAGGGGCTTCCCTAACAAACACCTCCCGGTCCCCCTCGAGTCCCCTCCCTCACCTCCGTCACTACTCATAGGGCTGAAGATTCAAATTCGAGAAGACCCAAAGCAAACTTAACGGAATCATCATCATCAATCATCAAGTCCACCCACACATCCATCCCTAATACCCACCTCCCACCACCCTCTGCGGCACAACCTCAACAACAGGCCCCTTGATAACTCCCCCCTTCCCAGAATCATACCCAGCCCCCGTGCTAACCTGCTCATACACAACACCACCACCACCCAAGACCGTCTTACCCCGCCGTCTTCGGATGCAAAAGCTTCGATCTCGTTAGTCACAGAATTCAGCCTCATCAGATCGCGGAAAAAAAAACTCACAAGACACCGCCAAGCACAGCCAGAAGCGCCGGCACCCCCAGGCCAACGCTCAGCCCAATGACCAGCCCCATGTTGACTCCTTGCTCGTCGTGCTGTCCTACCTTCTCGTCTACCCCCGCAGTTGGAGGCGGCGGCACCCATGAGACGGGCCGTCCAGATGTTGCTCCAAGGCTGAGCGCCTTTCCCCCGAACCCAACCGTCGACAACCCAGGCTGTCCACCTGCCGCCCTCGTCTCAACTGCCGTCTCCTTGTGAACCGACTGCGCAGAGGCAGGACAGTCTAGCACCCCAGCCGATGTGCACTTGACACCTGTGTACGTTACCGTCGTCGTGGTAACCACCTCCTCTTGTCTCAGGACAACCGCCGGGGTAGCTGCAGCTTCTTCAGCGATACACACCCGCCCAAGCGTCGTGTAAAACACAGGCGTGTGCGTCGCGGCTGTTGGACCCCAGGTCCGGTCATAGAGATAGACGCTCGCACCCGCAGCGGCACCGAGAGCGACTTCAAACTCCTCAATCGCCCCAATGGCACAATCCTCGCCTTCGTCCTCGCCAACTTCGGTGCTGATAGTGGTTGTAAGCTTCGCCAGGTCGGCATACAACAGAACGGAGACACCACCGCCGGCGCTGGGGATGGAGTAGTTCTGTCCAAATGCCTCGATGCTCATGTCGAGCGGTGTTTCAATGTTGATGCCAGCAGAGATGCTCGCTCGCAGCAATGCCGTGAGAACGATTCCTCCTGCTTCAATGAAGACGGGGAGGAACTCGAATTGCGCCCCGTTGCTGCGAAGTGTCAACAGAGTCCAAAAGACAGGTCGAAAAGCAACTCACTGCTCCAGTATCCCAACCTCATCCGCAAACAGGTTCAACTCCATGAACAACCCCTCATCAAACCGAAGGTGAAAACCATGCCCAATAACCACAGCCGCTTCAACACTCAACACCAGATCCAGCGCAAAGCCAACATCAATCTCCACCTCAGAAACATTAAACGCCAACCCCTTTCTGTAAATAGGAATCGTATACGTAGCCGCAGCCACAAGCGTCGTCCTCAAGTCGATGTACATATCAAGCGTCTCAAACCCCACGCGCAGCCGACACTCTTCTACCTCGGGCACGGGAATGTTGAGATCAAGCTGCAGCGGCGGCAGGTCGACCTTGTCCACGTCAAAATCGCTCGCGTCAATGCCGTCCCCGAGGTTATCGAGAATACTGCGGCCATAGCCGGTGACAAAGTCGCCCGCGTAGTCGGTGATGTTGTCGAGGATGTCGCCAAATTGGGATGTGACGTTGTCGAGAGCCTTGCCTACGTCAAAGGGGTCCATGGAGAGGGAGATGCCGGCCACGGCTGTGCCGATGATGTAGCATTCATTGCAGAGGACTTCGAGGCCTACGTCGGTGGTGACCTCGCCGGTAGATGTTTCGGTTGTTTTCTCGAGGCCGCTTGATGCCATCGTCAGTGAGGAACTTGACGCAGGGCAAAGGGAGACTCACATCCTGAATAGAGGGACGTTCGAGAAGTGTTCGCGAATTTCCACCTTCTGGTCGACAGGGTTGTCGTCTCTGGCTCGGAGAAGACGGCGACGAACTTCGTCAACTGTCTCGGTCGCCGTCAGTCCAGGGGCATTGCGGACGGCCAGCCCTGGTCCTGGGTCAGCAGATGCTGCGATTGCGGCAGTCGCACACGCCAGGAGTGCCAGTGAGAGAAGCATGATGTGTGAGAATGACAGCATTCTTGAATCGGTGAAGATAAGCGTCTGTCCGTGACTCTTCTTTCCGTTCCACCGGGACCATCGCTGTGATATACACCCCAAGTCCATACCCAACTCCCACCACGACCTCATCAGGCTCCGAGCTCAAATGAGGGGTGCTTCACAGTGACAAGCTTCTCACTGCTGCACTTCCTCGAGCCCGAACACTCATCATATTGGAGGCGTTCGAAGGATCAATGTTGGGGGCCGCTCAAGGAGGCTTGAGCGCGCCCCTACCCGATAGTCTCACTTCCTGCAGCTCCGCATCTGCAGACAAACACACCTCAGGTACCCTGATTTAGATCAGGCTCTGCGTGGGGGACACACCGACCTCCTAAACATCTCGAACAAGACCTCGGTGAGATCAGGCTGCGGGCAAAGGGCATCAGCTCGCGGCTGAGCCTGCATATCGCAGGATACACCCCATGAAGTAGCAGCAGATAAGACCTCAAGAGCACACCACTTCTCATGAAAAATTACAAATCCATCCAATAAGGCCGTCTAAATGTCTCCAAGCATAGTTCGCAAATGATAAGAAAGCAACCCCCTCCATGTCGGAAAAAGGGCCGAGAAAAATCCGCCACCGCCATGCCAACACATACAACACGATGAGGACGTGGCAGATGAACAGAAAAAAAAAAGATGAGGGCTCCTACAAGTAAATCCTAGACATCCGCGGCGCCGTGCCCTTTGCGAGCCGTGCCCTTGTCTCCCATGCCCCGGCCTCCATGTCCAAAGCCGCGCGCCGCCCTTCCACACGCCCCGTCTAGCCGGCGCGCCCGTCTATAATAGTGATGGATGAAGCATCTTCTCCGCCGGCCCCAGACTCCCCATGCTCTGTCTTCTCTGACCGCCATACCCGTAGGCGGTGGTCTCATGTGATGTATGTCAATCGCTTCGACACATTTCGCTTTCCATACGAATCGAAATCTCGTAGTCGCCTCCCCAAATGCAGGATGAAACTACTGGTGTCATGTCCATCGTCTTCCTCTTCCACTTCTTTCTTACATGCCCATACCCTTGCCGATGCCCTGGACCTTGAAGCCGAGCTTCTCCAGTTCCGGGGCGCTGACAATGTTGCGACCGTCCAGGACGAGCTTGGGCAGCTTCATCATGGCTGAGACCTCTTCCCAGTCGACGGCATCGCCCTCGTCCTCAGCAGCGACGGCGTGAACGCAGCCCTTGCAACCCTCGGGGCAGGATTCGGGCTTCATGCGCTTGAGGGGGTCGGTGACGGTCTTGTTGCTGCCGCGGGTGACAAAGTTCTCGAGCTCAATAAGGTCCAGCTCGGTCGGCTTGGGGCCGAGGAAGCCCGAGTCGGCGTGAGGCAGCTGCTCCTTGGCGCCGTTCCACAGGCTGTCGCGGCGGGCTGATGCCTGGGCCTTGGGAGGGTAGTGGAAGTGGTACCATGGCGTCAGGATGCAGATGGCCGAGGCACTGTCGGTGGTCTCGCGCCAGTTGTTGTAGACCTTGATCTGGGCGAGCTGGCGCTCGTCCTGGATGTGCTGACGAACCTCGAACATGATCTCCTCAGTGGAGCAGCCGGGGTCGAAGATGGCAATCTCGCGCGGCCGCTCGTCCGCCAGCTCGCCGATGATGTGGACGGCGATGGAGTTGCGGGTATCGTTGGTGCCCTCCTTGAAGGCGAAGCCGAGGATGGCGACCTTCTTGCCGCGCAGGTTGCCGTTGAGAGCGCGGTGGACCTTTTGCGCAAAGCGCTCGCGCTGGTACTTGTTGATCTCCAGCACACCGTACCAGTAGTCGGCGACGGTGTCGAGGTGCAGGAGACGGGCCATGTACGTCAGGTTGAGGATATCCTTCTCGAAGCACGAGCCGCCAAAGCCGACACCAGCGTGCAGGAACTTCTTGCCGAGACGGGTATCAGCGCCAATGCCCTTGCTGATTTCTGAAACGTCGGCACCGAGCTCCTCGCAGAGGGCCGAGATACTGTTGATGCTCGAGATACGCTGTGCAAGCATGGCGTTGGCAACGAGCTTGGTCAGCTCCGACGACCATGTGTTGACGGTCAGGATCTTCGACTCGGCCACCCAGCCGGCGTAGACCTTCTTGAGCGCGTTGGCGGCGCGCAGACCAGCGGGGGTCGTGCTGCTGCCAATGAGGATACGGTCGGGGTTCATCAGATCGCGCACGGCCGTGCCCTCGGCAAGGAACTCTGGGTTGGAGACAATCTCGAACTCGCACTCGGGGCGGTACTGGGACATCTGTTTGGGGAGGGCAGGTTAGCGGGAGTTGCAATGGAGGCAGAAGGAGCATCTCGGAGACTCACGATCTCGCGGATCATGCGCGCGGTACCCGTAGGCACGGTCGACTTCTCGACAATGATGGCGCCATCCTTGGCGTAGCGGGCGACGGTCTCTGAGGCGCCCTCGACGGCGGACAGGTCGGCAGTAAAGCCGGCACCGATACCGTAGGTCTTTGTGGGAGTGTTGACGCAAATGAGGACACAGTCGGCGGCGCCAATGCCGTTCTTCACGTCGGTGGTGAAGGTGAGGTTGGGCTGACGGGGGGCGACCTTGACGCTCTTGCCGACGGAGGGCAGGAAAGCGGTGGTCTCGTTGGTGCCGTCGCGGGCGATGCGGACGATCTTGGGGAGGCCGGCCTCGTGGATGGGCAGGTGGGGAGAGTTCCAGGCATCGACACGCTCGGCGTTGAGGTCGACGACGGTGACCTGGAGGTGGGGGTTGTGGAAAGCGACGAGGGCAGCAGTAGGGCCACCTGGGGGAAAAAGAAAGTAAGCGTTAGCGGGGTGTCTCAGCGGGCAGAACAGGGGGGAATTTGGGGACGACATACCGACGAAGCCGGCACCGACGAAGCAGAGGTTCTTGATCTCCATGGGCTCCATTGTTTCGGCTTGCTCAGAAGAGGCAGCAATGGGCTTTGCGATATTCTCTTGGGGGCTCCTGGGGCGCGAGGCGGGAGGAGTGGTGTTGGGGGTACCGCTGGCGGAATCGGCGTTGGAGTTTGACACTACGGTGCCGACGGTTGATAGCGAGTCTGCCGAGACGAGGGCGATGCGTGTAGCGGGAGCAGCCATCTAGATCCGGGGACGGATGGAGGGGGGAGGAGACAAGAGGAGGGAGGAATAAAGATGTGGAGCGAGTGAGAGAGAGAGGAAGTTGCTGCCAGGTTCTGGCTGTCGTTGGTTTCGCGTGGTCGTGCCGAGCAAGCTTGGCGCCGGGCGGTGTGTGTAGGGAATCGAGCGAGCGAGCGGGTAGGCTGCTTGTCTATCGGTCGGACGGTGGATAGGCCGGGCTGTTCGGTGGGAGTGTGTCGACGTTGGGGCAAAGAGCGGAATTTCCAACCTGTTGGAAGGCGAGGAAAAACGAAGGATGTCGGGCAAGGGGTGGAGGAAAGAAAGAAGGGGGGATCTTTTTTTCCAATTCGGGTTTCGGGGGGTGGCCGTTGTCTTTCGTCCGGATGAATGTTCTTGGGGGCGAGGCGAGGCGAGGCGAGTCGAACCTGTAGCCAAGGCGTTAGCCGTCAATCGGCAGGCTACGTACGACAGACGGGGGCAGAGGACAGGGTCTGGCGCACGGAGGTTGGAAGGTAATCAGAGGGGCGGTAGCACGTACGTGTTGCGTTGCGTTGCGCTGTGATGAACTTGTGGGTTCGTTCAGTTCAAGGTTTCTTTGTCGGAGGACGTGGAAAGTTGGAGAGACCGAGTCGCGTCAAGTGGGTTCTCTTCTTCGGAAGGTGATCTGGCGGTTCAGCCCAAGTAATAACTTGGGTATTCTTCGTCAAAGGGAGAGAGAGTCAAGACAGCAGACAAGCTTTCGCGTAGCAGTTTGGATCCCAGGGGGGCGTGAGACAGAATTCCAAGAGAAACCCAATTAAATGGAGGAAAGGGGGGGAAAGAGACTCGAAAGGTGTCCTGGCCGGATTTTCGAGGCAGGGACTTGAATTATATTACAGGGCGGATGCCAAAGTCTTGGCTACTTGGTATTGTCCAGGTTTGGGCGCATGGCCGACCGTCCCGTCTATCGCCATCTCATCTCGCCCATCCATTCATCTGTCCATCACCAAGCTCTATCGACGGGTGGCTGTCTGGCTTTGGCATCCCCGTCACAGTCCCAAGGGGGAGGGGCCAGAGAGAGGGGGGTGGAGGGGTCGGCTTCCAGGGATGTCGAGCACCGAGACAGGGAACGCGACGGCGTTGGTCGGTCCATTTCAGGGGGCGTGTCGCCGCGTGCCCGTCGAGTTGCCTTGAGCCCAGCACCATCCCACGAGGGGAAGTTGGCCGGTGTAAATAGCAGAAGAACCCTGTTGGAAGTGCTCCGTGCATCACCCGAATGCGAGCAATCAGAGGCCGACGGCTGCCATGTGCCTTCTGTGACAGCCGCGCCAGGCACTAGCAGGACATGTGGGAATCCCCCCAAAGCTAGTCGCGTCCCATCGCTCCTGCCCCTCCCCTCCATCAATGGGTGGCACCTCCCGTTCGTCACCAATCCCCTAGTGTTCCTTCCATTCCATCCATCCCATCCCTGAACTTGAACGCCCGAAGCCGGGTTGAACCTGCCAAACCTCGACAAGTTGCGTGTATCCCGCTGACGCCCGTCGTTGCGGACTGATCAGATATCCCCCCCTTTTCTCCGTCCTCCCCCCTCCTTCAGGATGCTGCATTGCACAGCCGCATGATTGGTCTGGCCCGATGAACCCTTTTTATCTCGACCGTTCGAGGCATTGGATCGCCTCACACACAACCTCCTATTCTACCCGCCATCCATCACATTCGACTTCCCTGCAGCAGTGGCACCCCCTTTCGCTAGTCTGGGGCCTCATCTCATCGGACTTGAACCTGCCAATCCTAGCACGTCCGATGCCCGTTGCTGCTACTTAGGTTGCCGCTGGTGGAGGCTGTATGATTACATTGCCGCGAGGCTCGGAGGTGGCCTCGCGGAGCCCCGGCCGATAATCTTGCATCCTTCTACTTCAGCCGAAAAGTAAGCCCCAGCAACTGATCATCCGACACGACACGACCTCGTCTTGTCCTTTTTGCCTCCCTGAAAATAGAATTTGGGCAGTACGAGTTCACGAGACGCATCCCTCCTTTCCACCAGTCCCCGCCATTCTCTTATCGACTTTCTCCGGCGGAATGGAACCACCGCCAAAAGATCACATTCTTCAAATCGCCCCCATCAGACTCTCCCACAGGGTAACCCGCCCCTCACCTCATCTGCAGAGCACGGACGGGTACAGGTACCCGTGGGCCCGTCAGTCGCGCGCTTTAGCCTGGGATCCCTGCCCTTCCCGTTGCGGCGACTTGGGAGTTTCCACTTCTGGGACATTGCGCCCAGGGCCGCTCGTGCGACACTCTGGCACCCGCGGCGATGCGTTGCGCTACCCTCGATACCCGTCTCGGCCGCCGCCGGGGGGCCCCGTTATCCTCGCCTTGTGTCCTGATGTCACGACGGGGGACAGATGCTTGACAACAAGTTGGGCTGAGCAGTTCCAGTCTGCATATGCAAATGTCATGTGTGCTGCAGGAGGAGAACCACATTTCAGGAACGTCCGTCTGGTCTGGGCTCGGATTACCAACAGCGATCCCGAGTCTGTGACAAACAGCCGGGCTTGGTATCTCTAATGAAAAAGCCCCCGATCGCCGGTTGACCTTCCACAACAGGGTTCTCTGTACACATAGCGGCGTGATCTGGATTGTTTCCGTTTGTCAGACCGACCGACGATGGCTTCCTTCCCCATGCTGTCCACGCGGGGGACGCGCTCCAGTCAATCAGACAAACTGCCCCGGAGAAGAGCCCGTTGGTTCCTGCGCCTGTGACATCATCGGCCAGCGCGAAAAGGAGGGCGACCCCGTTCGAGCCAGGGCAGGGCCCGCGCGCGATAGAGTGTGGTGTGTGCCTGTCAGCCTGAGTGAGGCCACCTCGTGTCGGACCCGGCCAAGTCCAGCGGAGTGCCGGCCGGTCCCGTATAACCCGTATCGAGGTCACGGGGCATTGCGGTCGCCAGTCGGAGAGAACGACGCAAGGCGACGAGGCTCAGTTTGCACCCCGCAAGTTGACCTCGTGTGCGCAATACGATACAAAGGTTCTGATCAGCGGTCTTCCGCCAATAGATGCCTTTTCCCTCCTCGTGTCGTCTACAGGCGGCCATGACCAGTCGGAAATAGCCCGCATGGATCGACAGGCACGAAGCCGATCAAGGAGCACATGGCGACCGGAGGTGAAGCACGCCATATTCAACAGCGCATCAACTTCGCCTGGCCATTTTTTGTTTTCGTCTGCTCTGCCACTCCACCACACAGTGACACCCTCCTTCTGGCAGACCCTATGCGCATACGACACCTACGACAAACAGCGCTAGAACCCGCGACCGTTGCGCCTGGAAGCAGAATGCGCAAATGCTGCGTCGGCACGTCGGGTACGGCGGCGAGGCCTGCATGGTGGTTGTACTTGTACTTTGACCGCCAAGACACTGAACGTTGCGGGTCCTCCGCCAAGGTGCTGATGCCCAGGGCCTGGGAAATTGGCTGAAATGGCCCTTTTTGCGGCGTGTCTGGGCATCGATATTGCTTTGGTCATCACGCCAGGCGTCTTGGCTCTCCTCTCGCACAAAGCTGTTGCTCCTGAAAGATCATCGGGCCCTCCGAGTCCAGAACTTGTCTGTTGGTTCTATTTCTCTGGTAGGATCGCAAGTGCCGATGCACGAGGGCATGGATTCTCTGAACTTCATCTGGAGCTTGAAGCTCTTTTGCTTTTGAGGGCACGAGGCTTGTTGATCTGCGTCTTCTGTAGACAGACAGACTGGCTTCGTCGGCCGCGTGTCTTCGTCTCACTGGGTGATGCGCCCAGCCGCGCCGTCTCTTCAGACAACAATCGCCGCGCGGTTCATGTTGCGCTTTGCATCCACATACTGTCGATCAACGCTTGGCTGTCGGGCAGAGAAACAGGACAGGAGCAAGCAGAGCAGGGCGATTGACTGCCAGCGCTTGCCCATTGCCTGTGGTTGAATCTGCTGTCGCTGCTTCATCCGAATAGGGATTCACGAGAAATTGAACCGATATCGTGCATCAAGCCTCTACCAGATTTGGAGGAATTCAGGGGTGTCATCGAATGCGCGAAGCCCAAAAATGCAGCATTCGTAGGGCGTTCGGGCGAGAGTCTGGCCGGCAACCGACCGCCTGGCTCAGGTGCTTACTGGCCGCCCTCGGCACGGACCCGCCTGCCACGCTCGTCAGCTTAACCCTGCACCTCACTCACCCCCATCCCCATCCCGCCCGTATTTACCTCTCCGCCACAGCCCACGACCCACGACCTTGGGGATTCCTTCATTGCATTTCCCTTCCGCCAAACCTATTGTCCGCCCGGACGTTCGCTCGCTATACATCCCAAGCTCGTCGCATTTCGCAGCGCTTGACCCCACGATCTCGGCCTCGACACAAACGACGCCGCGCCTTCCTTCGGCACTTTCTCACGATCCCCAGCTTTAATACGGCATACACACCGCGATAATGAAGAGCTCTTTCGTCCTCGGCAGCAGCCTCGCGCTGTTCATGGGCACAGCTGTCGCCCAGTATGACGAGGAAGTCTGCGATGAGCAGAGGTTCGGCGAGTACAGCGACCCGCGCGTTTGTGAGTCGTCGCCCATCCGCCCGCGCAACCGATCGCCCTGACACCCTCGCGCCCTAGACTTCCCCAACGCCTGGAACGAAAAGAAGGACCCCGACGGCTTCATCTGCATGAAAGTCGACAACAGCACGCCCGCTTTCGACGTGACATGGAACTGGTCCACCGACATCAACGACGTCCACTCCTTCCCTTACGTCCGCCTCAACGATGCGGACCTGCCCACCCGCCTCAGCACCCTGCGCGAGATCCGCCTCAGCGTCGACTGGACCATGACGGCCGGTAACCCCAGCACCCCGCCGCGCAACTTCACCCAGGCCGCTTGGGAGGAGAACAAGGTCGGTCTGGACCGTGAGGCTGTCCGCGCCAATGCTGCGTGGGATTTCTTCCTCGACGGCAACAAGACCAACACGTACAACCCTGTTGAGGCGACTATTGAAGTCATGGTCTGGCTTGGCCGCGTCGGTAACCCGTACTGGCTGGGCCGCGCCGACGACAAGAAGATTTCCGAGGTTACTATTGGCAACTACACTTTGTATGTCCTCCAATGCCCCTCATGAAGACGAACCCCACTGACCCATGCCCGCAGTGACCTCTACCACGCCCTCAACTTCCGCAACCACTCCGTCTTCACCGCCGTTCCCCAGAGCGAAGATGACATCCTGACCTTCGACGAGGACCTCCAGCCCCTGTTCAAGTACATCCTCGACAACCCTACCAACATTGAGGACTTCCCCGAGGACCCGTGGCTGGGTATTGTCGAGTTTGGCTCCGAGACCTGGCAGTCCGATGGCAACGTCACCTTTACCGCGGCCAACTTTGCCATGCAGCTGGATGCCGATGGCCCGTCTAACGATGCTGGCAATGGTGGTGGCAACGGCGGCAGCGGCAACGGCAACGGTGGTACTGGCAATGATGATGGCAGTGCTGCTGCTATCACCAGCATGTCCGTCCTGGGCTTCGTGCTGCCGGCCATGGCCATGCTGGGTGCTGTGTGGGCGTAAGTTGACGGGTTGCGTATTCTAGGGGAAGATGCTTGGGTTTGGTGCTTTTCTGCGAAAGACTATACAGCGCGTTGCGTCCGTACTATGCATCAGCTGTTGATACGGAGCTTGCCACGAGGACAGCGAACAGCGAGATCTAATACATGATATCCATACCATGATGGGCGCTGGCACATGCTGCCCTCGGCCAGTGACAGATCTGCCATGTCTGCGGGAGAAACGTCACACTGCATGAGCCTGTCGCGAGTAGACCCGCGCGATCGTCAGGTACGCAAACGCTGATCCCAAAATTTAGAGGCTCAACTTCATCGCGAACCACCTCCGATTATCATCAGTCCTACGCCAGTTCCTCCTGGCCATTTCTCGTACACTTCGTATTCCTCATGGCGCGAGTCGGCCGATCACCAAGCTAAAGTTTTAAAGCTCCGACCAACACCCCGGATCGTCGACAGCTGTCAAATCACCGTAAGGCTGACTTCAAACCTCATCCTTCCATGCTGACCACAGCGCGCCTTTACAACGCCAAAGTCTGACAGCAAGAAGCATCCTGTCAGAGTCAAAAGGCATTCCGACAGAGTCTTTACGAGATGTGCGTCGCCGCCACATGCTGGAAGCGAAGCAGGTGCCCAGTCAGCGGCGCAGCGGAAGAGGGGGATGCAAATTTGTGCAGACCAGGGATATCCCTGCAACTCCCAGAAAGCACCCCCTATTCCGCACGGAGCGGACAAACGGGATTACAAAAAGGGGCGGAGGTGGGGGGCGGAACCACGACTGCTGGCCACGCCCGCTTGCAAAAGGACCTTCGCTTGGGCCACTATCTCGGCGGCGAGAGTCATTGGACGTCACCTCGTCCGTTGAATCTCGTTAAACCCCTTGGCGATGCGCACACCACCCGCTGGAGCCCTCCCGTTGCCAGTTACCGGCCTCCTATTCCGGTGTGGCACCGACCGTTGGAATACGGAGAGCTGCGCCCGCGCCCGTGACTGATGGCCGCGGTGCTGATTGAGAGCGATGCAGACAGCAGCCGCTACATTCCAGAGATTCGGGGTCATAGGTGGTCAGGTCAGCATCTCGGATACCTCGTTGCGCTGCAAATCCGGTTCCTTCCCGGGCGAGCAGGCCACCCACGGACCATGGCTCGGTGGGCGCGACGCTAACCACCAAGCTTGTCGACAAGCATGATACTCAAATGATAGTGTGAGGGCAGACCTCGCTTGTCAAAGGGCTGATAACCAAACCGTCCCAGTGTCGTGTGAGAACCTCTGTCCGGAACCCGCCTGCCAATCAAGGCGAAACGATGCGTGGCTGGGGTGGACGGCGATCGCCTGTTGTTAACTTGCGGTTGCTGCGAGGACATTGGCCTTTCTCAACGACCTCAGTTGAAAGATGTTGTAATTAGCGGTAAACGAATTGTTGTCCGATCCCCGTGCCGAGAGCCGCGATCGTTTCTTCTCACTTGAGACAACGCGTGGTCCAAGACATCGACCATGCGAACGCGGCGCTACCGCCATCCTGGCCAGGCTGAAAGTGCGGCTCGGCGTGGGCAGGCAGCACGGCGGCGGCGGCGACCTTGGCTACCGCCAGCAGCCTGCCGCAGTGTGGTCAGGTGAGATGGTGATACGAGACCACACAGCCCTCCATCTGCCCAAGCTGCATGATGCTGTCGGGCTAAGGCAATCAATCGCTCGTCTCCAGACAAAAAAACATGTCTGCCACTGGGCCACCTTTAGTTCGGGAGTTTGCCAGCCTGGTGGAAGTCAGGGAGAGGCTCAAAGGCAGGACGATGATGGCCCCGAAATTAGAGGCTGCTGCTCGGGCCCAGCTCCACATTCCAGTGAAGCCCTCATTCCAGTCCAGCTTGATGAGGCCAAGAGCTCCCGGCAGCGCCCAGCACGACGGACCCGGCCGCTAGCCAGGGGCGGGCCATCACCGCTGCGGCGTCAAGGCGTGTCCTCCCCGCTCGGCCCCAGTTGCGGTGACTGATGCCAGGGGAACAGCCAATTGGCGAGGTTCAAGCCGCTGGCACAAAGATTTGTGCCGCCGCCAAGGCGCATGCTCGGCTTCGAGGAGACGCCGATAAACAACATCATCTGGTTCTGCCATGGACCCCCACGGTAGACCCCCCTAATTCCCTTCAGGGCTCCGTTTCTGATGGTCCTTTGGTTCGGAATCGGTGCGATCGTTCGCATCGACTTTCTAGAATTGCCTGCTGGAGCCGGTGATGACGACAGCTCAGACCTTCGTTGCACCAGTAGACGGGCATTTGAATTTCTTGGGCCACTGCTGGTGGGGATGGCCAAGGAGCCGGAGGCAAGGTGGTCAACGTCTGTCCAAAGACGTCCGATTTTGCTTTTTGGTTTGATCATGCGGTCTCCGCGTTTTCTTGCAGACAGCGTTCCGTTGTAGCCGTACGAGAAGCTGGCAGTATCAGAACTTCGTACCTGCGTCCCGAGGGCGGACTTCCACAGAGGCGAAAGGGCAAGCTGCCGCGCATCCAGACAGCCGTTCTTTCGGCCGAGTAAGGCCCGTTGATGGTGTTGCAACTGCACCCGCCGGGTCTATTCCGTATCTCCAGTTCCCTGCTGGAAGCCGTGCCACTCAGGGGCCCGAGGAGATTGTTTGGAGAGGGGCCGCCCCTGTAATATCATCTTGCAGCTGGCTCAGAGGCATGGCAGATCGGTCGATTGCCTCTGAAAGGTCACACCTGTACCCGTAACCGCTTCCAGTTCGCTTGTCTTCCCGGCCGCTTGGCATCAACAAGCGCAGTGGACTTTGGTTCGTTGGCACGCAAAACCTGGCAGAAGCCAAGCAAAAGGTGCATCTCGGCAGTCTCGGGCGGGGGCACGCAGCGGGCGGCCAAGCAGGGTTGCCATGACTGCGTGCGCCAACGGAAACGGAGAATGCGATAGCAAGTGAAAGCGACATGGGCATGTTGATGGGGATCGACCAGAGAGAGAGATTGGAGGACTCGAGGTTTGAAGATGGGGGCACCAGAGGTGAAGAGGCTCCGGAAGTCCGCTGGAGAGTCTATTTTTGAAGGCCATGGTGAATGTTGAATGGTGAATGCGAGTCTATTTTGCCATTCTGTCCATCGTAAATCACGAGCAATGGGATCCCGCCGCCGTTCCTTCCACAGAGGTCCTCCGTCCTCGTCTTCACCCAGTGGGTGTCCGGGGGTCCATAGCGGAGATGGATCCCACCTTCCCTCCATTCCCTTTGGTGCCTTGGTTGCGGCTGCTTGGCGGGCTGCTAGCGCCCCTGGGCCTCGTGTCAGTGAACTGTTGCCCCTGCCACCCCCAATACACCCCCCCTGCTCTTGCCTTGCACCTGCCTGCATCTGAGGTGCTTTCCGTTTTCCTGACCATCAAACCAGACCACCCGATGGCTTGCCGCCTGCCTGCAGCTTCATCCATCTTGAACCTGCTTTCGATCTCCCTCCTCCCACCCCTTCCATCTCACATTAGTCTTTCGCTTTTTGACCTGCAGCCTCCCAGCCGTCTTTCGGGTGGCTTGTTGATTCCGTCAGCTCCTGGGCACTTACACCTCTTCTCCCCGCCCGTCCCGTTGCCTGACCGCTTGACCACCACCTTCAACAGCCTGAAGACGCCGACCGACCCCCGGCCAGCTTTCCCACGTTCGCTTTTCCTCTTGACCTGCATCGTCAAGTTCCGTTTTCCCCTCACACCCCAACCACCCGCTCGATCGAGGGTTCTGTAACGCCTGAGCCTCTCACATGCATCGTCAGCTGCCGTGAGCAACGAACCCGCCTTGAGCATCACCACACTCGCTTTTGAACACACTCGCTCGCCGTTGGACACCGGCCGCCGTTTGGAGACTGCCACCCGTTGATTTCGAGGCGCACAAGTACACCGTGAACTGCCCGAACCTCGACCTGAGCAGCAAACACCCCACCATCCGGATTCACTTTCGTTTTCGACCTGGGAGTAAATAATTACCCTCGTCACCACAAACAACATCTAATTGCCCTTCACCGGCTCTCGACACTGCCATGTCCGAGCCTTGGGACTCTCGGCCTCCCACCGCCCCTGGCGGTCGGGTCAGCCCCGAATCCGCTCGCAACCCCTTCGAGCGCAACCCCTTCGACACAGACGAGAGCGCTGCACCTTCTCTCGCCAGCAACTCCACTTTCACTGTGGTACGTGGACTACGCTCCGAGACCGACGATCTCTGGGAGATCTCACCTTCGATATCAACTGACACATTCCTCAGAATGCGCTTGGCCACGAATCGCCCGGGGACGGCACGTACCCCGCTGCGCCGCACCACATCGTCAGGAAGTCTGGCTCGGATTCCCCGCCAACCCACCGCCTGAGCAGGCCCGAGATTGTAAGATATTACGTCTATCGAGCCGCCTGGACAGCACTGACACTTGACCATAGGAGCCGTCGCCCCTGAGCAGGGAAGTTCTGGACGAAAAGTACAACCCTGCGGCTTCGGACACGGACGTCGACACCCCGACGCCCTACAGGAACAGGTCCATCGTCATCGCGCCCCAGGAGAACGATGAGAAGCACACCACCGCCCTGGGTGCCGCCTCGGGTCTGCCTTTCCACAAGCGCATGTACCAGAAGTTCCGAAGGACGTACTGCCCCGTCGAGGCCCCTGAGCTGGTCCTCCCCAGCTGCCCCACCGACGAGGAGAAGATCATCTACGTGCACACCAACCGCATCTTCCTGTACATCTTTGGCGTCTTCTCCTTCCTCGCCCTCGGTGCCGGTATGTGGCTGTTCACGCTGTCGTCGCCCGCCTTTTACTGGTACGGTGTCTTCGCTGGCGCCATGACCATCTACCTCTTCATCTCGTACGCTGTCGGTATCATCGGTCGTGACTGGGACTACAAGTCTCACCTGGACCGCGTCGAGCGCTTCCCCATCACCGAGACCAACGCGCCGACCATCGACATCTACTTGCCCATCTGCAAGGAGCCCCTCGAGATCCTCGAGAACACCTGGAACCACATCGCCAAGCTCGACTGGCCTGCCCACCGCCTTCGCGTCTACGTCATGGATGATGGTGCTCAGGACAGCGTCCGTGAGCTGGCTGAGCGCTTCAACTTTGTCTACTCAGTGCGCGAGGACAGGCCCCGTCTCCGAAAGGCTGGTAACCTGCGCTGGACCTTTGCCCGTACAAAGGGCGAGTACTTTGCCATCTTCGACGCCGACTTCTGCCCCCGCCCCGACTTCCTCAAGGAGCTTGTTGTCGAGCACCTCGACGACGAAAAGACGGCCATCGTTCAGAGCCCTCAGTTCTTCCGCGTCACCGATCAGCAGACGTGGGTCGAGCAGGGCGCCGGCGCTACCCAGGAACTCTTCTACCGTGTCGTCCAGGTCAACCGTGACAAGTGGGGTGCGGCCATCTGCGTCGGTAGCAATGCCATGTATCGCCGAGCTGCTCTGGAGGAAGTTGGCGGAACCGCCGAGATTGGCTTCTCGGAGGATGTGCACACTGGGTGAGTTCTGATGTTGGGAGGGGACGTTGGAAGAAGCTCAGCTAACCGTATTCCAGATTCGGCGCCGTCGACCGCCAGTGGAAGGTCAAGTACGTCCCTCTCTGCCTCGCCACCGGTGTCTGCCCCGACTCGCCCCGCGCCTTCTTCTCGCAGCAGATGCGTTGGGCCCGTGGTAGCACGACCCTTCTCACCAACGGCCACTTCTGGGTTTCCAACCTCAACTTCATGCAGAAGATCTGCTATCTGTCTGGTAGGTACATCCGTCCACGCACGACTCTTCTCAGTACTGATACCCACCAGGTTTCCTTTACTACGCCGCCGTCTCCCTCAACATCTTCATGGCTCCGATTGCCGGCACCCTGCTGCTAGCCGTTCGTCCCCAGTGGTTCAAGTACTGGAACCTTGCCTTCGCCATCCCGTCCATCCTCTACGGAGTCATCATCATGCGCGTGTGGGCCAAGGCCAGCTACGGTTTCAACGTCCAGCACGCCATGACGGTCATGAGCTACGCATACCTGACGGCCATCAAGGACCGCCTCATCAACCGCGAGCTGCTTTGGGCGGCCTCTGGTGACGCCAAGGCCCACAAGAGCAACAAGTACCGCAACATGCGTCTTCTCTGCATCATCTGGACCATCATCGTCACCGGAGCCATGATCGGCGTTGTCACCTGGAGGATTGTCACTGGCTTCCCGTGGTACCACCCCATCCCGCTGATCCTGATCAACGCCTACAACTTCTTCATCAACCACTACTTCATGTTTTGTAATTGGTAGACCCTCCAGGGTCTGGCATGGGCCATGACACATGGCCTTCACTTTTCTTTCACCAAAGGGCATCACGATCGACAGAGTGACAGCGAGTACACGCGACGCATCAGCATAGGGTTTTTGGGCAACACGGCGAACGGGCGGCACACTTTGCATTCGACACGGCCTCGCATCATCAGTATAGATTGGCACTCAGAGCGGTCCCTGGGAGGGACCGACGGCCCCTGGGTCGCACATACACACGGCTTCTGCAGCAGTAGATACACGACGTTTGGCTGGCTTGATTTTGCAGGCGGGCAGCCAAGTAGAAGTGGACGAAGAGAAAGAGGAGATGGGATGACTCTGGCATCATATCGGTCAGTAGGCATGACCTGTCCTTCTTGTATATGACCCATAGACCTGAGATTGGCGACAGCTACGGCATCGTCTTGATGGTTATTAATAGTACACAGTGGCATACACCCAACTTTCTTCGTGTGCTCTCTTCGCTTGAGGCCCTTCAGAGCCCCCCTCCCTGAGTCCCTTGAGACACCTCTTGCCTTGAGTACCTTGTTGACCTCCTGAAAGGAGTCGATTGCACTCACCCAGCGCACGGACCAGCACGCTCCTGCCCCTTTCCCCTGAGCTCACCACCCATCACGCGCTGTAGCCAGTGAATCACAGCGACTGCACTTTTTCAGACGGCAACAACGGACCTGCCGTTGAAGAGAGTGGCCTGGCGTGAAATCGTTCTTGCCTCTGCTCATCGCTCATCCCCGACCCTCGCACGAAAAAAATATTTAAGGAATCCCGCCCAGCCCAAGAGCGCTCTCCTCCTCTCTCCTCACAACAACAACAACCCTCTCTCCCATCCTCTCTCGCAACAAGAACGTTCCGGATTCTTCTTCTCTTCTTGCAACGAGCAACCCTCTCATCTTCTCACGATACCACCAACATCATTCAAGATGAAGTTCACCAAGGCCTTCCTGCCTCTTGCCCTTGCGCTCGGCACCACCGTCTCCGGTGCCAGCGCCGCTCTCCACGGCGACGATACCGAGTGCGGCCTCGTCAACGTCATGGCTGCCAACCTCCTTGGGCGAGTGGTTTGAGTTGCTTCCTCTTCTTGACAAAGCTAACTTGTGATCAGCAACCTTGCCGAGATGATTGCCAACAAGGGCCTCGACAAGGCCTGGTCGGTCAACGTCGTCAGCGACGTGTTCGAGAATGAGCACCTCTACATGGGTGCTGCCAACTACAAGGCTACCTGGACCCCCGCTGCCAACCACCGCGCCTCGCGCTGCCCCTCGGGCAACCCCGGCGGCGTGTTCCAGGCCATGTACGACGACCAGGTCGCTCGCTGCGCCAACTACGTCCAGACCGGCATTCTCGACGCCCCCAAGACCCTTCACCGCACCTTCGAGGGCTGCGGCTGCGCTGAGCTTGTCCACACCGATCTCCTGAAGAACGCCGCCTACGAGGACAAGTGGGCCGTTCCTGGCTTCGCTGCTTGCGCTGGAAAGGACAAGCTGTTCGCCCTCACGGACATCAACCCTCTCGTCGAGCAGTTCTGCACTGGCTTTGCCGAGAAGGCCTCCACCATTGCGCCCGGTGCCAAGGTCACTCGCACCTTCAACAACATCGCCTACGAGATTGAGCCCCTCTTCGCCATTCCCAACGGCCACGACGACGAGAAGCGTGGCGCCCAGACGACCAACATCCACATCTTCGCCGCCTACGACCAGAAGGCCTGCCGCACCCCTCAGAACCGGGTCTGGCCCACCAAGGCTCGCTGCATCGAGAGCGTCACCAAGGCTGTCGAGGCCAGCAGCGTCAACGGCATCTGCAGCTACGAGTGCAGCCTCTCCCACGCCAAGAACGGCGACTGGGAGCTCAACTACTGTGAGTTTCTGGACTTTGTTTCTGCGACTTCTTTTACTGACTCTGGTGTGTGATACAGGCCAGAACTTCCACGCTCTCCAGGAGGACAAGACCACTGGTGGTTACTTCTGGGCTGACTGCTTCCGCTGGGGCGTCGTTGACGACCTTGAGGAGGGCATCCTGGGTGCCATTGTGCTCTAAGGGGCTGCAGCAAGGAATGTCAGTGGAAGGTGGTCTGATTGACTGGTGGACATTGACAAGGGCAGAGTGCCTCGGCTTCAAGCTGGGCCGGTATGCCAGCTGCCTCGTATGAGGCGAATATGGAGATGAGAGAAGATGGGCGAGATGAAGCCCAGGGATCGGTTGAGTCAATTGACGAGTCGATGACATTGATCGTTCTGTGATGATTGAAATGATGCGAGGACAGGGAGCATCGTGATGGCTGCCGTTAGAGTTGCCGACGGCCATACCTGTCATAAGCATCGTGCCTCTCCATGTCGATTGCCCCTGGGCTGAAAGCTGGAGACTCCACAGCGGAGCCCACGATGCCCGGTGAGGAAAGTGTATCGCAGTGCCGAGGTTCACCACGTGGGTGCTTCATTTGCGGGCGGGAGGTCGAGCAGGGGTACGCCTGGGTCTCATGGCGAACGTGAAATCAAGACTTGAAGAGCGCGGCGTCATCTTCAAGTCTATCTTGATGTTCTTCACGGCTCTCACAACTTCACCATGACAGACCTCCCCCCCTGGATCACCTCGCCACACCCTCCTCTCACACACTGCCTGGTCGACTTCCCCCGCGCCCATGTCGTCGTAGTCACAATCAACCGTCCAGAGCACGCCAACAGCCTCCCCGGCGCAGCATCCCACGAACTCAACCTCTTCTGGCGATGGTACGACATGGAACCCGGCCTTCGCTGCGCCGTCTTCACAGGAGCGGGCGATGCGGCCTTTTGCGCAGGAATGGACCTCAAAGAGCGAGCTGCCGATGCCTTCGCAGGACGACAACCACATGAGTATCCCGCGGGCCAGTTTGCCGGCATGACGAACCGGACGGGACGGAAACCGATCATTGTGGCGTGTAACGGCCACGCGCATGGCGGGGGGTTCGAGGTGTTGCTCAATGCTGATGTCAACTTTGCCGTGCCGGGGGCTACGTTTCGTCTGCCAGAGGTGTTGCGTGGGGTGTCGGCGTTGGCGGGGGCGTTGCCGCGTGCGATGCTGCTGTTTGGGAACCATCGCACCATGGATCTTGTGTTGACGGGCCGCACGTTGGAGGTTGAAGAGGCTGTGGCGTGGGGATTGGTCAAGGAAGTTGTTCCGCGGGAGAAGTTGCTGGGTCGGGCGGTTGAGTACGCAGGGCTGATTGCGAGTATGAGTCCGGATAGTGTCATCGTGTCGAGGCTAGCGGCGCGCGAGGCATGGGAGACGGGTGTGAGTAGGGCGACGACGAGAGGCCAGGAACTGTGGGCGTCGGCTATGATGGCGGGACCGAACGCGGCGGAGGGACTGGCTGCTTTTGTCGAGGGGAGGCCGGCCAAGTGGGAGCCATCCAAGTTGTAAGGGACCTGGATGTTTGGAAAGAGTTCATTACTATGTACTGAATATCATCATGGGGTATCATGGCGTCCGCCGCCGCCTTCTGTGCCCCAACGAGACCAAGACCACCTGTGGCCCTGGTTGGACATGTTTGTCCTGGGGTGGCGGCGGCGGACGACTCTTCGTACACAGGGACCAGCCATCCCCTCGCAACCGGTCAATACCTAAAGGAGGAGGTCCGCCGGCGTCTCGATAGACTTTTTGCGTATCCTGTTCTGTTCGTCCCAGCTTTTTCCATTCTCAGATCTAAATTCGATCTTGCAGGCTTGTTTCGGCCCATGTTGTTGTGTGTTGTTCGTCCCATCCCCGAGACGTCACACGGGCGGGTACGACGCATGATGTTTCTGCCGTTCCCGCCCGCAGGGGCTTCCATTCCCTAAAAATAATCCAATAAACGCCCGTTTGTTATCTTTCTTTCGTTCGATGTCAATCACATGACGTTGGCCATTCTTCTGTGGTATTCTTCGAGGCGGGCACGGCGTTGGGAGGCGGTCGATGTCGAGTAGACGGTCATTTGGCGGTTGGGCGCGGGCCGGGGGAAGGGCACGGCGGGCTGTGATCTTTGGAGGGTGGCCGAGGCGGAGGCGGTCGCTGGCAGGGCGGCCTGGAGTTTTTGGGCGGTCGAGCGGACGGGTGTTCTGGGGATGTTAGTTGTGTTGTTCGAGGTGACTCGGAGAACGTGGAGGGGAGGACTCACGTGAGGGCCGGCATTTTGGCGGGGGATGGATGTGGTGATGCAATTGGTGCAGCAAGCAGCAAGTGGGTGCAGGTACTTGTACTGTGACTTGATTCGAGATGTAGAGCGAGACAGGCGGATGATTTTGCAGTTCTGGTGCAAGTGAAAGTGTCAATTGATGAAGAAAGTCAAGCCAGAAAAACCAAGCGGAATCCAGCCTACAAGTATGCGTCCGCTCCCCCGGGCTAGCCCACGACGAAAGGAAAAGAGTCACACACTTGTTTCGGCCGATCGTCCCATGACTGCGAGGTCATCGTATCACCCCGGCCCAGGGAAGGAGCAGGTCACTGCCGCGGCCGCGACTCGCTAGTGCGTTAGTGGAAATGAGGGTCCAGTCACGAGTGGTCCTCAGCCCCGCCCCCGCTGCCCGGCCACTGGTAGCTCGCCCCTCGGCCGTTCGGACGCTCGGCAACAATTGCGACGAGTTGGAAGCAGAGCGAGTCCTTCCGAGTCACGCCCTGTTTGCGTCGGCAGCGTTCGGTTATCTTGTTGGTTGGGCTTGTGATAAGACGACATCATCTAAGCAGTTGGCTTTTTTCAATGGCATGGCAATTGATTCATGTGGAAGGGAGCTGTCAATGTCGTCCAGTGTTCTGTCTTTGTGCCCCTTGCTTGAACTGATTGATCGCCTCGGCTTGAACGCTGTGGAACGAACATGCGACATGGCCAAGCGGACGGATTCGAGGTGAGGCTCGGTGTGGCTGGCAGACACTGACCGCCACACTGTGTCTACACCGTGCCCTCCCCGACTGCGTCCGACCCAGACGACATCGCCGCCGCTTGCCGAGGTCAACCGGGCATCCAGCACACAACACCACGACAATGACAACCCGGCCTGCGTTCGTCTTCCGGTCGTTATCTTGGACGAACCCTGCATCGCGGGCATCCAGACCGCACAGACACGTCATGCTGCCTTGTACGAGCCGATCGACACTCCTATCGCCGAGCTCTTTCCCCAAGACCCTCCCCGGACTGGCCATCTCCTGCGCACCTCCTACCAGGAGCTTCTCCCATGCTGTGTTTCTCCTATTCAGCGCTTCAGGCTCTATCGACTCCTTCGGGAGCGTCAGCCGAATAGCCATCTCGATCATTGGCTCACCGACACTGTCTTGTTCCCGCCTCCGAATCCAGCACGAGCTTTGCTCTTACGATCAATCTCTCTACAAGACAAATGGTCAGAAGCTTGTATTCCACTAATCTAGCTTTCATCCTTAGCCCCGGCTACCCCATGGTCTGCTCTTATATCCGGTAGAGCACCCAACGGCGGACTAGGCGAGAACTCTCATGTCACTCCCTCCTCTCAGCGTTCCCCCCATCTCCCCACAGGACATACCTTTCCAAACATCACCCGGGAATTACACGCCACTCTCCATTGACACTCTGCTTGATGTCTCAATGATACAAACTGGTATTTCGACTCTCATTCCGAGGCAAGAGGAGCAAGCTGCCCCTCATCACCTTCCCCACTCTTGTCCTCTTGACGCTCCACGTACTCTTTGCCATTCCAGTGAAGGGTGACTGTTCCTTTCGACGTCCACTTCTCTTTCGTTCTGAGGGGCAAGTCAAGACTAACATCGAACCCTGCCTCCTTCAGATCCGCCAGGATGCTGTCCATTGGGGTGACATACGTAGTGATAAACCCTGCCTGCCGGTTGTCCGTCCTCATGGCTCCGCTCGTTATCATACCCACGATCCTGCCGTCGAGGGTCCAGACGCAGGCTCCCGCGTCACCGGGCTTGCCAAAGAAAACTTCTGAATTCTTGCTGCCCCTCTCGGCACCGATGACACATATTTCCCACGATTGTGCTATTTGGCCTGCGAAGTGGCGCCGCGTGATGGACTTGACCCCGTTGACGATGCCGATGGTGGCCCCAGACTCGGCGCCATATGTGCTCACGAGAAGCCCGCTATTCGGTGTGACCTTTGGTGCATGGACATCGCTAGGGTCGACGACTTCCTTCTCGGTAAGGGGGTCCTTGAGCGTGATGAACGTGACGGCACCGCCTATGAGGTTTGGCATCAACCCCGTGTTGAATTCTGCGTGTTTTCGGACTGCCCGCATCACCTCCGCCGGCTTGATAAGTGCCCGGTTTGCTTGTGGCTCTGCGTGCCATGATCTTTTGAGCTTGATGAGCGCGTAGTCGCGCATCCATCCCTTTGAGGCGTCCATCTTTGCCGCAAAGACAGCACGCCCGATGCGTCGGTCGATAAGGCTTGAGAAGCTTTCGAGATGCCCGGCGAGATATAGAAGGCATCTCTGTGGCATCTTCGTAGTCGGAAATGATCTGTTCAAAACCCCCAGGACCTTTGACTATACCAGGCTGCTTGGGTTCTCCATCTCTTTCTTGAGGTCTTTAATCAATTTGGGCCAGTATTCAAACTCCTCCTTGGCGTTTTTGGCATGCTCAACTCCCATCTGGCTCACATCTACTTCCCTTCGCGGAAGCGGTGCTGCCTCCCAGTAGCGATGAAAGGACGCGAAATCCTCGATTGGTGACCGATACTCGGCGCCGAAATCGTCGTGGCCCATGACAACACGGCGGCTTGTCAAGGCGACATGAATGTCTTGGCCATCTTCGTGAAGCCGAAGATACAATGTCTTGCTGCCGTGTCCGTTGATCCCGGTTGTTGGGGTGAGGCTGCTGCCCACAACGTCCGACATCATGGCCGTGAGGTGCGACATTCTGCCATCGCCCACGACCTTGTCGCAACCCGGGTTCGCGTTTTTATCAATCCAGCGGGCCCCTGATCTATAAGGCTGAGTCTCTGGCACTTCCTCCTGTGATGGGTCGGTGACCTGGCCTAGGGTGGACTCCTTAATGTCAACTTCCACGTCAACGATGCCATGGTGCTTCAGGATTCTCTTGCAGTTGCTGGCAGCCCACATGGCAGTGGCCCAAGGAACGGCGTATGGGGCGACGGAAATGAGCAGTGTAACGGCATCGGTTGTCTCGTCGTCCTGAAGCTTGAGATTCTTGAGCACCTTCACTTCATAGCCGATCTTGAGAACATCGATGGCTCCCACTGCACGCCAGCATGGTCGAGATGGGTGAGGATGTCGCTAGATAGTTCAGATCCAGGGTGCCACTTTTCCACGATGGAATGGTTTGTGATCGCGTTTAGCAGCTTCTTGTGATCCCCCCAGAATAAACGATTGTTGGTTTCATATTCCTTTGGGGCCGACGTTGTTGCGACAAGCCGCGGTCTGCTCGGCAAGCCCTTGTAGTAGCCACTGTATTTCTCTTCGGACGGCGGGGTGTATTTGTAGTCGTCGACAACGTACTCGGTAGCAGACGACGAAGGTTGGGGTGGCAGAGTGTCAAGTATGGGTGTGCGTGGTGTGGGCGTACCCAAGGAGCCGGGGCTCCACGACTCGGCGCTGGGAGTTCCGGAGCGCGAACTCATGATGACGAGTCGATGCGAGGGAACGGACTAGTCGTTCTGGCGATGGGAAGACATCATGAGGGCGATGTTCTCCTTAAAATAATGCCAACAGGGGTATTTTCTCATTCGAGCGTGGCTGCAAGCCATGAAGTTGCCTCAAACCTTCAATGATACCATGGCGCATGTGCCTCATGTCCGCAAGGTGTAGGAAAGCGTCCAGTCCGACTGTCTTTTGCAGTCGAGACCTTCCGCAAAACTGGCGGCTCTTCGATTGGGATGGGATCGGCTGCGTTGTTTCTTGCTGAATTGCCCCCCAGCACCATTGCCCTCGATCGTCGTTCGACGGTGACAAGCGCCGGTCCCCTGACCTAACGGGACCCCTGACCGGCGCTGGTGTGCCCTGAGGCTTGTGAGTCAGACGGCTTGCTCCCGGCGTCCCCCCCACCAATGCCAGCGCCGAGGCCGCAAGCGCCGGGGGCTGACAGGGCCGCCAGATGCAGGGACCCGCGCTTGTGCAGCGGCTGTTGTTGGACAAGATCGGCAGCCCCCTGCAGGAATCCGGGCCCAGGACTGGCGGTGGCCAGGTTTGCCGGCCGCAAACTGGGCGGGAGGTGGTCGTTTGTTGGCCGGGCTGGGGGGTCTTGCTCGGCTGTTCCTGGTTTCTATCCTGGGCGATGGCGGCAGTGGTGGTGGCGGGGTGTTGAGGGAGGGGATATAACTGGGAGGCCGGGGCGCTGTGGGAGGAATGTTGGCCGTTCCCGCCTGGCTCTCCGACGGGAATGAAGGCTAGCCAGCAGCTGAGAGCGGACAGATCGCGTTGCTCGACACTTAAAGACGTTCATTTCGACCATTGACAGGCTGGTCCTGTACGACGACCCGTGCATCACTTCCGTTTCTTGCGACGCGACCTTTACAATGGCGGACATGCGAAAGGCGCTGGGGCTATGCGAGTCCAAGGGCTTGAGGATATGGCTTCTCGTCACGACGCTCAGTAAGTGACCAACAACGAAGACAGAGGATGTTGCTGACATTTGTGCTTCAGTCGGCCTGGCAGCCAATGTCATCGTGCTTGTCTCGTGCGCAACGCCCGGTACGCAGTCGCTGTATCTGTACCGGGTCGACAGGAGTCGGCTGGCTGCGGCGTTGAGCAACCTCTCCGACAAGGGCGTGTGGGCGCTCAACGATACCAGCCTGCCGGACCACTGGTACTGGGGCATGTCAGGTAAGCCACCAGAGGAAGTGTTTAGTATTGAGTCGATCGCTGACATGGCGGTTCAGGTGTTTGCGCCATCTGGCAACCCGATGAGCAAAGCACCGAGGGCAACGTGACGTGCCGACAAAAGTTCCCACCCATCTTCTCCATCACAGATATGGTCGAGATTGCCCTCCAGAGCCGCGAGGGTGAAGCAGGGAGGGTCAACAACACGGCGTCCATGGTGGCGGTGTGGGAGGAGGCGTACGGCGAGCTCCCCGAAGACGCGCGACAAGACGAGGAGGCTGCGTTTGTCGATCTGATCAAGGCATGCGGAGCTCTCGCCATCTTGTCGGCGGTCGTGGCCTTTGGGCTCCTGGCCGTGTCGGGTGCAGCCCTGGGCGAAGGATGGGCGAAGCGGCCGAGTCTATGGCTGCTCTACGTCGTGTCGGTACTCGACGGAGCCATGATGTTTGGGTCTGCGGTGTTGGCGGTGCTGGCGATGAACAAGGGCCCGCGATGGGCTCTCGAAGCAGCCGACGTGCGCGCCGAGCTTGTGAGCGATTTTGTCGGTCCAGGCTTGTACGTCTTCTTCGCAGGGGCCTTGATCAAGCTGGGCGTCGTGGCCATGGCTGTCGCGGCCGTTGTCATCGTCAACCTGGCAGCATCGCTGAGAGCCAAGCCGCCAGCGGACGAGGAAAAGGTTGAGGAAAAGGCTGAGGGTGCGGAGGCGCCAGCAGAGGCGGCTAGCTGAGCAAACCTTGCAGAGGTCTGGAGATAGGCCCTGATGGAGCGGCGCTGGAGGGATAGGAAGATGATCGAGGACTCACGTCCAAGGGTGAAGAGGTGACGAGGTGAGGTTGGTTCAGAGGAGGCATTATTGGCATTAGAGTTGGGGAGGAGCGGCCCGAAAAGGTTTGGTGCCCGGGCGACAGCCTGGGGAAGGAGCGTTGGGCGCTGTCGCGAATCGGGCAGGCCCGAGAGACTGCATCTGTTAGCGCTGTTTTTTTCTCATTGCGGCCTTCATTCATCCACCACAATTCTCTCCTTGCAGCTTCATCGTCCAAGGTCATCGGAATATTAGCTCTCGTCCCGCCAAAGACGCCTGTCGAATCGTTGGCGATCTTTGAAAATGCCGCGACTTCTTCTCCATGATTGACGAAGCACGCCGTGTTCTGGGCGAGAGGCCCTGAGTGCGTATGCAGACATCAACAGCAACTACTTCTCAACCTGCAATTAACAGCTATCGGACGCTGACGAATGCAGATTGGCCTAGTGAACCGAACCCTCGCATTGCTCGGAGATGCTGCCGATGCATCGGAGCCCGTGGCACCCCAAATGCTGCAGTTCGTTCAATGGCTACACTCGACCTCCCTGGTGACCAGCCGGCCTCTGCCCAGATCAGAACGCTCATGGTCTCCGGCTCACCGGGAGCCCGGTTCTCCGTCTGCCGGGCGAAAGACAGTCTAATGCGACCTCGTACTTTACATTAGTGCGGCGTGCCGTCGGCCACCTTCTTATCCTGGATGTTGGCTCAACCAGCCATCGAGAATGGAGCCCTCGGGGACTTGGCTCCCCTTATCATCTGGCTGCACGTCCGACTCGGCGTCTGGAGGCCTTCCTCTTCTGCTGTCCTGCCACCGGTTCTGTTCCTGACTATTGTCATGGCGCATCTGCATCCCATCTAATCCACGCGTCATTCTTCAACGCCAGACGCCTAAAGACGAGGCTAGCAACCTCGCGTGCCGCCAGAATGAGTATGCTTCCAACTATGCCAAGAACTCACCCCTCGGACGCGGGCTGGGCGTGATCAGATGAGGAAGGCCACTGGAAAACCCCCACACCAAAGTCCAAGTCTTCGACGCCATGCCACAAGATAACGACAGTCCAGGCATCCGAGCCTCCAAGCTCAATGAAAGCTCTGCGAAAGAACCACTGCAGCTTTCCTCGCCGGCGAGGTGACATCGCTTCTGCGACAAGGGAAGTTCTTCCCCGGCCAGGGGCATGTCAGAATACAAAAGCTGCTGCATGACGAGGCGGCATCTTGCAACAGTCCCCTCAGCTTCCCTACGACAAGTCTCACGCCCGTCTTCTTGCTCGCTCGCTGTCCAACATGTTCGTCAAGCTCACCTGGGTCGCCGGCCTCATGGCCACCGCTGCGGCGCAACATATCGAGCGCTGCGGCACAGCCGAGCCCGAGATGGAGGATCTGGCCCTGGCCGCTGACCTGGCCAAGGAGGCGCGTCTTCTGCCTCGCTATGAGCCCGTGCCTATCGTCATCCCGACCTACTTTCACCTCCTGGCCGTCAACGAGACCATCGAGGGTGGATGGGTCAGCGTATGTTTTCCGGTTACTCTGGAGGCTCGCGCATGAAACTAACACCCTCAGGACGACGTCCTCAAGGTCCAGCTCGACGTGCTAAACGCCGACTTTGCACCCCACAACATCTCCTTTGACCTCAAGGAGATCAACCGTATGATCCACGTTCCGTGGTCGCAGAACCAGGACGTCGCCAACATGAAGCGCACGCTGCGTCGCGGTGCCTACGACAGCCTGAACATCTACTACCAGCAGTTTGTTTCAGGCAACCTGGGCTACTGCACCTATCCTCGCAACTACGGCCCGGGCTCGACCGGCTTCTTCAACGACGGATGCAATGTCTTGACTGACTCGCTGCCCGGGGGCCCTCTCCCTCGCTTCGACCTGGGCAAGACCGCGACGCACGAGGTCGGCCACTGGATGGATCTTTTCCACACCTTCCAGAACGGCTGCTCCTGCGTCGGTGACATGGTTCACGACACCCCGGCCTCCAAGGACCCCAGCTGGGGATGCCAGATCGGCCGCGACTCGTGCCCCGACTTCCCCGGCCTGGATCCCGTCACCAACTACATGGACTACTCGGACGAGTGAGTGATTGCGGTCCTTTTCGGAGTGCAACTAAAGCTAACCCGGTATAGCCCCTGCTTTGAGGAGTTCTCCGAGGGCCAGGCATGGCGCATGCGTGCTGCCTGGTGGACTCTACGCGCCCAGTAGGCATTTCAAGCAGAGACACGATGACTGACGAGACATGAGAGACCTGGCCACGTGCACATTGCACACCAAAGGAGAGTATGTGCCCCTCGTGGGATGATTCTTAACTAGGTATCAGACAACGCCCTGGGCCGACGTCACAGCACCCTTTGTGCTTGCGTCTCGCCCATCTATGCAAATATCTACATGTACTTATGTTATCGGTGCCCGTTGCCCTTGCCGTGCCCGTTGCTGTTGCCGCTGCTGTTTGGAGGGGTCTTGGGGTCAGGAAGCTCTCGTTGGGAACCGTCCCAGATGGTGGTCCAGTAGCGGAACCTCTGGTGGACGCTTTCTGATATAGCCATGGCAGCCTCGAGGTCGGTCATGTCGCCGCACTCTTCTTTCGGTGCCAGCCAGCCTTCTCTCCGGCCCTCTGTCTCGTTCAGCCGCGATGAAGCCCGCGTGCCGGCGGGAGCGTGAAGGCTGATGACGCGAATGTCATCCTCTTCTTCGTCCTCGATGGACCTGCCAGTGAAGCGAGCGAGCTCGAGGTCGAACCTCCGTTGGGCCGCGAGACGGATGTCCTCGCAACAAACCTCGTCTCCGTTATCCCTGTGGCAACGCGTCCCCGCTGGCATGTCGGGGTCTAAGGCGCCGGCGACAAGCGGAGGTGTTCTGACGGCACTGCGGTACATCTCCATTACGGGGGTAGCTGGTTGTCCGTCCAAGTTGGACTGGGTGCTCTCGGGGTCGACCTCGGCGGTAATATTCGCGGCATCGGGGTTCTGTTCGGTCATGCCGCCGCCGGTAAGTTGGCCGCTGCGCAGGGTTTTCCGGGTGAGGGTGCTCAGCCAGCTAGAGCCGCCTACATGGGGCAAGAAGCGGCCGGAGCGTGGTCGGTTACCAGCGCGCTTTCGCTTGTGGAGCTCACGCTGGTGGTCTAAGAGGAAGTGGGCAGCCGGTAGGCATGCGCAGACGATGCCAATAGTGAGCTCGATGAAGCTGGCAAGTGTCAGAGAGACGCCTGGGGCTACCTCGACAGACATGGGCTGAACGTACGTGGTGAGATCAATGATGACAAAGTCGGCGGTGACGTCGTCGGCTTTGAGAAAGATGATGCATTTGATGAGGCGGAGGAAGGTGACGCCTGTGGCGAGGCCGCCGGCGCCGAGCATGAAGATGATTTTGATCTTCTTCCGTATGGGTAGGCGCATGTTCCAGGTGACGGGGATGGGCAGGATGACGATTACAAGATCTGTTATGACGGCAATGGTGAGATCGGTGATGAAGAGGACGCGCTGGTTGATACAGCCAAAGTTGGCGACACCGAGAGGATCCCAGTAGGCGCGAATGGGGTAACAGATCCAGGTTTTGAGAGTCTGGACGGGGATGTAGGTGCAGAGCAGGACAAAGATGAAGATGTGGATGCCTTTGGCGATACGTTCCTCTACGGCGAAGACTCGAGCGATGAGGAGGAGGAGGGTGACCTTGACGAGGTAGGCGGCGGGAATGTAAACGACGGAGCCGGCATAGAGCCACTGGGGGAAGGGTTAGGGGTTTGTCAAAGGGGGGAGACGCTATGGGCATACCTTGAGTACTTGGGCGTACTCTTCCCGGGTAACCTCGTAGGCATGATATCCAAGACCATGGTGGACCACTGTGAGGTGTGAGATGGGATGACAGAGATGACTGGAGGGGAGGTGATTTACTGGCAAAGGCAGTGCCGGCATATGTCATGGAGAACAACTGGACATTGTCAGTATGAGGGGAAGCAAGCTTGATGAGTTTCATCGACACGCACCCATCCAAAGAAGCATGTCACTGAGGGTTGCGTGTTAGTTGCTGTACTGTCCCATGAGAGGTTGGTGCACGTACCATCAGACACCAGAATCCTGCGGTTCACGAAGAAGCGGACATATGCGCGGATGGCGATCAAGGTGGTGGCGAGGACGCAGCAGATGATGAGGCCGGTGATGTTGGCGTTGTGACCGACATCGCGGGGGTTGTCAAAGTTTGGCACGATGCCAGGAGGAGGCGGGAGCTGGCCGACGCGGCCATCTGACGAGGACATGATGGTCGGGAAGGAGAAGGGAGGGTGAGGCCCTGCCTGGGGGTGGATGTCAGGGCCGCGAGGGTGCCATCATCGGATGCCGGGGGCGAGAGCAGGCGAAGACTGAGGCGGAAGCTGAGGGCCCGAAGCCAGGCTTGTTCGTTCCTCGAGGACTGATATCCTGGGCGTGAACCGACGACAGCAGGTTTTGGGTCGAGTGAGACGCGGCTGCTACGAAGGGGGTTGATGAAGGAGCGTGGTGTTTTTGTTGTCTCAAGAGAGAGTAAGTAGGCTTCGGAGCTGGAGCGGGCGCGGGGGGAGGCAGGCGAGCGGGCCTGGGGCGGTGTTTATTCGAGACGGCTCGGGGAGTGACAGGACGTCGGCGGACGGCGGAGGATCGTCATGGGGGGGAGGCCAGGAGGGGAGGGGAGGGGGGTGAAGAGACTAGGAGGAGGAAAAGGACGAAGAGCTTGAAGAGAGAGAGAAGAGACCAAGGGCGGGGCGGGCGTCTCTAGGCCCGAAACGAAAGGGTCTCGATCGGCGGCGGCGGGATGAGTTCATCCTCGAAGCTTGTCGGGGCGGGCACGTTTTGGGGGTCTGGGGGGGCACATCAGTTAGGTTGATGAAAGGGACGGTGCGGTGACTAGACACACACATCTTGAGGATTCTCGGATCAGGGGCCAATGGAGGCCAGGGTCCGCGAGTCAGTGTTCAGTGGGAGGAGCTTGATTTGCTTCTTCGTCTTCTATGGACCTGGAGCCATGGTAATGGGAATACCTCTGACTTTCTCCCGGGTCGGGACCCTGGGTGGGAGGAAGGGGGATGTTTGGGGGGATGATCAACCTAGGGGGCCATGGGCGGCATTCTAAGGGGGGGCCGATGAGACAGGTGTGAAGAAACAAGGTTGGGACGATGGGCTGGTTTGGGCGTTAGCCGTTGGCGCCGTCGTGGGTTCTCGAAGGACGGCGCTGGTGCGTGGAAGGGGGATCCGGGAAGCCGGGCAGCGATCATGGTGCCATTACCTCGCTGCTCGGGGTCAGCCTGCATGTGAACAAGCAGCAAGCAGAGGAGAGGAGAGGGAGGAATGGTGGATGAGGGTGGTCATGGTGATGGTAATGGTTGTGATCGTCGTCAGGGGCTTCGTTCGGCACGCGAGCGGATGCATGTGTCCCTGGCACGCAGCGGAGATTCCCCCGCCAGTGGAATGTTTACAGTGCTGTCTGCTTGCCCTCTGCCTCTGCCTCTGCCTCTGCCTCTGCCACTGCCACTGACATGGCCATGTCTTGTCAGCAGCCTCCTTTGCGGGCGCAGACATGCGCCCCCTTGGTCGCATCAGGTCAAGGGCCATTCCAGCCCCGGGGGGCGACACCCACCCACCCAACCCTGGACCGGGTCCCGAGTCGCGACGGTAGGGCCTAGCTTCTTGAGATGGACTGGACGGACTCGACCCGTGGCGTGGCAGCTATGGTCGGCCGAAGCTGAGATCTGGAAACCGGAACAGGGGGAGGTGGAGGGGAGGGTCAAGTCCGAGGCGACACGCGTATCGAGGCGTCGAGATAGAGATGTAGAGAAAAAAAGATGAGAAGAAGAAGAAGCGGTCGAGGTGCAGGACAGGGCAGGCCTTTGCAACCCTCTGCTTGCTTTGCTGTCTCGGATACAAGGGCGAGTCTGCAGGAGGCAGAGAAAAAAGCAACGCACCCACAAGGCAAGGCAACCCAACGCATCAAGCAAAGCAGCACGATGCAACACCGCACATCAACGACGACGTGGCGGTCAAGCCTTCCACTCTTCAAACGACGATCCCTCCCTATTCCCCTTAGCCCCAGGAGGGTGACATTCAGCCCACCGATCGCCATCCAAGCTTCCCAGACTTCCAGGCCGTCACAGGTCCCCGGACTTGGCAATCGGCACTGGACCAACAGTGATTGCACAGCAAGAGACAGGGTTAACCCCCGAGGGCGCTCGGGGCTTCCAACAGCACACCAGCCAAGCTAGAGGAGCTCCCTCTGGACGGACGGGGCAATGACTCGAAACACACCATCTGATAGTCCTTTGTAAGGGGGAGGAAGAGGCCCGAGAGGATGGAGGGCCGGAACGAGATCTCGGCTTCCGGGAACGGAGAATTTATTTGCGTGGGCCACATGGCTGACGAAGGAGCTTTTCTGCCCGCCAGCCCTGCACCAGGCATGGACTTGCTGGCCTTGTTGGGCCCCTGGGAACTTGGGGCACACTGCACGGCCATATAGCTTGTGATGGATGCCCATCCAGCTGTGCGTCCAAAGTCAATATGGCCTCATGTCAGCGCACCTCACTGCACTGCGACGGGGCCCGCGACCCCCAATCTAGTCCCCGGCTCAAACCCGAGAGCATGCAGAGGGCCAGAGTGCGTAGGGCGGGATTCCCGCCGAAGCAGATTCTGGAGCGGTCCTTTTTGCTTCTCCTTCTACGGTGCTTCTCTGCGTGCTTCCATGGAAGTCGGTCGGAAGCCGATGATGGAGGGGGCACCAAAGATCCATATCCGACATTAGACGGGACGGCCTTGTGATTTTGCGACTCATTTTCTAGGCGGCAACGCCGATAAAACGACTCGTTACGCAATTTGTTTGGCTTGTGAATCCCCATCTTCTGGTGCCTTGCTGTGCAAGATGCTGTGCAGCACATGTGTCGCGATTCAGATGGGTCGATGGTTGCGTCGGCGATTGAATCAGGTAATTCCGGAGGGTGGGCGGCCTTTTCCGCGACTCATTCGAATCGTAAGAGATACGAGATGTTGATGGAAACAAAAATAGAGATTTATCTGCTTTCCTTCGTGATGTGTTGGAGCAAAAGTCAAAAACAAGGCCCGAACCGCGGTTTGAACGCGGGACCTCCTGCAGTTACGAAGCTTTTGCTTCCCAAAGCAGGAATCCTACCACTAGACCATCCGGGCTCTGCGGAAATTTCGAGACCAATCACATATTATGAAGGAAGAAACTAGGTGAGATCGAAGTCAGTTGTTTCGGGCAGCCATATGGGAAAATGGAGTTGAAATGACAGGATTATTGGTCATTGGCAAGTTGGAAATCATCTCTGGCATGTCAGGAAGTGTCAAGTAACTGTTTAGCTTGTAGGTGAAAGTAGATAGTCACTGGATGATACATTGGCTCCCCAATATGGCCCCCTTTCCATCCACATCAGACTTCCTTGTGACACCTATCCCTATGTCCTTGGCTTCTGGGGCCACATGCCACTCTCCATCCGTCTCACCTGACACTTCCTCGGTGATATGCGTGGTTTGCTCCGTCCCATTTGGGTCAACCACGGCCTCATGGCCCCTCGTCGTATCGTCTGGCTTGGTGGTTTCTCCCTCGACATGACCAGGCTGCTCTGAAAGCGCCACACCCTGTCCTGCTGTCGGGTCCGGCCCAAGAACTGGCTGCGACTCGCCCGCCAGCTCTTGAACACCAACGTCATTTCTGACTTCAACATTGCCCACCCCCCCAACAGGTAGCGGCCTCAATATCACGGCCTTGGTCAAGTCCTCTTGATGCAGTGACTGGCGCCTCGTCTCCGAAACTTCAGGCTCCAGATCTTCCATCCACTCATCATCATCTACCGCCGACTGTGCAGGATCCATGGGCACAGGAACACGCTCAGGCCCAGCCGCCGATGCCTCACCACCCACCTCCTCACCTCCATTTGCACGACGCCAAGCATTCTCCCGTGAATACTTATGCCAACTCCCCGGTTCCGCATACTGCTCAAACCCCGGTGGCGGCGGCGGCGGCGCTCCCGCCCTGCCAAACCTCGAAGGAACAAACCCTGGCGGCGGCGGCATCTGTCCCCCAAGCCTCTGCGATATCTTCCTTGCCACACGGTCAGCAAGTCCCTCCAGTTTGCTCTCAATGTCGTCCTCCATGCCGCTGCCATCTGTGGGCGCGCTGCCTGTGGTAGTGCTGGCCCCTCGTCTTCGACGGTTGTGCCTGTACCTGCGCCGGGGCTGGACCTCGGAGTCGCTGCTGCTACTGCTGCTGTCTTTTTCGCTGCTGATGTCGTCGTAGCGGCGGCGCGTTCTTCGAATTGGTGTACCGGATATGCTGCTTGTCGCAATGGATCCAGGTGGGCTGGGTACGCGTACCCGCGACGTTCTGCGCCCGTTCCTTCTTCGCCTAGGGAGAGTCCTTTCGTCGTCGGAGATGGTGATCAAGAACGGCGGCTTGGACGCATCGATGTCCTCGTCAGCCTTTTCCTTGCCAGCCGCCTCGGCCTCAACGCGGTCCATGACGTCCTTCGCGCGGTCCCGAGCAGCTTCGGCCTCTCTCCGTATATCCTCAAACTCGCCCTGCATCTCGGCCTGAAGCTGCACCCTGACCTGACCTCTAATCTCTTCACGCAGCACCTCAATCCGTGCTGCCTCCTCCTCGCCTCTCCTATGGCGCTCTTCGTTCTCTCGAGCGACCTGCTTCCTGACGCGCGCCAACATCTCCGCCTCCAGCTTCGCGTCTCTCTCTCGCGCCGCCTCCCGCGCTCTCTCTTCGGCCATGAGCTTTTCCCGAAAATCTCTCTCCATCTGTGCCATGAGGAGTGCATGACGCTCCCTTTTCTCCACCTCTAGCTCCTTCTCCTTACGCGCGAGGTCCTCTACAAGCATCGTCGCATCGAGTCTGGCGGTTCTGAACTCTTTCTGCATCATCCACATCGCCGTGTTCCGGAGTTCGTCGTCCCGTAGAAGTCGCTCCTCCTTCTCCGACTCTGAATCATACGTCGCCTGCCTGGGAGCTCGCCGGGGTCTTCGTGTCGACGGCTGCTGTTCTCCTGGCGCTGGCGCAGGCGCTGGCGGGGGAGCTCCTCGGAACGGCAGTTCTGCTGGTGCTGGTGGGGGAGCTCCTGGATAGGGTGTTGGTGCTGGAGCTGGAGCTGGAGCAGGCGCTGGAGCAGGAGCTGCCTGATAAGGGGTTGAGCTGCTCGCCCAGGGTTGGGGCGGGGCGTAGCCATATCCTCCCACATATGGCCCCATGTTGTAGGAAGCATTTAGAGGAGGAGGAGGATAAGAGACGGGAGGCTGAGGGTAATGGCTCCCAGCCGTCGGATAGTTGAACCCTGTGGGTGGCGCGGCATAAGGCGCATACCCGGACGACTGACGAGGCTCGTTGGTAGAGGGCTGAAAGGGGTCGTAAGGATTGCCGTATCCATATCCCGTGTAGGGAACGAGGTTTCCTCCGCCGTAATTTGGATATCTTCGGTAGGGCTGAGCGAATCTGCCCCCCAAACGACCGTTGTGCTCCTCCCAGAGGTCGTCTTCTGACGTGAGAGACGGAGAAGGGGGCCTGTACGGCACCCGACGTTCTCGCTGCTTCTCTGGGAGGTCAACTTTCGGGACACTGCTATCGGGGACGCCCTTGTCGCGCTCCTTCTTAGGAGGTCTATCTCGAGGCACAGATATCACACGGGCATGTCGCTCCGGTTGTGGTGGTGGTCGATGTCTCGGTTTGGCCGCGCTTGGGGGACCGATGTCAGTGTCGCTAAGCTGGGGTGCCTTCGAGTGGAACTACAATACTTACATTCCGTCCGTGTCACTGGTCGAGTCGGTGTATGTTTCGTCTCCCGAGTGGGCATCTCGCATTGTCGGTGCGGGAGTTGACCTGAACTTGGTGGCTCTCGCCGTCTTCACCCCATGGGGAGTCTCTGATGCGCCCGCCGCGAAACCCCATTCGTTCGCCCCCTTTGAGCTCTTCTTGTGCTGCCCATTTGTCCACCCATTTTGATCCGGTTCCATTGCAGGCGTTGGATGAGCGCTGGGCGGCAAGAAATCCCCCGTCTCGTGGCGCACATAGGGCATTGGCCGAGTACTGACTGGACTTTGAGCCGACCAGCCATTTCCCCTCCTCGAAGAGAAGGGGGCCTTGCTGCTTCTTGTATCACAGCTGCGAGCCTGACCCGACCGTATCCGGCACCGAGCACCCCGGCATGCCTATCAGCCCCCATCATGCAAGGTGCAGAGATGTGGGCTAAAGAACCAATAAACACCACCTCTACCCTGGAAGCTGGGGAGCGCCACCGGTGTAAGCTGCATGTGCATGTATAAAATGGGTGGGTGCTGGCCGGCTGCATCGGCCAAGGAAAATGCCTCCTGAGCCCCCCTAAACGATTCTGGCGACAAGCTGCGCCGCCCCCACCCATGGATGCTCTGCATGACACTCCTCAGCCCCCGGCTAGCGCCTGCAGCTGAGCCGTCTCTGTAAATACAGGTGTTAGCCAGCCCGGTGCTTCAAGACTCTGGACAGCTTTCTGACAAGCTACACGGTCGCGTCTCGAGATGTTGCCGCCATGAACCCCCCGACCGGGAACACTCGCTCAGGCAACACCAGGGTAGAGAACACTGGGGAAGGCAACCAGGCCTTGCACCAGGGCGACGGGAACCAGAATGTCGCCATCGGGCCCAACAGTCTGCAGCACAATTACCAGGCGCATACGGTGTACAACAGTAAGTCCACTTCCCAGAGGTGTCCAAGCAAGAAATCTAACGTGTGTCGCAGTCACCTACCACTCTCGCACAGAGCTAGACTACCTGCTCGGCGGCCGAGAAGATGGGTTTCTGGAGCCAAAGAAGGTCCTGGTGATTGACTGGCTCGCATCGCAGTCGTCGCTCGACTTTCTCGAGTACCACCGCATGCTTCTTGGCCAGCTGGTACCTGGAACGGGGCAATGGGTTCTGGAATGCCGGGAATTCCTCGAATGGAGAGATCCTCAGCACACGAATCGCTGCTTGTGGATGCATGGGATACGTGAGTCCAGGGTTCATGACAGGCCTGGACAGGTGCTGACTTTCGTCTCCCGTGACAGTGGGATCAGGCAAGACTATGCTTTCGTAGGTTTTCCTCGATATGCCCAAGGAATACTAAATCTGACCCTCGTAGGACGTCCATCATCAAGTCACTTCTAAAAGAGCCCTGCGACACGGGCGACTTCGCCGTCACATACCTCTACTTCCGGGACGGACAAGGGCTCACCTTGGACAACATCCTCATCAGCCTCATCAAGCAACTCGTGCAGCAGCAAAAGTCCGACGCCGTCGTGTCTCTACTTAAAGAAAAGTACCTGCACTGGTGCCATACGAGAATATTCCCAGAATCGACCGAGTACGAAGACATGCTCAAGTCAGCGGCCTTGGTCTTTACGACTGTCTATCTAGTCATCGATGCTCTAGACTCACTACCCAACGAAGCACTGACCAACGACATCATCGACGTGCTCAAAGATTTACCGAGCAACGTTCGAGTACTCTTCACCTCTCGCACAGGATGGCTTCCCGGCCAGGACATTGGCCAACGACAAGAGCTGGCCGTGGTACCATCCGCAGCCGATGTCCGAAAATACGTCAAGAGCCGAATTCAGGGCGACGAAGTGATGCGACGGGCGCTGGCCAAAGAGGACGGGCCAGGTTTTGAGGAAACCATGGTCCAACAGATCATCAGTGCGTCCGAGGGCATGTTTCTTCTCACCAAGTTGCACATGGACTACGTGGGCGAGCAGGGCAGCCTCGGTGGCGCCAGAGCAGCCCTGAGAGATCTCCCAAAGAACAAGCACACAACTTTCGAAGCATCGATTCAGCAGTTTACCGCCAGAGACGAATCTGCCAGGACGTACATGCGCGGCCTCGCCAGACACGTTCTTACATGGGTCATTCATGCCAGACGGCCACCGACCACAATAGAAGTCAAGGAGAGTTTTGCTGTTTGGCACAGCGACGAGGAGCTCAACACAGACTACATGCCTGATGAAGTCGACTGGACATCCTTATGTGCCGGATTCGTCGTTTTTGACCCGGAAACCCAGACGCTGCGCCTCGTACATGAGTCGGTGGGCGTTCATGTCGTCGAGAAAGGGATTGTACCCCAGCGGTTCGATCTGGAAATGGCCACCATCTGCCTGAAGTATCTCATGTTTGATAAGATTCCGACCCCGGAAAGAGAGGGAAAGGAAGAAGAACTCTTCGAGTATGCTGCTTGTCATTGGGCGGCGCATTTCCAGTCCGCCTTGCAGTGCGCCAACAATACCGATGCTGACAAGATCATCACCCTGGCGCTCAAGTTTCTTCAATCAGACGAGGTGGTGGAGGCATCTTTTCAGGCTGTGTCACGTCCAGACAGCCTGGACAGGAATGAGTTTCGGGGCCTCACAGGCCTTCATGCCGCCACTTTCTTCGGCCTTGAGGGTCTTGCGCAGCATCTCATCGACGAGCTTCATGTCGACATTAACGCTACCTGTTGGAACAGGCAGACTGCTTTACACTGGGCCGTGCAGTACGAACGGCACAACATGGTGCGGCTACTTTTGCGAGCCGAGTCCATTGACCCCAACATGCAGGACAAGAAGGGGGACACACCGCTTCATCTAGCGGTCGTGTGGTCAGTGGGCGTCAGCGATGAGACGGTGAGGATGCTCATGGAGAGAAAGGCACGGCTGGACATTCGCGGATCCAAGAACCAAACGGCATTATCTTGGGCCATCCACTACGGGCCTCGTTCAACAGCCAGAATCCTCATTCACAGCATGGAAAACGTCGACGACACAGACACATGTGAGGGCTGGACACCTCTGCGACAAGCCATGGTATACTACGAGTCGATGCCCCATCCAGACACCGGGCTCATCAACCTCCTCCTCGCCAAGGGGGCAGACCTGAACACGCCGTCGGCGGGAGATGGATGGACACCGCTGAGGCATGCAATCCAGAACAGGCAGAGAAGTATCGTGCGTCGACTTCTCCGACGAAAACACGACCCCGCGGACGTGAACCTGCGAGACCCTGATACGGGCAACTCGGCCCTCATGTGGGCGCTCTTCCACGGTTCACCGCACATGGCTGACCTCCTCATCGATCATGGCGCCAACGTCGACGAAATATTCCCCGATGGTTCAACGCCTCTGATCAAGGCAGTGCAGGGCGGACACAGCGACACGGTCTGGAAGCTGGTTCGTCGAAAGGCAGATCTTGACCAACAGGACAAAAAAGGCCGCACAGCGCTACATTATGCCCTGATGAGGGTCGACTTCTCCCTCGCCTGGCTTCTCGTGACGCATGGCGCACGCGCCGTGGTTCGCGACAACAATGGGGTCAGTGTTGTTGACCGGGCGATTGATGTCGGCGACATGTCTCTTGTGCTGCTCTTCTGCGAGCACGGCGCGCAGGTAGGGAGTGACGTCGGTCCCAACGGTCTGACGATGCTTCATCGCACCGCGAGACTCGGCAACACGACGGCAGTACGGTTCCTACTTGAGCGCGGAGCTGACATCAATGCTCGTGATGATGCGGGCTTGACGGCGCTTCACCACGCCGTGGTGGAGCGCAAGCTCGAGGTGGTTCGGATTCTCAGCGAAAACGGTGCGGACATGGACATAGTAGACTCCAAAGGTGCGACGGCGCTGCATTATGCTGTGGCGCGACGAGCCGGTAGAAGAAGAATGACTGGGTTGCTGGCTGAGATGGGGGCCAGCTTGGAGGTGCTGGATGGACAGGGACGGACGCCGTTGATGTTGGCGGCAGAACTGGCGGAGGATGAACCGACGGTCAAGATTGTGAGACGGTTGTTGGAAATGGGTGCTGACGAGAGGAAGAAGAATAGTGAAGGGTTGTCGGCGTGGAGTTATGCCGATGGTCCGGAGAGGAGGGAGGCGAGGATGGTGATTGAAGATGCGATGACGCAGAGGTTGATGAGGGCTGTGGAGTATCCTGAGAAGGGGGGGAGAAGGAAGAAACGAAGTCAGGAAAGTTGAAGTCTGCGATGTCAAGTATCATCAAGAGGGAATCATGCCGCCGTTCCTTTCTATGGTTGAGCCGTAAAATACAAAGACCCCGTGATGGGTCCATGAAACTGAGGACCTTGTCCAAAGTTAATATTCTGGCCTCCCTCGCCCTCATGGATGTACTGCCCCCCAGAGCCTGTATTGGCAAAGAAGCTCTGCTGGCGCACCACCCGGGTCGGAGTCTTTCCTTCAATCTCCATGGCCCCCGGTATCCGCCCCTGGAAGATACGGGTGCTCATCAGCAGCTGCAAATCAGCCAAGATTCCCTCCATCAACCCTGTAGCCTTTTCCGACCTCGACACGGCATGTAGCGCCTTGCGATACCGCTCAACCCTCGACGCTCCAGGTCCTGGTACCACAGCCTGGAAGATGGCTTCGAGTGAAGAAGCTTTATCCCGACACGCTTCGAGGGCACGACCGAGAGCGTGGCGGTCCTCGGGGGCAGGGGAGTCTTGTAGTAGTGTGTCGTGGATGTTGACGAGAGTGCACTGGACGAGGGGCAGACGGGCGGCGACGTCGTTGAGAGCGGCGGGAAGGCCGGAGACGTCGTTCGCGGCGCGGTAGAGCTTTGCCGAGGCCTCGATGAGGGTGATGATGCCTGAAGCAATGCCGAGGGCTTCGGCGCCAGACATGGTTGTGAGCGAGAGCAGAAGCGGGAGGATGCGGGAGGGATGCAGGGATGGTTAGGCCGGCTCTCGGAGGAGATGCTTGCTTTGTGATGTGAGAGGAGAAACTGGAAGAAACTTGCATCGAGGACCGGCGGCATATTCAGCTCCTGCATCGAGGATGCCTAACCTTTTGGCCCCCACGAGGGGTGGCGTGAGGAGGGGGGGCGGTGCTGAGGGGTGACTGGTTCGACGAGCGGCTGCAGCTTGCAGGACGATTATGCATCTCGTGCGCCATGCTGGCACCTATCAGCGAGTTTCCCAGAGCTGACGGGGTGAAGTATACAAAGCTCAGGGGTCCCTCCTTCGATGAGGGGTATCACAGACCGAGGCTCAGCCCCGACGCCCGACATCATCAGTACTTGGTAAGTTGACAAAGTACAAAGCGACACAGGAAGCCCCTGACTCGATCCTCCAGTCCGCAAGATGGGACTCCCTACCGCCAAGTCAGCCCCCGAGGCAAGCGACAGGGAAGCCGCATCAGCCCTGCGCAAGATCATCGACCCCATCGATCGCACGACCGAGAACTTCCCCTCCGACCTCTCTGAATTCTCCGACCTCCCCGAGGCCTTTGGCGCCGTCGCCTCGCGTCTCGGTCTCGTCCGCGCCGCCCTGGGTCATATCCGCGATAAAATGCGCAAGCAAGCAGGAGACGACACGCACAAGACACGCGAGGCCTATGGCAGCATCGTCCTCGCGGCGAAAGATGCTTCCAAGAGCGCCGACGAGCTAGGAGATCTCTTTGATGCAGTGACGCTCGTTGACGGGGCGGTGGAGGCGAAGATGAAGAGTTACAAGACTGCCGTGGGTGGTGGTGAGCGTCTGGAGGGAGTGATGGTGAAGTTGTTGGTTGCGGTGGGAAAGGTTGCTGCTGTTGCGCCGGGGGGTGGTGAGTATGCTGCACCTCTGGCTCGGGCGCTTGAGGAGGTCAAGGCTCTGCCGGCGTCTTTGGAGGAAGAGGAGAGTGGTGCGAAGTATCACTTTGTCAACTCGGGGTCGGGGAATATGTTCAATCATACGGGGGCGGGGAGTATTAATCCGAATTTTGGGAATGGTCCCATGTTTACAGGCGACGCATCACATGCGACGATGAGCTTTGGGGTGCCGGGGCCAACAGCTAGGTAGTAGGTAGAGACGACGTACAAGATATGTCTGGATTCAAATGATGCCTTGGTAACAGATGTATTAATCCTCACGGCTTGACCGTGATCTATGCCTCGCTTGATGCGACTCCATGCTTTCCTATTCTAGGTTCCCGTCCGATCCTGCGGACTATTCCTTCCCCTAGTGTGCTCTACAGCGACCGCAGCCTCATGAGCTGCATGTGCTTCTCGGCAGTCGAGCGGGCCAGCATCCTGCGCGCCTCGGCGGGCGTCGTTGTGTTGGCCATCTGCACTGGGACGACGCCGCCAAAGGGTCCAGCGTTGGCGTCGTTCTGGCAGCGGACCATGCAGACGTTCTCCTGGCCGGCCACGGTGCCTGTGCACTCTTGGTTCGCCGGGATGGCGGCGACGAGGGGGAAGTCGCTTTGCTCGCCGTCCTGTGGTGTGTTAGATGGGATTCATGACAGAGAAGGAAGGGTGACTTACGCGGTTGCGGGAGTTGCGGCCGGGAGGGGTGGTGGTGACGGTAATGTCGGCCCAGGTGGCAGCAGTGCCGTCCGAGTTGATCATGCAGGTGTAGGGGCCTAGAGGTGTTAGTGGAGAACATTGATCAAAGTATTCAGGGTCACTCACCACCACCGTCACCGTTGACCTGGTGCAGGGTCATATCGACGGAACCACCGGGGGTGATCTGCGGCAGCTGGTCGCCCATCTCGGTCATGATGGCCGTGGTACCGGCCTCGACGTTGTTGTTGCCACCGGCGAGGGTCTCACCGACGGAATCGGCGGCATCACCGCGGAAGCGGGTGGCGTCTTGCTGGAAGGGGTTGCGGCGGGTACCATCGCGGGGGGTGGAGGTGTCAACACCAAGAGCCATGCCCTGACCACCGGCATCGCCAGTGGCGGCGATGATAGCGGCGTGGCCGGCCACCAGGCGGGCGGCGGCAAAGAGGGCGCAGAAGGCGGCGGTCTTCATTTTGATGGTGGGTGAAAGTGAGGTGGGAGGTGTAGATTAAGGGGCGTCCTGTCCAGAGGATGCCGTGGGAAGAAGTAGAAGTGGTGGTAGCGTCAACGCTGGGTATCAAAGAGATGAAGTAGATGTGGAAGTGGAAGGTGGATGGAGATGTTGATGATGTTGTTGATGATGAGAAGAGTGTGAAAGTGTCGGGATGTAGGGCGTCTTTTGTATTCGTCCACGACACTGACATCGTCGGCTCGAGTTCGTCCAAGTAGAGCTGTTGACGTCCGTCCGATGTCGAAGAGAGGCCTCAAACAGAGGAGACGAAGCCATTCAGACGTGCGCCAGGTCTGCAACCCAGCCAAGAAGGGCAGCTCGGAGGTCGTGGCCGGGCTGATTGTTTGGTGCAAGGGGCGGAAACACCCCCTCGAGGGCCCCTTGGTACACAGCACAGAAACCTTGCCTCGCATCCGGCATGGCGATTAAGTGTTGGTCATGATCTGCAAGTCTCCATTGTCGTGGCCTCAGGTAGGGTGGACCTTGGAAACCGGTCAGACGTTGCACTGGCGCGGCGCAGTTGGAGCAGAGGTGAACGTCCCGTGTCGGAATGCTCTTGGTGTCGACTCCTTGAGGCAAAGGAGATGGGACGGAACCTTAAGCGGTCTGACATGTTCTCGCGGGGCCCGTGTGGCAGCAGAGGCAGGATGGCAGTGGTTGTGCGTCGGACGGCACCTCTGAAGGGGAGAGAGCCTTGTGGTTGCTCGTGCCTCGGCCGAGCCAAGACATGGCATGATGTCGTTTGTAAACGCTGAGGCTGAGCACTGCAGGGCGTCGATCGTACAACGGCGATGGACGAGATCGCAACTCTGCGCTTGGGTTATGGGGGATGATATGCACAGGCATCTTGTGCATCGCGAGAATCCCCCATCGTTTTGTCGATCCGACAAGCCCTTGCAAGCTGGTTGACGATAGCAGTGGAGGGAGGTTCCATGTTCCGTGCAGTGCCCCAGTTGCCGCCCCAGCCAAGAGGCGCGCTCGACCACGGTCCACGGCGCAAACACTGCCAAGCAGCTTGGGGCGGTTGCGGCGGTATCCGCGGGCGTGCGACAACTCGCGTCTCGGACGGCTGGACCGGGCGTTGCATTGGCATGGGTATGGGCACAGCACCTGCGGGAGGGATCTCGGGGAATGGAAACCGCCAAGAGGGGATTGTCGAAACAGGCTTGGCCGTTTGCTATGGCCAGCTGAATAAGGGAAGTGTTCAAGGTCGTGGTCATGACCATGGTCAGGGTCGTGGTCGTGTTTGGAGACGAGGCCAGGGCTCGAATGCGAGGCGAAGCATCGTGGCGGTCCGAGAGCTGGAGGGAAACGCGGTGAAATTGAGGTCAGGTGAGGAGAATTGATAGTAGAAGCTCCGGTGGTTTGATGAGTAAACGGAGATGTCTTCTGTTGATTGATTTCGAGTGGTGATGATAGCGGCGGTGGTGGTCAATTGATATTGGACTCGGAGTCGAAACTGAAGAGTGCTGAAGCGCCCAGGGATCAGGTAATGTCCAGCGAGGTCTCTGGGCCAATCAGCCAAAGCAGCCCCCCACAGGACACATCACGCGCCTGGAGGTCCCGCGGCAGGTGCTAATCTTCCCTCCTCCTCCTTCCCCAACACCACCCATGGATCATCATTTCATCAACTCGAGGGTGATTTTGGGCCGCAAACACCTGCGCAGCGATTCATTTGCATATTTGTGCTTCAATTGAATATTCTCTTTCCACAGATTGGCCGCATCCCTCTGAAGTGACAGAACACCTTCCTAGAAGGCCACTGGCTCCGGCGAAAAGACGAACCACTCCTTGACACCCACAGCAGCAAACGTACTTCCCGACCCTGAAGCCACCAGCGTCGCCCGCAGACTCGTCGTTTCGACCTCGCGGAAGCTGACTTCCGCCGGCGTGTTCGATACGGCGGTCACGTACCCGCCAGCGCTGGTGGCAGCAAGGCGCTCCCACGCTCCAGATGCATTGAGGAACTCAACGTACCACTCGGCAGGCGGCGCGACGCCGACATTGGATCCCGCGGGCGAGTCAGCAAAGAAGGACATGGCCACACCATTGAGCCGCACAGCCTGATCCCAGGTGTACGTCAACACATTGCGCTGAGGAGAACGGTCGCCGGCCCATGAGGACCAGTAGTCCGGTGGCAGAGGCGACTGGAGGATACGCTCATCGTTGAGCGCGGCGATCCAGTACTGAATTGGCGTGGGATTCAGCGAGGTGACACCCGACGCCAGGGGAGCGACGTTGCGGCTCGGTGGGCGGGGTGCTGTCAGCGCGGCACGGAAGGTCTGCTTGACCTGGCGGATGGATGGCGGCGACGAAGTATCGTCAAACTCGAGCAGGTCAAGTGCCACGCTGCGACGGAAGTGGCCACCTTCGACAGCATCGGCCGTGTGGTAAACGAGGTGGTGCTGGCCACCGAGCTCATACACGCCCGGGTGAGAAGTGGTCGAGCTGACGATGGGCAGGACGACACCACGGAACGTCCATGGTCCCAGCGGGCCAGGGCTGGTGCCGTAGGCGATGCAGGCGTGGTAGCTCGTCGGCGTGCAGGGCGAGTCTGGGCCGGCATTGTTGGCTGCGTACAGCATGTAGTACGTGTCGGCCCTGCGCATTAACCAAGGCGCCTCGAAGAATCCTGTCAACGAGTTGACGGACACGATGGAACCCTTGGGGGTGACCATGTCGGAAGCATCGAGCTCGACACCGCGCAGCTGGTTGAATGAACCCCAGTAGACAAAGACCCTGCCATCGTCGTCGATGAGCACGACGGGGTCGATGTTGTGGATGTTGTTTGGCTCCGGCACCGACTGCGAGATGATGGGGCCCGAGGGGTGGATGTCGACGAATGGTCCTGTTGGTGACGAGGACGCAGCGACGCCTACGCCAAAGGCATCCTGTGTCGTGGCACCACGCTGCGTCACCGATGCGTACAGGTAGTACCTGCCATCGGGGCCAGGCACAATCTGCGAGGCATAGGCGCCGCCGGGGTTGGCCCAGGCAAAGACGTTCTGGGGGCTGGCGACGCCGCGATGAAGTGTCCATTCGCCACCTTCGGGCTTGGGGGCAACAGCCTCGAAGATTTGCCACTCGTTCATGATGAAGTCATTTACTCCGGGAGGGGCCTCGTCGTGGCCGGTCAGGACATATACCGTCTCGTTGACCACAAAGGGCGCTGGGTCGGCAGAATACACCGAGCCATCGGACAGGATGGGGTTACCGTCCGAGGTGAAGACGGTCGAGTCTTGGCGACTACGAAGGGGGTTGGCGAGGGCGTTTCCAGCAAGAGCAGCCGCAGCAAGGCGGCGAAGAGACATGGCAAGGGACATTGGAGAAAGAAAGAGGGGAAGATGCCGTGAGAAGACTCCGGATGAACTTGCGACCATCAAAAGAGGCGGGTGATCTGGGGTTATGAAGTCTGCATCCAAGACCGAAGAGCCCGATGGTCATCCTCCGGGACCCCGAGGTCGATATTGACCCAACAGGGACATGGCCTGCCATGCAACACCTCGCTTTCTTCCGAAAAAGTCATTCCGCCAGTCGCGAGTGGCGCTTATTCTCACTCGCCATGCCTCCAATTCGAGAAACCGTCTCGAGTAGACACATCACTCTGGGGGTGGCCCGGGTCATCCCAGCGCGCAATCATCTGATGACGGCGGCCTGTTTCAGCGGGCCGGACCTTGTCGACGACTGACGAGCATTGCATGAAGAAGAAGACCAACCTTGCAACAAGAAAATGCGCCCCAATCACGACGACTTGCGACTCGCGACTCAGACCTCCTCATGGCTATCCGACCGGTGATCACTTCTTCACACTCTCAGGTACGGACGAACCCACGCATATTGCCTCCTCGAAAGTTGCAAATAATGACCTCACTTCCCCAGGCCTCAGACCATTCCCTACAACCCCACGTCGTATTCCCCCATCACCAATGGCACCAGGATGGATGCACGACATGCAGTGAAGAACACCCGCCTGCAACCCACCCCTCACCATCTACCACGCGCCCCAATCGACGCTTCAGCCATGATCGTCACATCCCCGCACCCGGAGATCCTTCCTCCTTGGCGCCGCTCCCGCCTCCGCCTTCTCGGCCTGTTCTGGAAGATCCGGGGAACTTTGTTCTCTGAGCCTCCTCCGCATCAGGCATGTGGAAGACGCCCGAGGAGATGCGCCGAGACCCCGTGGAGGATTCCTTTGCGCTTGAGGTCTCGGGGTTTCATTGCGCGAGACTTTTGCCGCGCCCATGCTAGGAGGACATCTTGACTCGTTGTGGTATTGTCAGACTGGGGCATGCAACGACCGGGGAAGTCGAATGGATGCAGCAGGTGATGGATCAACATGGTTGAGTTGCTACGGATCCTACCTTGCACTTTGACTTCAATCACCGGTATATAAACCACCTCAACCACGATCCGAGTCAAGATGATCCCAGGCAAGCCAGTCTTCCAACTTCCCTCCCCCTCCCACCATGGCTCTCCCCTCCCCAAAGCGGCTCCTCGCCGCCCTCGCCCCTTTCCTCGGCCTCGTCGCCTCGCAGGATACTCTCGGCCTGGCCAACGGCTACATCGATATTGACACGCCCTCCATCAGCGCCCGCATCGTCAAGGACGCACAGGTCCTAGCCTCCCTCCGCGTCGCCGGCCATGACTTTGACTTCCTTCCCTTCGACTACCTCGATCGCCGCGCCCGTAATGGCCAGTATCACTGGGGTGACATTACCCTTCGCTACCGGTCCGAGGGCACCACCGCTTGGGTCAATGCCGACTCGGCCGCACAGCGCAAGCCAGTCGCCGTAGCTTCTACCTCCGGAGACGACGTTCTTGCTTCTGCCGCCCTAGCGGCTACCCTCCCAGCGGGCCCCCTGAACATTACCCGCGAATGGCTCGCTGTCGACGATGACCTCGGCCTGCGCTTCACCATTGAAAACACTGGCAACAGCGCCATCGAGATTGGCAGCCTCGGCTTCCCCGCCGAGTTCAACAGCATCTTCACCCACCGCGAAGCCGTCGCCATGCAGGAGAAGTGCTCCCTCTCCGACCCCTACGTCGGCCTCGACGCTGGCCACATCCGAGTCACACCCGTCAACCCCCGCCGTGGGTCTTCGGCCGCTCTGGTCGTCACGCCCCTCAAGGGCACCCGTTCCGGCCTCGAGGCCTACCGCAACCTTCGCGAGCCCAGCTTTGAAGATACCTGGTATGGTAGCCAGACGTTCGAGGGCTTCTATGAATGGCAGGTCCTGTCAAAGGCCTGGGCTGAGAATGAGTGGGCTGCTGCCAAAGATAACGAGGGACCTTGGAACGAGCCGACCTCGCGCACCCTGGCACCTGGAGAGTCTGTCCAGGTCGGTGTTAGGTTCACAGTCGTCGAGAACGGCACGAGGGGTTTCGATGCCGCCATCAGGAAGACAGGCACCCCTACCGCCGTCAGCGTCCCCGGGTACATCATCACCTCGGAACTCCCCGGCAAGCTTTTCCTCCACTCCGAGTCGGACGTCGACTCCTTCTCTTCAAAGCCTGAGGGCGCCCTGGCCGTCGTCGAGGCTGGGGACAGCTACACCGTCACCCCCTCTACCGGCCACTGGGGCCGCGCGCGCCTGACTGTCAAGTATGCCGACGGCCGCGTCCAGACTGTACACTACTTTGTCACAAAGCCCACCTCCCAGGCCCTCGGCGACATGGGCTCTTTCCTCTTTCACGACGCCTGGTTCACTGACGAGTCGGACCCCTTCAACCGCACCCCCTCGGTCATGACTTACGACTATGAGAAGCGCGCCATTGTCGAGCAAGATGCCCGTGCCTGGGTTGCCGGTCTCAGCGATGAGGGCGGCACGGGCGCCTACGTCGCTGCCGCTGTCAAGCAGGTCCTCCAGCCCGACGCAGCCGAGGTCGCCAAGCTCGACCAGTTTGTCAACGAGGTCGTTTGGGGCCACATCCAGCTGTCTGACTACTCGGTCCGCAAGTCCATCTTCTTCTACGAGCCCGCCCTCGTCGACTACCAGTACGACTCGTCCATTGACTGGCGCAGCTGGACGTCCTGGAACAGGCAAAACTCGTACTACATTGACCGAGCGTACAACTACGTACATCCCGCTGCCGCGTACTGGTCTCTTTACCGCGTCGCGCGCGCGTATCCTGATCTCGTCGGTCGCGGATGGGCGTGGTACCTTGAGAGGGCGTACGGTACTGCCTACAGGATGACGGATCGCGAGATTTGGTACAATGACATGGGATTGATGGGCGAGACGGTCTTTGGCAGTATCCTGCAGGATCTCTTCCGCGAGGGAGAGACGGAGAAGGCTACGCGGCTTGAGGCGAGGATGAAGGCTCGTGCTGAGCATTGGAATGCTCAGGAGGTGCCGTATGGAAGTGAGATGGCATGGGACTCGACTGGACAAGAGGGTGTCTACTATTGGACCAAGTGAGTTGTGTTTCTTCGAGGGGTTGAATCTTGCTGACACTTTCAGGTACTTTGGTCTTGCCGATGCTGCTGCCCAGACGGTTGACAGCGTGCTGGGATACATGCCCACGGTGCCTCACTGGGGCTGGAACGGCAACGCCCGTCGGTACTGGGACTTTGTCTACGGCGGAAAACTCCGCCGCATCGAGCGCCAGATCCATCACTACGGCTCCGGCCTCAACGCCCAGGTCCTCCTCGGTGCCTTCCGCGAGGACCCCTCCGACTCCTATCTCCTTCGCGTCGGTTACGCCGGCAGCGCCGCCCCCGTCTCCAACATTAACCGCGACGGCTTCCCAGCCGCCGCCTACCACTCATGGCCCGAGACTCTCAAGTGGGATGGTATCACGGGTGACTACGGCGGCGGTTTCCTCGGCATGGCTCTCGGCGGAGGTACCTACGTTGCCAACGACGCGGAGCTGGGTCTCGTGGCCTATGGTGGTGTTTTGGAGACTGATGGATCAAAAGTCACCGTGCAACCCAGGGATGCGGTCAAGAGGCGTGTCTATGTCGGACCTCTGAAGCTGTTGGTGGAGATTGATGCGGGTGTTGTGGAGGAGTTTAGGTATGAGGAGGCGTGTGGTGCGCTGGTGCTGAAGATTGGACAGCATGAGGGAGGGCCCAAGGCGGAGGGGGTTGTCGTCTGGGTTGATTCGAGATCGGATGATGAGTGGGCTGTTGTGCATGAGGGTGCGACGGAGGTGAGGGGTGGGTGGAAGATCGAGGTTGGGGAGGAGGGTGTTGAGGTTAGGGTGAGGCGGAGCTGAGGAAGATGTGAGGGTCCGAAGTAGGGCACAGCTTTGGTATCATCAAGTCGAGTTTTCAAGAGCATCCACTTCATCAATACGGTGATCCCAGGGGACCTCCTCCAGCCACTACATGCTACGACGTTGGGCAGTAAGCTGACGGCGTTTGACGCGCGGAACTCGCCCCTACTCGTACAACTAGACGCGTTCGGCCACCCAACATTCCGCGTATCCCAGAACTTCCGAGGCATCCGCCCCCGCACTACATCTCCCTACTCAAAACCAGACTCACCTTGGATTTCATCCATCCTCTATTCTTACACTCTCGGGTATCGCCGCAAATACCACGCCCCAAGCCCAATATGCCCTGCCCCTTCTGCCTCATCGCCTCGGGCATCCAGCCATCAGCTCAGCCCGCCACCGTCCACTCGCCCATGGGGTCGGCCTACCCCGTCCTCTCCACGCCTCATGTCGTCGCCTTTCTCGACATTGCGCCCGTTTCCAGTGGCCACCTACTCATCTGCCCTCGAGAGCACCGCGACAAGATCACGGATTTGACAGCCCTAGAATCAGCAGCCATCGGCTTTTGGCTCCCGGTGCTGAGCAGGGCCGTGATGAGGGCTGCGGGTGCTGGGACTGAAGGGAGTTGGAATGTCCTGCAAGCCAATGGTAAGCAGAACATGCCCCGGTCGTAGATGTCAGAGGCTGATTGCAATAGGAAGCGCGGCTGGTCAGACGGTTCCCCATTCTCACTTTCACATTATCCCGAGACAGGCGGCTGCAGATGCGGATGGCACGATGACGGATGAGGAGAGGAGGAATCTTGTGCTGGGGGAGGGGCCACGGGCAAAGCTGGAGGCTGATGAAGGTGAGAGACTCTCTGCTCTTATCAAGACCGAGGTCTCGTCTGAGATGGAGAACTTAAGCGGCGAAGGTGTTGTGGGTCTTGGTGATGGGCCTGGCGAGGTCTGGGCTGTGATTCCCAATGGCGGACTGAAGTTGTGAGAGGACTCTTTTTCCTACGTCTAGAATCTCAAAAGATCCTTTTTATTTTCATGTTATTTTATTGGGGCATAATGACAAAAGAGAAACAGAGGAATCTGCTAGCATTGACACATTGCCACGATGCTCTCAGCTGTGGAGCGGTGGTCGACTGTCCCCGCCCTCGCCAACATGGCTCCATCTTGGAACCACAACACCACGAAAAAATCGTGAATCGTGACAAAACGAATTTAACCCTGCACGGGGATCGAACCCGCAACCTCCCGCTGTCCTGAATAGGAGGCGGATGCGCTACCATTGCGCCAACAGGGCGATTGATGGTCTATGGAAGTGGTGATGGTGTTGTGTTGCAAATGGCGGTGAGATGTGCGGCCGCTGGGCCCTCGGAAAGGCCGAAAAGTGGTCACAAGCCTGTCTGACGTAGGAAAATCTCTCTTGGCAGTGTCAAAGTATCTCAGTTAGAAGGCTACGGGGTTGTTGGCTTGGTCAGCCTTGACATTACGCGGGATCCTGGACCTACCCACCACACAGCCCGAGGACATCCATGCAGGCAAATTTGCATATGAGCAGATGTCACAATGAATACTCGCGAGATGGACTGAAATCATTGATGAATAGGCTAAAACAATTCTATTTAAACAACTCTTGGTCTGATCACACCTTGGTCATGTCCGTGTCGGACCCCGTCTCCTGGTGAACAGTCTCGTTCTTATCCTCCTGCCTGAAATGCGCATCTTCCAACGCCAACTGCGCCGACAGTTCCCCATGTGCCCGCCAGACAGGCTTGATCTCGAATAGCCGATCCATCTTCTCCAGCGGGATGCCCTTTGTCTCAGGGACTAGGAAGAAGGCAAAGAAGAAGGCCAGGAAGGACAGCGTCGCGAAGAAGAAGTACACCCCGTATCCCATGGCTGCAAACATTTGCTCCGTGAAGCGCGAGACGAGAAAGTTGAAGAGCCAGTTGCTCGCTGTCGTGGCGCCGCTGGCGAGGGAGCGGAAGTTGGGGTCGAAGAATTCAGAGTTGAGAACCCAGGGGGTTCCGTTCCACGTTGGGGTGTAGACGGCCGTCCAGAGGTAGAAGAAGACAATAGCTGCAATGCCGCTGCCTGTCAGGTGATCCGTGGGGTGCTCTGTCGGCTGCTCGATATAGATGTATGCGCCAATCACCCACATGCAGATGGAGCCCGTGACAGCGCCAATAAGGAGAAGCTTGCGGCGGCCGAGCTGGTCGACAAGGAAGAGAAGCCAGACGAACGTCATGACGGCCTTGACGACACCGAAGATGCCTGTCATCAGATTCACGGTGCCGGACTCGACTCCGATGCTCTGGACAAAAGTCAGTAAACTGTACCCAGGGGCGTTTTTGAGGCCACTTACAGTGAAGATGGTCGGGCTGTAGTAGTTGATCGCATTGATTCCCGAGCCATTCTGCCAGAAGAACAGCATGCACCCGATGAACAACCTCCACTGGAGTTGCGGGCGTGCACCAAGGGCCTTGAAGGGCTTCCAGAAGCCAATGCCAACAGTGGCACGCTGCTCCTCGTAGATCTTGTCAATATCGGCAACCTCTTCGAGGATGTAGGCGTCTGTAGGTTCGAGCTGACGAATCCAGCACAGATTCTTCATGGCTTGCTCCCGACGGTTTTTGAAGAAGAGCCAGCGCGGCGACTCGCGGATCCAGAGGGAGCCGATGAAGAGGAGGCCCGAGGGGACCAGCTGGACGGCAAAGGGGATGATCCATTGGGTGTGGCTCGGTGCGATTTGGAGGTCGACTCCGTAGGTGATGAAGAATCCGACGAGCCCACCAATTTGCCATCCGAGCTCGTACAAGCCGACGAGGCGTCCGCGGATAGCAGGCGGGGACAATTCGGAAATGTACACAGGAATGATGTTCTGGGAAGATTCAAGTCAGATTTGTTCCACACACTTGAGAAAGAGGCTGAACATACCGACGCAACACCAGTGCCCAATCCCGAAAAGACTCGCCCAGCGTATAGAATGCCCAGGCCAAGCTTATGACTAGCACCGCACTGAAGACCCGCGCCCAGCGAGAAGAGAGCGGCTCCAATGGCGAGACACTGCTTGCGTCCAATAAAGTGACTCATGCAGTACGTGAAGAGAGCGCCGAAGAAGGCCCCCGCCACAAAAAGCGAGACGATATTCTCGCTCACCAGGCTTCTCTCATCTTTGGTCTTTTCGTCCAGACCAAACTCGGCCTGGAAAGAGGACAGCTTGAGCGTTGTTCCGATGAACGCTGACGTGTATCCGATCATGCATGAGCCGCACGAGGCAATGACAGCCAACGCGTAGACGCGCCAGTTATACACCGACGGCGGCGTCGGTTTGTCCTCGACGACTGTGAGGATGCCCATTTTGAGGGAAATAGGAACAAAGACTGTCGAGAAGAAGTGTCGAGAAGCTTTCTGGGGAAAGAAAGTTTGCTGGCTATCATCCCCAGAAATCCTTCAACTTTCTCCCCGGGATGCCCAGATATATCACTTTCTCCCCACCTCCACATGGACCCCCAACAAACCCCTCCGTCCTCCATAAGTTTGACTCCATCACGATGCCGTCTACCCGTCGAAGCAAAGGCAGAAAAAGTCGCAGATCCCCGCGCCCTCCGAGAGCGAAGCCGCATAAAGTGTCGGGACTGCCTTTTTCCCCGTGGAGTCGGTCCACTGACGATGGAGGGGAGCATGGAAAACCTAATGTCACTTTATCAGCGGTGTTCCGGGGAATGGGTGGAGGGTCGATAGGTGGCTAGCTGGGTGTGTGGTGTTGGTCGGGAAAAATCCTTAACCGGAGACGTCAGACGTGGTCGAGTTATTGCCCGGATGCTGCCCGCGGACCGGAGCTTAGCGGGAGAGATCCGCTGAACCCGCCCCTGACTCGGGCTTCAGGGGTCTTTCAGGGGGTTCTCCCTCGCAATGCTGCTTCTAGTGCTTCGTAAGACAAGTCAAAATGGTATTAGATCATGCAGGGCCAAAAGACAAGACTAGATTACAGTCGAGAATCCCATGAAAAACTTGACGACCCCTGACAAGATGACAGCCAAGTTTGAGGTCCTTCGGTCGACTGCCGAGACCTGGGAATAGCGCGGGTGAGGCTCTGCGGCACAAGACTTTCAGCACGTTTCGCCAAGGGTGATCTCATCGGTAGATCGGCGCTTGCAAAAAAACAATACCGGTCACGGAGCCGGGGGCCCGCAACGGCTACCCGGCACCTTATAGTGGCCATAAAGCGGCGTCATCGCCCACTCGTCAACCTCTAGCGGACGACGGCAAGTCAGCGCTGTCTCCGCTGCTACGGATACAACGGCATCTTGCAGACGTTTGGACGGGTGCAACGCTCGTTGGCGGCGGACTCGCCGGGGGATTTGGGAGTGGCTGTGATGTCAGTGTGGGTTTTTTTGCTGGTTGACTACTTGGAATGGTCGATGAGGGAGAACTCGATCTCATGATGATGATGATGATGTTGCTGTGATGGTGGTTGCACGTTGGTGACGATCATACCGTGTTGGAGGATAGCAAGAAAGGTTTGCGCATTGTTCTGTCAGTTTATAAGCTTGGTTCCCCAGACCCCAGAGAAACTAGAAACTTTCCAGAGTTTAGCATCTATGCTTGATCCCGTGAGGACATCCTTCGTCCCCTGCTGCCATCATGCCCGCCCACTTCTCAGATGACCCCCCAGAGGTCATCAACCAACACAGTCTCGACCGAGCATTCACCCAAAACCTCTCCCACGACCCGAACTCCAACGCCCCGGCAGACACCCGCCCCTCCGAGACAGACAGCAGCCACACCCACCATGACTCTCCTCAAGTCCCCTCCGAGAAACACACCACCGGAAAGCACGAAATCACCGAAGATGAGTGCTACCACGAACTAGGTTACAGCTTCCCCACCTGGCGCAAATGGTACATCCTCACAGTCATCTTCTGGGTCCAAGTCTCCATGAACTTCAACACCTCGCTCTACTCCAACGCCATACCGGGCATCCAGGAGGAGTTCGGCGTCAGTGCCCAAGCAGCACGATGCGGTGCCATGATCTTCCTCGTTCTCTACGCTTTTGGCTGCGAGCTATGGGCTCCGTGGTCTGAAGAGTTTGGGCGCTGGCCGGTGTTGCAGCTTTCTCTGTTTCTTGTCAATATCTGGCAGCTGCCTGTTGCGCTGGCGCCTAACTTTGCTACCATTATGGTTGGCAGAGCGCTGGGTGGTCTGTCTAGTGCCGGAGGATCGGTGACATTGGGCATGATTGCCGATATGTGGGAGTCGGACACGCAGCAATATGCCGTGGCCTACGTCGTCTTCTCATCCGTCGGCGGCTCCGTGCTTGGTCCAATTGTTGGCGGTTTCACCGAGGAATATCTCGACTGGAGGTAAGAAGCAAGCAGCATCTCATCAGGCAGTTCACTGACCCTTGCTCCCAGATGGTCGATCTGGATCCAACTGATCCTCGGCGGTGTCGTCCAGCTCATCCACTTCTTCACCGTCCCCGAGACACGAAGCACAATCATGATGAACCGCATCGCCAAGAAACGCAGAAAGCACGACCCCAACGCCAACGTCTGGGGCCCCGATGAACTTGTCCCCTTCCGCGAGCGCTTCTCCGCTCGCGAGATCATCACAACCTGGACCCGTCCCTTCCGCATGTTCCTCACCGAACCCATCGTCCTCGTCCTCTCCTTGCTCTCCGGTTTCTCCGACGCCCTGATCTTCATGTTCATCCAGTCTTTTGCTTTGGTGTACAAGCAGTGGAACTTTTCCACTGTTGCCATCGGCCTTGCTTTCATCCCCATCGGCATCGGCTATGTCATCGCGTGGCTTGCTTTCATCCCCGCCATCAAACGCAATATCCGCGAACGGAAGGAGAAACCACACGATGAGCGGGCGCAGTACGAGTCCCGTCTCTGGTTCTTGCTCTACACGGCGCCTTGTCTTCCCATCGGCCTCATCGGCTTCGCTTGGACGATCCAAGGTCCACCCATCCACTGGATCGGATCTATGATCTTTGCGGCCATTGTTGGTATCGCAAACTACAGCATCTACATGGCGACCATCGACTACATGATCTGCGCCTACGGGCCATACTCAGCGTCCGCCACGGGCGGCAACGGCTGGGCGCGTGACTTCCTCGCAGGCGTCCTGACCGTCCCCGCCACCCCCTTCTTCCAGAACATCGGCCGCTCTTCAGGCAAGAACCTCGAGTACGCAAGCACCATTCTCTTCGCCATCTCTTTCGTTTTGGTCATTGCCGTCTACGTCATCTACTGGAAGGGGCCGTCACTGCGGAAGAGGTCGCCTTTTGCTCAGAAGCTCGCCGAGCAGCGCGATGATGAGGGCAGCGGCGCCAAGGGGATGAGTAGCTATCGTCCTCCTGAGAGGCGGAGAAGTAAGTACACTCCAGCTAAACACATTGACATTCCTAACGCGAGATAGGTTCCGTGGCCACAGGGGCTGAGACTGAGAGGCCGGCCGTGGGTCAAAGGCCGAACATGGGCGAGAGGCACTACAGCCAGCAGAACCGGTTCTTTGGCGAGAGCCGAGTCACTCCCAAGGGCACACCCAGGGGAACACCCTCGGCCAGCAGACGGAACAGCTTGGGGACTGCCCCAAAGGTTCGGAGGTGAAGGACATGTCCAGGCGGCACCCAGGATGGGCGCATATAGGATGGATGAGTGGGGAAGTTGCCCGCGCAGTCCTTCGTTACAATAAGAGACTTCATTGTAATACAATAAAGTGTTATTAATGCCATGTGCGGCCTGGCTTTGGTGTAAGTTTCGACTTGGCGACGGGACTCGTCAACCTCCGAGGTCGTCACTGGTGCGCCTAAGTCCAGGCTCATTAAAACCCATCAAGTCCGCTGCAGTCTGGATGGTAGGCGCTTGCGCTTGCGCTTCCACTTGCTCTTGTATGACAAAACTCCGCCTTGCATCTTCAAAAACTCCGACATTGCATGGGGCAGCCGTGTCATGATCCGGCGCCGTGCCGGAGGTGAACCCCGCCCCGGATCCCGAATTGCCCGGCCTCCGGCCATGGCCACGATCAGCGGAGCAACACTGCCAAGGAATCAAGAGAAGACGGATCTTATTAAAGGCATGTCGCCTTCTGTTGTCAATTGGAGATGATGTACATACTCATCCATCGCTTCGACTAACAAACTCTACCCCAAACAACGGTGCTCAGGCCCCCTATCAAAATGGCCATCGTCGCGGTTGCAGGTGGGACGGGAGACGTCGGCAAAACCATTGTCGAGGCATTGGTCGACTCACGCAAGCACAAGGTCTTCGTGCTGGCCAGGAAGGTGAGCGATACTGGGCAGATGATATCAAATGGGGTGTATTGACGCTGTCTCCAGACTCCTGCAACAGCACCCAGCCCGGACGATGCCCAATTCGTCGTCGTCGACTACAACGACATCGATAATCTGGCCAAGGCTCTCGATGCCAATAAAGTCGACACAGTCATCTCCACCCTCTCCATGGAGGGACCTGGCCCACAGGCACAATTGAACCTGATCGCCGCGGCAGGCAAGTCCACCACGGCCCAGAAGTTCATTCCCAGTGAATTCGCCGGTCTACCTGAGGAGTGAGTTGCATCTCCAGGGTATCTCTTCATCTACTGACGACCATCAGCCAGGACGCCATGGCGGGGGAGTACACGGCAGCACTGACAGGCGCGGTCGATGCCATCAAGAAGGCCGGACTGACCTACACGCGGGTCATGAACGGCATCTTCATGGACTACTTTGGCCTTCCCCATGTGTCTAGTCACCTGCGTCCTTTCGCCTGGGCACTGGACATCCCCGGGCGTCGCGCCGCCATCCCCGGGACGGGAGATGATCTCATCAGCATAACGTATTCCAAAGATGTAGCCCGGTTCGTGGCAGCTCTCGTCGGAGAGGACGAGTGGCCCGAGTACAGCCTTATCAGCGGCTCTGATGCCAGCCTGAACCAGATCGTGGCGCTGGTAGAAAAGGCCCTCGGCGCCAAGCTGGATGTGGTGCATGACAGCGTGGAGGATCTCAAGGCTGGCAAAGCGACGGATTTGTTTCCCGGAGCAGAGACGTACGGGGGCGCCGATACCGTCGCCATGGCGGCGTACCTGGGTCTTACGGTGGCCGAGGGAAAGATGGTGCTGCCAAAGGAAGGACGTCTCAATGATAGGTTCCCTGATATCAAGCCGAAGAGCATCGAGGACCTCGTTGCCGAGGCTTGGACTTGTAGGTAGTAGAGGATCAGGAGTCGTTGAAGACCGCATACAGCTGAGCCATGCTGTCCAGTCCCAGTTGTCTCTCATCCTGGTCGGGCAATGGCTGTTCACTCCCACCCCCAGCAACGGCGTAGTTGGGCCCTCACAGCCGTCGTAGGCCGACCATGCTCAAGCTCTGTGATGCGCAGCACCTCGAGTAGCTCGTCCTGCTCGCGGCGGTCATCAAAGCGGTCACCAGCGGCGGCAATGCCCATGCAGGCGGTGAACATGGCAGGCGGACACCACTGGTTGCACACCCCAATTCCGCAGAGGTTGCGGACAAGCTCGCGGGCCTGGGCGGCAAGGGCAGCCTCTGCGCTGCGGCGCTGCAGACCGGTGCGTGGGTGGGCGGGGTCGAAGAGGGCGAGGTACAGCTCGGCGAGGATGTGGTGCTGGACGGCAATGACGTGACAGGCCTTGGTGTACCAGACCTCTGGGAAGGCGGCGGCAATGCCAGCAACGGGGGTGCCGTTGCCGTCGTCGCCTGGAGGATGGTTATCGTCGCGAACTCGGTCGCGGTAGAAGACGGGCATGTAGGAGGGAGGTAGGCCGGCCTTCCAGTCACGGTTGGCACGGGCGAGGACAGCCCAGCGGCGTGCAGCGTCAGCGGCACCCGGGCCTGTGGTGGCAGCGGCGGCGTCACCGAAGCAGTAGTTGAGAACGTCGGCACAGTGAACGACGGCGCGGTTGGCCCAGGTAAAGTCATCGGCAGGTGCGGTGGAACGATCAACGATGCCGTCGTGGGCGAGGTTCATCCGTACGGCCTGCTGATTCATGACGGCCGAGTAGATCTCCTGACGCAAGCCGATCCAGAAGCAAGCGGCATGAAGGGAGTTGGGAAGGATGCGGCGACGGCGGGGTGGAGGAGGCTGAGGTAATGGCATGGGAGAGGGTGAATGTGAGCCAGGTGCCGAAGCAGAGGCTGAGGCGGCGGGAGTCGGCTGGCGTGAGGGCAAGGCGGCGACAAAGGCATGGATGCCGAGGAGGTGGCCGTGGGTGTCCTGGCCGAGGGTAGGGACGTCCATCTCCTCCAGGACGCGAAGGATGATGGTGGCGGCGAAGAGGTTCTCGTCGGAGACTGTGACGGCATGGTCGAGTAGGGGGATGAGGTAGGTGAGGCATTGTTCATGGTAGCGATTGGAGGCTAGAGTGTCGTAGCGAGCAGTGTGAGCGAGATGGCGCGCGGAGAGAGCGAAGATGGCGTTGAGAAGGATAGGGCAAGTGCCGGCGCGGGAGGGCACGGAGGATTGGAAGTGGGTGAGAGGGTCACAGAGGTCGAGCTGGGTATGTTAAGATGTGATATCAAGTCAGGAGGAAGGGGGAGACGTACCCAGATGGCCAGTTTCTGGATGTAATGGCGGAAGAGGATGGCCTCGTCACGACGCTCAATGGGCCAGACGGGCTTGTCAAGGTAGATGTTTGCCTTGATCGTGTCGTCGTACGGAGCGTACGTGGCATGGTCATCCTCATCAGCAGGAGGCCCCTGAGGTGGAGTCTGCTCATGCTCCGTGATCTGCTGGTGATGATGCCTCACCAGGTCAGCCGCCGGCGTCCTTGATGCTGACGAGTTTGCGCGATGCCCAACATCCCTCCTCGGCTCAGCAAGGTCCTTGACAACAGTAGTCTGTTCCGGCCTCTCAAGCTCCATCACGGCATCCTCCGCATCAGCAAGCACAACACCAGCGTCGTCAAGGCCTGATTCATGTACGAAACGCAGACGCTTGGGCGGCCTGGGCCATCGTTGAGCACGGTCAAAGGCGTCATGACGGGCAAACTTGAACTTGTACCCCTTGAGACACTCGCGACCTGTGGAGCGACACCGGCTGCAGGCGGGAAGGACGCGGTCGCCTGTGGTGAGATGTGAGTTTGAGGATAATATCGCCGAGGAAGAGGGAGGCTCACATCGTAAATGTTGCTCACGACACGGCTCGCTGGAGGAGGGTTAGAATGGGTTGATAGGAGAAAGGGGACGGATTGCCAAAGAGGGTAATTATCGACGATGAGGGAACGTATCGAGGGGGCGCGAATCGCCGACCGGGCAAAGGCAATCGGACGAGGAACACGCCATTTTCCAGGAACCGCACCGTCCCGTCGGGACCGATCAAAGGTGTCCTATGGGAACCGACGGAATACAAATGAAATGCAAGGTCTCTGTCTCACTCACCATGTGGTCGCGCTCAGGGGATCGGCCGCGGGCGCGTCTGGGGTCGGCATGCTGTGTCGCCTGGGCGATCGAAAAGCCGGGGAAGCGGGACATTCGGGGATGTCAGTGGAAATCAATGGTTGACCTTTGGGTGGTTGTGGTTGCCTCGAATCGGGATTGATTGCCAGTCAGTGACCGAGGTTCCAAGTTCAGTTCCTTCGTGTCTGCTGACGAACCCCGCGAAAAAGGACGGCGGTCAGTGGTCGAGCGCTGGGGGGCTAGGCTCGCGCAGGTGCCTTCCCCCCATTTCCCGTTTTGCGGGGAAGCGAGGAAGGGAAGGGCAAGCGAGCTGGGGAAGGAGCCTCCGAGCCGTCGGAGAGATTTGCAGAGTTCCATCACGTAAAGGCGGGAGAGGCGTCGGCAGTTTGAGACTTTGCTTCCCTAGCGTTTCTGTAATTTACCTTTTTCAGTTCAAAGTTCACGATGTAGGCAGGAACTGACTCTCTGACAGACTCGGAACACCGGATGAAGGTGTTCCCCTCCACACCTTGTCCTTGACTTGAAGCCATCGTCGGCGAGACGAGCCAGAATCGAATGCCCAGCTCGCCAGCTCGCCAGTAGTGCGACGTTACTCAGGGCACATACCGGCGACACCGCGGTATTCTCTCCGTCCTTATCCCAGTGCTGTCCATCCCATCTCCATCCGACCCCAACCCCATCTTCCCCCGCATCCCTCCCCGTCCGCCCATCTGCCGTCCACTCGCAGCCACCAAACCAGACCAGTCCTGTCCATGTCACGAACCAACTTCCCCAGACCAGACCGCAGATCGTCGTCACTACCGATAGATAAAAAGCCCCCGTGTACCCCGCGATCTTCACTTTGTCTTCCCTCCTCATCTCCTCCTCCTCCACGTCCGTCCCCTCGGCAATACACCTCATCTCGCGAGATCGCGGCTTACCTATAACGCCCCATAAATCCTACCGCGCCGGTGAGTACACTACACCTCGGTGTGCCCTTGCGTCCGTCCCGTCACTGGCTGTTCCCTGCCCGTCCGTGGAGCCTCATCACGTTTGTTCCCACATCTCCCGACCAACTCTCCAGTCGTGCATCGTCCGGCGGTCCGAAGAGACCCAGTCTAATCTGCTGGCTCTCCACGGGGGCAAGCAAACACCAGAGAGGGGGCCCGCACGCGCCTTTTCACCGCTGGCTGTCCAGTTTTTCCAATCCGCCGCCGCAGCCCGTTCCCTTATCGCGAAGCATCACATCACACACACAGCACAGCGTTGCCTTGACTGCCAGACACCTTCGTCTTTGCTTTGGCTGACTTGATCGCGACATCACAGAATCGGTGCCCCTTTCGCGCAATGCCAGAGTCCCCCAAAATGGACGCCGTCACCGCTCACGATAGCCGGCCCTCGGATGACCACCCGCATCCCGAGAAGCTGCCCAACGCCTTTGTCAAGGACGCCAAAAGCGCCTCTGACAAGGAGCAGAAGATGACCCTCCTCGAGGGCATCCGTCTCTACCCCAAGGCCATTGGCTGGAGTCTGCTCATCTCGACCTGCATCGTCATGGAGGGGTAAGTCACCGCTTCCACTTGCGGGCAATGCTGCTCCAGCGCGATGCCCAGCGCAACGCCGTACTCACCTCCCTCTCCAGATATGACGTGTCTCTCGTCTCAAACTTCTTTGCCTTCCCCCAGTTCAACCAAAAGTACGGCGATCTCCAGCCCGACGGCTCCTACGAGCTCTCTGCCGCTTGGCAGTCCGGTCTGACCAACGGCGTGACGTGCGGCGAAATCATTGGCCTCTTCATTAACGGCTGGCTGTCCGAGAAGATCGGCTACCGCTGGACCGTCATCGGCTCGCTCGTCTGGTTGTCTGGCGTCGTTGCCATCTTCTTCACCGCCCAAAATGTCCAGACCCTGCTTGTCGCAGAGATCCTCGCAGGTCTGCCTTGGGGTGTCTTCCAGACTCTGACCATCACCTACGCTGCAGAGGTGTGCCCCATTGCCCTTCGTGGCCACTTGACCACCTACGTCAACTTTTGCTGTTAGTCTCGTTCGCCCCTCGTTGTGTAGCATCCTCCCCAGACCACCGCTGACAATCGACTCCAGGGGGCCTCGGCCAGCTCATCGGAATCGGCGTGATCCGTGCCCATATCGACGTCCAGTCCGAATGGGCGTACCGTATCCCGTACGCCCTCCAGTGGATGTGGCCCGTCCCCCTGATAATCGGTGTCTACTTTGCGCCCGAGTCGCCCTGGTGGCTGGTGCGCAAGGGTCGCCTCGAAGACGCAAAGCGCTCCCTTGTTCGTCTGACCAGTGCGAAATCCGCCGACCAGTTTGACCCTGACGAGACTGTCGCCATGATGGTGCACACGGCTGCTCTTGAGGAAAAGATCACCGCCGGCGCCCGCTACATCGACTGCTTCAAGGGCATCGACCTGCGCAGGACCGAGATTGTGTGCATGGTGTGGGCCATCCAAAACCTCAGCGGCAACTCCTTCTCCAACTACTCCACCTACTTCCTTGTGCAGGCCGGTCTTTCGGTGGAGCACTCGTACAGCTTCGCCATGGGCCAGTACGCCATCAATATGGTCGGCGTCTTCGGCGCCTGGGCCCTGATGGCCTGGGGTGTCGGTCGCAGGCGTCTGTATCTCGTCGGTCTTGTTGGTCTCTTCACCATGCTGCTCATCATGGGCTTCCTTGGTCTGGTGCCCGATTCCAACCGGGACGCCGGCGCCCTGGCCACGGGAAGCATGATGCTAGTGTGGGCCGCGGTGTACCAGTTGACCGTCGGAACCGTCGCCTACTCGCTTGTCGCCGAGCTGCCCTCGCGTCGTCTGCAGATCAAGACTGTCGTGCTCGGTCGCAACCTCTAGTAAGTCCAGAAGGAATGAGTCGTCGAGGCTGAATCTGACCGTATCGCAGCAACATTGTCGGAATCGTGACCAACATCCTGACTCCTCGCATGCTGAACCCCACGGCATGGAACTGGCAAAACTTTGCCGGCTTCTTCTGGGTATGCCATCGCAAATTTCCCTCTCGAGAAACATGTGCTGACAGGTTTCCCCGCAGGCTGGATCTTGCTTCCTCTGCATCGTGTACACCTTCTTCCGCCTGCCCGAGCCCCGCGGTCGCACCTTCGCCGAGCTGGACGTGCTGTTTGAGCACGGCATTGCCGCCCGCAAGTTCGAGTCGACACACGTGGATGTCTGGCAGGAAGAGGTCGACGGCCATGGTGTGATGAACAGCTACCAGGAGAAGGTTGCCGCGGGCCACGCCAACGAGAAGGCGTAGGAGGAGGTCGGAAGTCGGAAGGGTCGGTCCCTAGCGTTGCATTCGGGTTGTTGGAAGATGTGCCTTGTACCGAATGATGATCCATGACTCTGCAGTCACTTCAAGATTCTTGGCGTAACATCGTGGGAGGGGTAATGGAAAAGAAAGTTGGAGAATGTGTTGGACCATCATGTAGCCTGTCGTAATTGAACGCCATACAGCGAAGCAGAAGCTTGGACCAGCCTCGTCATGTTGTGTGTAGTGATCGTGATGGTGTTGCGGAAGCCCGAGGGTACGGGATCAACCACACCGATCGCCGTTGGCAGATGGGACGGAAAAGAGCCACGAGACGCCAGTCATGTGTGTAGAAGCAAAAAGGAAGAATGAGGAGTGTGAAGGAAAAAAGTCTGTTGGCTGGCCGGATCAGCACCACGGAGGAAGCAGCAGCGGCGTGCGAGGGAGTGGGACGCCGGTGGGCGCATGGTTTGATGAGGTGGACGAAGGGGGTAATATTCGCCGAGGAAGGACAGCTGGTCGGGAATTCAGTCTGTTTTCGTGTATTGACACCAAATTTGGTGTAGGTCACATGACCTCGGACATTTGGTCCTGACCCACCCCTCGCGAATTCAAGCCCTTCTGACCAAATCAAGTCTCCCCCGCCGAAGTGATACCCCCGGGTTTTCGCCGAAACACCAGAAACATTGGGACCCTTCGCACACGATGCTGCTCTAGGCCACTTTTCCCCTCCCGCCCCTCCACCGTCATTCTCTGTTCCTCAAATTACGTCTGCCCTGGCTTCTCGCCCACAGATCCCCCGATGCGGCGCCTCCCGTCGAACTTTCCCCTCGATGAGGAAATCCGGCGATGGAGGGATGGAGAGCCACTCAGCACGGCGCTTTTGGTCACACGGCAGGACAAAGTTCCAGAATTATGCCCACCGCGGGGGCAACGCCGCACCGCTCAAGTGAGAAACAGAGTTCCAACGATGACGGGGCCTGGACGACGCCAGAGTTGGCAACATTCTCCGGATCGTCTCATTGACCCGTATTTTCGGACGGGTGTTGAAGAGGTTTAAAGATCGAGTGGTCTTCTCTTAGCTGGACGACTTTGCCATCATCATCAACGAACATCTTGCTCTTTTACATCTGCGTCTTGCATCTCACAAGTGTACAGACACTAATATCAGCAACACCATTCCACACATCACCACTCCCACTTCCATATCACCACTTCTTCACACAATGGTCGCCACCGCCCCGGCCTTCTTCCAGGCCACGCCTGTCGACGGCCACGCCCTCGAGCAAATGGAGGATGCCATCGAGCACGTCAACGTCGTCAAGGGCAAGCCTCCCGCAACCACTCCCACTCCCACAAAGGACGAGGACTACTCCGGCGCCTCCAAGTTCGACGAGGACAAGGACAAGACCACCTTCCGGCAGTACGAAGACGCCTGCGACCGCGTCAAGACCTTCTACGCCGAACAGCACGCCAAGCAGACAATGGACTACAACATTGCCGCCCGCAAAAAGTTCGCCATCGACCTCTCCGAGAACCCAACCGTCCCGCCCCGCGACGTCATGACAATCTGGCAAGCCATGGAGAAGCTCAACACCCTCGTCGACGACTCGGACCCCGACACGGAACTCTCCCAGATCCAGCACCTCCTCCAAACCGCCGAGGCCATGCGTCGCGACGGCAAGCCCCGCTGGATGCAGCTCACCGGCCTCATCCACGACCTCGGCAAGCTTCTCTATTTCTACGGCGCCGAGGGCCAGTGGGATGTTGTTGGTGACACATTCCCCGTCGGCTGCGCCTTTTCCGAGAAGAACATTCTCCCCTCCACCTTTGCCGCCAACCCGGACGCCACACACCCGGTCTACAGCACCCCCAACGGCATCTACGAGCCCGGCTGCGGCATTGAGAATTTGATGATCAGCTGGGGCCACGACGAGTACATGTACCAGGTCTGCAAGGAGCAGAGCACCCTCCCGCGCGAGGCGCTCGCCATGATCCGCTACCACTCCTTCTACCCCTGGCACCGCGAGGGCGCCTACCGCGAGTTTATGTGCGAGGGAGACGAGGTTCTGCTTCAGGCTGCTCTGGCGTTCAACCCGTATGATTTGTACTCCAAGAGCGACGATGCCCCGTCGGTGGAGGAGCTGAAGCCGTACTACATGGAGTTGATTGATGAGTACTTCCCTGAGAAGAACATCAAGTGGTAGACGACACAGAGTGAAAGGGAGTTGAAAAAAGGGGAACCTATCGGGACGCAGCGTTGAATTTTTTTTTTTGTTTCCTCTTGTCGCCATACAACCATATATGATAGACCAAGCATGATAATCTTTCCTCATTGCCTCTGCTTCCTGCTGTCGTGTCACCCACCCGCCATCTCACCGCCGGGACCACGCCGGCGTTCATCTCTGGGCCATCGTCCCGGTCATTGGTTGCCGGCGCCGTCATCCCATGTCCCCGGGTTCAAAGTCCTGCGGCTGTCCGCCGGGGATGTCTGGCACGCCGGCCGGACGCTTGTCCCGGGTCCCTGCGAAGGGGCAGACGTGCTGGCAGCCTCTGCTTGCTATTTCTGGCCGGCCGGCAAGTCCGCAAAGGGCCGCGATAGGGCCTCCCGTGCCGTTTGTTGGTGATGTTCGCTTCATGAGGCCTACCATCAGGGTTGACCGTCACACGAAGAGCATGGGAGAAGATGGTGTAGTGAAGTATAAAGACTGAACATCTGTTCCTCCTCGAAGCCATGATGTATCCTCGCCTTCACTAATCTGTACATTCCTTATTTCTTCTCCGCCATGTTCAAATTGGCCATCTCCTCCATGTCCCTCGGCCGCGGCTGGGCCGGCCACACCCTCGAACGCCGTCTCGACGTCGCTGCCAAACACGGCTACCGCGGCATCGAGCTCTGGTACGAGGACCTCAGCGACGTCGCGGCTCGTCACCGGGGCGGTGCAACCTCCGCCGCCGCTCTCCTCGCAGCAGCAGCCTACATTCGCGCCCTCTGCACCGCCCGTCGTCTCCGCGTCGTCTGCCTCCAGCCTTTCCAGCACTACGAAGGTCTCCTCGACCGAGACCTCCACGAACGTCGTGTCGATGAGATGGCTCTCTGGATGACCCTCGCCGCTGTTCTGGGCACCGACCTCGTCCATATCGCCAGTAACGTCCTACCCGCCGCAGAAGTCTCGCCCGATCTGGCCCTACATGTCGAGGACCTTCAGCTTCTTGCCGACTTGGGCGCCGCTCGCGATCCTCCTATCCGGCTCTCCTACGAGGCCCTTGCCTGGGGCACGAGGGTTGATACCTGGGAACAGAGCTGGGACATGGTCCTGCACGTGGACAGAGCCAACTTTGGCCTTTGTCTGGATACCTTCAACATCGCAGGCCGTATCTTTGCCGACCCAACAACTCGCTCAGGACGGGTGCTCGAAGACATCGACGGCGAGGCGGTCTCTAGGTCCATGGCAAGACTCGTTGCTTCTGTCGATGTCTCGAGGGTCTTTTTCGTTCAAGTCGTCGATGCCGAGCGTCTTCGAGAGCCGCTCGTCCCAGGTCACGCGTTCCATGACCCAGCTCTGCCGGCAAGGATGAGCTGGTCGAGGAACTGTCGGCTTTTCTATGGAGAACACTCGAGGGGTGCGTACCTCCCTGTGCGGCTGATTGCTGCTGCAATCTTTGGCGGTCTGGGCTTTGAAGGATGGGTGAGCTTGGAGTTGTTCAACCGGCGCATGGGTGATCGCGATCGCGAGGTGCCCGAGGAGTTGGGACGGAGGGGGGCTATCTCATGGGTTAAGCTGGTCAAGGACTTGGAGTTACGGGTGGATGGAGAGTAGGGACATGATGATGTTGAGGTTTCAATATTGCGATGCATAGAGGTCGATTTTGGTTTGAATTTGATTCCAGATGCCAAATGATGATGCTTGTTTTGTTGTGCTTATTTGAAAGATGCGACTCCTTTGCCAAGTGATGCTCAACCCCATTGCAAACCACTCCCTCCCCTGAGGCCTTCACACCCTAGATAGTAAGAAGACTGTCCACATCATGACCATCCATCTGCCTCCCATCAGGATCATAATACCGCACACTCCACGGACTCAGCTTCGCCTGCGGCCAAAATGGCGGGGGTCGCCGTGCCTCCTCTTCATCCGCCGGCCTCTCCCGTTGAATCAGCGGTGTCCGTTCTCCCTTTTTGGCCTTCCTCTGAGCCTCGACCTCCGCAAGAATCCTCTGCTCGCGTCGGGTACGCTTCCTCGTGAAGGCGTCGGGGCGAAGTGCGTCGAGGACGAAGAATGCGATGATGAGGAAGAAAACGACGAAGAAGGCGACGGTCAGGAGGCATCGGCTTAGTTCGGGGGGCGGTCCGTTGTTATGAGTCGGACGGTGGGAGGCGAGAGTTTGAGAGATGGTGTCGGGGTCGGGTTCGATCATGTTGGTGTTTTTGTCTGATGATCTTGAGGCTTGTGATGTGTTGATGCCGAGACGAAATGCAATACCCGGAGATGTCAGTGTCTGAAATGCCTTGTCTGAACCGAATACCAGTGGTAGAAAGAATCGAAAGATCTCGAAACAGAAAAGTTCAAACCATCCTCTCATTAAATACAATCTCCATCAAACTTCAAACTTCAACGCCTTCACAGGCAGAAACAATCCACAAGGCACCTCAATCACATCACCCCTTACTCCTCCTTCTTCTCCGCCCTCGCCCGTCTCGCCGCCTCCCTCTGCTCATACGCCTCGGGGTCGTTAAACTCGCGATAAATGCTGAAAACACGGTACGCGAGCGCCAGCAGCGTCAACCCCGTCGCCACAAACATGAAGCGCACAACCCAAAAACCCAACTGCTCCGACATGTCGCGCACGAGAGCTTCAATCGCCGTCTCCTGGCGCGTCGCGGCTTTGGCCTGCGCTAGCGTCTCGTCGAATTGCGATTTGTCCATTGTGGTGGCGATGGCGTGGATTGTGCGTGTGTGGCGGTTTGAAGAGTATGCTGGAATGGCGTTAGTGGGCCTGCTTGTCATATTTGAGGCTGTGACATACCCAGATTGTTGTGTGTATGTGGAATGGTGATGGATGTTGATAGATGAAGTCGTCGGTGATGATGACAGTCCTCGCAACGTCTGCGTCTGCGCTGCTTGGCGACCCGCGTCTCCAACCTGCTTTTGTGTGGAACCCAGGCCGCCGAGGAACTCAAGTCTGGGGCGACGTGGCCTGGTCAATCGATCCTTGGAGCCCGGCGGCCCTGAGTGCCGCCGAGCCCTCGGCATCCCGGGCCTATCAGCCTGTTGGGGGAGAAACACAAACACATGTACCGAAGGGCAACCAGTCATCACGCTGCTCACTGCTCGCTCACTGCTCGTTCCTCGTAAAAAGCCATGCTCATCCCTAGCTACTCACACACATCGCCTAATGCGACTGACAAACATTTGCTGGGGGCCATGCCCTCTCCCGGGCTTGGCTTGGGGGTGATGTCCTCCCGTCCCGTCGTCTCTAATCCCGACGCCAGAAGTGCAAACAGTACAATGAATTTCAGCAAGACCCCCTGGTCTTTAACTGATCCTCGGCGTGCCGCCGACCCGGTCCATCGTGTCCGCCGTCGCCGCGCTCGCTACGCTGTCGCTCCTGTTCCGCTCCGCTCCGGAGGCCATACCGTCGATGCCGAGCGCGACCTCGCCGACGCGTCGCAGGACCAGCAGAAGCGCCCCCCGCAGCTCCGGCGAGAGGTCCTTGGCCAGCAGTTCCACGACCATGGGGTAAAACTCCTTGACGTGTCCAACAAACGCCGCCTCGGGGAAGGCCGCGTAGCCCTCGAGCACGTCGACCACCACGGGCCGCCACGCCACAATGTTGCGGTGCTGGCTGTCCTCCTCGAGACTGACGAAGTTGCCGATGATGTCCTTGCACAGCGGCACCAACGCCTTTTCAATGTCCGATCGCGCCGCCGCTCGCTCCTCCGAATTGTCGGCGTACATGCGGAACAAGATGGCCACGTATGTAGCCGCAGCGCCAGACTCCTGCTTGAGCAGGTTAGGCGCTTGCTTCATGAATCCCTCGCGCCACAGCCGCATGCGCAGCTCCTTGTCAGCGTTGAAACGGCGCGCAAACAGGTACGACTGCTTCAGCAGCGCCATAAGCCGCAGCAGCTCTGTCGACGGGATCTCCGCGTATACGTTTTCGTTGCTGAAGAGCTCGTTGACCGTCTCGATCATGAGAAGCTGCAGCACACACTTCGAAATGATTCGGTTGAAGTACTTGCGTCGGGTCGCAGTCACCACCACCGGCTGCTGCTGCAGGTTAGAAGACGGCTTGAACTCCTCGAGCGGTCCATTGCCTGTAGGAGTCCGCTCCTCGTCATCGTGCCGGGCGTCGGAAGTGGTAATAATTGACGCCGTCTCGGCATCGGTGCCGTTCTTGTCGGTGCCGTTGATCTTGAGCGACTTTTCGTTGACAGGCTCCTCGGCCGTCGGGCTCAGCGGGGCAGAGAAGCCGAAGCCCTTCGAAGGCAGGTCCAGCGATGCCGTCGAGTTGATCGTCGTGGCCGCAAAGAGCTCGCGCGCCTCAGTAGTGGCGAAAAGCTGGCAGAACGCCCCGACAATCTTGGCCCAGTGCTCTGGTGTGAACTTGGTCACGTTCTTCAGGATCAGCTGCTGCAGGCAGTTGCTGCCAATCCGCGAGATGGTGTCGTTCTCCTGGCAGATGCAGAGCGCCAGCAGCTCCAAGAACCGGTCCAGCATGCATTCGAGGGCGTCAAAGTAGTGCGTGAAGAGGGTGATCATGTTGCGCAGCGCCTGGATCATCGTCGTCGACAACCACACTGAGAGCTCTTCGTGGTTCAGAGTGCTGGACAGACCGGGGCCTGACCGCAGCACCATGAAGATCGGGTACAGCTGCTGTCGCCAGAGAATGTCCCAAAAGTCGGGTGGGAATTCGCCGCCGTATTTGAGCAGCGCCTCGAAGAAGTACTCGAGCGCGTTGGACCGCACCTCGAGGTCCTCGCCCGTCATCAGCACATCGTGGAACGCAAAGAGGACGGGGAACCAATAGCCCTCCTCGACCGTCGTCTTGTTCTGCTTGCGCTGGAGGGCATCCGGGCCCTTGGCCGCCTGCTCCTTGTCGTGGGTGCCGTCGTGCGACAGCGGGCATTCTGGTGTCTTGAGCATCTTGGGAATCAGCGACTTGAGCGTCTCCAGCGCTTGGAGACTCTTCTTCTGGAACCGCATGTTCTTCGAAAACTCAGTCAGGCAGACGATGAGGTCGGTGAAGGCGCCCTGCGATATAACGACGCCAAACTTGGTCTTGTACACCTGACTGACGTTCTCGTACGCCAGGTTGACAATGGCCTCGTGAGGCTCACGTGCCGCCACCGTGAAGACGCCAAACATGGTCCTCCAGCCCGACTTGATCTTGTCGCCACGTGCCTGGATCATCTGAATGAGACACCGCAGCACCATGTCCTTGACCGGGATCGTGCGGGCGTTGGAAAGAATGTGCTCAAACGGCTTGAGGAAGTCCTTCTGGAACTTGAATCCTGGAAGCTCCTCAATGTCCAGGAAGTTCATCGACAGCTGGCGCAGAGCGTCAAGCGCGAAGAAGACAATGTTTATGTTGTTGTGGCAGCCCACACGGTTGAAGTGCTCGCCCATGACTTCCCAGATGCGCGTCCACTCGAAACGCACACGCTTCATATTGTAGTACGCAATCTCGACAATCTTCTGCAGACTGTACGTGCGCGGCGAGTCGTTGGACCCGGACACCCTGATCTCGTCCCAGCTCACCTCCGTCAGCGCCTGCGTGAAGAAGACAATAGCATCGCCGTCGAGGTTGGCCGTGTTGGCAAAGATGCGGTCGACCGCCTTGACAAGCTCATCCGAGCGCGCCTCTTGAGCGATGGCAGCGGAGAAGCCCTGGGGTCCCGTGTTGGAGCGAGGCCTGGTTGATCTCTTCGACTGTGTCGACTTGCGAGAGTCGCCCGTGTTCTGGCGCTCGAACCGCGCGTTGGCCACGTCGGGGATTGCGTTTTCGTCGGCACCCCCAGAGATGAGCTGCAGCCGATCCAGCTGGCTGATGCACATGAGGACGTCCTTCCAAGACGACCGAAGGGTGTTGCCGTCAGTCTGGCCGAGCTCCAGAAGAACCTTGAGAGACTCGACGTGCTTGGCGAGCATGTCCTGGGGGTTGTTGAGGTTTGTCGTGTTGCGCAAGGCGGACACAAACGCCTCGCGGGGCGTTGCCAGGTCAAAGGTGCAAGCAATCTTGGTGGCGAGTCTCATGCCTTCGAGGCACAGCTTGTTGACAACGATATTGTGCGCTTTTTGCATCTGGCTCGACAGCGCCGAGAAGTAGGACATCCACGTAACGTCAAACATGGGGCCGATGTGCTGATAGGAGGTGGCCGGGATGAAGCGGACACCTGCGCGGGCCGCGTTGCGGCGCTGTGTCTTGAGGAGGTTCTTGAACAGCTGCTCAGATCTCGAGGCAATCTCGACCGCCTGCTGGAGGTAGGCCTCGCGCTGCAAGTCCCTGCCCATGTTGGAGAAGGCCTGGCCCAGCCCAGCTGCGAGTCCAGTAGACTGAGCAGGGAGGTTGCCGGCCGCGGCCGCAGCGTCCTGCTCACTCTTGAGAACAATCTCGTTGCCCTCAATCTCGTCGTAGATGGCAACAAGGTACTCGTCGGGAAGATCGGCGCTATCGTTGATACCGCGGTTGTTCTTGATGAAATCCTCTCGGGTCATGCGCCGGGCAATCTTGGAGCTGTGCAGATCCGTGTTCAGCATGACAACGGAGTACGCCAGCACGTAAGCCGTGTCGGCATTGGCAAAGGCGTTGGGGTTTCCCATGACATATCGGTTGGCAAACTTGAGCATGAATCTGTCAATCTTCTGCGCCTCACCAGGCAGACGGAATGACTGCAGGAACGTGCGAAGAGCATCGACGAAGCGCTTCTTGGTAAACTCCATTGCGTCGACAAAGGCGTGCATGATTTCGATGTTCTTGGGCTCGCCCTCGCCGAGGTACTCGCCAATCTGGGTCTTGTCGAGGCGATCCTCCCTGAGGAGGAAGCGGGCAATGTCTTCGGGGGCGTCGCTGGGGATGAATCCCTCCTTGATGAGCAGGGCAATGCCCCTCTTGGGCTTGAAGTTGAACTGCCTGACGGCATTGTCGAGCGCCGTCTTCTTGGCCTTGGCCTTTTCCAGGTGCGCGGGGTCATCCTCCATGATTGGCGTCGATGGGATGGTGGGCGTGTCAAATCGAGATGAGCTCTCGGTAAAGCTGGGATCGATGGAGGGGCGCATGTCCTCGGACACCCTCGTTCCATCGTCGGCTTCGGGAGGGCGGAGGCCCGTGTTCTGATCAGTCCTGACAGACGCACTCCAGTTGACCATGGACCGCAGCGACTCAACCAGCGCATCCAGGGAGATGCGCTTGATGACGTACTCCTTGGGAACTTCAAGCTCGCTTTCCGGAGGAGGGACAATCTGAGCCACAGAAAGGGGAGGGGGCAGGATCGGTCGGAGCTGCCAATCCGCGCCGGACGGCTGTCGTGCCGCCTTTTCCTCATACTGCTGTTCCTGCGCAGGGGTGATGGCTACCGCGGCTGTCGAAAACTTGGAGAGGTCCTCGATGATGGTCTGGAAAAGGTTGTCCACGTTGCCGGCGCAGTCGTAGTTGAGGTAAATTTCCACCAGTCCTCTCGAGTCGGCACAGAACCTGTTGAGGATGTTGATAACAGAGACCTTTTGCGAGATGGGTGCCGTCTTTCGGGCCAAAACAGCCAAGTAAATCTCGTTCAAGAAGACGGCAATCTCGAGCTGCGGGGGTTAGCATTGCTTCGTCAGACGATCACCAGAAAGACTGACCTTGAACTGCTCCCTCATGTACTTGAGGATGAGCCAGAAGATCTCACTGCACACGTCGAAGATGCGGTCTACCGAGCTGGCGCCGTTTCGCGTGATGCTGAGACAGATGTAGTACTTGATCGCTTGCATAAAGGTCGTGACCTCGTTCGTCTTGGTGTTTTGAATGGTACACAGAGGAGAAGTGAAGACGCTGATGTGATTATTGAGGAGGGTGTGGATGAGGTGGAGGGAGATGAGCTTGGATCGCATGGGCTGGCCACGAAGATCGTACAGCTGCGCCGGCGGCAGGACCTTTGTGGAGAGGTTGCAGAAGGACCGGAAGACAAGGTATGCGTCCCTGATGTAGACCTCGTCCTCAGCATCGAGGTCCTCCGAGTTCTCATCGTGTCCAAGGCCCGGCGAGGATGCCTGCGAGTGTTGCAACGCAGTGCGGTGCATGCCGTTGCTGGGCTTGATCTGGGTTACCCTCGTAGGGCCCTCAGCCAGAGCCGAGTCGTCGAAGCTCTTTCGGTTCTCAAGGTCCTTCAATGTGAGCTTGCCATTGCCGTCCGTCTTGGGTGGCTCGACGTCCGGCGTCGCGGCGGCATCCGCCTCGTCTTCCTCATCGCCATTCTCCTCAGCATCGGGGGCGACGCTGGCGGCACCGTTGACAGAGTCGGTCTGGTCGGCAGGGTCGAAGGTGATGTTGCTCGACATCTGCATCTTGGATAGGTTCAGTCTCAACTCCTTCATGTGCAGCCGCGTCTTGACCCTCTCAAAGACGGTGCCGACCATCTGTGCCAGGGTTCCCTGGGCCATTTGCTGGTTGGCGGTGCTGCGCGAAAGCAGGAAGACGTTATAGACCTGGCGAACGGCCTTGAGCAGGCCGGCGCCGTGGACGACAATCTTGTCATTGAGAACGGCGGCCAACAGCGACTTGACAATCTGCAGCTGGATCTCCACAGGGGTCGTCTCGCCCTGGAAGCAGTCACATATCGTGTCGATGCATCGTTCGATCAGGGGCGGCGGAGGGTTCTCGGACTCGGCGGTTGCGGGCGGAGTGGCCGTCGCAAAGTGGGAGTACGAGATGAGCTTGCCGATGCAGTCGAGGGCACTTGTGATGAGCTGGGGGTATCCCGTCTTTGTTGCGAGGTGTAGCGGCGCAAAGACAATCTCGGGATCTGGCTGCTGGGTTTCGTCCTCCTTGATGTGGGCGAGTGTCTTTTGGAGGGACTCGGTGAGTTGCTTGTGTCTTTGAGCATCCTTGGAGGCCGCGATGGCCTCCAGGGACGACACAAGAAACTTGATGGAGCTCATGGGCACGCACTGGGCGGCCAATGTGCCATTCGGGGGAAAAGGTTCGTCGGTTCGGGATGGGCGGGAGCTTCAAGAGCAAGGGGGTGGGTTTGTCGGATGCGCGGTCGTCCTCAGTTGGACTCGGCGGGCATTGGGAAGGGAATCGTTGTCGGAGGACAAGTTCGGAAGATCCGGGGGTATCGCGTCAGGAAAGGAGAGTTCAGATGCCAGGTTTCTGTGGCTTCCAGAAAGGAGTGGTTGATCAAAGAGAGACCCCTGGCGTGGATGATGGATGCTGGCACGGACTTGGGATCGAGGCAGCAACCTAAAATGATTCCACGGGCCAGCTTGCAGCAGTTTGAAGGACGGGAAAGTAGAGCTCCCGCCCGCAGGGGACACGACGCTAGGGTCCGTGCGCTGGCCTTTGTCCTTCTCGGGGTCACGGTGTTCACGATAAGCGGGAGGGCGATAAGAAAATGAGCCCCGGTAAAGGCTTACACCGGTTAAGAGGGTGGACGGGATGAACAGGGCTGATTTGGACACCCAACAAGGGGCTCGTCAATAGTCTCGAGTCTCCAGTGTTGGATGTAATCAGTCAATCCAATTAATCCGAAGCCTCCCTGATAGCATTGGCAAACGCGTCTTGAGTTCAAGGACACAATGTCGTGTCGTGAGAGACAAAGGGGTGGGTCAGACGGGCCAGGCCTCCCCAAGACACTTTTCCGTGGACCACCAAGACCAGCCCGTCCAGCGCCGTCCAGGGGCGACTTGGCCTTAAAGTGCACCCGAAGGGATTGACCGGGCACTCTCCGATTATATCCGACGAAAACCCGCCCAAGCGTGCAACGTCCCGCGAATTTGTCGGGGCGACCTAGCCCCCAAATAGGCATAGCGCCTCAAGCTTCCATCGGACAACGGAGCTCAACGCAAAAAATCCCAAGCCCCAACTTCACCTTCCGCCCTCTGCGAGACCATCTCGAGAATAATCCCGCGTCGCCCTCCTCCCTTTCTCCCAATCCCACCTCCTCCAACCCGCCCTCAATTGCTTTCGGCCATCTCGACCGAAGCAGACGACTTGCCAACCAGGGGCTTCGCATCACCATCTTTCGCCTCTCGCGCCATCGCCGCCCGACGCCTCCGCCCGGAAACATCATCACCTTGCATCCACCACACACATCACAATGATCTCCACCGTCCTCCGGAGGCGCGCTCTGCCCGCCGGCCTGCTTCGCAATGGCCTCTCCAACCAGATCATCCGCTGCTACGCCAGCTACCCTCCTCACACCGTCATCAAGATGCCCGCGCTGTCCCCGACCATGACCGCTGGCGGCCTTGGTGCCTGGCAGAAGAAGGCCGGCGACTCCATCGCCCCCGGTGATGTTCTCGTCGAGGTCGAGACCGACAAGGCCCAGATGGACTTTGAGTTCCAGGAGGAGGGTGTTATTGCCAAGATCCTGAAGGAGGCTGGCGAGAAGGATGTCGCCGTCGGTAACGTGAGTCTTTTCCTCCCTTTGCGATAAGCCTCCGTGCCTCCCATGCGCCATGCTGACAAGCCTTGTTACAGCCCATTGCTGTTCTCGTCGAGGAGGGCACCGATATCAGCGCCTTTGCCAACTTCACCGTCGAGGATGCTGGTGGCAACGCCTCGGATGCCGCCGCGCCCAAGGAGACCAAGTCCGAGTCCGCCCCTCAGTCCGCCCCCGAGCCCGCTCCCGAGCCTGAGACTTCCGGCTACTCGACCGGCCCCATTGAGCCCTCCCTGAACCGCGAGCCCAACGCTTTCCCTGCCGCCGTCAGGCTCGCCAGGGAGAACGGCATCAAGGTGTCCAGCGTCAAGGGCACCGGCAAGGGCGGCAAGATCACCGAGGAGGATGTCAAGAAGGCCATCTCCTCCCCGGCCACCGCCGCTCCCGGCTCCACCTACGAGGACATCCCCATCTCCGGCATGCGCAAGACCATTGCCAACCGCCTCCAGGAGTCTGTCCAGCAGAACCCCCACTTCTTCGTCACCAGCAGCATCTCCGTCTCCAAGCTTCTCAAGCTGAGGGCCGCCCTGAACGCCTCCTCGGACGGCAAGTACAAGCTGTCGGTCAACGACTTCCTTATCAAGGGTATCGCCGCTGCCGCCAAGAAGGTTCCCCAGGCCAACTCCAGCTGGCGCGGTGATGTCATCCGCCAGAGCAGCACCGTCGACATCTCCGTCGCCGTCTCGACCCCCACCGGCCTCATCACCCCCATCGTCACCGGCGTCGAGGCCCGTGGTCTCGAGTCCATTTCCTCCCAGGTCAAGTCGCTGGCCAAGCTCGCCCGCGACAGCAAGCTCAAGCCCGAGCAGTACCAGGGCGGCACCATCTCCATCTCCAACATGGGCATGAACGACGCCGTCGACAACTTCACCGCCATCATCAACCCTCCCCAGGCCACCATCCTCGCCATCGGCACCACCAAGAAGGTTGCCGTCCCCGTCGAGAACGCCGACGGCACCACCGGCTTCGAGTGGGACGAGCAGATCAAGATCACTGGCAGCTTCGACCACAAGGTCGTCGACGGCGCTGTCGGCGCCGAGTTCCTCAAGGAGCTCAAGACGGTCCTCGAGAACCCCCTGCAGCTCCTGCTGTAAGGTGGTGGCCTTGACACCCAAAGTGTTGTTGCGAGAAAGAAATGGAGAGACAAGTGGGCGCCTCCGGCGTGAGGCGGTTTAGACATCCCGGCCGGCCGATGCCTGGGGCGCGGATGCCAGCGGAGGAAACACACGACTTGCCGCAGAGATGCCGCAGACGCGCGACGAAAGCCTTCTTCCAGGCTTGGGGGACACGGCCACACACCATCCGGGTCCCGTGTACAGTGAGCTCATGATTAATTCCGCGGAAGAGGTTGCTGTCTTGTACATTGGTTTTCCTTATTTCCCCCTTCACCTAGAATACAAGCAGTTGCCTTTTCAGTATGCTCAAGTGGTTCTTTGCATGGTTGCTGCATGTGGTTCGAAGAAGTGCTCACGGCGTACTGGTCTCCGTTCTGACTCGTATAGGGCTGGAGGTTATTCACGAGAGGACTTCGAGACTTCGAGAGGAACTTGACAATTGCGACTGCTAAACGTCCGTCTCTTGGAACAATTTGAACCTCACCACATGCAGCAATCTCGACGTCAGGATGGAACATGATGATTTCATGGTTATGAGAGGGGCAGTCTCCGGCTCGAGAACTGTTTCTGACGATCACCCCCTCCACTTTTTCGCCCAACCGAGGATGAGAGACGAGTGGGCTCTTTCCAGGCCTTCGCTTAGAGGGTGAATCTCCATTCATTGGACCCCTTCCTCGCATGCCAGTTAAGCAGCAGATACTGGGCATTGGCGAAAATGGCAGCAGCAACAGCCACAACTGTCATGGCCACGATGACCGTCCAGCCACGGGGATAGTACGGCGGCGTGTCCTCTGATCGGAAGAATTGACCGCCAATGACACCGGCCAGGTTGGCCCCCATGATATGAATGGCCATCGTGATGGAGCGTTCGGCCTGTGTCTGGCAGTTCATCGCCAGCCAGGACCCATGCAGCGGATCTACGATGAGGCACAAGTTGGTCAGGACATATTTGCCTCGGTCCGGGTTTTCAGTGAATACTTACGGAGTGTTGGCTTGAAAAGGTTCATGACTGTGAGAAGGGAGAACCGGGTGATCCTGTTGTCGTCGTAAATCGTCATTCGATTGGCGATCCGGAACCATATTAATATAACGGGACAGGGAATGAACAGTTCGGAGAATAATCAAAATGGGCACTTACCGTAAAAGCAAGTCCGCAGAACATTCCCACCAGCATCAATGGGCCGCGTGACTTGGCGATATCGCTGCGGATGGTCAGTTCAATACGCCTCGTCGCGTTCCTTGACAGGCGTGGCTTACGAGACATATCCGAAGCCCAGGCTACCGAAAATGGCACACCAAGCGCTAATCGTCCCCATGGCGTTGGCTTCCAGGGGATCAAAGCCCATGCCGACGATGAGAAGCGGCCCATAGGAGCCGAGGGCCTGAGCTGGGGAAAGATAGCACAGTGTAATGATGACGTGAGGGATCAGTCTCCAGTTGGTGAGCTGTGGCTATTGTTAGTCGTGGAGTGCCCAGAGCATAGGGTAGGGGGCAAGGAAGTGGTCGAAACGTACCGTCTGGAACAGTTCTCCGCGCGTGACATTTCTGTCGGCCTGGGCGGCCTTTGTTTTGTCGTCTGCGATGATCCTCTGGCGGAGGATGTATTTCTGGCGTTCATCGAAATAGCTGAAGCCCATGATGGAGACGGGATTCGAAGGATCTTTTGGGAAGATCAAGATGAAAATCAGGCCACAAGTGAATGCGATCAAGCCCTCAATCTGTTTTCGAATTAGTTTCAACTTGTACTGCGGGAGTTGAAGCATCATGTAGCGCGTGACACTCACGACAAAAAGCCACTGCCAACCGGCAAAGCCTGCTCGGCCATCCAAGTGGCGTAATCTAGGTCCATCCAATCAGTACAGGCCAAAACTAGAGCCCTCTCGAGGAGTAGAAAGGGGGCTTAGGATAGAAGGCATCGCTGTCATACATTCCGTATGCAAAAAGGCCACCGACCGCAGCGCCGGCCATCGCGCCGCAGTAGTGTATGGCGAATCTTTTGCTGGTCTCATATGTCTTGTACCACTTGGTGATAACGAATAAACTTCCGGGGATAAATCCAGACTCGCAAATGCTGTTCAATTCGTTGTCGTTAGCATGAGACGTCACGAGAGAAGGTCGTGCTTACCCGAGGAGGAGCCTGGTCGCCAAGAAAGCACCGAGGCCGTGCTGGAATGCCTGAAACATACCCACGAGTGACCTGGAAGGGGAGTTGGAGGTCAGCTGGGGAAGAGACAGGAGGGGATAAAGAACGGAAGAACACCCACCATGCGATAATTTGACCACCGATCCAGTACGTCGGACCGATTCTGTACAATACGAGGTTGCTGGGGATCTGCAAAAAGTTGGTCAGAGAACGAACTAACACAATGGCTGAGATGCGAACATGCCTCGAAGAGAACAATCCCGGCAGAGAGCAGCTGCTGGCCAATGTTGAACTGATTCTGAGTAATGCCCACATCCTGCATGAAGTTGTCGGTCAAGGCGTTGCCGCTGGACGTGAATATGTGCATCAGTAACATGTCCGGAACGAGGGAAACTTCGAGATTCAGACTCACATGCTGCCGCGGTTCAGCTGTAGACTGAAGTAGCCAAAAGTTAAGATTGGCATAAGCAGAAGATCAATTCTTCAAAGGTTTAGCTTCTGCTCCATTCTGACCGAGGGCCAAGTCGATCAACTCACTTCCTGACAAGCTTCTGCTCTTCTTCCTCCGTCCAGTCTATCACAGTCGTTTCTTGTCCATCGAGATCACTCGAATCGACCGCAGACCCTCTGGAAAGCTCGGTCTTCGGGATCTTTTTGTTGTCTTCTGTCATGACAGCTGTCGACATCTTGCTGTCCACTGGAGGCAGGAAGGAGCGAGGTAGGGGCGTAAAAAAAAACCAAGATGAGGGTCGACTTGGATATGGTCTTGTCTGTCGGTCTTTTGGCGCGCGTGACGGTGGTTTTATGCCAATCGGAGAAGGGCGACATGCCCTTACAGTCCACCGCCTCTCTCGGTCAGAAGCCTTCACCCGTGGATATCACGATAGGAACCCATGCAATGACGAATTCGCAGGCTTGAACAAACCATTCCGTCTAGACTCATCCGAGATGCCAGAATAACGGACTTATACTCCCAAATACTCATATTCACCGCGTGGCACTGTGGTAAGTCCGTGGAAATGTGTGGCCTGGCATATTTTGAGGCTGCTAGGACCCACAATGTCGCTATCCCAGGGTACTATTGCGATGAGCTTGCTGCGCTCAGGGGACAAAACAGCGAATAGGAATGCTCCGATCACGAGGCTTTATCTGGAGGAAGACACTTCAACTGCCGGAGGAGCAAGACGTCGCCAATCACGACATGAGGATCGCGAGCTCGTGTGTCTTTTGGGAAGCTCTGGTATCGCACCAATCGGGTCTGCCAGTTCGCGAGCGCAGCACATTACCAGTACCAGCTGACAACCAAGGTGACACTATTGGTAATTTGGCAGTCTGATGCCTCAAACGCAGATGGGTGCGCGATAGAATCCATAATATTCCATCCTGCGGTTCATATGAGCTTCATGCTGCCCCGTCCGAACGGGTATTAAAGCCCGCCAACTCCGCCAACCTTTGGACTACATCTGAACACCATCGACTCTCTCACACATACATTTCACCATCATCGCAAACAACATGAGTCCCTCGGCCACTGGCGAGGTTGTGGCTAGTACGCCCGCCAAGGTCGTCACCAAGCTGCCGACCCCCCTTCAGCTCTCTGGCGCGCTCGAGGGCTTCGAACAATTCGATGTCACCCCAACTATCGGCCGAGAGTTCCCCAAGGCCAATCTCGTTGAGTGGCTCAACGCACCCAACTCTGACGAGCTGATTCGAGACCTAGGGATCACTGGTAAGCTCAGAAACGCACCTAGAAAAACATGTGTCTCAGTAGCAAAGAAGCTGACGAACGTGACCGCCGCAGTGGCTCAACGTGGAGTCGTCTTCTTCAGGGCTCAAGATGAATTGACCAACGACCTCCAGAAGAAGCTGATCCTGCGTCTGGGCGAGCTGACGGGGCGACCAGCGACGTCTGGTCTTCATATCCACCCTATTCTCAACGATGCACGCGACCTCGGCGGCGAAGACCCCGAGATTAGCACCATCAGCTCCAAGCTGTTCGAAAAGCTCTACAGCAACTTCCAGCAGCAGAACACAAAGAAGCAAAACAGCGCAGGATGGCACAGCGATATTGCCTTTGAGCCGGTGCCCGCCGACTTCAGTTCCCTTCGCCTGGTTGAGTTGCCCAAGTCTGGAGGAGGTGCGTAACCATCATTATTCACGAAGGCTCTTTGCGCAACACGCTGACACGATTGATGCAGACACCCTGTGGGCCTCTGGCTACGAGCTGTATGACCGGATCAGCAAGCCGTTGCAGAAGTTTCTGGAAACCCTGACGGCCTCCTTTGAGCAGCCGGGCTTCCAACAGAGCGCGACCTTGGGTGGCTTCGAGTTGTATGACAAGCCACGCGGGTCGCCTGAGAACGTTGGTACCGAACTGAAGGCGAAGCACCCCGTCGTGCGAACAAACCCAGTAACGGGCTGGAAGAGTCTTTTTCCTATCGGAACTCGTAAGTCGACAAGACCCTAGGGCTAGCAGAAGAAGATCGCCAACTAATACCCTCCGTGTTACAGATGTGCAAAGTATCGACGGTCTGACGGTCGAAGAGAGCAAAAAGCTACTCGATTGGTTCGCTGAGCTTCTGTTCAAGAACCACGAGGTTCAGGTCCGGTTCAAGTGGCTCAACGAGAACGATATTGGTATGTGCCCTCACGATGCTCAGTCCCATTGGCCCCGCTGACAACATCCAGCAATCTGGGACAACCGCAGCACTTTCCACACGGCCACGTATGACCACTATGGACTCGGTGACCGTTCCGGTAACCGGGCTGTGGGTGTGGGCGAGCGCCCTTACCTGGATCCTAACAGCACTTCTCGCAGGGAGGCTCTCGGTACTGCGCTGCAGGGATGAGCAGGGATGATGTCCGAGGGATGCCCACGATACATACCTATGTGTATGCAGCGGACGTTTGACAAGTTGCTCCTGTAGCCAGTTTTGTGGCCAATTTTCACTTCACATGACCGAGATTCGTACAACACCATTGCATTGAACCAGATTTGTGAAACAATCGCCTCTAAACAGTCAAGGCTGCAGATGGACCCGCGGAGCGCAGCGGCCACTGTAGCAGAGACTCGTAACAACTGCCGGCAAGATGCCACTGGACGTCCTGGAGAACGCTGGGTCCCCAGCCCTTTACCCACCATGCGAATGGCTCCGTCAGGTGCACAATGGCGCAAAAGTGCGCGATCAGGACCAGAGCCAGGTGGTCTTTCTGCGATAAGAGGTCGATGAAGGTGTCGGAAAACGTCATGGGCCAAAGGAGGACAACCCGCCACTCGGGCGGTGCAAAGGCCGTCTCGACAGCTTCGTGTATGATGCGGATGAGTCGGTATATCTCCGTCTGCACGATGTCCAAGGGGTTATCGTCACGGGCTGTGGCCACCTTGTGCACTTCCCCAAGGCGGCCCGAGAGACCGTACAGTATTTCACAGACCTTTCTCAGTGCCGGGGCGTCTCGGGTGTACTTCCCGGCAGTGAACTTCTCTCGTAGGGGTCCCTCTCGCAGTGTGTCCATCGCAGACCTGCTGATGGCGAGTAATCCGCGGCAGGAGAAGAAGATGCTTATCAAGTCGTTTAATCTGGGCTGCGCGTCACTTTTGGCGGCGAATGAGCCGATGGTCAGGAGCGTTGCTGTCTCAAGACAGGTATGGCTATTCTCCGGCGTCAGCCGACCAAGTCTGTAGCGAAGGATACTTGCGCCCTCGGTCTGATGCTTCAAAGCGCGTAGGGAGTACTGGCGGCGCTGCTCCAGGTCAGCTTGGAGGGAGGAGGCCTTGTGAAAGGCGGCGACGGCGAGCAATTGGTGCATCATGACTTCGTCGGCCAGGGCTAGCTCGACGTAGATGATCTCGTGGAGTTGACCAAAGTCGGAGGCCCCGGGCAGGGTGTGTCGCGTGTGGGCATGGTAATGGTGAAGGAGTTCCAGGTCTTGGAGCAAGGGCGATGGCGGCGTCTGGATGCTTGAGGGGTACGCGACAGCTGGGGATGTTGCCCCCAGATGGCGGCGAGACCCATCATGTCCATCTCGCGTTGTGACGGATGGATGTGACTGTTCAGCTTGTGATGATGGCGATGAGGCCGCCTGGACAGAAGGGCTTTGAGACGGACTTTTCCGGCCTGTCCGAGTTCGAGCAGGAAGCAGTGGGCGTTTGAGCACAGAGAGTGTGCAATGAGTCTGATGCCTGACACACGCGCTGCAGGGCACATTCTCGTCGCACTACAGGTACAGCTAGCAGTCAGTCCCTGTCAATCACGGGCCGAATCGAACTCGGATAAGGAGCATCTCACCTTGACGCGACGTTTTTTGCAGCTTGCACAGCCGCCTCGCGATTTGACGTAGCTTCTTCGTGGCATGTTGCGAGCAATAAGTAGTCAGGATGAGGATCACAGAGAAGGTAGAGGGTCGAGTTTCCAATACAGTTCAGACCATTTCAGGTGAAGCTGCCCGCCCAGATGAGAAATGGCGTGCGAGCTCCCTGAGATAGCGCAATTCCCCGTGTCTGCCACACCCCAATTCACCAACCCGCCCCGAGGGTTCCGATGGCTGAATGGGACTAATACAAACCCATCGTAAGAGAATGCCGTCAAGCGACGGGAGGAATGTTGACAGGCAAGTAAGGTTCACGGGCAGTGCCGCAGGAGGTGTCAACATGGAGGGGATTTCGCCGGATCAGGCGAGGTCTCACCCTCGAGGCGGGCTGTAGCTTCTGATGGACTGGAGCTTGCATAGCTTCCGGCTTCCACGGGACAGAGAAACTTTCGAGAATGGCTTTCCGTCCATCAGCTGAAAACCCAAAACGCTTGCAGCAAGCTTCGTGAAGCTTCAAAATGTCGAGCGACCGCCGCTCCCCGTGCATTTCCTGACCATGTCCAAGAGACCGCTGTCACCTCGACGCCAAACATTACAATGCTGACCTACAGCCGCACGTCCCCCAGACTCGCAGCTGTGCTGCTCCTCTCACTCGCTAGCACTGGTATTCCTCCTTCACTTTCGCTTCAGTGGCAATGATCAACTGACTCGGCGATCATCAGCGACGTGTCTTCCTCCAGACAGCAGAGAGCTTCCCCACGTCGAGCAAAGGGCCGCGCCAGTAGCCCCCAATGGCTACATTCCAGCCCAAGTGTCATGCCCTGATTCACCCCCGGCCGTTCGAACTGCGACCGCCCTCTCTCCAGAGGAGACAGAATGGCTCCCTCTCCGCGGAAACAATACCCTTCCCGCGTTGAAGACCTTCCTCAGCCGCGCCAACATCAGCGGCATTGATGCCGGCTCATATCTCGATGAAGTCATCAACAACGGCAGCGCGGTGCCTCGGATCGGCATCGCAATCTCAGGGGGCGGTTACCGGGCGCTGATGAACGGCGCTGGTGCCCTTGCAGCATTCGACAACCGCACCGCCAACTCGACGAGCGACGGCCAGCTGGGCGGCCTACTCCAAGCAACAACCTACCTCAGCGGACTATCTGGCGGGGCCTGGCTCGTTGGAAGCCTCTACGTGCAAAACTTCACATCCGTCGAGTCCATCATCTCTTCCAATGGCGGCTTCCTGAGCAGCATTTGGCAGTTTGAAGACTCCATCATCACCGGACCAGCTGATATCAGAGCAAGGGAGTATTACCGCCAGCTATTGGACAGCGTCAAAGGTAAAGCCGATGCTGGCTTCAACACATCCATCACAGATTACTGGGGCCGGGCCCTGTCGTATCAGCTCGTCAACCCGGTTGATGGAGGACCAGCGTACACCTTCTCGTCCATAGCAGACGACTCCGACTTCTCACAGGCCCAGGCGCCCATGCCCATCATCATCGCGCTGGAACGGCAGATTGGAACACTCCAGGTCCCGGCCAACGCCACCATCTTCGAGTTCAACCCCTGGGAAATGGGCTCCTACGACCCAGCACTGGCAGCCTTTGCGCCGCTGAAGTACATCGGTTCCAACTTCACCAACGGCTCGGTACCTAGCGACGGCGAATGCATTGCCGGAGTGGACAATGCAGGTTTCGTTATGGGAACCTCGTCCTCACTCTTCAACCAGGCCTTTCTGCAGATCCAAGACCAGCCCGACATGCAGGACGAATTGATGCAAGATCTCAACGAGACTCTGTTACTCCTGGGCGAAGCGAACAAAGACGTGGCCAACTGGCCAAACCCCTTCTATCAATTCAACGCCGGCGACAACTCCAACATAGATTCCACCATTGTCACCCTCGTCGACGGCGGCGAAGCCCTGCAGAACATTCCCCTCCACCCGCTGACCCTCATCGACCGCCAGGTCGACGTAATCTTCGCCGTCGATGGCTCTGCCGATACGCAATCATCCTGGCCAAACGGCACATCTATGGTTGCCTCGTACGCTGCCTCTTCTTCCAGCACCAATAACAGCGCCTTCCCGGAAGTGCCGGACCAAAACTCCTTCGTCAACCTGGGCCTGAACCAGCGCCCAACCTTTTTCGGCTGCGAAGGCAATGAAACATCCGGACCGCTCATCGTCTACATTCCGAACGCGCCCTACACCTTCCAGTCCAACGTGTCGACCTTTGATCTCTCGTACAGCAACGAGGAGCGCGATCGGATCATACAGAATGGGTACAACGTGGCTACGATGGGCAACGGTACTGTCGATGCCGGCTGGCTTTCGTGCGTGGGCTGCGCCGTGCTGGCTCGTAGCATGGCGCGGACCGGAAACCAGCCGCCTTCGGTATGTGTCGATTGCTTCTCGAGGTATTGTTGGAACGGGACGACCAACTCGACGTTGCCCAACACATATGAGCCGATCATGATCTTGTCAAGCGGGGCGAATCCTGTACCATGGGCGAGCAGTGTGTCGTTGGTCATTTGTTTCGTGGTACTGTTGTTGGCCTACTAATCAAGACGCCTTGGGTCAGAATGTTCGTTACCCGAGAACCAGAATTGAAGATTTTCCGAGAACCAGTACTGCGGATTTCCTATAAATTCGAATGCTTCGTCCTCCTCACCATCAAAACTTCTTGGCCACCGCGAGAATCCAATTGATAACATCGTCCGGAGCAGTAAGAGGCGGAGCATGACCAGCACTGGTCGCCGTGACGTCGACCTTGTTGCCGCTGACACGCTCAATCATCTTGATTTGAGATCGCTGCGTCTCTGGCGAGATGGACTGGTCACCCTCCGCGACGAGATACGACACGGGTACATGTTTGTAGCCGGCGTACGTCAAAGGGTTAGAAAAGCTGGCGGCGGAGTGTTTGACGAGCTTCTTGGCCCAGGACTCGCCTTCCTCTTGGGACATGTCGGAGAACGATATACGTGCTACAAGCTTGTTGTCAGGATAGTAGAACCAGCCATCCTCCTGCAATCATGTCAGTCCATACATCTGGAGAGTATTGAGGAGGTGAGAGAATAAACTAACCCCGATTTCCATGAGAGGACTTAGCGACCTGGTCGCGGCGGGCATGTCGACTTCCGGCACCAACGATGTCATGTATGCGAGTCCAACAACTCCACCCGGTTTTCCTGCCTTCTCCCTTTCGACCTTGGTGAGGCCCTCGATAGACTGGGTGGCCGGCACGCCACCGTACGAGTGCGTGATGAGCAGGACGTTATTCCCGGCGTCGGCGATAGTGGTGACGTGAGCTGCTATGAAAGCGGCGTCGTCATACATGCTGGGCGGCTCGCCTGGTCTGGCACCGGTGACGAGTCCGACGCTGGGAATGTGCAAGACTTTGATGTCGTAGCCATGTGCAGTGACCGCTTTGACGACATTGTCGTACAAGACTGGGAGGGCAGAAGCAGCGGGAATGATTCGCAAAGTGAGCATGGTGGAAAGTGGAGGATGTGAGCACAGATAGGCCCGCCATACTCAGGGGACCGTCAGCCTGTCTTTATAGGCCACACAAATCCAGCAACCCTTACAAAACGCCAGCTTACTCCAAGATGCAGGATTACCAATCTTGCAACAGACAGGGTGACGCTGTCGTTGTCAATACGCGGAAACAGACCCAGCGTGACCTGGAAGTATGTAGTGCCGACGTCGATTACTGGATACGAAACAGCTCAACATCGTCCTCCCTCGCACTAGCGCAAGCACTCCCATACATGATGGGCGAGAAACCAGGATCTTTCTCCAGGTGGTGAACGTCCTGCAACTCCGAGTTGACCAGCCAGCAGGCGCCCACGAAGAGATGTCCGCCACGGCCGTGAGTTGTACGCCGGAGGACGAGAGGCATGCTTGATCCTGGTACGACGACAATAATGTCATCAGCCAAACAGTGGCATGGGCCCCAGCTTGCGGTCCTGGTGGTCCCGGGTGTTCCGTCGGCTTCTTCAATGTTGTATCTCACGCCGGCAGCCTCATATCCAAACAGACGGAGGGTATTCTCAGTCGAGGATGGTAGTTCGCTTGAAATCTCCACGTCAAAAACCTCGGTGATGTGTCCGACCCTGATCCCCCGAAGGATCAACGTCTTCTCATCAGGACCCTGTGATAAGTGCGGCTCTCCGGTTGCTGGTTCAGGGCTCGGAAAGCCCTTATTCGCCGAGAGCTTGTACCACTGCTGATTAATGGTAATAGTCTTGAACGTCTGAGGCGTGGAGTGATCCGGTACCCACGAGGGCAAGTTTCCCGCCTCGACTTTACGCCCTGGTGACTCCACCCACAAGAGGACGTAGAGCACATTCCTCATCATCCTTCGAGTGAGCATGATGTACAGCTCCTCTTTCGACCGACTGTAGTCTGGATCGATGTCGTACTCATTGGTGCTGAATCCAAGAAGACCATAGACTTTGTCCCGAGGATCTGTCGCAAGTTGATTCCGAAGTTGGAGCAGCAACTCCCGCAGGGGCGCCGCGGCAGCTTCACCCTCGGCTGCGTACTTTTCCCGCAAGGTGAGAATGGTGTCGACAGTCGTGCGTGCGGTTCCGCTGATGAATAGCCAGAGTGCAAAGTTGGTCGCGGCCTCGGTGAACCATGTACCAGATTCTTGAGAGTTGCCAGCGGCCCTGTTTCTCAGCTGGCCCGTCCGGATGTTGATGTAGCGCTGGTAACGTGCCGCCATACGGCAGAGGTCGTCGATGGGGATAGGGTCCAGATCGCCGATGTAGACGGATACCTTGCGGTCGTGTATCGCTTCTTGTAGGATCCAAGTCCTGGACCACCAGGGTCGAGCGAAGAACTCGTCACAGGCCGCGCGCTCGGCGTCATAGCCGTCAATCAGCGATTCTATCCCTTTGACAGGGTCGTCGTCTAGGCCGGCCATCTTCTTCGACCGCGTCAAGAAGGTTTTCTCAGCCGGTGTAGCCACGTTGGCAATAAAGTCCTCTCCTGTCATGCCAGCGTCGGTAGCCTGGTCCAACTTATCTCGCAGACGCTCAAAGACTCGGAGCCTTTCGACATCTGTCAGCCCCGGGAAGATCTCCATGGTGTCAGCCGTGTATTTCGTGTTGTAGTCTTCCGCTTTCGACAGCGTTTCGAAGAAGCCCAAGGCAACACGCGCGCTCCCCCCCTCGCCAAGCCAGACATTGACCTGTTTGGTGAGCTTGCTCGTGTACACCTGTCGCATCTGTGCTACCTGCAGCGACTTTTCTGCTTCATCGGCCTGGTTGATGCAGAGGGCATCGACCCACAACAGTCTCGTCTTGTCGACATGGCGCATACGCCTCAAGGCAGCGGCAAGATTCTGCGTCACCTGGCGAGGATGGGACTGAACCATAATCGTGACCGGGTTCTCCGGGGAGCCCCATGTGTATGAAAGCGCCTCGAAGTCGTCGGGGCCGGAGAGGCTGCTGAGACAGAGCTCACACTGGATGTCTGCATCTTGTGACGGCGCGGGAAACAGTTGTAGGAAGCGGACTGGGAGAGCGACGTCGGTGGGATAAATAGGTAATTGTTGGTAAATGTCCATACGAAAGACTCCATGAAACGACGAGCTTTAAATCGAATGGAACGAAGAGTGGCGGAGGGGCTTCACTGTTGAAATGAATGAGGTGCCAGGCTTGGCGTAGAGAAAGCCTCACGAGGTGCCTCGGGGCTGAGCTTGTATGCAGCCATCAGCAGGGTGTTGTTTCAACGACCATTGGCCGACTTCATGGGCTAAATGAGGGGTTACACACCGTCAAATGGTACCTTGGGAGTCGTTGTATCCACGAAGATTCGGTCATTCCATTTCCTGGTTCCCAACGCGAACTCATGCTTCATCGTCAACATACCTACTGCTTGACGTCTGCCATGCCGCCACGATAGTGAACGAAGCATGCCAGTTGAACCTTGGTGGCTAGGCTAGGGGCCTCAGAGGCTGTGCCCCTTGATGTCTCACTCCAAAAAAACAAGCTCAACCACCGGCGCCCTTGCCACGTTGCCAGCTCCTTGGTAGGCTCAGAAGAGAAAGGTCAGCTTGCGGGGTAGTGTCGCCCTGGCTGGTTTTTCTTTTGGGAGTGTCGGCTTTGGGTGGTGGCGCCAATGCCTGATGCGCATTTACCCCTGACATTTGATGAGTTCGATAGAACAGACCACACCTCTCTCCCTTTGCGGGAGAGGACAAGTCATGCCTATCATCCTTGCATAGCGCCAGGACGGTCGAATCTCATTGCCGGGCTTCGAAAAATGATCTATCCCCTATAGGCTGCCATCCGTCCTGAGTTCTGCTGACAGGGAAGGGGGCCGGGGGGATACCAGTGCCCTGGCTTCAGTCTTCGTCTGGCGGTCAGCCGCAACAATATGAAGGGACTACAAGACATTGTCCACAAAGCGAGCGTCGGTAGCCTCCCATAACCTGCTGAATCGGTGCCCCATGTCACGATCGAGGGAGGGGCATAGGTTCGGCCTCGAGGCCAGGCGAGTATAAAGGCAGTGTCATCGCCATACATCTCGAAGCCGGGCCAAGAGCATCTCAGTGTTCCTCTTCACCTTAATCTCTAATACCAATCTCCAATACACTCTTTAAACTCCTACTCTCTCCTTAATACCCAGCACGCCCAAGATGGTCCTCATCAAGAACTTCCTCGCCGCCACGGCCATCTTCGCCTCCGCCACTGTTGCCATCGACGTGCCCAGCACTGACAGTGAGGCCGCCGCCTTCTGGGGCCAGCTCGACACCGTCGCTAGCACCGAACTCCTGGCCCCCATCGCCCCCGCCACTGCCCTTGTCGCCGAGATCATCGAGGAGCGCGGTGACGACGACTACGGCCGCCGCCCTGGCCCCCGCCCACCCAAAGTGGCAAACCCCTATCAAGGCCGCGAGTGCCCCAGGAAGCTTGACCTCGAGATCCCCAAGAGGTCCAACTGCGAGCGCAACGAGTGCTTCAAGTAAGACTTCTCTTTGTCCTGAACGGAATACACACTAATACCTCTCTAGCTCGTTCCTGAGCACCCAGAAGGAAGGCCGTGTAAGTTTTCTTCGTCTCTTGAGATGCTCCCCTCGCTAACTCTTCCAGCACTGCCCCTCCGAGGCATTCGCCTTCTGCTGCCTCTGGCTTTCGGCGGGAGGCTACGGCAAGAAGTGGGCGGTCAGCAACGATTGGATCTTCAGGCGAGCTCCCTACGCCAAGGCCTGCAACGGTTACGGCGACAGGCCCAAGGACGTCATTCGCAAGATTGACGATGTCTGCGGCTGCACTATCAAGCAGAAGGTTACCACCGAGGTTGACAACGAGTACTTCAAGCTCCGCGAGAGGAAGCCTGATCACCCTACCTGCCGCAGGCCTGCCCCCCATTACTAGGAGAGAGAGAGAGTGAGGCTTGGATACCTTGGCATCGTGCGCCTCTACTCACTCCTCACCATGTGTCAATACAATGCTCCAGGCATATGCTACAGTAACTTCTACTTCTCATCATTCATGCTTCGTGAGTGTCGGTTCATCGGACGGCTTCTTCAGGCTACAGTACAACACTCTGTACAAACGGCCGCAGACCGTCAGCTTCCTCAGGCACAGTCCTGTCCGGGAGACCCAGCAGCGCAGCCTTCAAGACATTGTCATCCGTCGTCGCCTCGGCAAAGATCCGTCGCAGAGTCGATGTGATGAACGAGTTGTCACTGCCACCCTGCTCGACACGAATGCGCAGCAGGCTGAGAAGGGCCTCGAAGTAGTCGATCAGGGTGAGGTGCATGAGCATGTCCTTCTTGTCCACCATCGAAATGGAGGCAAAGTGCAGAAGAGACTGGTTCTGGTCAGATGCGCCCAGGGGCCGTGCAACTTGGCCAAAGTCCAGGGCCGCCAGCCTCGGAAGCACACGGAGAAGTCTGCCTTGGGCCAGTGACGTCTGGTGTGGGGTTAGGCAGTCTCCAGACGGATCCTCGCCCGTAGGAAGGGACAACAGCAGGTTGAAGATGGTAGGGTCATTGGTTATCCGCTGCCACAGCTGGCCGGTACCAGTAGGCTTCTGGCTTCCGTTGAGGCCGTTGGACCCGGAAGACCATGCAATGCCATCAATAGTAACAGCGTGACGGACCTCCCGCAGAGGTGGGACCACCGAATCGACCTCGAGCAGGTCTGCAAGTAGCTTGTTTCCCCTCTCGCCAACCTGAACATCAGGCGAAGAAAGCCAGGTTCTGATGAACGCCTCGAGGACTCGGGGCATGCTGGCCAGTTGCGCAGTGTCTGGGGCGCTAGAAGCGGCCTTGTGGAGGATGGCCATGGCCAGGACGTTGGCAGAGGGCGCCGGCGAGGACAGGGCGACAATAAGAGAAGACTCGTCGGCAAGTGTAAGAGTCTGGGAGAAGCTGACGGGTGTGAGGAGCTTCAGGATGAGAGAGACGAGGATCTTTGGGTCTTGTTGTGTGGTTTTGAGGATGGACGTCAGCTTCGGGAGGAGTGTCGGGAGAAGGGGAGGGATGCTGGTCTCTGTAGGCAGACTGTCAGCCATTGTCATGTTCGAAGGCAGAATGGACGAACCAGTCAACTGGAGCTCGACATCGTCAAATAACTTCGCTTCAAAGGGCGTGGCGGGATCTTCGACGAGGGCATCGAGATGGGCCTGGAGCTCGTCGAGTCCGCTGATCGGGACATTGCTTCCAGCAACGGGCACCACGCCGGCGGACATGATGTTGTGCGTCAAACGGACGAAGGAACTCTGAGACCGAATAGGGAGAGAATGTGCGTCCCGTTTGTCGAGCTGCACGGGTTGAAGCGAGGGAGAGAGATGTTGGTGGGGGTTGAGATCTGGGTCGGTGACTGCACAACATTTGAGCTTCAGCCCGCGTCCCGCTGCAGGCAGGCGGGGCCCACGTCACTGGTTGCAGCGGTCCAGCCTGTCGGCCACAGCTTCAGCCGCCCTTTCTGGGGTCTAGCTTGCCCGGAGCGCGCCTCAGTGTCACCGGCCTGCCTTTTCGTCTACCCCGCTAAAAAATTGGAGGCGGGCGCCCGGCTGCATCTTGAACGAACTCTGGCCGACAAATTCGTCGCCGGCCCAACTTCTCATTCAACAAATCTGCCTATGACTCCCACGACGCCCTTTTGACGACCGCCTCGAGCACCAATTGCACTCGCCTTTACGACTCGGAAACACACCTGATACTGGAAGGAATCGCCAATTGATCACGGGTCATGTCGCGCGGCGGTGGTCGCGGAGGTCGTGGTGGGCGACGAGGTGGTGCGCCAGCGCTTCCTTGGGAAGGTGAAGAGACCGACACGAGACCCTCGGATCTGTTTCCCGTACGGCATACCACTTTCTACCATTCCCAAGAGCTAAACACTGACACTATTCTCTACAGCCATTCAAGGTCCCGACCGCAAAGCCTCTGAGTGCGCGCGAGGGAGCCGCCGTCGACGCCTTCCTCCTGATCCGACTCCAGACGCACGAGTCTCCCCTCCACACAACGCGCAAGCAGGCCGCAATCTCCGTCACAGCCTCGTCCACCCAAAAGCACTACGGCCAGGCCCAGCTCAACGCAAAGTACGCAGCCGCCGCAGGCGCATCAAGAACCCGCGCCGCAGTCGACCCATTCACCGCCGTCCCGACCTACAGCCAGCGCTTCACACGCCAGGAACGCACATTACCCGACTTTAGCTCCCGCCCCTACTGTCCCGAATTCATCCCCAAGGAGCTGCACGATACCTTCGAAGGCATAGAAGGCGAGCGTGGGGTCGCCAAGGGAAAGAGGAAGCGCATCACCCTCTCGAGAGTCACGGCGCTTCCCACAGCCGAGGATGTGTTTGGCATCACACTCAACGGCGACTACGACGAGGAGTGGGCTGAAGGCGAGGAGGACGAGGAGTTTGATGGCCATAATAACAAGAAGCGGACCATGGAGGCTCTTGCCCGAATAGGCATGGAAGACGAGACAGCTGAGGGCGGCGTCGACGACGAAGAGCTCGACGAGGGACAGGAAGAGGAGCAGGATGAGGAGTACGATGATGAAGATGCCGGCGACTACAATGCCGAAGAGTACTTCGACAACGGCGACGAAGGGGACGACGACATGGGCGGCGACGACGACGGCGGCCGGGACGAATATTAGTCGTCCACCTGCTTGCTGTGACTCACTCTCGAGAGTGTCTTGACGTCAATACCAAAAAGCGCCCCATGTCCAGTCCGGTTGGACAGGACAGCGAAATCTGCATTCTCGGCGTTTGTAGGTAGTCGGTTGGAACAGCGGAAGGGCGAGCCGCCGGAGGCTCATAGATACCCGCAGGAAAGCATTACGATCTGAACGGAAGAAGCCAGTGTCACGTTGTGATGGGTGAAAAGTCGGGAACCAAACACATCTGAATCCCTCGATTCGGGTATCTCGTCAGCCATACATACACGGGCCTGCTTCTATCCCTCAACAAAAAGCCAGAGGGCCTATTCTTCCCCAACCGCCGCAGTGTTGTTGTTTAGCCTCCAGAAGTGATGCCCGGGCCGGAGCCCCCAAACGCCCAACGCCGTCCTCTCCAACCGATGATAGCCAAACCGTGGCGGTAAATCCCCCCCGTAACGGTTGTTGCCTATTTGCGAGAGGGCATCGGCCGCAGCTGAATCTCGGTGAGCTTCTCGCGCGTCTCGATGATGACGCCTGCAGCCCGCACAATCTCGTCGCCAAGAGCCTTGGTCACATCGAGGAGTTCGACGGCGTAGCCAAAGGCAGGGAACTGAGGGGCACCATCGCGGAGGGCGCGCATGCGCTCGTACAGGCCGTTCTCGACGCCGGGCATGTGCTGCTCCATCTCGCGAATCTTCTGGACCTGGAAGCGGTGCAGCTCGTCGAGGCGGCCGGCTTCCTTGGAGAAGAGTGTGATGCAGTCCTCCAGGTCTGGGTCGCCCTCATCGCGCTCGGGTGTCTTTTCAGCAGGCTTGCTAGCGGTGAGCCAGGTCGTGTGGTAGTGCGCCGGGAGCTTGAGCTGCTCTGCGCCCTTGAAGGCAGCCTTGGCAATGTCGGCATCGGACTTGATGAGGTCCTTGAGGTTGGCGACAACCTTGACGTCGTCTTCGAGGGTCGTCTTGACACCATCAAACTTGCGCTGGAGCCAGTTGACGTCGTGCGTCAGGCGCTCCAGGTCGCCGGTGTGTCCTGCGCGGAACTGCGCAATCTGGTCCGCATGTCCCTTGAACGTTTGGATGATGTTGTCGCATTGCTCCACCTGCTTCTGCAGCTCTGGCGTGAGGTCGCTGAACTTGGTTGTGCCCTTGACGTTGGCGAGGTCGATTCGGACACCGGGGACTGTCTGCTGGTTTGTCGACTGACCCATAGTCAGGCCTGCCTGTTGGGTCGATTGTCCGCTGCGAGCATGGTCAGTTAAAGGGTATTATGAGGCGATTCGAATCGTTAAACATACAAAAGGCCGCCGCTGCTAGGCTGCTGTGCCTGGCTCTGTCCAAACATGCCGCCAGTCTGCTGTTGCTGCTGCTGTTGCTGACCACCGCCAAACAGGCCGCCGCTCTGCTGCTGAGGCTGTTGCTGTTGGCCACCACCAAAGAGACCGCCGCTCTGCTGCTGGGGCTGTTGTTGTTGACCACCACCAAACAGACCGCCGCTCTGCTGTTGGGGCTGCTGCTGTTGTTGTTGTTGGCCACCGCCGAACAGACCTCCGCTCTGGGGCTGCTGCTGCTGTTGACCACCACCAAACAGGCCACCACTCTGTGGTTGCTGTGTTTGCTGACCACCACCGAAGAGGCCGCCGCTCTGAGGCTGCGCTGGCGTGCTGCCAAAGAGACCCCCCGCCGGCTTTGCCTGCGCACCTCCAAAGAGCCCGCCGCCTTGTTGCGGCTGCTGAGCTTGTTGTTGGTTTTGTCCGCCGAACAAGCCTCCCGACTGCTGAGGCTGCTGTTGTGTCGTGCTGGAGCCGAAGAGACCTCCGGTTTGCGCTGGCTGGGTGGCACTGTGGAATTGTGTCGTCAGCTTCGTCAATCCAAGGGGAGAGGTGTTTTGGCGTACCCAGAGTTGGCGGATGCCGTGTTGATGCTGAGGCCGAGGCCTCCCCCGGCAGGCTTGAACATGTTGTCGGGGCACTCGGCGGTCGATGTCGAATGTGTGTGTTGCAAGTGGAGTTCGCTTTGTTGGACGCGAGAACGTGTCGAATCGCTGGGCGCGTGGACTCAAGATGTGGACGAGTTTATGTGCAGGAAGTCTTCAGGCGCGTTTGTTGCAAGAAACCGCGAGCTCCAGAGGCTAGCTCGAGAACGGACGTTTATTGGCGCATGGCTGTGTCGGCCCCACTTGTGGTTATCGGTGTATTCTCGGTTCATCGAAGCACTGGAGCTTTGTCGCAGCAACAACGTGAGCTCCCCAAGGTCTGTTTCTACACATTCACCAACACCCCGCACAACCAAAATGGATATTGACGACGACGAGGATTTCTACGCTCCCGAGCCTGGCTCTGCTACCGAGGCCAAGCCTGCCTCTTCGGACAAGGCAGCGACACCCCCAGCGGCCGCAGCTGCGCCCGCGACAACAGAATCCAAGGCCGACGACAAGGCAGAGCTCGAGGAGGGAGAGGAGGAGGATGACGATGGCGCAATGGATGAGGACGACGACGAAGACTCGGTATGGATATATCTTGAACAGCTGGGATATGCGCCGTACTGACTTGCGCCAAGGACATCGACATCATCACCGAGCGGAAAGACGGCACAAAAGCAGCTGCTCCCACGTACGCCCCCATCTCCAAAGGCACATGTCGCCTAGCTAACTTGTGTTCCGCAGACAATCGCGGTACAGCGATATCAGGAACATCCCTCAAAGATCGACCTCAAATGACGTCGCAGTCAAGCCAGCAACAGCGACGAGCAAATCCCCCACAGCCAAGCCCGCGACACCGTCAGCACCACTTGCTGTCCCCAGCGCCGACCGAGTAGCAGCCGCCGCATCGAGCTCCAAGATTGACGTCAACGGAAATCCGGTATACGAGCCTGCCGGAAAGCGCATCACAGCCGTCAACATTGACGAGGGTTCGTGCTCTCCCCTCCCCTTCTTGACAATTCGTCACTAACTTGCCCAGACCTTGCAGAGAGCGACAAGCCATGGCGTAAGCCAGGAACTGATATTAGCGACTACTTCAACTACGGCTTCGACGAGTTTACCTGGGCACTCTACGCAGCCAAGCAGGAGCAGGTCCGCGGCGAGTTCAACGCCGACTCGATGATGGGCGGCAAGAAGATGATGGAGGACTTTGGCATGATGATGATGGGCGGTATGAACATGCCCGGCGGAGCCCCTGCTGGCGCCGGTCAAGCCGCCATGCCTGGAATGGACGGCATGAACCCCGACATGCAGTCCATGATGCAGGCCATGATGCAGTCAGGCATGGACCCCAGCCAGATGGACCCGTCAGCCATGTCGGCCATGTTCAACGGTATGCAGGGCCAGGGCGGCGGCCAGGGCGGCCAAGGCCAGAACTTTGGTGGCCAAGGTGGTTTCGGCGGAGGCCAGGGCGGCTTTGGAGGCTACGACCAACAGGGCATGGGTGGTGGTGGTGGAGGCGGAGGCCGGGGAGGTTTCGGGCGCGGACGGGGTGGCCGGAGGTGGTGATACCCCTTGTCCTGTGTTCATCGCTTTGGGTCTGGGTAGTGGGCAACGGCGTTCAGGTATTCTTTGCAACCGGCAGGACGTCGACCATGGACATCCACGGTGAGCCGACGAAGGAATGTATGACCATGGATACCCACGCTGATGAAGACTTGCAGTGATGGAAGACCGAGGGATGCAACAATAGCGATGTTTCTTCGTCAATTTTCAACAGTCCAACTCTACAAGCCAATTGGTCCCCGAAACTTCCACATTTTACCCAGTGTATTTCTACCCCCGACCAGCTCATTTGCTCTGATGGTACTCGACCGTAACCGTCTTTGTGCGAATAATCTTTCCAGATTCCTTGCCACCATCCTTGACAATAGCCCTCTCGGACCCGTCGTCTGCCCAGACACGCTCCTCTTCGATTCCGCCAGACGAATAACGCGACATGACGATGCACTCGTTCCGGCCATGCTGCGACGCTGCATCGTCCGCAAAGTCGAACTGCGAGTACTGGTCTCGCTGCTTCTTCCCGACCGCAGATGCCGTCACTGAGCCGATTGTGCGGAGGGCCGAGGGTGGTGCGGTGCCTCCGCCCGTGTTGCCCTTGGAGCTTCGGCCGTACATGCTTTCGCCGATGAGCTTGGGGGCGACGTGTTTGAGGAACTTTCGGAGGGTGGGCAGCGATGCACAGATGATGAAGAGGTTTGCCTCGACGATGCTGCACGCGGTGTTAGTTGGAGGGGGCAAAGGGTAGGGGTTCGGGAAGACGTACATCCACACAGAGGCCCAGGAGATGACCCATGTCTGGTCGGCGCTAGTGAGCATCTGGGGAAGAATCGAGACTCGAACGATGGAGGTGACGATTGTGCTAATGAGGTGTTAGCAGAGAAACTCTCCAAGAACATCGAATAACTTGCATGGATCCGAAGAGGAAGATCAGCAGCAACCCGACCTTCTGTCTCCGAGGAATCTGCAGCTTGACGACAATCGGCAGTGGCAGGCAGAACAGAACAATGTCGGAAATGATGTTGACGACCGCCGTGGCAATGTACAGCGACGGCCTGTTGATGCATGTTCCAGTCTGGTTCAAGATGTCGAAGCTCATGGCAATCGGAGTACACGCAAAGACGAGCGCGAAGAAGATGCCAATGGTGTACCCGGCGATGAAGAGCAAAGTCGCCCATGTTGCGATTCGGAACCACCTCTGCGGGGAGAGACGGAAGTAGAAGATGACGAGGGAGATCTTTGCGAAACTGCCGCCGACGATGTAGATGGCCGCGGCGAGGTAGACGTCCTGAAGGGGACTTTGGTCAGCGATGGGGCGCGAAAGGTCCGACGCAGTGGGCTTCACTGCATTTGAGGTGAGTATTTACCATGAGGAAGATGTTGAACGTCGCTGCATCAATTTCCCACCCGTGGACGCCGCCAGCTCCTGAGGCGAACATGTCTAGAAGCCGGGTGAGTCGGGGCCTGGAGAGGGTTGTCGGCTTGTACTTACGAACACAGAGACCGACAGTGCAGAACGAGATCAGCTGCAGCATCGTCAGTATGGGTCTTTCGATCAAGTACCGCATCGCATCGCAACACATACCCAAGCGAGCACCAGGAAGACTACACAGAAGTCAGTCAGTCGAGTCACAAAGCCGCATCCAGAGGCGGAGAAACATACCGTCATCCATTTGGAACTTTCCAATGAGGAAGATCTTCGTATACAACCGCTGAGCCATCATCAACACCGTCAGAATGCCACCCGCACCAGCAATCCAATACGCATGCGGCACTGCCATCCGCTGAGGGTTGTCAAAGTCGACAATATACCCCTCGGGGGCTGGCAATACGCCAACCCGGGCTACTCGCTCGAGAAGAGACATTGTCTTTTGGCGTTGCTGTGAAAAATTGGGCAAACCGGGGGAAAGAAGACAAGGCACGCTCAAGGTTTGAGCCTCGACTCCCCTCGTCTGGTATTATACAGCCGACAGCACAACACGACACAACGGCTAGAACACTTGGAACACACTCCAATGCCCGTGAGGCGTCACATCCTTCCATGTCCCCCGGCAGGACGGCACAGTCACGGTCGCATTCCAATCCTTCCATTTCGGTCGCACGTCGTGTCGCCCCTATCGTCTGCATGGGGGGTTCCTGTTTCTGCAATGCAGCCAGCTGCAGGCACACCCTGGCCTGCGGTCAGATTTTCTCCTTTGCCCTCGCTTGGAAGAGGAGATTGTAGGGTCTGGTGTGTGTGTGTGTGTGTGTGCGTGCCCCCGCGCCGAAGACTTGGAACTTGAAGAAGGCACCTGGTCCAAGGCCCCGGGACAGGGACTCCGGTGGCCAAGTGGTACGCCTGAGGGAGGGGGGAGTCCGACGCCACCCGATGAAGAGTTGCAAGGTCCAATGGCCTGATTTCCCCATGCAGCTCATCCTTGGCCTGGAGGATTCTGGCCGTTAGGTTGGTCTGGGGTCCCGTGGTTGTTGCTTCGAGTCCCCTTGGTCAATGCCCCGGCAGGGCTACCTTCCTCCGAGATACCACCCTACGAGTATGAGCCGCATCTCGTCAACTCTGGTTCTGGGTCATGCAAAGCGTAAGGTTGTTTCGGGCATCTGTCAACTTTCCTCAATGCATCCCCCCCTTCCAGAAGCTGACTGCCAAATGCCGCTGACTGCCAAATGCCGCTGCAGAAAAAAAACATGCATACGAGCCAGCCCCCGGGCTCAACGGCCCGAACTCATCGTATTTTTCTGCAGCCGCCATATGCACAAGGAGATGACCACGTCGCATTACAAGCGCCAACTGCCAAAAGGCCGGACCAGGGTTCGTGCTGGAGCCGAGCCTGTACGACAGGGGTTTGCGGTTCGACCGGGTCCCTTCCGCGGGCCATTCTAGGCTACGCAACCCCGGCCGTGGGGGAGGCCTTTCTCCAGGAACAGCAAGTGATGCCCGCGTTCGCATCCGACGGGGGAGGGGGGAGAGCAGGACAGGGCTTTGTTGATGTGCTCTACATTCAAGGGGTACGAGTACTCGACATGTGCGTGAGATTAATTCCGCGCGCGCGGGCTCGGTGATATATGACACGGGGGCGCGCTGTTGCGAGACGTTTCTTGACTCTTGCTGATCCCAAGGTCGTCATCGAGGAATCGCCGGACCCCCTTCTTCACATCCCACACTCTTTTTTTCCTGTCTCTCACTCGGGACTTTCCCACCACTGTCATTCTTTTCAGTTCCCAAGATGAAGCAGAGCACTCCCCTGATGCTCGGCGCCGCCGGCCTCGCCACCGCCTCTGTCTGCATCCCGACTTGCGTTCGTTCTCCCGTTTTGTTTGGGAATGACCCTTCCGACTGACATCTCTACAGTGCAAGTCTCTTGCCAAGGCTCCCGGCCTCGAGGATAAGGTCTACCTTCCCAAGTCCGAGGCTTACGGCGAGCGTCTCGAGTCGTACTGGTCGACCACCGCTGCTCTTGAGCCATGGTGCATGGTGCAGCCTTCGAACGCTGAGGATGTCTCCGTCATCATCAAGACCCTTGTCGCGGGTGATTGCCCCTTTGGCATTCGCGGTGGAGGTCACGGCGCCCACGCTCTCTCCAACGGCGTCAAGGATGGCATCACCATCGACTTTGGAAACATGAACAGCACCACTTGGAATCCCGAGACCAAGCTGGCGTCCGTTCAGCCCGGTGGTCACTGGCAGACCGTCTACGATTCTCTCGTCCCCTACGGCGTTACTGTCGCTGGAGGCCGTGCCGGTACCGTCGGTACTGGCGGCTTCGTCAGCGGCGGCGGTAACTCGTTCTACTCTGCCTCGCACGGCATGGCCTGCGACACGGTCGCCAACTTTGAAGTCGTACTTGCCGATGGCTCCATCGTCAACGCCAATGCTACCAGCAACCCTGACCTGTGGACCGCTCTCAAGGGTGGCAGCGGCAACCTGGGTCTCGTCACCAGCTTCGACATGTACCCGATCGACTACGCCGACCCTTCCAACCCCGTCGTCTGGGGCGGCAACCTGTTCTACGACCTGACTTCCGGCCCGGCTGTCATTGACGCCCTGGTTGACTTTACCGACAATGTCTACAAGGATGAGAACAGCTCGTCCATCGTCTACTGGGCCTACCTCCCCGCCATCCTTGGCGGCTCCATCCTCAACGCGGCCATTGAGAACACTCTCGCCAAGGTTAAGCCTGCGGCGTTTGATGGCTACTACGCCGTCGAGGGCCTCACTTCCGACGGGACCAAGGTCGACACTCTTTCCAACGTTGCCAACGAGCTCGGCTCCGGCCAGCCCCCGGGTTTCCAGAACGCCTGGTTCACCACCTCCTTCAAGAACGACCCCCGCCCCATGAACTACGCCGTCGAGAAGTTCGACGAGCTCAACGCGGCGCTCGAGAAGGTCGCCCCCTCGAGCGAGTCCGCCCTCAACACGCTCTGCATGTTCCAGCCCATCACAAAGTCCATTGTTGAAAAGGGCGTTGAGAACGGCGGCAACGTCATGGGTCTTGAGAAGTTTGTCGAGGAGGGCAACGGTATCATGTTCCTCGTTACTCTTGCCGTCAACAACGCCGAAGCCGAGAAGCTCGCGAGGCCTCTGGTTGCTGCTTACCTCAAGGACATTGACGAGTATGCTGCGTCGCTGGACCTGGCTTGGAACTGGAAGTACCTCAACTACGCCCACCTATCCCAGGACGCTATTTCGTCATTTGGCGACGAGGCCATCAAGAAGCTGCAGGATGCTTCGGCCAAGTATGACCCCGAGGGTGTCTTCCAGAAGCTGCGCGTCTCGGGCTTCAAGATCCCGGAGTAGTGCATGGACATAGGTCAGCTGCTTAGAGACTAGACGATCAATAAAAGTCTTCAATTGAAGCTTGAAAATGACGCTCCAATTGTGATGGCTTCGAGTGAAGATCCAAAACACCACACCTTGTGCTCCAAAACATCGCGAGATTCATCGTGCGGGGAAGCAATCGGCTCCAGACTTGGGAGGTGGAGAATTGGAGACTTGTGGATATTGATCGACAGGCCCGATTGGTGGCGCCGCTCAAAGTTGGAGAAAGCGGGTACAGTTAGGCCTCAAGGGAGACGGTGGACAGGGGCAAAAGGGTTGAGCAAAGTCGATGGAGCGACTCGACAGAAATAAACGGCCAAATTTCATGATTGTTCTACTTCTGCCCCCTAAACATGATTCCAAACAGACCCCTTGGTGACATCAAATGGTACCGACTGGCCCCCGACCACAACACCATACGTCCCCGGCTCCAACCTCCACTTGACCTCCTTCTCATCCCAATAACTGCACGCCATTTCGACATCAATCTCAAATCCAACAACCTTGGACTCCCCCGGCTGCAACAACACCTTGTCAAAGGCCTTCAACTCCCTCTTGGGCCTCCACACAGCCGCACCCTCGTTCGGCGAGACGTACACCTGCACCACCTCCTTTGCCGCAACAGCCCCCGTGTTCTTCACCTCAACCTCGACCTTTGCCTTGGCCACAGCGCCAGTCTCGTCCACCGACACCTTGAGCCCGGAGTATTCAAAGCTGGCGTATGAAAGACCAAAGCCGAACGGCCACCTCACCCGGTCATCCCTCTCCGGATGGCGGTATCCAACCTGGATACCCTCGGCGTACTTGATCGTGAACGATCCATCATCGTGCTTGGTGGCGGGGAAGTTTCCGAAACTCGGCGAGTCCTCAATCGTCTTGAACCATGTCGTTGCCAGCTTGCCGCTAGGGGACACGTTGCCCGAGAGAATATCGACGATGGCCCTCGTGCCCTCCTGTCCCGGGAAGTGCGCGAGCAGAACGGCATCGACGTCGTCGACGAAGGCGCTCACGTCGATCGGGTTACCCGCATGCATGACGATGACCGTCTTGGCCGACGCGGCAGCCACAGCCTTGATGAGCGCAGTCTGGTTCGCGGGCATGCGAATGTCCTCGAGGTCGTAGCCCTCCGACTCGTACTGCTCGTTGCGACCGGCGTAGATGATGCTGACGTCCGACTCGCGGGCAATGGCCACAGCCTCGGCAATAGCAGCCTCTTCATCGTAGGCCTCCTCGAAGCCAAGCGACGCGGCGTAGGGGGTCGGTTCGCCCCTGGTGATCTTCTCGGGGCCGCACATCTCGACGCGGATGGAGTAGGAGGTGCCGGCTTCCATGGGGATCTGGACCTGCTTCTCCAGTAGGATGTGGTTGAAGATGAACTGCTCTGTTGAGATCTCAATCTTGGGACCAGACAGAACCTGCTTGTCGTTGACGAAGAGCTCAAAAGCACCAGTGCAACGCACGGCCAGGGTGTGTTCGCCAGAAGTCTCGGGGGTGAGATTTGTCGTGATCTGGAGCCTCGAGCCAGGGACATTGACACCATCCTTGAACTGGCCCAGCATCCAGACCTCGGCCTTCTCCTGCTGCTCCTCGAGGACAGGGCCCTCAACGGCATCGTCAAAGAAGACCACGTCGATGCCCGGCTTGCCGCTCTTCGAGACGAGCTTCGTTGTCGGTGCCAGGGGAACGATGCGCCTCGTCCGCACGCCAGCGGCATACTTGACGTTGCTCTCGCCGCCCTTGACCCTCTCCCTCCAGAGATCAATCGCAGGGACCTTGTACTGCGGCGTGCTGGAAGCGCTTCCACCACCAGTGACGACTGGATCCTTGGCATACTCGCCAATGACAGCCAGCTTCGGTGTCTTAGCCGCAGCAATATCCAGTGGCAGCGCACCACCCTCGTTCTTGAGGAGGACAAGACCTCCAGTCGCCAACTCCCAGGCAATCTCGTTGGTCTCCTTGTTGATCTTCGACTCGCCGGCTTCGACGTGCTTCAGGCTGGCGCGAATCCTGTTGCGGAGCTCGAGCATCTTGAGCACGCGGGCGTCAAGCTCCTCCTGCGTCACGGCTCCGGACTTGACCGCCTCAGCGAGCCGACCGCCCCTGAACACCGGGAAGGGCATCTCAAGGTCAAGACCGGCCTTGATCGGCTCGACGGTGTTGTGGGTTCCAAACCAGTCGGACATTGTCATGCCCTTGAAGCCCCATTCGCCGCGGAGGACTCGCTTGATCAGCGGTTCATGCTCGCTGCAGTACGTGCCGTCGACCATGTTGTATCTGCCTTCCATTAGCTCCAAACCCCAAAGGAGCATCCTTCGGAAGACTCACGCTGTCATGACACCGTCTGGCTCCGACACCCGCAGGAGATGCTGCCACGCCGCGAGGTAAATCTCCCTCACGGTGCGCGAGTCAATCGACTCCTTCACATCGTAGAAATGCCTTACCGTCTCCGAGTCGTTGCACACAAAGTGCTTCGGGCAAACACCATGGCCTTGCGCCTTGATACCATTGACAATGGCGCCCGCCAGCTGGCCGGAGAGGAGGGGGTCCTCGCTCATGCACTCAAAGTTGCGTCCGGCACGAGGGTCGCGGTGCATGTTGATCGTGGGCCCGAGGATAACCTGCGCGCCTTTGACACTGGCCTGGCGAGCGAGTTCGCCGCCGAGACGGGTGAGAAGTGCCGAGTCCCAGGAAGTGCCGTAGCATGTCGTGTTGGGGAAGCAAGCCGTCTTGTTCTCGCCGTTGATGTCGTGGTCGCGGAGGCCGCTGGTCGAGTCGGCCACCTGTGGAGGTTAGAAACGTTCTGGTGGTATGTATGTAGAGACTTACGTGAAGCGGTGGGATGCCGAAGCGCTCAGCGCCGCCTCCTGCGGAAAAATGAATTCCTGAGAGGAGCTTGATCTTCTCCTCGAGGGTAAGTTCCCCGAGGAGGGTTGTGTAGTCGATATCTGCCGCAGAACCCATGATGCTTGCTGTAATAATGATGGGAAGGTATGTGGTCTCAGATCAGGGCATATTAAAACGAAAAACAGCTTCCTTTTCATCAAAAGATTGTTGACGATGGCGGGGTGGTGGTTGTCGGGGAAGTCGGGACATCGGCTCCCCACATCCCGATGCCCGACCTTCGCCTTTCCCCGCAGAGTCATGCTGAATGTGGGCGCATGAGGCACCCCCGGAACTCCCGGGGCACCTTTGGACAACCATCGGAGGACGGGGGACGCGCTATCCGTCTCCCGAATTACGGGGAACAGTTGGGGTGGCCCCTGTAGCGTCGAGCTCCAGGCCGGTCTGGCATCACGGCACATGTGCTGTTCAGGGGCGATGCCACGGTGCAGCGATTTTGACGGGCCAAAACACTAAGGCACAGATGGCAAAGGCAGAATATTCAGATGCAACAGTTCATTCCACTAGGTAGTCTATCCCTCCCAAACAAACGCCTGCTCCGCGCCCTCCATCAACGACCTCAACGCCATCCCATAATCCCCCCCATTCGGCGTCCTCAACAGCGTGTGAATATGGAACTTTGCCGGCTCCTTGTTCGTCAAAAACACACCCGAATGATGATCAAACTCGATAATAACCACCGGGCTCTGAATCCGATAGTAGAATGCATCATCATTCCCAAACCCTCCAATCCAGCAAAAGTACGTCTCACTGAACCACGACTTGATCTCCTCCAGACGCATGTCGCGCGCCGTCTTGGGCAGGTAGAGGAGGTATTGGAATGCAATCTGCACAATGAGGTCTTGCTGCTCTGGCGTCATGTCGTTGACTAGAATGCCCTCGTACGGAACGATGCGGTTGTCGCGGTAGGCGCCGCAGAGATGGCGCTGGTCGTCGTGGTTCCATCGCCCGTGAGGCATAGCGGGGTCTTTGAGGAGCTTGTAGACCTGGGCTTTGGCTTGCTTTTCTTCTGGGAGGCTTTGCATCAGGCGCAGGCCAAGGGCTTCCTCGACGTGAAGAATGCGAGTGTCTGCGTCAGGGCGCGAGGGGTTGTCGATGACGTTTGGCTCGGCGCCCGTGAACCAGGGCGAGATGATGATTTGCGACCGATAGAGCAGGATGTTGAGACAGAGATGGTGGCCGTAGAAGGAGAAGCCCCAGGGTGCTGTGGTCGAGGGGTTGCCGAACAGGACAAAGTTGTAGGAGAACTCGTTGCAGACCTTTGGGACCTGGACGAGTTCTCCGAGGAATCCATTGATGCGCATTGCGCCGAGGGCCTTATTGTAGCCCTCGGGTGACAAGGTCGCTTTGAGGATGGCCAAGATGGCCTCTCGAGTACTTGGCTCCAGCTCATCGAGGCGCAGCCCCTTGTCGCTCAGCAGAAACTCTGGGTTCGACCACGACCGCCACTCTGGCGAGTCAATGTGATAGCTGACCGTGGCTCGTTGTGCCTCAGTCAATTGCGCCAGGAGAGATGTCGCAGCTTGGACGATGGAATCAATCGGGACACCCTCGTCCTGGATCTTGAACAGATCTGGACGGATGTTTCCTGGCCTTCTCGTCAGTTTCGACCCTGCCTCAAGATCCAATTGTCTCACCATCAGTAGTGATGCCCCTAAACGGCTCTGCGAACAACTTCCTCCAGTGCAGATACAGCGCGTGAAGCCACGGAGGCTGGCCATCGCGCTTGAACTCGTCGGCATATTCATGCGCATCCTGCTTTCGCATCGTCGCAAAGCGAGGGATGTTGACGTCGGGTAGGTATTGGCGGTACTCGCCCTGCGGGTTTGCTTCTTTGGTCGCCATGATTGCTTGAGTCGTAGTAGAATCGGTGTAGCTGTGATGCTGTCGAGGTTCAAGTCACTCGTCCCAACTGTCATATGTCTCGCTCGAGTCTGGCTCAAGAAATGAATCAGCCGACTGCCGATGATGATGCCCGGTGACATGCGCCCATGTCGGAGCTCCCCCGCACAGTGGCAGCACCCTGAATCAAAGGGGAGCGAGCGCTGGAAGCAATGGATTTGGAGGCACCGGATATCCCGAGGACCCCTGTTCCGGTCCCCCAAGACGGATCTGACCAGGGCGGGCCTGGACCCTGAACGCGGCGTTGGGGGAGCTTCTGCCGCCGGTAGCTCCTCCGGCTTCCCCTCGGCTCTCACTACGCCGTCAACAAGTTGGCCAACCGTCATCCTCATCGAGCCAAAGTTCAATCTCACTTCTTGTCACCTGCATCCAGAACCTCGCATCTTCTTGATCTGTCTTCTTGGTCGCACTTGAAGTCTTGACCATGTCATACTTTGCCAGCCGGAAGCTCGCCACCATGTCGATCCCCTCATTCAAACGTGAGTTCCCCCCAAGACACCGCCCAAGATCCAAGCTCACACCTCCTCACAGGCCTCGTGCGCTTCGTCCCCCGATCCGACCCCTCCAAGATCCTCCTCGGCGAGCCCGAGTCCGACTCGGTCGATGTTGGCCTCACCCTCCGAAAAGGCCAGGACGTGCCCGTCGTCGTCTGGTCGGGCTCGTCTGTTCTCGCTCCCGGCGCAAAGACATCACAGCGAGAGGTCATTGACCGTGTCCTGTCCCCTGTCGCGCCGCATGAAGTTGGCACAATTCGGTGTATTGGTCTGAACGTGAGTCGCTTTCAAGCCGCCCGCCATTCCAAGCTGATGACTTGCAGTATGTTCAGCACGCCAAAGAGGTCAAGATGGCCATTCCGACAATACCGACTGTATTCCTGTGAGTGACCCCGTCACGCCTCGGTCCCCCTTCATCAGCTGACGCCACCTAGAAAGCCCAACACTTCCCTTGGCGACCCCTGGCCCGAACCGACCCTCCTGCCCAAGCTCACACAGGCGGACGACACGGGCGACTACGAATCAGAGCTCGCCGTTGTCATCGGGAAGACGTGCAAGGACGTCTCCGAGGAGGACGCCCTCGACTACGTCTTGGGCTACACGGCTGCCAATGACGTGTCAAGCCGCGCAAGCCAGTTTTCTCAGACCCAGTGGTGCTTCTCCAAAGGCTTCGATGGGTCCTGCCCGTTGGGACCAACCCTGGTGTCGAAGGAGCTCATCCCCGACGCGAGTAAGCTTCGCGTTCGCGGGCTGAAGAACGGGGATGTGATGCAGGACTGCGAGACCACGTAGGTCCCGCCCTCAATCTCTCTTCAAAAGCACGGCTGACACTTCTAGTGACTTGATCTTTTCCATCGCCAAGCTGGTGAGCTTCGTGTCGCAGGGCACGACGCTGCCGCCCGGCACCGTTATCATCACTGGAACCCCGGCCGGTGTGGGTGCTGGCCGCGAGCCCGCTGTCAGGATCCGTGAGGGAGACGAGTTTGCTGTCGAGATTCTGCCGCACATCGGCACTTTGGTCAATGTCTTCAAGAATGCATGATGCGCAGCCCGGTAGATGAATAGACAGGACTCAATGCTCACGGATGTCCCTGTGCCATGTATGCGCCTGTCGGAATCTCCATGTCGGCGATTTGAAAGGCCATGTCCAGATCAATCTCCCCGTCCAGGAAGTCCAAGGGGCCCCAGTAGTGGCTGAGAAGCATCGGTCCCTCAAAGCCGAAGCCTGCAAGGGCTGGATCTGGCGTTGACGGAACTGTTCCTTTGGCCTTTTCCTTGGCACGGCGCAACAGCTTTGCAGATTCCAGTGCAACGACGCATTCATCCATAATTTCGAGGATCTCGATGGCCATGTCGACTCGGCGGAGTAGGGGTTGGCTCTCTTCTTCAGTGGCTTCGCGCATGACGTACACGAGGATGATGGAGGCGGCAAAGACCGTGTATGTGGTGTTGTAGAACCATGTCCGGAAGAAGTCATTGTGCTCGTACGTCTGGTAGATGATGTCGATGGTTTTGGAGGCCGAGTCGAGGTACTTCTGGGTCGCTTCTCGTGCCCCGGGAATGGTAGCCCGTTCTGTTGCTGAGGATTTGAGGAGAAGTGACCCGAAGAGGAGGATTCTCAGATTGTGATAGCCTGCATCTTGTCAGGAATGAAGACGACCTGGGTGATCATGGCGAGCGTACGGATATTCAAAACCAACTTCTGCCGCTTCACCCACTGCGGGTCTTTGGCTGCCCGCAAAGACGACGTGGGTGCGCCGGCTGGGGCGTGAACCTTTGGCCGGACGGCCTCGGGCAGCCCTTCAACCCATCGGTCGAGATCCTGCTCTATCCGGTGAACGGTCGAGACAGTCCGAGATACCGTGTCCTCTGAGAGGTAGATACTGAGGCAGATGGACCTCGTGATCCTTGAAAAGTCCACCATGCACTTGATGATGGCACAGTGAGGAGGGTCGAGGAGCTCGGGGCGGCTGATGTCAGTGTCGGGAGCGCCTCGGATGAGGGGATATCGTCGATTGTGGAAGAGGTCGGCGCCTAACGTGTCGGGTCTTCCCATGGCAAAGGACATTTCACTTTGAATTGTTAGCTGCGGGCCAGCGCGTTGGCACGTCTTGCGCGATAAATACTCACGTCTCAAGAGAGTAAAGACCCCTGCGTTGATCGAAATCAGTAAAAGTCTAGCCGCTGGTGCTGTACCGAACTCACCACCATGTTCTTGACTCAGCTCTTCGTTGCGCCGGGTCGACCTTGGTGTTTGGGCCTGGCTCACGGTTGATTCCCATGGCGAGCGCTGTCCTGACAGCGAGGCCGACATACATGTATGAGACTGTGCAAGCAATCAGCATCGTGCACGGCAGCAAGATAATAGACGACCTACGATGAGGACTGAGCTCATTCTGGCACACCTTGGCCAGGAGGAAGTAGGCATGAACCATGTCAAGGTTCGTGACCATGCCGAGCTTGTTGCAGTGCTCTTTTGCCACCTCGAAGAACTTGCGACTCCACTGAAGGTTTGTAATGCCGTCGATGGGCTCATCGTCGCGTACGCCAATCAGAGCTCCAATTGAGAGTACGCTGTAGTAGAGTGCGACGAAGCTCGAGGGCCCATCTGCACCCTCAGCGCCGGACCAGACGCCTTCACACCGGTCGAGGAAATGCTGCTTATCAAGGATCGGGTGGACGTAGTGGATGGCTGAGAAGTAGTTTTCCAGGAAGCCGCGGCAATGCGAGTAGTGCTGAGGGGTCTGAGGCTGGTCGCTGCCGCGCGAGGCCTGACCGTGGGTGTCGGGAGAGTGGAACGCCGGGTTGTGAAGACTCGTAACAAGCGCACCTCCACCGCCTGCTTCGTTCTGCTTCCCTGCTCGCTGGATGTGGGATAGGAGGGCAACGGACGAGGAGCTGCCGTAGAATTCGACGTTGCGGGTGTGGCGATTGATACCCGAGACCTCCTGCTCACCGGCAACGCGGGTGGACGCGCTCCCTATGGTCGACATGACGTCGCTCTCGTCTCGGGGGTGTTCGTGTACGGTGCTGCCATCGAGGTCCATTAATGGAAGATCAGGTGGTGGTAGGATCGGAGGCGGCGGGCTGAAGTTGACTGCATCGACAGTGGCGGCTGGTGGTGGTTGGTCCATCGACATCCCAGAGTCGCCGTCTTGCTGTGGTCCCATCATGCCGGAAAGCTGTTTCACGCGGTCTTCGAGATCGCGGACATAGCTGCAATGACCGTGAGCTGCGGTCGCTGTGAGGGTGACGCGGCAGCACTCACTCTGAGTTGTAGCGACCTCCTTGGCCCTTGTAGACGCACTCGATCCTGCGATCTGTCGGGGGACATGTCAGAGCAGATCCTCGACGGTGGCGCGGCTGGAGGACTGACTTCGGCAAAAGGTGCATGGGAGAAGCTCGTCGCATTTGTTCTTCTTGAGCCGACAGGCATCGCAGGCTCTGGCGGCGCGTGGCCGTCTTGCTTTGTGCGCAGAAGCGCGTGTCGTTGGGCCGGGGCTGGGATGTTGTTGGTCCATCGCGGGCTCGGGGGGGAAGGCGGAGGGAACGGAGGGTGCAAGGTCGTGACAGTGATGCAGATGGGGAGAAAGTCAAGATTCATCGCGCAATACCGCTGGAGGACGAGTTGGTCAGCACGTGGGCGTACCCCAACATTGCGCTGTGGGCAGGTGCAATCAGTGGGGTTAGGGCGCTGCGGGGGTGTGTGCGGGGTACAAGGGGCGCTGTTGTCCGGCAATATAGCGTCCCGAGGTCGGCAGGAGCGCCTCGGCGACTTCCTTCCATGTTTCTGCCAGTGCATCATTCACAAGGCGGAATTGTGAGGGAAATCAAACATTGAGCCCTTGATCAGTCCATTCGCTATGCGTCTATCTCCTTGCTCATTCATGTCTTCGTCAAAAGAGCTCGGTGAACCGAGGCTGCCATGTCGGCCGCCCCTCCCGCTGTCGATTGATCATCCAAGCAACTTGGGCACCTCCTCCAGCAAATGTTCGACGATGGCATCTGGCCCCCTCTCAACCTGTAGACCTTGCGGAATCGCGTGCGTCTTGATGTCGGGCACGATTGACCGTGCGATCTTCCGAATCTCTGCCGCCTCCTCAGCCGACCACATCGATGCCGAAAACTGTGCTCGAGTCAGCATGCGCGACAATCGACAACCACCACAGCAAGACTTACCAGGACATCGGGCTTATGCTCCCTAACCTTGCCCTCGACCTCTGCTATGCCTGCTCCACGTCAGTCAAGCGTTGCGAAAACCCTCGAGAGAGAAGCTTACTCTCGCAGTTGGCAACATAGTCGACCGTGTACTCTTCCTTGAGAGCCTCAGTCATGCGACCGATCAACTTCTTCGCCCTCTCGGGCGCCGTGTTGACCGTCACCAGACGAAAAGGACCTTTAGGCGCCATTGTTTGTGGGTGTGTTTGCTGAGGCTGCTAGGTGATCGTGAAGTTGACGACAAGAATGACCGAGGGAATGACTGCAGTGTCGGAGACTTTGGCTTGGCTGGCGAAGCGAGCTGACTTTCGGGGCATCTTCTACGACGGACGCTGCTCCGAGGCCGGCTCCGAGCCACGGGCTTATGATGCAGCGAGCATAAGCCGCGTGATGCTGCCGCGAATCTGGGGTCCGGAAAAGCCGGGATTGAAGCTGGAGGGCGGGTCGCGATCTAGCCCCTTGCCCGGCATTTCCGGTGTCACACCCCTTCTCGGAACAGCCGCCTGGTGTGCCTCGACCCGTGCATCAGCATCGCTGGGATGAAGCTCCGGGGACCGTTCCTCTCGTCCATCCTCGACGACGGCGGGATCCGGGGTTGCCATGTCCGACATGCATCTCTCTGTCCGGTGGCGTTTTGCACGGCATTGTTGAGGTCTCCTCATCATCCTTGAAGCCCGGCATCCTTGATCACCTGGGACACCGCATTACCCCACGGCCGTCTACTCCACTGCCCAAGGTGTCTGTCAGTTCACGGTCTGAAATTGATCTCCAAAGCAAGCTCTTCCAGCACCATACAACACGATGGTAAGACGGGCGAGCTGGAGCTGCGATGTACTGGTACTGACCACGTGCTGTAGGATTCTCTGCCACTCCCCAGATCTCCGGCCCAGCTCAACATCATCATCGTCGGGGCTGGCCTCGGCGGCCTTGCTGCTGCTGTCTCCATCAGTCTCTCGGGCCACAAGGTGACTGTCTTTGAGTCAGCAAAGGAGCTCGCAGAGGTACGAACACCCGAGTCTGCCAGTCCCCTGTCCCCCGTTGACCTTTCTTTCCCAGGTCGGCGCAGGCCTCCAGCTGACACCAAACTGCACCCGAATTCTCCAAGAATGGCAAATCCCAGAGCAGCTCTGGAAGTCCGCCGCTGAGCCGAAAGCCCTCCTCGTCCACAGATACGCCGGCCAGGTCCTGGCAATTGAGCGAGACTTTGACAAGAACATCCGCCGCAAATATGGCGCACCCTTCCTCGACATGCACCGCGTCGACCTTCAGCGATCCCTCTTCGACAGGGCCAAGGAGCTTGGTGTCCACTTTGAGCTCGGCCAGAGAGTGGAGTCGATCGACTTCGACCAAGCCGAAATCACAACAAAGACGGGAATGAAGGCCAAGGGAGACTTGATCGTCGCAGCTGATGGTCTGTGGTCAAAAAGTCGGAGCCTTCTCACAGGAAAAGACGATGCTCCTCGGCCAACGGGAGACTTGGCGTACAGGGTGGTCCTTGACCTCGACCAGGTGACCGATCCAGAGTTGCGGGCATGGATCTCAAACCCTGCCGTGCACTTCTGGATCGGGCCGGGTGCACATGCCGTCGGCTACTCCCTTCGTGCTGGCAAGATGTACAACATTGTGTTGCTGGTGCCTGATGATCTGCCAGCAGGCGTCAGCCGCCAGACGGGCTCGGTGGACGAGATGCGGGCGCTCTTCAAGGACTGGGATCCCGTCCTGAACAAGTTCCTCAGCATGGTCGACACGGTGGAGAAGTGGAAGTTGATGCACAGTGAGTACAACCTTCGAGTGTCGTGGCCAAAGCTGACATGATGCAGTCGAGGAGCTGCCAGAGTGGGTGAACAAGAAGTCGAACATGGTGTTCATGTAAGTCTGCCGCACAGCGTACTATCGACCAACGAACTGACACCAGCAGGGGCGACTCTTGCCATCCAATGCTGCCATATCTCGCCCAAGGAGCCAACTCGGCTGTCGAAGATGGAGCCGTTTTGGGCCTACTCCTTGGCTACATGAGGTCCAAAGACCAACTGCCTCAAGCACTGAAGATGTACGAGAGACTGCGAAAGGCAAGGGGAGACGCCATTGTCAAGGAGACGTTCAAGCAGGCATGTAATGCCCCTCCAATTCACCCCCTTCTCCACTAACTTCCCACAGAGAGAGTCATTCCACATGCCCGACGGCCCCAAGCAGGAGGCTCGCGACGAGATCTTCCTGTCCCAGCTTGGAAAGAAACTGAAGGGCCCTTTCCCCAGCCGATGGACGTGTCCGGAGGTACAGCCATGGCTGTACGGGTACAATGCTTTTGATGAGGTCAAAAAGGCAGTCCAGCGAGAGCCATTCCGCGTCAAGACTGCTGCGGCGCCCAGCAAGGCCGAGTCGAGCATGCCACTGAGCAAACGAATCAGCTCCTTTTTCTCGGCTCTGGCGAAGTGGCTGGCGATTTGAAGAGGACTTGAAGCGAAAACAATGTAGAATGCTAGATGTAATCTTTCAGCACACGAATTGTCCTCGGGAGTCAAGTCCTTTGGCACATGTTGGCAAAGCGGGACGGCCTGCCAGGAATCTGCTCTGCCCGCTCCACTACCAACATGCACCGACCAGCTTTGCGGCAATCAATAATCCCGTAAATCAAACTGCAAACATCTCGAACGCGCCAAACTCGGTCCAAATTTCCATCACATGGGACATGACAATGTTTTGTCGCCAGCTCAATCCAGCTAGTGTTGAGGCATTTGTCTGACGGCCGCGATGCACAGCCCCCCGTAGCTCTGTACCTCTCCCCCAGGTCGTCGGCCAAGTAGCTCTGCCGTCTAGTGCGGCTCTCCAGGAACCAGATCGCGACAACCATCCCAAGTCTCGTCATACCCTGGTCTATTTCACCGCCATGAACGCACGTCACAAGCTATTCCGCGATTGCCAAGCGATGAACACCCCCTCGAAATGCAGGGGCGCGAACGTATCCTCGACTGAAGACAGGGGTCGCGATACGGCGACGCCTCTCCCTTTTGCGGAGGCACGCCTGGCGGTGATCCTCCAGCGTGGGACTTGGGCGGCCTCCTTCGTTGACTCCTCTTTCTGGCTCATAGGTTGTACTTTGGCGACAGCAGTGTCGGTGATCTTCCGCAGGATAATCCCTCACCGACAGGACAGGCCACATCTGCAGCAGTGCGGCGCTTAGATGGCTTCCGGGCAAGATGCGACGGGCAAATGCGCTTGTGCAACGGACGATCATGAATGCAAGGCATGATATCATGGGAATAGAGGGGCCTCTCATCGTCTGCTGGAGACTCATAGCCCTCACCATCACTGACTACCCTCCCCCGAGGCTTCTGGGGTTTGGAGGTCTTCTTGAGCTCCAGTCCCGTCTTTGTGCCCCCGATCCCTAGCCCAGACAACCCTCCTCAGCTGACTCGACAGCTTGGCCAGAACATCTCATGGACACCCATCATTCAGCCAACTTCTCAATCTTCGACTCCGAAGCCACGACCGAGGAAGGGTTAGATGAAGGGGACTTAGACCCCGAGCATGGCCTTCTTTCTCCTCGCCGAGACCAGGCGGAGTATTCCTCCGAGGACGGCGACGACGAAGATGAAAGTGCCCCAATGCTTTCCCCTCTCAAGGGACCGTCTGTGTACATGACCATCCACCGGTACGGTATTCCCTCCTACAGCTTGACTCAGTCGCTGAACCGAAGCAGTATCAGGAGGCTCGTCATAGCCAGCATCGGTGAGTGCTCTTTTCTTCCTCCATCAGCAGCAAGAACTCATTTAAACTCAGATGACCCCTACACCCTGCAGGAGCTGCGAGCTCCGCGGATGAACATGCTCGTCGTTCGACCCTTGGTGGACAAGCTTCACAACAACGGCGACGGGGACATCTGGGCCGGTATGTCCTCCTCTTGCCTCCATTCCCCGATTGTTCTCCAGCTCACACCAATCCCCGCCAGTCTACTGCCTCCTCGTCAACCGCGTCCAATTTCTCCGATCCCAGCACTCCCAGTCAATGCATCAGACCGTCAACATCGCACGCGCCACCCTCTGCGAGCTCGTGGCTACCCGAGTCCTCCGTCGCTTCCATGAGAAAAGCCCAGGCAACAAAGGACTGCTCTTCCTTGCAAATATTCTCGTCTCAGGGTTTGACCCATTCCATGGCGCCCCAGACTCTGTGGTCTGTTCTGGCAGAAGGCCGCAGTGGCCCGTCCAGGACCGGGGAGGCCATGAGCGGAAGTTGACGGCCCTTGAACTCGCCATCCTCTCCGAGTCCAAGACTCTGATCGCAAGCTCGGCCTTTCAGCGTGTTGTTTCCGCCGTGTATGAGGGTACGGTGGTTTACAGCCCTCTGTCTTTCGTCGACATTCTGCCCGATCACTTCAAGCATCATCCCATCAGCATCTACGACCCTCGCTCTGCGCCGCTTCTCAACCATCGTCGGCTGATAGTGCCTCGATCGCGAAACCTGATCGAGCTCTTCCACTTTGCCATCCTTCTCATCCTTTACATCGGCGCCATGGTGACCGATGGGCATCCAGTAGGAAAGCGGTGGTCTATTATGTTCGACCTGTTTGCCGGTGGCTGGATCTTGGAGCAGTTTGCCGCCATCATCGAGCATGGGTGGGAGGTCCACGCCCAGAACCTGTGGTCCTTCTTGGACGCCACCTTCATCTTCCTCTACGCCTGCTACACCACACTTCGGCTCGTCGAGTTCGCCACATCCTCCGGCGTGCAGTATCACGCGATCCGGATCATGTTCACCGCTGCCCCGGTGCTCTTGACGCGCATCGCATTCACGCTCATGCCAGACAACATCGTCTTCATCTCTCTACATGCGATGATGAAGGACTTCATGCGCCTTACCTTCATCGCGCTTTGGTGTTTCACTGGGTTCCTTCTCTCCCTCTTATGGCTCGAGAACCCCTTGCCTCATGGGATGCAAGCTTCAGGCCAGGGGACAGACGGGGGTCTCAGCTGGGCAACCATCTGCGAGTGGCTTCTTTGGATTTGGTTTGGTCTGGATGGCACGGGGATCAATCAGGCACCTCGATTCCATCCTGTCCTTGGACCAGCCCTGATGATCACCTTCGCATTCCTGGGAAACACCCTCTTCCTCACCATCCTCGTCTCAATGCTCACCAACACCTTCTCCAAAATCATCGCAGACGAGCAAGCAGAGATCCAGTTCCGTCGAACTGTTCTGACATTCCAGGCCGTCAAGTCAGATTCCATCTTCTTCTATCCGCCTCCGGCAAATATCCTGGCCCTCGCCTTGCTTCTTCCTCTCAAGTTCATGGCCAGCCCACGTCTATTCCACAGAATCAACGTCGCTTTGGTGTGTACTCTGAACGCACCCGTCCTGCTTCTCATCTCGGTTTACGAGCGTCGAAACTTGCGACGTCAGCCAAAAAATCCAGGGCGAGGAAGCTCACTTCTTCATTGGAGATTTACGGGCTTTTCGCCGCATGGAGACGTGCAGAGCGTGTTTGATTCTGAGCCGCCTGAGGAAGTCTGCGAGGCATTGGAGGACCTTGACGAGCTGAGTGATCTCGGCCTGTCAGAGGCGGACGCTATCGAGTGGTCAGGAGGGGGCCGAAGAGGACTCTCTAGGAGGAGAAGAGCGGGATCAAGGGAGAGCAGGGATGTGTTTTGGCTGTCAAATGCTCCTAGAGGTGGCGCCATTGATGGAAGGATTTGATTGTTGGGCTGTTCCAAGGATTGTAGCTAGACGCACTTCTTTGAAAACCTATCCAGCTGGGAAGACTCCATGCTCAATTGTAAGACAGTCCGAGATCGTGTTTCGATGGTGTAGCGGCTTGACCAGCGACCATCTGGCGATCAAAACCATGATGAAGACTAGAGTCATGAATGCATTGTTCAAACATCGGACAGCACCGCAGAGGATCTTCCAAGTAGCAAAAGAGAAATTCAGTTGGACTAGAAGCTGTGCCTCCTACATCTCCTTGATGAAACCAACCTCAATGAGGTTGTCGTAGTCGACGTCAAGATCGGCCAGCTTGGCCCTCGAGTTCTCCCTGATCCAAAGGAATGCCTCCAAACCAATGCGTCTCATCAACCGAGCGACAGGGTTGCGATGCACTCCCTGTCCGATCCGAAGGACCTGCTTGCCCATGATGTAAACAACCTGAGTCTGCTTGGCCTGGCGCAGGGTGTTCATCTCCTCCCGGATTTCCGGCACCAGCTCTCGCTCATCAAACGTCCATGCCTCGTCACCAACATCCTCATCAGCGCCCTCGTGGCCCCGGGGAGGACTGACACGCGTGATGAAAAGCATGAGTTGGTTCATGATCTTCTGCCCAAGGTTTGGGGTCAAAACGTCGTCCATGTAGCCGTGGCGTAGGGTCAGCCGGTAGCATGATGGCATCTCCCTCACGCGAGTGATGACGTAGCGCTCTGATGGAGGAACGTATGGGAGAGAGAGGACACGCATGTGGAAGAAAACGACGACTTCGGGGCGGGCCTTGAACTTTTGGATGAATTTGGCGAACACCTTGGGCACAGAGTTGTCGTGGCCTCCATCCAGCTTGTCGAAGAAGATGCCGACGCCAGGGGCGGTTGCAATGTCGCCGTGGCTGAGCTTCGTAGGCGGCTTTGACTTTTCGCCCGTGGAGTCGGATGGTCTCTGCCCAGTTGCCAGTGACGAAGCAGGGGAGAGCTGGAGGAGTTGAGAGGGAGCGATGCGGTCTTCGGCCTCGGCGGTCCATTGTCGCTCCTTGCCCCAACGCCAAAGGACAAAGATCGACGAGAGAATGACGGCCAGAACCACTGTGAACCAAGCGCCTTCTGGGACTTTGCGCATGACAGACGACATGTACGCTCCGTCGAGGCAAACGAAGAAAAGGAAGAAGAAGAGAACGACGAGAGATGGGATGCGCCAGATGAGAAGGGCGATGAGCGCGACAAGGCACGTCGTGATCATTGTCACGGTAATGACGCAGACGCCGTATGCATGGCCAAGACTGGTTGTCTGCGACAAGTTATTAGCTCGCGGACGTCTTTTGGAGATGCTGGAAGACTCACATTGTTGTAAACAGCAGTGACGATGACGGTGCCGATCATCAAGATCCAGTTCGCCAGCGGCATGTAGACCTGGTGATGGAAGCGCGAGCTGGTGTGGACGGACTTGATGTGCGGTGAGTAGGACATTCTCATGACCTGCGACAGGAGCTGGAAGGCGCTGGTGATCATGGCCTGGCTTGCCACAATGGCTGCCATAACTGCAATGACCATACTGAAGTAGAAGCTGCCCGGCGGGACCGTGTAGAAAAATGGGTTCGTGAAGGCTGTCTCGGTCTCGTCGGCGGCGATAAAGGCAGCCTGGCCAACGTAGGCAAAGATGAGGCAAGGGTAGGCAAGGCAGAGCCAGGAAAGCTGGACGGCCCGCTGGCCGAAAGCTCCAAGGTCAGCGAATAGGGCTTCGACACCGGTGAAGGCAAGCAGCAAGCCACCAAGGGACTCCCATCCCGCCCGGCCATTGCGAACCAGGTACAGGAAAGCGTAATGGGGACTGAAGGCCTTGAGGACGGTATGGTCATGCTTGACGAGATTGTGGATACCGCTGCAGAGGTTGAAGAGGAGCCAGACGACGACCACGGGCGCGAAGCTGGTGCCGACCTTGGAGGTACCAAAGGGTTGAATCGAGAAAAGGACGACGATGATGGCGCAGGAAATGCCCACAATCGCGTCTGTCCCCAACTCTGGATCGGCTACCCTGATGCCCTGGACGGCGCCGAGGACCGATTGAGCGGGTGTGAGGATGCCATCAGCCAAGACAAGTGCAACTCCCAGCATGCCCGTGACCTTGAGGACAACCTGCGCCGTCTTGCTGGTCTCGAGGAAGTTGCGGACCTTGTTCCCAACACGCCTCATGTCTTCTGTGCGATGACGCTCGAGTGGGACGATGGAAGACTGTTTCGGGTCTCTGTAGACAATGTTGGCGTACCTCGCGAGGAGGGAGTAGAGGGCAAAAGTCCCGCCTTGGCCGTCATCGTCGGCGGAGAGGACGATGAAGCAGTATTTCACGGTGACGATCAGGGTGAGGGACCAGATGATGATGGACACGGCGCCGACGAGGTCTTCGTGGGAGGGTTGGGAGGAGAAAGTCGAGGAAAAGACATAAAGAGGGCTGGTTCCAATGTCGCCGTAGATGACGCCGGTGCTTTGGAAGGTGAGCCAGAGGAGGGTGAGGCCGGTGAAGGTCTGTGGAAGGATCATGGTCAGAATCGCTGGAGGCTTCAGGAGCCGGGGCTTCTGGGGAGATGCGTTACCTGCTTCCCCTTACGCTTCAAGTCGTCTTGGGCGATGTTTCTGGCCTTTTCCTCCTGATCGAGGTCCCAAAAGTCCTCATCTGGGGGGTTGGCTGCGGGAGCAGCTTCATCAAGGGGGGCAATTTCACCCATGGTCGTGTCAACTAGTGGATGATAGGGGCAGAAAGAAGTTGTTCTGGCAAAAGAACTGGGTGAGGTTCTGCTCTGCAAGGACGATGGGAAGAGGTAGATCTGCGATGATGGAACGGGATGCCAGTGCCAGGTACATGTATGATCCCAAACGAAAAATTCAGTTCCCTCAGACGTCAGGTGAGCTCTAGGAAGCTAGACGCCATCGGCGAACCTCATCTCACGATCCCCACGAGAGACCACCCTCCTCCGCCATATCCGACGCAAGCTATTGGCCACCAGAGCCATTGCTAAGTTGTACGACCATCGAATTTCCAAAGAAATGCTAGCTGCGGGCGCTCGAGGAGGAGCTTTGCGGGCGTCGAGGCGGGCAGTGAGCGGGATTTATGGGATATCCCTCTCTTCCTTCAAAACCTGTCCGAGGGATATGCACACCAATCGCCGCTGGTGGGGGATGTTTGGGCCTTGCAAAAATGTCATCCGCAACATGGCCGACTCGCTTGCAGCGGCATGTGCTTCCCGGCAAGTTTGCACCACCTGCAAGCGGCTCTCGCCAGGACGGACCACGGTATGGGGTGCATGTCTTGCCGGCAGAGCTACTCGGCACAGCTGCCCCGATCGGGTGGTGGAGGCTGTGCTCAACGGTCGAAAATGTATGAGCAAAATTTCCCATTCGCTGACCACCTCATTGTCGAGCATCCCGCACGCGCTTCGATGACATGACCCTCCCTTTCGGAGGTTTGCCGAGGGTGGTCGGGGTGGTTGCACAGGGGCGGTCAGAAGACCCAAACATCCTCAGATGTGTCAGAACAGCAATTGCCCAATGCAGGAACTTCTTCGGCCATGGTCATTTCCTCTCCCCAGAGACTTGACCGCCAAGGTGCCAGCGACCCTGATCGACCTGGGACGACGCTACGGCGATGTCCCCCTTGACGGAGCCGAAAACAAGCTTTTGCCAAGGTGGCTATGCCCGTCTTCCCCCACCCCCTTTTTCTAGGCCACACCCTTCCCAAAAGCTACCCCTGTCATCCAAGCTTCCCGCAGCAACGGTCCGGCTTGTCACCTCTGTGGGATTCCTCCGCGTGGGTTGCATCCAAGCGAGACTTGCATCGACTGCATGGGCCCAGGTGGAAGTGACAGGTCAGAACTCACTTGGCAGGATTCACTCGGAATGTTTCCGGTCTCCGGTTGACCAAAACCTGGCCGTGAACTTGGTCAGCTCTCTAGCGCCTCACACGCCGGGCGATGGCCCACTCACTGCATTTTGGGTCTTGTGCCAAATTTCCAGTGGACTTCCCGCGTGGGATGACAGGGGCAGTTCCTGGTCCGATCAAGCGGCTGCAGCCGAGAGGCAGCCCGCTGGAAGCACAGAGGGTGTACACCCCACACCCGGACGGAGCCCGGACTTGAGGAAGCGCTCGGTGGTCTTGCTCCCATGCCCCGTGCTTGTTCCTGGACCGACAGGTGCTGTTGGTCTGGTTGGCTTATTGCCTGCGTGCTTGTTGGCGACCCTTGCACGAAGGCTGGGGCATTTTCACGTACGCTCGAATCTGGCACGCCCCATGTTGTTCACTTGGTTGTCATTTCCTGGAAAGCCTGCTTCACCATTCATCACAGCCCACCGTTACCTAAAGCATGTCCCAGGCATTGTTACCATTGGCGTTGTTCGTGATGGCTCCGCTCTGGTAACAAAGTCCAATCGTTTGGTGTATGACATCGAGTAGATAGGGAAGTAATGCTCGGTGCTGACGGCAGTAGGGGAGCAAGATTGCGAAGGTCCTGCTCGGTCCTTGTCTCGACAGCTTCACATCACACATTTGTTAGCGTCAAGGCCACATCGACTCGAGCTGACGTCCGACCCAAGGCGGAAAACTTACATCTCAGAGCAATAGAGCAACATGTGATCATGCGGGCGAAACTCCTTTTCGCATGTAGAGCTGCGTAATGAATTAGCTTGGGAAACCTTGACCGTGTGCTTTGACAGAGGTGAACCGTACCAGACGCTGGGGAAGATATCTTCATCATCTTCAGTTAAGTTTTCAGGCTCCTTTTGCTTTCTAACTCGAGGCCTCGAGTTCTTGGTGAATATTTCTTGACTCCTCATTGGTATTCCCACAGGCTGGACAGTGGTCGCTTGTGGGATGTGCCTGGTACTCGGCGCATGCATTGTTTGGGTGGGAAAGTGGAAATAGAAGTTTGAATCTGTTTTTTTCCGGTCGATTCATCGATAGGTGAAAGCTGTGATCTTTTTATTCAAGCTTGTCGACAGACCCAAAATACATCGTCAGTGCAAGTGCAGCATCGGAGACCCCGCGATGTCCTCAGCTCCTGCCAGCCCACAGCAGCTTCAATCTTCCGGACCGCATGTGCATCCACCAAAGGCTTTGGGGAAATGCATGACGTGTAGGCTAAAATCCTACATGCGCCATACCACATGCATCGTGCGTTCACGTTACATGGCATTTTCTTTGACTAAAGTCGCCGAGGACTCCTGCTAAAAAAGGCCGACGAAGCACTGCCGAAATAGACACCCTGCCGCCCACGCCATCGGAGCTAGCCAAGCGCTGTGATATCGACACGCCCAGCCTTACCACCCCGGCCTCGCGGAATCCCGCAGCCCGTCCGCATTTTTTCTGGGAATGCAGACATCCCCAGCTCTTCTGCTCCTGGCCTAGCATCAAGCACGAGCTGCCGAGGCGATCCTCCCCCTCATTTTGACCGTCATTTCGCTGCTTGGCCTGCGCCTCTCCCGACGGGCGTTTGATGCGCCATTTTGCCCATTGGACTGCCCCTGAAACCTGACAGGTACGTCGGCTAGCCACCGGTTCAGTCACTCGCGGGCATCAACACTGAAGCATCTACAACATGGTCGAGTATTGCGAAGAACTGCTGTTCTCCAATGACCACACGATTCAACATGTCTCCTTTGCTCGAGCGCGTTCCCTGCTGCGTGCGAAATGGCGGCCTCTGCGCATGCCCGGACATTGAGCAAGGAGGTCCTCTCGCAGAAGGGGATTACAATCTGGATGGCTTTTGCCAGGGCGAGTTGGTCCTATCTATCGATTTCTGCTTGATTTTGTGATTTAAAAGACTCCCAGACGCTCTGTACTTCGAGCAATTGTGTTCGCACACTTGTTCCAGATCTCCACGTCTCTTGCTTCACGTCATCTTTCTCTGCTCGACCCTCCTGCAGCCATGTACCCAGACCACCAGCCTGCACGCATTCGCCGTGCCACCCTTGAGGACATCGAAACCATGGCCGATGTTGTCCTGGCGTCCCTCGCCAGCGGTCCGTCATGGAGATCCTTGGTCCCTGCCGGCTTCCAGAAAGACCCAACCTACAGACAATACGCCAGAGATATCCTCATGAAGCACCTTGCCCCGGAGAACTTCGACTCGCTGGTCTTGGTTGCTGAGTCCCCATGCAAAGGCGTTTACACCATCGTGTCAGTAGCCATCTGGAACACAGCACACTCCAGATATCATGAAGCCTGGCGAATGTGTAAGTGCGCCAATGGTCCAACTCAAACATGCTTCCATGGACTACGATAGCAGACACTGACTCTCTTCCAACAGCCTCTTCGACACTCTGCGAGGTGGGCGATGTCGTGCCAGACGCCTCACCTGAAGCCCACGACAGTGTCATCGACAAGCTCAATGCCCTCAGTGCCGCCATCTCCTTCAGCCAGAAACAGCATTTTGAGCAATTCGAGCCATACGTGTACCTCGAGGTCATCGCCACCCACCCCGCATATCGTGGCCAGGGATACGCCAAGGCTCTCTGTGCCGTGGGCGTCGACTCCGCACAGAAACGGAGCTTGGCCATCGCCGCTCTGACGAGCTCGCGGGACTACATCTTCTTCTCTGGCATGTCATTTCGTGACCTGGGTTGTGTGACGATTCGTGGAGCCGACAGGCCACGGGATGACTGCACGCTCAAGGCCATGATATTGCACCCGCAGCAACCGAAAAGGCGGTCTTCCGTGGTCAATTCCTTCCTTTCGTATGTATCTCTTAGCAGCTTGTCTCAATAACATTACGGGGTTTCGCCTTCATCCACGTGCTGCCAGGAGGGACCCAAAGTCCCGTTTAATTAACATCTCGAAATTCATCCTCGTTGATACCAGACTCCTTGCCTGCCAGCATCAAGCTCCTTCCTCCATGTTCCCGAGTTTGCGTTCCTTCTCTTCCTCGAGCCTGTCGCTCTCCTCCGTCTCCTCCCGTGTCATTGACCTCAAGTATGTTTCCCATCCGGATAGAATGCCGTGTGCATGGTGATCGAACGCGTAGCTGCCCAACGGGTTGTCGAAATATTCCACGTCAAACTTACAAATGCTCCGGATCTCTCTCATCCTGAAGTCGGGGTCCACGACGTGCGTCGTCCTTGTTTCGCGTGGAACAGTGAACAGTCTCAGTCTCTTAAACGCTGCAAACGAGCCCGAGCTCTTGAGCTCAGCCACTAGAATAGCGATACAGTCATCCTGCTCCCAGCCTTAATAGTCTGATGTTGGGAAGTCGTCGGCTATTGTGACTTCCTCGATGCTCCGAGGCAGGACATTGGCGATGAAGCCTGGGCTGAAAGGTGATGGCCCCCTGCCCATGCCCACCAGTAGCACCCATGGAAGCCAGAGCAACCCGGTGTTTGGCAGCTGAGACAACGCTTGCAAAGATTCTCTTATGACAACTGGTGGCGGCTGAGCCTCGCTCCATGTATCAAAGTTTCTTTCTGCTTTGCAAGTCGGATCGATCTTCAAGTCTTTCAGAGTCTCGTTGCAGGGGGCCGAGACGATCGCGGAAGCGATCTCGTCAAGGTCGGCGACGCGGCTGTTGTAAGGCTGATCAAGGCCACTGTGGTGGAGCCACTTGAAGCGAAAGGACTCGAGAGCTGGGCAGACTGCAAGAATCGTCCGCAGGACTCGGTGCTCGCGGATTCGGTACAGCTTCAAGAAGGAAAGCCTTGTTGGTGATGCAGTTGCGGCCATGGGCCAGGTGAATCTTCCGCGGCTCGGAATTGAGATGGCGAGGTATGTGATGTTTGGAAGGTAGTCAAGGCTCAGGATGTCGGCTGTGTCGGCTGAATGATAAGGGCTGTTTTCATGGAGATTCGACTTCAGTCGGACATGCCTCAAGTACATGAATCGTGAGCTGTACTTTTCGAGCCCGAGAGAGATGTTTTGCTTGAACATCCGGGCGAGGAACTCCCACTTGCCAGACGCTCTGAAGCACGCGAAATCGATCTCGGCGATTCTCGGAGCCAAGCCAACAATGAGAGGGACGATGCTCTCGGCATTCCCCGCCTCAATAACCTCAATCCACTCGTCGATCGCTTCAGGTGGTACGCATTCTGCAGTGACGAGAGAGGAGCGCAGCTTCTGGGCGTCCAGGTTTGCCAGCTGCACAGGCACGACTTCCACCAGCTTGACTCTGCAGTTGTCAAGAGCCCAGGCTGTGTGCATGAGCATTCCGATTTCTCGTTGCAGCTCGATTGAGCGAATATTTACCCCCAAAACTGAGCTGCATTTTATGCAGTTTCCAGGTCTCGCTTCCAAATCTTGATTGGCATCTCCCCCAGGATCCAGTTCATAGTTTCCCTCCGCCCCATCTCGAACCCTTCGGCCAAGGCAAACCCATAGCGATGCACCATAGACGCCACGAATACCGTCTGCTCCAAGTAAGAAATGTTACGACCGATGCAGCCCCTGGCTCCAGCTGAGAACGAAATGAAGTATGACTGAAGATTCTTTCCCTCGTCGCCTAGCCACCTCTCGGGTTGGAACTGATCGCCATCCTTGAAAGCGGCGCTGCGATGAGCTACAAGGGCAGAGACAGCAACAGTCGTGTTGCCGGGTATCCATTCACCCATGATGTGCATTCCCTCGGGGGGTGTTTTGCGGGTAAGGCCTTGGGGCGTGGGCGGGTGAAGTCGTAGGGACTCGTCAAGGCAGGCCCTTAGGTACGGGAGGTGCTTGATCTTATCATATGGGGCAACAACCTCGTCTGGATCCAGCACAGCATCTACCTCTTCTCGCAGTCGACGTAGAACTTCGGGATGGCAGACGAGCTGGTGCAGGACGTTGGCCAGGGCGATAGCGGTCGTGACGCTGCCGGCATTCATCATGATGTTGATCTCGGCCACAATTTCGCCCCACTCCAAGCCGTTCGCTTCGCCGTTTTTGTTCTCCATGAGGGCTTGGAAGAAATCATCGAGCTTTTCGCCAGCTCGATAGCGCTCAAGGCGTAGCGCAGCGCGCTGCAGCACGACTGCATCCCAATGCTGCCCCTTGTCCGAGAGCCGACGGTAGTAGGGCAGAAGGTTGGAGACCTTGTCGATGATTTTGTACCAGTCGTAGGTCCAAATAAGGAGAGACTGCTTTGTAGCCACTGGGTACAGGCTTTCACGGAGGCCACACTTGTAGATAGTCCCGTCCAGCCGCCGCGCTTCGACGCGATCATGACCACGGTCCAGGAGGCCCAGTCTCTCCGAGAGCCCAATGTCGGCAATGGCATCCAAGGAGAAGAAATTTGTCCACGCTCGGCAGTCGACTGTCAAGTCTGTCTTGTCGGCGAACTGCTGCCCCTTGGCCAGTGGCTGTGTACAGACCTTGTCGAAGTGGACAAAAGTCCGCTCCACTTTGTCTGAAACTTTGTGCTCCCAGCCCTCCAGATTCTTGAGGGCATATGCGGACGACAATATCTTCCGCTTCCGCTGATGATCTGACTTGTCCGTCACATCTGCAAGATGGTAGTGGGTGCCAGCCAGCAGATCGTATTGATCATCCTTGGTACATGGAGACCCGTGGCCGTAAATATCCTTGATTGCACGCACGTCGCTGAAAGACAATGCGTTATTGCCAGTCCGCAGGATCGGATGTATCTGATGGAGTTTCGACAGGTGGCTCGATCGTGACCCTCCATGAGCCAGAATCATGAAAGGGATGTTCGAAGCTCCAGATAGCGGGGCAAAGTTGGGGAATCTTCGTAGGCCTGGGAAAAAGCATGTTAGTTTCTGATCGGTTCCAGGCAAATGTTGCTATCCTGGCTCACCTTTGGCATCCCTGAAATAGACAATCAAGGGCAAAACGAGTGTATACCCTATGATAAAGACAGCCGCCAAGGCTGCATATGGGATTGATGATTGAGCGCCGTACTTGTTGGAAAGCATGATGGTTGACATGAGGGGCTGTGTAGGTTGAATTGTGTAAATGGCCTTGCTAATCTCTTCGGAGGGTTGCAAGATGCGGCTCGGATGGGATCAGACAGGCGTTTGGTTTTCTCCGGCGACGGCCATGAAGAGGGCGAAATGATATATACAAAAGTGTGTGTACATGTACTACTCAAAGAATATCTGCTGGTCTTATTTTGAGTATAACATGGTTAGTAACCACTCAAATCAGTTGCAGTTGTCCTACCTGGAAGCTTTTCCCGAGGCAGCTACATCCTGGGCTTGTCGTGGTGTTACAACACGAGGTGAACATTCCAGATTTGAGTTAGGCATGTTTCCCCGCACGGGATCCACTGCCAACAACAACTACCACTTATGAGCCAGGGATCAGGGAGGTCTTGGGGTAAGGCATGCAAGGATGTCAGCCGATACACACACTGCGATTTGAAGAACCATTCCCCGCGGGGAATATTGCTAGAGTGGGCTCGGTGGCCTGCAGAAGACGAGCGACCTTGTCGATATCTGCAGCCAAGTCAGAACCGGACAGAGCAGCAAGAACTCTCCTTCGATAGCGGTGAAGCGCAAGGCAAGTCTCAACGCGTTCGACGGTGCCGACATGCAGCTTGGATACCCGGTGATTTGCGGCCGGCGAGTACAAGAAAAAAAAAATTCTTACATGATAAAAATGTTGCGATTTCGCTCATCTGCTCTTCATCGTGCTTCGAGTCAACCGAGTTTCTTTTTGCCCCTCATCTCGACCCCTTCAGATTGCTCAATTTTTTCAACATGGCTGTTCGTAAGCTCAAGATCGGATGCGCCGGCCTCGGCCGCATGGGCGCACGCCATGCCCTCCACTTCTTGAACCGGACACCTCGCGCCGAGCTGGTAGCAGCGTTCACGCCTGATGCCAAAGAGGTTGAATGGGCACAACGCGAGCTGGAACCCTATGGCGTCAAAATTTACACCGACTATGACAAGATGCTGAAGCATGAGGGCCTTGAGGCCGTCGTTGTTGCCACCGTCACAACGGCTCATGCTGAGGAGGCTATCAAGGCCATCAATGCAGACAAGCACGTCCTGTGCGAAAAGCCGCTCAGCACGAGTGTGGAAGTGGTGAGTCTTTGAAAATAGTGGCTTGTTTTTGGCCATTCCCCTTCCCCGCTTCAGCTGTTAACATGCACTTGCAGTCACAATCTGTGGTCGACGCTGCTGCAAAGAAGCCGCACCTTAAGGTCATGTGCGGCTTTTCTCGTCGCTTTGACAAGTCATACCGCGAGGCATATGAGCGCATGGATGCTGGCGGTATTGGTCGGCCATCCGTCTTTCGCTCCCAGACTTGCGATCGCCTCGACCCAACTGGCTTCTTCGTCGCCTATGCAGAGTTCAGTGGCGGCATTTTCGTCGACTGCAACATCCATGACATTGACCTAGCACTGTGGTTCCTCGGCCAGGACTCGGTGGTCAAGAGCGCTGTGGCCATGGGCATCTGCGCGGTGCAGCCCGAGCTGCGAAAGCACAAGGACGTCGACAACGGTGTTGGTGTGGTTGAATTCTGGAACGGCAAAATTGCCTACTTTTATTCTTCGCGCATGATGGCAGCTGGCCAGCACGACATGACCGAGATCATTGGCACTGAGGGAAAGCTGGCTGTCAACTCAAACCCGATGGGTTCGCTGGTTGAGGTGTTCGAGCCGACGGGAATTCGCCGTGAGATTCCTCATGATTACTTTGGGAGATTTTCGGAGGCCTTCGTGACTGAAGCGAACGAGTTTACGTCCGCTTGCCTTGATAACACCAGGCTGCCCTTCAAACTTTCTGGCGCTGTCCAGGCGGTGGCCATTGGGTGCGCTCTGCAGGAGAGCTTGAACTCAGGCAAGAAGATCTACTTTGACGAAACTGGGCGTCGTATTGAGCGGGAAAGGCTTTGATGGAGACCAGCAACAAGGATTCTGGCGATTTCTAGATTAGAAGCTACAGTTGACTTATATCTGCTGTTGCCTTGCGTCCCCCCGTCACGGCTTTCTTCTTCGCAAAATCCACTGTGCTGACCCCATCATCTCCAAGTTTCAAAACTTACAACCCTCTGGAGACACTAGAGTGATTTCGTCACAGATAATGATACTGGGTCGCTTTATCGTCGTGGAACCCATGTTTGGCTGTATGCTTTGGGAACCCAGGCTTCAATCACCCACCACAGGCCATCAGTTTCGTACCATTTTTGATGTGAACGCGATATATGGAGACGAGGTGGAGGTACTTGCCGTCCACAGGTACTTGCCGTCCACATCCTTGATCCTCTGCAGGCAGAAGATGCATTGCAAGCAGCGGTGCTGCATAACGTCATCGTCTGCGCCCGACTTTTCTCAATCACCCTGGGGAGGAACGTCACTAGCGAAGAACCCCGCCCCCATGGGGTACTGGCTAGGCGGAGTTCCGTGGAGTCTGCAGATGACGGGGAACATTTCCTAATGCGCAGTCTTACCAATACAGACGAAAAGCCCCTCGGACTACCTGTAGGCAATTGGAAGGTTATGTCGCGCCGCCCCCATAGGGTACTGGCTAGGCGGAATTCCGTGGAGTATGCAGACGACGGGGAACATTTCCTAATGCGCAGTCTGACCAATACAGACGAAAAGCCCCTCGGACTACCTGTAGGCAATTGAAAGGTTATGCCGCGCCGCCCTCTAGCAGGTAATTATTCCCGCAGACTGTTGGTCGGAGGCTCGAGTAAACCGGACAGATGAGGCTTGCTGTTTCGGGATGCCTTTATCCGCAAAAAGTTTCTTGGTCCAGCAGACCGGTTGTATATGTGCAGTAAGATCACCGCTTCCATGGGTGGATAATTCTTCAGAACGAGTTTCAAAGCAAGATCCAAAAGCATTTACCCGCCTACGGCGACAATGGAGCCATCGCTACAGCGTACTTCGATATTCGCCGAGGTGACAGGCACCTTGGCTCCTCAGGGCATCGCTGATGCAATAACCATGGCTGCGGTCGTCCTAGTCTCTGCAGCGTTCCTTCTCCGCGACTTCACCTGGGACAGACCCGATCCTTACCGCCACTTGTGGTTCGAACGACCTCAGGACAACGGGGGGTCCAACCAGAGGAAGCAGCACACGACTCGGAACATTGCACAAAAGTTGGAAGAGCTGGTATGTTCGCAGGCCGCACGCAGAAATATATAGAGCGCGACTAACGGTTATCAACATCTTAGAAGAAAGACGCAGTTGTCTTCTGGGGGTCACAATCTGGAACAGCTGAGGGCCTCGGCGCTAGGCTGGGACGCGAGCTCCAGCAACGCTTTCACCTTGACACCTTCGTTGCAGACCTGTCCGACTTCGACCCCGAAACGATTGTCAGTATTCCGCGACACAAGTTGGTCATTTTCGTTTTGGCTACCTACGGCGATGGCGACCCTAGTGACAACGCCACCGATTTCTTCGACTGGTTGCAACGACAGGCGAAGCAGCAGTCCGAGGACCATCCCAGTCAACTAGGATCGCTTCGGTACGCTGCCTTTGGACTAGGCAACAGTCACTATCAATTTTACAACCGCATTGTCGATGTGGTTGATGGGGCGCTGCAGCACCTTGGCGCGGAAAGGCTTGTGGACATCGGAAAGGCCGACGATGCCCTTGGATCAACCGAGGAAGACTACATCTCCTGGAAGGAGAGACTGTATTCTCACCTCGTATCTGATCTTGGACTTGGAGAACATGATGTTAAGTACGAGCCTGTGGTCTCCATTGTTCCCGATGATTCGCTCGAACCGGTCGACTTGTACATTGACGAACCCATTCATTCGTCCGACTCAAGCTCCAGTACGAAAAAGAGTACCCCAAGCACGGCAATCAAGGACCTGCCCATTCGAACCGCCCGCCAGCTTTGCTCTTTTGGAGACCCTGCTGCGCCAGCAGCAACGGGGGGCTGTCTACACATCGATCTCGATCTCGCCAACCATCCTCAGCTACGGTACAAGACAGGCGACCATCTCGCGATCTGGCCAACGAACCCTGAAATTGAGGTGGATCGTTTGCTGTCTGTTTTGGGATCTTCAGACCAAAAAAAAAGGCACCGACCCCTCCTGATTAAGAGCTTGGATATGACAGTCAAAGTCAAGGTTCCCACCCCGACGACACTTTATGCCCTGCTTCGCCATCATCTGGAGATCTGCGCCCCAGTGCCGAGAGATATAGTTCTCCGCCTTGGAGAGTTCGCGCCGTCCACTTCAGCACGTAAATACTTGCTTGGGATTGGCCGCAGCAAAGATGCGTACACCGACTTCACGTCCGTCACACACGTCACCTTTGGCAGACTACTCGAGCATGCGTTGGCTGTCGAGCCTAGCACTGAGAAAGTCTACTGGTCCGGTCTGCCACTTTCCTTCATTCTTGAGACCCTACCTCGACTGCAACCCCGGTACTATTCCATCTCATCGTCGAGCGTGGTGTCACCACGGGTCCCATCCATCACTGTCGGCATCTCAAACACTCGACTCGAGACTGGGACACTATCGCCTATCGAAATACCAGGACTTGCAACCAGCTTGCTGAATGGCAAGGCTCTGTCCCTTCAGCACGGCAACGCTTCAGTATTCGCACACATACGACAGTCCAAGTTTAGGTTGCCAGCGCTTCCATCTACCCCACTGTTGATGGTGGCTGCTGGCACTGGTCTCGCTCCATTCCGGGCCTTCATCGAAGAGCGCCTGAGACTAAAGAGCATAGGGGCCGGTGGTAACAGCAAGCCAATCGGGCAGATGATGCTTATTTTCGGCTGCCAATCACCCGAGAAGGACTACCTGTATCGAGACGAAATCGAGGACATGCAGCGCCAGCTAAGTGGGAAGCTCAAGATCGTCACTGCCTTTTCTCGAGCTGTTACGGTCGGAAAAGCCGAGTGTGTTGGCGCGGAGGGGCAGTTGTCAGTCTTGGGACAGAAGACATACGTTCAACATCGCATCCGGGAGCACGCGGATGAGGTGGCAGCATTGCTGCTCGACAACGCCAATTTCTATGTTTGTGGCCGTGCGAGTATGGCCCGAGAGGCTGGCAAAGCCGTGAACGATGCTGTGGCTTTGTCGAAGAATTGGGATGGGCAGCAAATCAGAGAATGGGCGGAAGGGTTGAAGCGCAATCGAAAATGGCAGGAAGACGTATGGGGATAGTCTAAGCAATGGACACCCATAATCATCATGGTAGGACATTTTGCAAAACATTAAAAAGGTTCCGTGTAAGTTGTTATAGTAGCCTATGGACTCAAATGCATGTGGAACAAACCACTTCAGCGCCTTGAGCTGCGGCTTCTCTCTCGCGGGCCACCGACGCCCGGCCTCCATTCCCCCTGCCGTCATTTCTCTGGAGTCTAAGCATTTGGGCAAAAGGCAAGAGCTTCCTCGGTGCGGCACTGTTCGTTCAGGTGATGTAGACGGTAAAGACTAGCACGAAGGAGATGCAGAACAGAATCGTGCTTGCGTGCTCACGGTTGCAACCCCTATGGCCGTTCGATGTTCAGAAATAATGATGTGGCAGGGGTAGCTGTCGAGCCGAATGTCAGAAGATGATCGCCTTAATCTTCTTAGAACCCAGTACCTGCATCTCGCCGGTATTAGACAGCCTTTAGGCCCGTGACACAGCCAGATAAATCCTGTGAATTGACTGACATGAAAACCTATCGACACAGTGACTTCCTCGGGGCAAGCTTGAATCATTGCTCTTGTACGGAGACTCTTCGACAATCGACTTCTTCGAATTCGTAATCCATACAAAGATTCTCTAGCTGAGGATCGAACTGAGTGCAGGCATCCTGAGTACATAACGGCCAAAAAATCAATGAAGTCCATGGAGATATTAGTGCTGCAGGTAAGCACTGCCACTCAAGCCGAAACGGAGGCGACTTCCTCCTGACGCTTCAGCTTCATCTCTTTCTGCATTTCCCTGGCCCGCTGCACGCCAAATCCGTGCTGGAAGACCTCCCTGATATCTTCTAGAGTCATACCTTTAACCTCCGGGTAACAGAAATAAATGCACACCGACCCAAGCGAGCAAATCGCCGCGTAAAAGCCGAAAGCTCCCGAAGGGGTCGTGTTCTCCATTTGCGTCAGGAATGTCGATGCCACGATAACATTGGAACTCCAACAGGTCATCGTGAGCATCATGGTGCCCATGGCGCGGACTTCCATCGGGAAAAATTCGCTGCTGAGCCACGCGGTGTTTCCAATACCCGATGAGTAGAAGCCGACATAGAAGACCATACTGACGAGGACCATAATTGCGGGGGCCCCAATTGTGGATCCTGCGGGGAGGGTGAGATCGTGTTGAACAGGGATCCAGATGAAGCAGATGGCGGCCACGACAAGCCAAAGTCCCATGAACGGTACTGTACACAACAGGATCCTTCGTCGTCCTATCCTGTCCACGAGCATCAGATTGACCCAAGTGAACAGGAAGTTCGTTCCTGCTATGACGGTACCGACCGCCACAGGGTTGGAAAAGCCGACGAGAGAGAAGAGAACAGGTGAGTAGTACATGAGCGCGTTGAAGCCGCCCAGCTGAGAAATTGCCATTAGACCGCAGGCCGCGACCAGGGCGCGGAAGTTTGCAGGAACGACGTAGAGCTGCTTGAAGACCCACCACCGAGACTTGCCGGCGTTGAGGTTGTTGGCCGTCGCGATATGACTGGTGATATGCGCCAACTTTTGGGACACTTGCTCTTCTGTACCGTTGGGGAAGATTCTGCGGATAACAGCGCTGGCTTGGTCCGGTTTTCCATGGAAAATGAGCTGGCGCGGAGACTCCGGGCAAAATGGGAGGAGGGCGGCAAGAAGAAGGGCGGGCTGCGAGTGGACGTGTTAGTATCTAGTACTTTGGCAGCTTCAGAGGACCCTTTTAGACTCAGAGGCACATCCTTGATATCAAGACTTCAAATGGAAGAAAAGAATGGCTGCATGTCACATACCAGAACGCCGCCACCAACCATGTATCGCCAACCGCCGGCCACGTTTGTGAATCCGGCTCCGACACCGTAGGAAACGAGTTGGCCGCCTGCAAGACGTTAGTTTTAGGCCGCCAAAGGTAGGACCAGATGATGTGTTACCAGTAATACACATGTTGTTGAGACCAATCATGCGCCCGCGCATTCTTGCAGGAGAGACTTCGGCAATGTATCTGGAACAAATCTCGTTAGCCGGTGAAATGCACAGGAAACAAGGGGAACACACAGAGGAATGATCATGGCCGCAGAGCCAACACCAAAGCCAATGACAAGGCGGCCAACAGTCATCTGGGCCACAGAAAACGAAGCTGCCTGGATGATAGCTCCAAGGGTGAAAAGGAGGCAGCCAAAGTAGATGGCGGGCCGGCGCCCGTAACGATCAGCCGTCAGCCCGGCCATGATGGCCCCAAAGAACGCCCCGCCGGAGGTAATTGAGGTGATGAGCTCTCTCTCGGAAGAGCTCAGGTGGTGTCCGAGACTTTCATGGATCGTTACGAGTACTGCGGCATTGATACCGGTATCGTAGCCGAAGAGACTGCCGCCAATAGCCGCAGTGACCGAGACCAGCCAAGGGAACCTGCCAGTCTTGGTAGACTCGATTGAGTCGAGGTCGTCACCCTCATGCTGAGCGTCAGACCTGTTGGAAGCAGTCTCCAGATGACTGGTATCGCCCTTGTCCTGAGTCTTGAACTCCATGATGTCAACTAAATTAGAAGAAGGGCTTGTGATTTTAGTGGTGATTGGGGATGAGCTGTGGGAGAGATCCAGATGATGGGAGTAAAGAACGGATAAGTTGAGGGGCTTGAAAGCGGACCGTGAATGATATAGAAGCTGGAGGTGCTCCTGTCGACTCTGGTGTAGCTACCCAAGGCCTTCATGCGCTTGGCTGATGTGCACCCCGATTTCAGGTATGGTAAGAAGCCGTGAACAATCAGGTTATACAGCAAGAGAACCAAGGCTACAACCCTGAACGTCGCCGACTCTGGGGCAAACTTTCCCCGGAAAACCAACCCCGCGAGAAACCGGCAGTTCGGCCCTGTGAGTTCGAGTCAGGACCAAGCATCCAGGCCCCTTAGCGTGGTCGCTATATGGTGATGAAAACACGCGGCCAACCCCGGACTCTTGGCCGTCCCAACCCACCCACTTCCCCGCGATTCGGTTAGCCAATGGGCGGGTTCGAATTATGAGAAGAGAGAGGCTGGCTCTGCCTGCCGGAGTTTGCCTAGCTCGTCCCACTAACCTCAGCTCTCGAATGGGTAATGTTGCCCGCCGAAATATCCCCCGCGGCCCAGTTTGCTAGATTAAGTTGAATCCTCTTATGGCCACCGAGCCGTTCAACGACTTTCCTTCCCCAGACTTTCCTCATCTTTACCCCGGATTGAAGTTTACCCCGGACCAGCAATGCGAGCATGGTCACCGAGTAGGTCTCGCCGAGATGACGCCCCCGGCACCGCCCTCCCGCCGCCGGCCGTTGCCGTGTAATGTGGGTAACTTTCCCCGCTTTCCCAGGGCAAGTTGCGCTGACATCAACGTCCACGCCAGACCTGTCGCCAGCGGTAAGATCACCCAGGTGAAGCCTCGTGGCAGCAACCTCTCAGTCGGGGGACTTGCGAAAATTGCGCGCTGATTGACAATCTTGCAGACACTTGAAGTGTGAGGAATCGGCGCCATCTGTTGTGCGAACCTAGCGTGTTTACGTCATCACAGGCAACACGGACAGAACACCATGCCCAAACTGTCAGGGCGAGGGACTCGAGTGCGTGAGGAGATGCCGCATTCGGTTCAGCCATGCTCTTAACCCAAGGTCAGTTAGCCGAGTACAACTTCCACCAACAGGGGCATATGAGCTGATGGCAGTGAAGCGTGGGCACAGAAAGAAAGGCGAATGATGAGGGCGACGGTCGCCTCAGCAAGAGACGACACGCGTTCCCCGACGGTCAGCGATGGATGAGAACGGACCGAGCGTTCAGCTTTGTGGATGAAACCAATTATATCGCCAGACTCGAGGAGTATCAAGCAGATGGTCATGATGACACAGACGCCTACGAAGAGGCGGCTATCAGAAGCGCAAGCTCCGCCAGATCATCACCGCAGTCATTCCCGTCATCTTCAACTCAGCCACAGGTCTTTGGTTCCACGCCTGTGCCTGCGGCTTCGTCGTCCCTACCCCATGTCTCGACAAACGGTCACCCAGCAGCCGAAGAAGGGAACAGCGACCTCTACAACGGTGGCCCTTCCATACACACCGAAAAGGCTTCCCTCGAGCCCGACATTGGCAGCGAAGTGATTCCAGATGCCCCGGCCCCGAGCAAGATCATCGCTTCGAGCTTTTCGGACCTGAGCTTGTCGGACTTGTTTGGTCTCGGCGTATCCTCCGACTTTCCATCTGGCCTCGAACACCCCCTTTCTCTATGGAGCCCACAAGATCTCGCCCTTGTTGACGGCGAAGGTGGAACAATTTACCTGGACACACCGCGGTGGCCTCTCAGTGACCCCGAAGAGGCAATGCTTTTCCGTTACTACATCGACACGTTGACGCCTTTCTTCGATATGTGCGATGAAGAGAAGCACTTTGCGCGCATTGTCCCTTTGAGAGCCGCCACCTGCTGCCCTCTGTTCCATGCGATTCTCGCCTATGCTGCGAAGCGTCTCAGCAGGTTAGGCGACTACGACAGTGTTGTGGCGGACAAGTATCACCAAAAGTGTCTCAACGCTTTGATACCGGCTCTATCCAACTCGGCGGCAGTCGCTGACGAAAACTTGCTCACATCTCTAATTCTACTCCGCTCCATGGAAGAGATTGACGCTCCCATATCGGCCCCTTCTCCAGAATTCCACCTCATGGGTACGCGAGTCTTTCTGGAAGCTCAAAAGATGTCCTGCGACTTCACCGGACTGCGTCTCGCCTCGTTCTGGATAGCAATGCGACAGGAAATCTATATGGCGTTCATCCACTCCCGACCAGTCCGATCGGACTTCGCCCTCAACACTTTCGAGTGGCTCAACGAACCGGACGTGACCGGCTGCAACACTGCGAACCGCATCATCATTTACTGCGCGGCATGCTTGCGATACTGCTACGGCTCCCAAGAGGTGACAGTTGAAGGCTGGGACGAGCTCCAGGGATATCTCCAGGAGTGGTGGAACGAAAGGCCCTGGCACTACACGCCCATTTACACGGATGAAAACGATGACGGAACGACTCCTGGATTTCTTCCGGACATTCGATATTACAACAGCGCTGTCGTCACTGGTATCCAGCACTATCATCTGGCCAAGATGCTCCTGGCTGCACATAGCCCCAATATCCCAAAGCTAGGGTTCAGCCGAAAAAGAGCATTCGATTCCATGAACGAGGAGATCAAAGTGGCTGTGCGGGCGATTGTCGGCATTGCCGAGGTGAGAAGACCTGTCTGAGCCTAACGGAGGGAAACTAACAGTCTGATCATCTACAGTCCAACCAGTATACACCACCGGCATACGTGTTAGTGCTTTCGATATTGGGACATTGCTTGGTGCTGACTGATAATTTTAGAACCGCAAGCATGGCTATAACTATGGCTGGCGACTGCTTCACTGAGAGGAGCGAGCAGCAGGTTCTTTATGACGTACTAATGAAGACAGATAAAGATCTTGCCTGGCCGACTCACTCAGCGTAAGTTTTCCCCGATGTACCTCACTCTTCCGGGCTACTAACGTGAATACAGCCGTCAGGCTTTGCTCAAGTCGTGGGGCTGGAACCACCCGCCGTGAGAAGATGTTACTATCCAGGCTCATGTAGCCATTCTTACTACAGGAACAAACAGTGTAGGGCTCATTTTTGTGAAGTCGACGGGAGGCTCCGCATTTGACACTACTGTCGCCCAATGCACCCCCATGCGAAGTCCGACAGATCTGGAATGATATAGGCGTCATGGATTACCAAGACAAATCCTTCAGCTTTTGCCGAAATTTAGCCATTCCTGTTGGCCGACGTCGATTCGAGGGGAAGGTCATGGGTGATGATCCTTCAGCTTTGAAATGCAGCCTGGGCTGGAGCTTCCTCCGCTCCGCTCCGCCTGCTCCGAAACCGATAGTTCAGCCTCCAAGTGACCTGCAGCTGTCCCTCCGCTGCTCCTCAATCTCCCCCGACCTCGATAAATAGCCCCCGAATAACCGAATCGTTCAGGGTTGAGACGAGACAATACAGCAAGGACGCTTCCACCACGACAGCTCTTTGTGCCCCCAAACTGCAAACCCCCATCACCATGTCTGCAGATCTCGGCAATCTGGCCTCGACGGCAAGCAGCTTCTCTGCGTTCGTTCGCCGCCAATTCACGACCCCCAACCCTCGGGCGACTGACCTCGATCTCTCCCATCAAGTCGCCGTCATCACTGGGGCGAACGCGGGTCTAGGTTTCGAGTCCGGCCGCCAACTCCTCCGCGCCAACCTATCGCACCTCATCCTCGCTGTGCGCTCCCAGTCCCGCGGCGATGCGGCAGCTCAAAGTCTTCGGGAGGAGTTTCCAGACGCAGAAGTCTCGGTTTGGCTGCTTGATTTGCTCGACTATGGATCTGTCCGAGCGTTTGCCGACCAGTGCGCTCGCGCGCCGCGCATCGACATGGTGATTCTCAACGCGGGGCTGCAGCAGGTGCCCTACACCGAGGCGCCGAAGACTGGCCACGAAGTAACGATACAAGTCAACTATCTCTCCACAGCTCTGCTGGCGTACCTACTCGTCCCGGCTCTCAAGTATCACAGCCAGAAGCCACGGACAGGAAACCCTCGAGCAACAGTCCTTTCCGTGGTCGGATCGGACATGATGTACGCCGACAATGTGAACACGGAGTCACCTATCGTCACTGCCTACGACGGTGAGGCGGCGTACGACCCCCAGAAGATGTATGGCGAGTCCAAGTTCTTGCTCTGCTTCTTCATCGAGAGGCTGTCGCAAACGGTGAAGCCGAGCGATGTGCTCATTAATATGCCGAACCCTGGCTTGACAGCTGGAACATCCTTCTTCTCAGCCAGGAGCGCCATCGTCCGTTCGCTCGCACGTATTGGCCAGGCAGTTCTGGCCAGATCAGTCGAGGTCAGCGCGACGATCTATGTCGATGCTGTAACCGCCTCCGGGGAGAAGACACATGGCTCGTTCCTGTCGGAATGGGGCGTTGCACCGTAAGTTGCCAAAACTTTCAAAATGAACACGAATACGAGTGCTCACTTAGGCAGGTTCCCGTCACTGTGGTACACGTCCGAGGGCAAGGACTTCAGTGAGCGGCTGTGGAATGAGACTCTGGAGGAGTTTGGTGTCGTCCGGGGTTAGGATGCTAGGGGGGATCAAGATTTGACTTCTGCGGCGGGAATCTAAGTTGCTAGTGTGAAGACGCGAAGGGTCGGTGGGAAGGAAACTTTACTGTCCTGGAGACTTCAAGTTCGACTCTATACACGCTGGATGCCTCCACGGGATATGATCTTCCTTCCTGTACTCCTTTCGATTGCATCATTTGGGCTTTGCCCAACAAATATGACGTCTGAAAACTCGCATTCGCCTCCCGTTGCTACAAACACGAACAAGCCTCAATTGCCTCCATCTCTCACTCCAAATCTCCGTTTCCATCAACCTTGTGTGCCTCAAACCTCCAAGCCGAGATCCTTTGCTCAAACATGATATCCAGCTCCTCATACGTGCGACCCTTGGTGCCAGGGACGTCAAAGTACAGCAGCACCAGGTACAGCAAGCATTGTACAAAGAAGATCCATCCAATGTTGCCACCAAGGTTGAGCTGGTCAGTGTTGAACAGATAGGGCAGGATGATCTGCCAGATGGTGCTGCTGATGGCCGACCAGCCCTGGCCAAGACCCATGGACTTGGATCGCAGCTGGGTGGCCGAAGTCTCGCCAGCAATGGCATTGGACGCACCGACAGCGGGTCCGTAGGAGAGCGAAGTGATCAGCAGCGCCATGCCAATGACTGTCATGTTTGTCTCTGTGCGAGCCATGGTGCCCATAATTCCCATGATGAGGAACATGGCGGCGCAGAAAGCCACACCGCCAAAGATGAGCACCCGATGACGAAGACGCATCATGAGGAAAATGTTGAACACGGCAGACACAACGCCCAAACTGATTCCGATCTGGACAAGCTTGACAACTGTGTGGCTGTCAAGACCAGTCTGGTTGAGGAAGTAGGGAGCGTTGGAGGCGATGTTTGCGCCGACCACCATGGGCATGTAGAAGCAGATGAGGATGATGCGGGTGCGACGCCAGTTGGTGCCGCGGAAGAGTTCGGCCCAGGAAGACTTTTGGGCGTTGAGACGACGCTCGGCCTCGATGGTGTGCTGGATCTGGACAAGGCGAGCTTCAATGTCCTCCTTGCCGTTGGATAGTCGTACAAGGGAACTGCGAGCATGTTCGTGGCGGGCCTTCATGACGAGCCAGTAGGGGGATTCGGGCATGAAGAACAGGCCTGCGGCCAGAGCAGCGGGGAAAGCCCAGCCACCTGCGAAGATGACGCGGAACGAGGAGTCGTCCATGATCGAGATGCGGCTGAAAGTGGCCGCTACAGCAATGAGCATACCGAGGTTCTACTCTAAGTTAGTATGGTTCTCCTTGATGTGCTATCCTGAAGACCTACCATCATGATCGTGTTGGCCGAGAGGGCAATGCCGCGCATGGGCAAGGGGGCGATTTCAGAGATGTACGTCTGCGTCGCAGCAAGGATGAGGCCGATGGAGAATCCCGTCAAGATCTTGCCGCCGAGGAACAGCTCGGGCGTGTGAGCCACGTATGTGACGCCAATACCACTGCAGGAGCAGGCAATGGCGACGAGGAAGACGGAGCGACGGCCGAACCAATCCTGCAGCACACCTGCGACGAGGCAACCGACCATGTTCATGACGTTGTAAGTAGCGTTCCAGGCGGACTGCCAGTAGGCAGGGATGATGAGGGCTCCGTTGACTTCCGTGGCAAAGGTCATCCTGTGGGGTTGAAGCGGTTAGCGGGGGTCGAAGTGCAAAGGGACGTGTCTGAGCTGGACTCACTGGAAAGCCGGCATGGCCAGGCAGATGGAAAGGGCCAGGTTCTCGTATCCAACCATCATCGAGCCGACTGTTGGAGGTTAGAAGAAGATGTTGTACAGGGCTTGAGGACACTTGCTGTTGGCGTAGAGTGTCCACAGGACAATCTTCGGGTTCGCAACCATGCACTGCCATGCGGTCATTTGCTCATCCGCAGGGACGGCAATGATCTCCTGGTGTTCAATGGCCGCCTTGTCGGCGCTGAGAGCCAGCTCTCTGCCGTCATCGCTCCGAGGTGATCCCATTGTGGAAGGTTTGGTTGGTGAATGTCCTAGTGCTGTGGAAGTGCGTCGCTGGTAACGGCAACTTCGTGACAGGACGAGTTGGAAGATGAGGAGTTTGGATTGCACGAAATGGATGAAGGCAAACGCAAAGATATATCCAGAAGTCTTGCAGCCTTCGTCTGGGGTTGCATGGTTTGGCCGATGCAGAAAGCCGGGCGCCAGCACACCGTGGTGGCTGTCATGGGGTGTGGACCGTGCGGGTGTCGTCCGGGAATTCCGACCCCCTATCTGCGGAGACCCCATGGAGAGCAACGCCACCCCGGACCATTACCACGTGCACGGGGCATTTCCTGCCGAGGGATGCTAATGTGAGGATGAAACGAGCAGAACTTCTCACCTGAATGTGTCAAATTCAATGTGTTAAGTCTGCAAGCCTCGAAATGCAAATGTTGGGCTGGTTCCCTTGGGCCGAGCCTGCCCAGGCTTGTCCGAAGCACTTGTCCGGATCACCTGAAAGACCAGTTGTGATGGATGCATTGAACTAAGGACGCTACTATTGAAGAGACCCCAGTCTACAGAAGGCCCTGCAGAAAGTCAAAGCCCCGCCGCTGCAGCTCCCACGTCTGGGACCCAACCTTCATCTTGGCTGCAAAAGTATGCTCCTCCCCCGGAATTTCCTGCATCCTGCATTTGACACCCCTGTCTTGCAGCGCTTGCAGTAGATCTTGGCTAAGCTTCATTGGAACCATAGTGTCTGCCTGTCCATGGATGATGAAAGTAGGCGGAAATTCGGGGCTGATGTTTCTCAGGGGGTCGACCTTGTCCCAGTCCTTGGAAGGGAAGATGGCGTTCATCACGTTTCCCGTGGCGACCTGCGTCAGAGCAAAGGCCTGGCGAGGGTCGCTGAAGTCAGGCGGGCCTTGGGCTTGGCCTTCGAGGGAGACGCCTCCTTGGATTGGGACGGGTGACTCGTCGTAGACTTTGTTCATGTGGTTTTTGGTCAGGTCCTTGGGAAGCTTGGCCGCCACATGGGGAAGTTCCGAGGTCCAGAAGGGGTGGGAGAAGTGGCAGGGTCCGTACATGTCCACAATGCCGGCGACTGGTCGAGGAACACCAAAGCCCTGCATGGGTAAGCAGTTGGTTCTCATGGTGGACAGTGACTTGAGAGACATACCAATGACAAAGCGAGCGTTCCTCCAGACGAGGTACCAAAGGAGAAAACATGGTCTAGGTCAAGTAGAGGCGCCTCTTTGACCTGCCCCGAGATGGCACGCTCCAAGCCTCCCTCGTAGACCCATGCCAGCAAGTCTCGACAATCGCGTATGGGCCCGTCAAGGAGATTGACTTGAGGACAAAGCCGATGATTCGGCACCAAGACGATCCAGCCCCTGTCGAGGCAGTCTGCGACCTGGTCCATGTTCACCATTTTGGATGAGCCCAGCATGAAAGCACCGCCATGGATGTTGATGACTATGTGGCATGGTCAATTAGTTTGGTTCTAGAGGAAGGTATGAGATGCCTACGAATTGGGCATCCGGCATGACCGCTGTTGCTGTTGGCCGGAGGCAAGAAAACGTCGACGTCAATCTCCTGTGTGCCCAGGGTCTTGTAAACTGCCCTGAAACTGGTCGGTCTCGACATGTTGACACGCGTTGGTTCGAACTATCGTCAGAAGATGAAAGGGGGTAGTAAGATTGGTGTACCGGTAGCGCGGCAGTGTTGATGCTTCAAGTCTCCTGAACTGTCATTGTGACGAGTCGGTATGGCCAGCCAGGAGGAGCCACCATGCTGACAATGCCCATGGTCGATTGCCGACGGAAGCCAGGATGTCGATCGAGGCACCGGGAATTCCGGGCTGCCCCTCCTCCATCCACATCGGCATTTCCGGAGCGCGGGGTATCGTGCGCGGATCCACCCCCACAATCCCCTCACGTCTGCTGCCGGGAAGTGGGATGGGCCGGAACAATTTCGCTGCTTGAAGTCCCGGCACGAAGGATGTTGACAAACTCGTCGGCGTCACCGGAGGCCACGGGAACTCCAACGGTTTCTATAGATGTGGCTTCTTTGTCGCACTTGATCCCCAGATTCCTGCGTCACTCTCAGCCCATCATCATTTGCCCATCTTAGACATTCCCCCTATCCTTGTCATATCCCTATCTCTTAGCTGCTCTCACCCCCTCATTACACAATGAGCGTCCCCGTCCACACAACACCTCCCGACGCCCGGACGAGCTACATCATCGACCAGCTCGAAGGCGAACGCATCACAATACCCGGCAGCAAGGGTGTCTTCCGCATCCTCGCATCCTCAAAACAGACCAACGGCGGCATCGCCGTCTTCTCCAGTGGCGCCGTCCTCTCCGATGCCCCTGGCTTCCACTACCATGAGGAGGCCCATGACATCTTCATCGTCACAAAGGGCTTCCTCAAGCTCTGGAATGGAGACAAGTGCCGCATCATGGGGCCTGGCGACTTTGCCTACGTCCCGCCGGTATGTTCCCCTCTTGCCCATCACCAGACTTGCTTGCTGACATTGCCCAGAACGTGATTCACAACCCAGAGCTCATGGGTCCCCATACTGAGACCGTTGGTCTGGTCGCACCTGGGGACTGGATTGACTTCTTCCGGTACGTCGGCGAGACCTACGGAGGCGTCATAGTGCCAGAGAACGACAACCGCAACCTCGGCATGCTGCTTGGGCAGAAGATGATGGTCGCCAAGGATCGCTTCGACGTGCACTTCAAGCGAGACTACCAGGCACCACCCGTCGGAGAATGGCAGGACTCAGAAAACGTCCTCCCTGAGGCTGGAAAGGAGTACTTCCTGAGATCCAACACTGGCCCGAGATGGATCCTGGGCGGTGTCATCTCCCGACCTTTCATCCACGCGTCCCAGACGGGCGGCAAGTTCGCCATCTCCAGCATCGAGTCATCTCATGTGTATGGAAAGTCCCCGTTGACACAGTGGCTGACGTTTGCAACCGTCGACCACTGCTTCTGCGTTCAGGAGGGCCTGCTGCGGGTAAAGATCAAGGGTGGTGATGAGTCGTGGACAGATGTTCGGGAGGGTCAGACGCTGGTTATCTCGGCAGGCGAGGCCTTCCAGCTGGAGTTTGGCAGTCGATTTGTCCGAGTTTGGTCGTTCACAAATGGCCAGGGTGTCGAAGAGCTGATTCGGTCAGCGGGTTCCTCGTACTCGAGCTTTGTGTTGCCAGAGGAGGCGGAGTCTTGGGACGAGGAGAAGTTCAAGGGAGCTTGCAAAGAGTTGGCAGTGGATGTAATCTAGCCTTGGTATATTGAAACCGAAAATCAGCGCTTCAGCGATAGCCAAACAAGCAGTCATGCTACAACAACGTCAGTACGCCCGGCGGCGCGGCGAGAGCATTCCTGATATCGTCCCCTCGGTTGTACAAATAGCCCAGGCCGATCCTCCTATACTCGCCCGGACGCCCCTCGACCGGACGAACGACGAGACAATACGCCGCAACAACGTCCCCATTAATGACACGGCCCCGCACAGCAACAAACGACAGCACGACCGACGGCCCCGGGAACAGGAAATACCCAACCTCGCCCGGCAGCACATCCACCTCGTCCGGGATGAACCACCCATATCCTGTCCTCTTGTCATCGCCCTCGCGACACAGCCGCACCACACGTCTCGGGATGGACGTCGGCGTGAGCACCTGCTTCGATTTAACCTGCACCATGCCGCTCGGGATGTGGAAAAGCGGCGCCTCGACGACGAGCTGACATGACGGCCCTCGACCTGGCAGGCCGACGTTGCTCCTGTGCCGGCACGAGCGGAAGCGCAGCATCACCAGCGGCTCCGCCTCGTCCTCATCCCCGTCCGTGTCGAGGGCCAGCGCGGGGAAGCTGAGGACGCAGTCGACGCTCGCCCAGGACCATGTCGGGGCTCTTTCGAGGTGGCGCTCAATCTCGTTACCGAACCTCTCGGAATTGTTGAACCACAAGAGAGACCTTGGGACGTCTCCAGCGAAGATCCCGCAGTGATAGTCGTCATGACCGAGTTCCCAGTGTCCACTGGACATGTTTCTGTACGCCTGACGTAGCACGTTGGCGATACCTGAGACGGCCACGAGCTTGTCTCCCTTTTGGGTCATATGATACTCCGAGTACCTCTGCACGAGCCCCAGCCATGCCGAGTGGATACTGAGTGTTGATGTTGCCGTGCGAAAGATGGCCGCCGAGGTCGCCGCCGGCAGCAGATTCAAGCCCTCAAGCGAGGAGTCCATGCCGTCCCCCTCAGGTGGTTTCCTCGCCGGTACGCCGCACGCGTGCTCACACTCCCAGAAGACGTGGTCCTCGACGAAATGCAGGATACGGCGTGACAGAGTCAGCTCCTGAAGGACCCATGCCCTCTTTGCAATCTCGCTCTCGAAGAAACGGCGGCGGAGCTGTGACGACTCGAGAAATGGTAGAGAGAGGGAAAAGGCCGCGGGTATTGAGGGAATGCGGAGGCAAGACGGCACCTGACTCCTCCACAGGAACCCCTCGTTGCACTGAGCGGCCGAGTGGGCGGCGATGGTCAGGGATGCGTTCATGTATATGGCGCCCATGACGGCCGACTGTTCACGCCACTCGACCTCATCGTCCTGCACGATGCAAAGCGAGTCGATCCAGACGTATCGGAATCCGAGAGCCGAGGCCACCAGCACGGCATCCTGGAATGTTCGTGGCATCTCGCTCAACAGGAAGCCCAGGGTCCGGTCGGGCAGTGTCTCTTTTGTGGTTTTGAGCGTCGAGACCCCTCCCCATCGGTGGCTCAGGGTGGCATACGCCGCGTGCTCCGCCTGGTTTGGCTCTGAGGTCTTGAGCCGCAGCTTCGTCAGGCCGTCTAGGGTTTCCGGCGAGCCGAGGATCTCGACGACCCGATAAGGTAGCAGAGGATTTGCGACGTGTGTGGCAGCAGACGGACCATGGCTCGTGGATGCGACTCTGTTAGGCGCGCATGAAGAACACCAACCCGCTTCAGAGGACGTTCGCTGCAGCTCACGCCTCAGCACAAGAGCGCGAGCCTCGGCTGACGTGTCTGCCACGGCCTGCTCCGTCTCAACAGGCACCTCAATTGCAAAGCGTCCAAATTCCCACGGAAACAGACTCGATCCCTGTTGGCTGTCCGGCCAGTCCCCGGGCATCAGCACCCCAAATTCCAGATGACCCTCGGTCTTGTATACCATGACGGGCCCCTCGCCGATATCCCTGTTGTTCATCTTGTACACAAAGTTCTGTCGGTAGTGGACGCCCTCGACGCCACGGTACGTCTGTGCCATGAGAGCACACAGCCTGCATCGGCCCGCGTTTTTTTCAATGTCTTTGAAGTCGTCGAGCATTTTGGTTGGAGGGGCACCCTCGACGAGAGCGGTGACATCTAGGGCGGCGCATCCATCGCAGAGGGTCTTGATGTCGTGCAGCCGGTGGGCCCGCGTCCACGCCAGCGTGGGCCATGACGCCCGGGATGAATCATCGCTGTAGTCGACAAGGCCGGCGACGAGGCTCGGGTCTTCCGTGAAGGGGGTGTCTGCGCGAGGGCCGAGCCACAGACGGGTGCACGAGGGGTCGACCGCTTTGGATTCACCCATTTCCAGGCGTGCTTCAGGAGTCTTGGACAAATTTTCGCCGTGGACATTTTGAGCCCTGAGAAGATAAGTGACCATGAGGCTCCCGTGAGGGGCAGGTCGAGCCTGCCTATCATCGTCAGCCTGCATAGCCTGTATGATAGGCGAAGGCTGCGCCCAAGGCGGCACGAGGCAAAAGCGAACCACTCATGCAGACTGCGGGTAGGTGACGTGGCATGTACCTGAGCCCCCTACAAATTTCAAGCAGCGGCGACATTCAACTGCCAGCGTTTCCTGTCAATTGAACCATGGGATGCATGAGGCTGAACGCAGAGGCTAGTCAACATCGTAAAAGAAACTCAAGACGAGCCGAGCTGACATACCGACTGACCGACGGAGCAGATGTAGTCTGGTAACATCCCTCTGGCCATTGCAAGGCCGCTGTTGCAGGGAGAATGCCAAGCTCAAACATGTCGTCATTTCCATGGTGTCTGTCCGAGGTCATGGGGCCATGGCTGGCTGGAGTTGATATTGGGACGACTACCTCTCTCACAAGCAGGGCTACTGAGATGAGGTCTGAAGATGTCGAGTGTCCATGCTCGCAGGTGGTCAGTGAAAAGGGGGCCCGGGAGTCCAGGAAGGACCGACCAGGCGGGATTCACTGCATCTAGGTGCCAGTCGATCCCAGCTGGCTGCACCGTTTTCTACTCCAGCTAGGTGTGACCATTTGGCCGCATCAAATCATCCTCCCAACACCGTCTTTCGGCATGTTGACTTGCACTCCGCGACCCCCAATCAGCCTCCCACCGAAGCCATGCATCCAGACGTCGGGCATTTCCCCGTCCACGCACGCTTCTCGAAGAACCAGGCTTCTAGAACGGCCGCGACACATCGCCTTCATTGTGGGGGTCATCACTGTAGGAGGCCCGCGGGGGTCAGTGGGACATCATGGGGGTCATGACAGTCAGCTGCCCACAGTCCAGGGGCTGACCCCCAGGCCATCGCCCCGGCGCCCCATCTTCCCCTCATCCTGACGGAGCCGTCGACCAGCTAGGCCCGGGTATGTTGCCGACCATCGGAAACAGCCTTCGTCCAGCTTCTGTTGAAATACTCTCCGGGCGTTCCTCAGGGAACACCAATTAGCAAAGCACCAACATCACATTTCCCCGCCATCTTTCTTTCCGCTTCCCCGCCTCTACCACCATTACACATATCCACCATGGCGAAGATCGCTTCGGTCAAGTACTACCGTGTCAAGCCAAGATGGCTCATGGTCAAGGTCACCGATGAGAATGGCGAGTTCGGTTGGGGTGAGGCCACGCTTGAGGGCCACGACCTGGCGGTTGAGGGCTGCCTTGAGGAGATGATTCCTAGGGTGATTGGTCTGGAGGCAAAGTAAGCGATCCTTTATCCGTCTCATCTGACTCTGACTCTGACTGACACGTCCCAGTGACATCGAGAACATCTGGCAAATGTTCTGGAGGCACGGCTTCTACCGTGGAGGACCCGTCTTCATGTCCGGCATGTCCGGTATCGACATTGCTCTGTGGGATCTCAAGGGTATGTCTCCCATCCTCCCATCCGCTTCATCATGCTGACTCTTCCCAGGCAAGGTGCACAAGATGCCCGTCTTCGAGCTTCTCGGAGGCAAGGTCCGCGAGAAGGTCCAGGTCTACTGCTGGATCGGTGGTGACCGCCCGTCCGACGTCGAGGCTGCCGCCAAGAAGCGCATCGAGCAGGGTCTCACCTGCGTGAAGATGAACGCCACCGAGGACATGAACTGGGTCGATTCCCCATCAGTTCTTGACGCTACCGTGGAGCGCCTCAAGCAGGTCAAGGCCCTCGGCCTGGACGTCGGTCTTGATTTCCACGGCCGCCTGCACAAGCCCATGGCCAAGCAGCTCGCCCGCGCCCTTGAGCCCTACAAGCCCCTCTTCATCGAGGAGCCCCTCCTGTGCGAGCACCCCGAGGCTATCCGCAAGCTGTCCGACCAGACGACCATCCCTATCGCCTTTGGCGAGCGCCTGTACACCCGCTGGGACATCAAAAGGTTCCTCGAGGACGCCAGCGTCGATATCCTCCAGCCCGACATTGCCCACGCCGGCGGTATCTCCGAGACCAAGCGCATCGCGCAAATGGCCGAGGCCTACGACGTCGCCATCGCCCCTCACTGCCCCCTGGGTCCCGTGGCTTTCGCCGCCAGTGTCCAGGTGGCCCTGTCGTGTCCCAACTTTGCCATCCTTGAGATGAGCCTGGGCATGCACTACAACGTCGAGGCGGGCGACATTGACCTGCTCACATACCTCAAGAACCCGACTGTCTTTGATATCGAGGCTGGCTACGTCAAGGCGCCGACGGGATACGGTCTGGGTATTGATATTGATGAGGAGATGGTCATTAAGATCTCCAAGGAGACGGAGCCGTGGCAAGTCAAGACGTTCCATGGACCGGACGGCAGCATTCGGGAGTGGTAAAATGATGGTGTTGATGTAAAAATAATCAAGCATGTTCTTTCATGACACTCTCCGATGTGATTTGTACCTGATGATGACGGCCACGTCAAGCGGGACTTGGGCTCCTTGGTAAGGCTATGTTGAAGGAAGCGGCGGACCTGGAACATCTGTTCTTGTGTCGATTTACGGTGTCAAGTATTTACGATGATGTGGCAGACTCAGTGTCAGTCTGGCAGAACATGCCCCCCATCGCTGGTGTCGCGTCAAAGGTACTGTCCTCACAGCAAAGCACGGCAGCATGCTTGAGAAGCATCTCAGCCACGATTGAACCATTGACCTCGAAGTCCAATCAAATGGTTGGCACAGATGTTTTGAGTTGATACAAGACTTTTCATTTCAAATATACCTCAATCTACGTCTCAATGACCACCTTGATCACCAGTTGTCCCTTGTCATCCGCCGGCCTCGATGCCGTCGCAAACGCATCCGGCGCCTTCTCAAACCCAGAAAACCGGTGCGTCACCAGCTTCCTAATATCAGGCAGACCAACAGACTCCCTCTTGGCCAGCAGGTCCACGCCATACTGGTACGTGTTGGCGTATCGGAACACACCCACGATATCAACCTCCCTCAAAGCAGCCGCCAGCAGTGGCAATGTCTGAACCGGCGTTCCCATGCCAATGATCATCAGCCTTCCAGCAGCAGCAGCCGAGTAAATGCCAGCCTGAACACAAGCCTCGACGCCGGTGCACTCGAAAACGACATCAAATTGCTCGCCAGACTCGCCGCCCCTGAAAAGCGCCGACGTCTCCTGAGCGAGCGCGAGCTTGGCCTCCGAGGTGTCGTTCTCAGGCCTCTTGCGCGGCACAACGACCGCGTTGTCTGCGAAACCGTTTGCCGTGGCAAACTCAACACGAGCGGACTCGATGTCGGCAATGGTGACGCTGCTGGCCTTTTCGACACGAAGCATGGCTGCAACCAAGAGGCCGACGGCGCCAGCTCCGATGACAAGGGCACGGGCACCGGGGGACAGCTTGGCGCGGCGCACGGCGTGGATGGCCACGCTTAAAGGCTCGAGAAGCGCTCCCTCCTCGGTCGACACGTTCTCGGGAAGCCTGCCGAGGATTAGCCCACTGTTCGCTTTCTTGAAGAACAGATACTCACTTGAAGCACATGCTGGCAGGGTGATTGATGCGCCCTTGCAGCGTTCCCTGGAAATGAGGGAATGCCTTGGCAGAGCCCCTGAACCTCATCTGAGGGCAGAGGTTGTACTTTCCAGCCTGGCAGAGCTTGCAGGTCTTGCATGAGAGACCGACTTCCAGGGCAACCCTGTCGCCAGGCTGGAATCCCGAGACGCCGGACCCGACGGCCTCAACGATGCCTGCAGACTCATGACCCAGAGACATGGGCTCTCTGATGAGAATGTCTCCATTGCGGTAGTGCTTGTAGTAATGCAGGTCTGAGCCACAGATACCAGTGGCCTTGACCGAGATTTGAAGCTCACCCTCGCTAGGAGCATCAATGGAGCGGTTCTCCTGGGATGGGTCAGCACAAGTCATGCAAGCATGGTCAGGTTCAAGACGTACCGTGTGGAGATCCTGGGGTCCGTGGAGGACGGAGGCTGTGATTGTTTGGGACATGTTGTGCGGTTTGGAATGGACTGAAGCTGACGCTACAAAGCTGATGTCAGGCTTCCACGTACAACATGGCGTATTAAACCCCAGATGATGCCGCAAAACGTCCATCTCGGCGCCTTGGACTTCCTCCCGCTGTGATGCGGCTTTGGGGGTCAGTCGATGGGGGAGCAAGGGGGTCCTCTATGTCGTCCCCCACCCTCCCCCTTGCCATGCTCCCCATCGGAGAACGCGGAGAAGAAGACCGGCGAACTGACCCCCAAGGCATCGTCGTGTTCGAGCTGGGGCGGCGAGTCATGCCTGTGGAGTAAGTTTGCGGGGATGAAAGGGGCGGCTGGATTCAGCCCCTGACAAGCCGCGGACGCAAGACTGTCTCCCACGATGACGGAGCGGCTGGAGTAATCTCAAGCCGAAAGCAGCGCCATGCTTTTGCTAGTGGAGGTCTGGCGAGTTTCTCCTCTTTTCCCATGACCGGTCGTCCGATTTTCATGCCTGGCTTGTGACGACCCCGCGGCAGTCGATCCTGAAGCCCGTGGGGGTCAGACCATCGCTGGCGATACCGGTTTCGGTCGGGGAACGTCCAGCTCGTGAGGGGCTCAAATAAGGGCGGCGTTCACAGGTGAAGCAATCCAGAATCCGGAGATTCCGAAACATCCACAGATACCAAAGACACACACCATGGCTTCATTCCTGCAGCAGCTCTTCTCCCTCGAGGGCCGGACGGCGGTCGTGACGGGCGGCACAAGGGGCATTGGCCAGGCCATGGTCCTGGCCCTTGCCGAGGCTGGCGCGGACATTGTCCTGATCCAGGTAGGTCATACGCAAGGATTCCCAGCCTCAAAAAGTGCAAATGAGCTGACATGACACAGCGAGATGAGAGCAACCAAGAGACCAAGCAAAAGGTCGAAGCCCTCGGCCGCAAGGCCTCCATCTTCACCGCCGACCTCTCCAACCAAACCGACGTCGAGGGCCTGTCCAAGCGCATCCTGGGCGCTGGCCACGACGTCTCCATTCTCATCACCTGCGCGGGCATCCAGCGCCGCCACCCAGCCCACCAATTCCCCATGTCCGACTGGAACGAGGTCCTTCAAGTCAACCTAACGACAGTATGGACGCTCTGCCGCGACTTTGGCGCCTACATGCTCACCCGTACCCCCAACGCGTCTCTCACAGGCGGAGGCAACGGCGTCGGCTACCGTGGCAGCATCATCAACGTGGCGTCCCTCGTCAGTTTCCAGGGCGGCCTGACCGTGCCGGCGTACGCGGCGGCCAAGGGCGGCATTGCGCAGCTGACCAAGGCGCTGAGCAACGAGTGGTCGAGCCAGGGTGTTAATGTCAACGCGATTGCGCCGGGGTACATTGCCACGGACATGAATGAGGCGTTGATTAACAACCCTGAGAGGGCGCCGCAGATTCTAGTTCGGATCCCGCAGGGACGGTGGGGGGCGCCGGATGATTTCAAGGGGGCTACGATCTTCCTTGCTGGTGCTGGAAGCTTGTACGTGACTGGCGAGCTGTTGACGGTGGATGGTGGCTGGATGGGGCGGTAGGGGGTCGAGTCAGGGTTGCTTAATCGAGGTCCACGTTGTTCATCTCCCTGAGTCTTGCGTTAGTGGTCTTGCCAAGGTGGTTGTGCCCACGAGGATGCCATGCATGAACCGAGTCGTCGGAATCCGAGACGGCGGACATTGATCGGAACTCGGCTCCTGGCGACCAGCTTCTGGGGCCCCAGGGCTTCCCCGTGGTCGTTGAGGCCTTGACTTGGGGGTCAGAGTCTTGGGGGTCACTATGTTGTGGCAGAGTTGAGATGACACTCGTGCGAGAGGAGGGAGCTGATGCCCAGGCGGGGGTGTGCTGGATGGCCCAGGGGGTGGAGGGGTGGAAGATGGGCCAAGTCGACTTGGGAAGTTACCATCTAAGTGATGAAAAATTCATGGCCAGTCCCTTGAACAAGGACAGCACACCATCTTTCTGAAGCAGTAATGTTGATGTCCGTGTCAAGCTTGACCTGACCAAGGGTGACGATGACAAGGCCCCTGGTGTATCATAGTCATTGTTCTAAACAGCACCGATCTTCCAAGTCTCACCGCATTCAGTCACTTCCATGCACAAAAGATAAACTTGAAACGTCATTTTACTTCATTAATCCCAGATTGTCTCTACGCCATGTTGTTCTCCCTCAGAATCCGCAGGTTAACACCCTTGAGAATAAGGAAGATGGTCTCAATAATCGGAATCGGCACGCCTAGCTCCCGGCCCTTAGCAACAGGGTATCCTAAGATAATGTCAACCTCCATGGGCTTGTTGGCACGGTAGTCGTTCTGCATGCTGCTGCCAATGGGAGGCATATCCAGAATCTTCTGCACAAGACGGTCGACAAGCTCGTACTCGATGGGCACGCCGCACTTGCGCGCAACGTCAATGACCTCAGTCATGAGGCGGCGGGTCATGGGGTCAGCACCATCGGTACTGCTTAGCCACGAGTGGGTGTCGAGCAAGGTTAGGGTTGTGAGTGAGTTCCAGGCGGCGTTCCAGACGACCTTTTCCCAGCGCTGGACTTGGATGTTCGGGACGACTTGGAAGACGGTCTTGCCAGCTGTGAGCAGGCCGGCGAACTCGTCGAGGCGCTGCTTATCGACGGATTGATCACCTTGTTCGTTGGTGTAGAGGCCGATTTGCATGTCTTCCGACTTGATCTGGCGGAAGATGCCGGGCTCGGACTGGATGCCGCCCGTCCATGTCTGCAAGTGTCAGACAGTGGGAATTTCCCTGACTGGTATGAGAGATACTTACGACGCAGGAGATGATGGTAGTCTTGGGGAAGGTTGTGCGGAAAGGAACCTCGTTGCCGACACCGTTCTGGATAATGACAATCGTCGTCCTCGCTTCGTCGACGCCTGCGGCGATCTGCTCAGGGACGGTGTCCTGGAAGATGGCCTTGTGGGCACACACGATGTAGTCAAACTTCATCTCGGCCTCGGCGACCGTCTTAACGACTGCGAAACGTCAGTGAACTCATTCCAGAAGCTAACACGCCATGAGTGGCTCACCCTTGTACGGCTTGATGACATGGTCGCCGTGGTTGTGGCTGTTCATGATGATGCCGTTCTCCTTGACGGGGCCATAGTTGGACCGGGCCAGCACGCTGAGCCTGACGCCCGGGGCGCGGCTGAGGATGAAGGCATAGAAGGAGCCGATGCTGCGATGTGGTCAGCTCATGTCTGGGTTCGAGTGGAGGTGTCTGAGGCTGGAAAGGGACTCACGCTCCGAGGCCGTAGACCAGGACGTCAATCTGCTTGTCGGACATTATGCTTGCGGTTTCTGTTCTTGCTCGTGTATCGACTTGTGCAACAAATGCTTCAATCACTTCTTCCCCGCGTTGTGGTGCAGCTGATGCCCGAGATAAGGAGGGGTCGGCTTCCTGTCTCGGGCGGTGTCGGAGAAATGGACGCTTTGCCGAACCATGACGGCGTTCGACCCCCCACGAAGCTGACCAAGAGGTGACTCGTGTCCCCCCTTCTGTCCCCTTGCGTCAGACTGCCCCGGCTTTCCCCACGGCCAGCACGCCTGGGGAGGATTCGATCTGTGGAGCATCTGACGCTGGCTCAGTGGCCCCCAGTGAGGAGGCCCGCACCGATGGGATGATCCTGCCAGGTGCGGAGGAGGATGGGACTCGGGGGGATCAGTCTCACCCTCTGCGTGGGGGACCGGAGATGTATGGGCTGCTGCGGCTGATTGGACCTGCTTGATGCGCGTCCTTCCAGAGCCACTCTAGAACCCCTCTCGGATGATTCTTGCAATGATGGATGGGGGGCAGGGCTGATGGGCACGAGAACAGACGAGTGAGGAGGAGAAGGAGACCGAGGGTGAGGAGGGGTGGTGACAAACAGGGTGGTGTTTTGGTGGAGACGCGACACAACCGGGAGCACTCGTGGGGGTCACGAGGTCCGCCCATGGACAGTCGACTGAGCCTCGGTCGGCCCCCTTCTCCCCCATCATCCTCCGCTTCTTGCAGTGAACGGCGCCCCCAAACTCACCGTGCCACCATCGGAGCCTTTGCCGATACTGTTTGGGGGCAGCCGTCGGCCGACGGTGGCGGCAAGATGCATCCTCTCCCCGTCCAACACGTCGTTTAACTGAACAGTCTCCTTGACAGTCCAGTCTTCTTCTGCATCGTCTTTCCAGCCTGCCAAGTCATCCCTCTCCTCGTCCGAGTCCTTTGAAACTCTTTCCCCTAGATACCCATCAAAGACTCTCCGATACTATCCTTCAACATGTCTCCCTCGACCATCTCCAACGGCAACGCCGACACGGCCTCGTCAGCAACTCCCCTCGCTCCCGGTCTCTACGTCCCGACCGTGGCCTTCTTCGCCGACGATGACTCCATCGACGTCGCCACCACACAGGCTCACGCCACCCGTCTGGCCAACTCTGGCATCGCCGGCATTGCCACCATGGGTTCCAACGGCGAGGCTGTCCACCTGAGCCACGAGGAGCGTCAGCTCATCAACCGCACCACCCGCCGCGCCCTCGACGAGGCTGGCAAGAGCCACCTGCCGCTCATCGTCGGTTGTGGTGCCCAGTCTACCCGCGAGACCATCCAGCTCTGCGAGGAGGCCGAGGCATCAGGCGGCAACTACGCCCTCGTCCTGCCCCCAGCCTACTACGGAAGCCTCCTGACCACCGCCCACATCATCGAGTTCTTCCGCGCCGTCGCCGATGCCAGTCCCATTCCTATCCTCATTTATAACTTCCCCGGAGCCTGTGCCGGTCTCGACCTCACCTCCGACACGATAATCGAGCTCTCTGCTCACCCCAACATTGTCGGCGTCAAGCTGACGTGTGGCAACACTGGAAAGCTCGCCCGCGTTGCGGCCGCCACTCTCGCTTCGCAGTCTACTTCCTCGCCGTTCAGGACGTTCGGCGGCAGCGTCGACTTTACCCTGCAGACTCTTGTTGTTGGCGGACACGGCATCATCGGTGGAACGGGAAATATCGCCCCTCGCGCGTGTGTTCAGGTCATGGACTTGTGGGAGCAGGGCAAGCTGGCCAAGGCTCGCGAGGTCCAGGCTGTTGTGGCCCGTGGTGACTGGGTGGCCATCCAGGGCGGCTTTGTCTCTGTCAAGACTGCTCTGAGGGAGTTCTACGGCTACGGCGGTGTTCCCAGACTGCCTTGTGCGATCCCAGAGGACACGACGAAGCAGATCAACGGCTTCTCGGAGCTGGTTGAGTACGAGAGGACGCTGGCGAAATAGGGGGTGACGAATGGATAGACGACGATAAGATAAGCATTTGAAGTCATTTGAATAGACCAACACATCATTTCTACCATCATTTGCTTTTTCTCGCATGCGGTTTCTCACATTAGAGACTGTTCTCTTCCATCGGATGTCTCACAATCATGACGCTGGAATGTTTGCAAGATCATGCCAGAGCAGGGGACCCCCCACCGCATGACCAGTTCTCTGCCTCTGCCTCTGCCTGCCGTGATCCTATCCTTTCGCCCTCTAGCCCCAGTGTCCCCCGGAGAAACTCATCACCACCACGTCCACCCCAAGTCCGCGCCCTTCGACGCCCTGAGCTGAGTTCCAAGCCCTCCCCCTCCCCCTCCCCCAATCCTCACCTGCCAGACCCCCAAACCATCTCCAGAAACCTGACCGCTTCCCCGCCTTTCCGAACTCATCCGATCGTCCCAGAAAACAACTCCTCACGATGAACAAGACACACACATCAAGTTGGGGGTCAGATCACTGCCAACACCCCGGAGTCCTGCTCCTTACGATTCATGCCCCCGACGCCCCCGACCCCATCAGCTGATGCCAGGGCGCCCATGACACACCAGCCCCCTCACCTGGTCGCCAAACACGCTTTCAATGGAGCCTACAGTGGACTCGCCCTCGCCCTCGCCCTAAGACGATAGTCTCGGAGCTAAGACGAGCCGCCTCGTGAGGAGGCCCTAGAATGGGGGTCACAATCTTGGCCTACCTGCCCCCCACAGTCAATCCCCGGCATGTCTGGCACACCCTCATCATCGTCTGCCGGGAGGGGGGGCTGCCTCGTTTCTGGCACGACTACCAGGGAAACCCGAGAAAATGATTCACGGGGTCCGGGGTAGCCTCCCCAGACTTTCCCAAGCCAGCAGCGCGCTTTGATGCCTGGCTCGTTCCCTTCTGAGCACATTTCCCAAATCTCCGACAACCCCAGCCAGGACTGACGCACGCGCTACATCGCCAGGTTGAGCGCCCAGATTGGACTACCCCGTGGAGAACTCCAAGTACATTAAGACCTCGTCCACCTCGCCTCCCAGTCTCAATCCTCTTTCCCACCAGGCTTCATCCTCCAACATTCATCATCGAAAGTTGCTGGTCAATCATCTCTGGACTTTTTCCTTTTGAATACTCCAAGACTTTGCCACTGCCACCATGACCGCCGAGCAGAAGACCGCGGAGGAGGTGTCCCAGCACCGCTCTGAGGACGTCGAGGACGTTCAGAAGCCTACGCAGGCCCCCGTCAAGGGAGGCGACATTGCCGCTCAGCTCATTGGCAACCAGCACATTGTCCTGACTGAGGAGGACGTAAGTCTCTGCCCGTCCGACCCAAAGACGGTCGGCGTCTTTCATGGCCCGAGCGCCCGCAAGACTCTTCACAACAAAGACTGACACCTCTCCCTCGACAGAACAAGCGCATCCGCCGCAAGACCGATAAGCACGTCTTGACCATCCTCGTCTGGGTCTACTTCCTTCAGAGTCAGTTTCCTCCCAACACCAAATCATACCTCCAAAGACATTGAACTGACCAGCCTGAACAAAAGTCCTCGACAAGTCCGTCCTTGGCTATGGTGCGATCTGGGGTCTCCGAACTGACTGCAACCTCACCGGTTCGCAGTACAGTCTCGTATCCAGTATCGCCGCCATCGCGCAGCTCGTCTGGCTTCCCTTCTCCAGCTGGCTGATGGTCCGCGTCCCCCACCGTATTCTGATGCCCGTCCTCATCTTCGGTTGGGGCACCGCTCAAGCCTGTATGGGCGCCTGCAACAGCTTCGGTGGACTCATGGCCACGCGTTTCCTGCTTGGTCTCTTCGAAGCTGCTTGTCTGCCTCTTTTTTCCGTCATCACCTCGCAGTGGTACAGGCGCGCTGAGCAGCCGATGCGCGTTGCCGCCTGGTGCGTTCCTATTCCTGCAACACTGCTTCTCCTGAACCATTCGCTGACAAGATCCCCTTTACAGGTACGGAACCAACGGAATCGCCACCATGTTCGCTGCTTCCGTCTCCTTCGGTCTCGGCCAGATCAACGGCTCCCTTGCCTCGTGGCGCATCCTCTTCATCTTCGTTGGCCTGCTCACCGTCATCACCGCCCCGGTCGTGTACTACTTCCTCGATAACGACGTGGCCACTGCTCGCTTCCTCACTGAGGAGGAGAGGCTCATGGGTATTGAAAGGCTCCGTGCCAACCAGACTGGTACCGGATCCCGCGAGTTCAAGTGGAAGCAGGCCCTTGAGGCTTCCATCGAGCCCAAGAGCTGGCTGTTCATCGGCATGGCTCTTTGCCTCAACGTGACCGCCGCTGTTGTTAACGTGAGTTTGAGTCTTCCCCTCCCTTCGAATTCCCCCGCTGACTTCTTTCTCCCAGACCTTCGGACCTATCATCGTTGGCGGCTTCGGCTTCGACAAGGGCGTCACCTCCCTTCTCAACATCCCCTTCGGCGCTGTCCAGCTCCTCGTAATCTTCCCCGCTTCCTACCTCGCCCACCGCTTCCGCGTCAAGTCCGGCTTCCTGGTCGCCGTCATGTTCCCCGTCCTCGCCGGCGCCATCATGCTCTACACCCTGAGCCGGAACAGCATCCCTCCTCTCCTCACTGCCTACTACATGCTCGCCTTCCTCTTCGGCGGCAACCCTCTCATCGTCTCCTGGATGATCTCCAACATTGCCGGCACCACCAAGAAGTCGGTCATCATGTCGCTCTTCAACATTGGCGTCTCGGCCGGCAACATGATTGGTCCCCTGCTCTTCAACTCCAACGACGCGCCCTACTACAAGCCCGGCCTGGAGAAGACAATGGGAATCACCTGCGCGCTCATTGCCATCATCTGCATGCAGACTGTCAACCTCTTCTTCCTCAACAAGATGCAGGAGCGCAAGAGGGTCCGCAACGGCAAGCCTGCCAAGATTCACGACCGGAGCATGGAGCACCGCTATGTTGCTGCTTCCGACACCGAGGGCATCCAGCTTGGAGAGAATGCCTTCTTGGACATGACCGACACCCAGAATGACGAGTTTGTCTACGTCTACTAAGCGTGGTGGCAAAAGATCTGAGTCGCAGACTTGGAGCGTGGCTTTGCGGGTGGCGGCAGGCATTGGGATTCCAGCTTCGAGAATGTATGCAGCAGTAGATGTAGAAAATAAGATGCCATAGAAGATGAAAGCACTCCTGTCCCATTCAGAAAAGATCTCGAAAAGGAAATTTTGAAGCATTCCGAGGTCAAGGGTGGTGATGCCAGACATTGAGAGCTTATCGATTACGATATGGTCGATAAGATAACTTCCTGCCTTAACAGCCGTGCGATAACACTTGTCGCACGTGCTGCCCCTTTTCGGTCCTCCATTCCAACCACACCTCCCTCGCATTGCCCCAGCCTTTCCATCCCAGGCCTTGGCCTTCAAGGTATTTCCTCATATCCCATCAAAAAGCGACACTCCATCCGGTTTCGATCAAAAATGGATGTCACCAGACACTAACGCGATTCAGCAATCGACGCGTCGAGACGCTCAAGTCCAGCGCGACACGCCTCTCACGTCTCCCCGATGCCGACTTGGATGAGGGCCCTGGGACTCATATCGGCATCATGTCATGGATTTTGTCTGGACCCTCGAATGCAGTGACTCTTTCACAGCTCAACGTCTTTCCAGGCCGTGAACACCACCCAATGCTCCGATTCTCGCCCACGAAGTGCCTTGACCACGCTCAATTGTCCCTCGACGACCTTCAACGACTCAATTCTCCAGCGTCCACCTTAATTTCTTGAATTCCTCGGCGGGACCATCAATCTAGCTCCTGCGAAGCCCATCACGCCTTTGATACCCGCGGACGGCGTTGTCACATCAAGGGAGCGCAGGACAGAGGTCGTTCAGGGTTCTCTTTCCTTATCCCTTAAATATCTCGTCCCTCATTGTTCAATCGTTGCCTCTTATTCTGGTTGATTCTAATTTATGCTGCGGCCAGGCCACCGGCAAACCCGAAATACCCGACACCCCTTGACACCCTCGACATCGAGTCTCCGACAACCCCAAGCTGCCATGAAAGCACCGATCCATAACCCCCGTGAGCCATGGAACACTTGGATTCACAGAATTCGGCACAGCTCATGGTCAGCCACGAGCCCGTGTTTGGCGGAGACTGGTATCAGAGCGCGCGAATGGCTCCGTCTGCAGCTGACTTCGTTCGCGTATTCGCAGCCCTTCATCGAGGGGAGCGAGTGGGACTTCGAAGCGGAGAGTCATGTGAAAGCCATTTTGACTAACAGCTATACTGCCAGATGGGGGAAGCCATACTGCCTTACCAAAGAAAACACTACCAGGCCCGATGTCGAGTGCGCCATGCATAAACTCGCCGCTGTCATCACCAACGCCATGCGAACGGCTTCGTGGAAGACCACCCACGACCGAAAATATGCCAACGGGGTCTCCTATTAGACTGTGCAGAAGTACTTCGCGCAGTGGCAGTAAATCGCGGCCCCTGTCGCTGCCTGGGTCCTGGCGCTCATCCTCTTCGTCGGCGTCGTGGTGAAGACAAGGCGGGCGAATATCCAAGCGTGGCGGACAAGTTCTCTCGCAGCGCTACTTCTCCGGCTGGACCAGGATAGTCGCGAGCACCTTAAGGATTGGCAGCACATGGGGGATGTGGAACTCAGGGAGACAGCGAAACAGCTAAAGTTGAGGCTCAAGGTGGATGAAGACGGCCCCCCCGCGTTTCGTGAAGGAGTAGGTCGAGTTGCAAGCTGCTACAGGAATCGGATGAGATATCCAAAGACTGTCAAACCTACTTTGTGCGGGGATAGGGTGATTATTAATTACCTACTTGATACTTGTATTCATGCTACGCCCTGTCATTCTGCCTCCCCCGCAACTAGTTCACAATGATTACTAGCATCTCGTGATGCGAAGACCACCAGGCTGGGCCTCCAGCCTCCCCTATTTAGCTCCAAGCCCCGGACGCACGAAAACCCGATTCGCCCCCGCCCTTCCACCTCTTTTCCTAGTATAGTCGTACATAGGAGAAAGACCTCTCGGCCGCAATCATGAAGACGATCTGAGCTCCAGGCTGTGGCTCGTACTGAAGACGCGACCTAGGCCGGGAATGAAGACCTTAAGCCAACATATCTTGTTTGTTTCCTTCTTCTTTTTGTCCTCGGGCTCGGAATGTATAGTGAATATCTGCTGAGCGCCTCCGTGTCCACGTATTAGCTGAACTTCTTGATAGACACTTGGCATGGTCGATTGCAAAATCTAGAACATTGAGAGAGTAGTGTGGGTTCAGCCGTGTGTATGAGGCGCGAGGAGGCGCGCAGCCTCGTCGTAGCCACCTCGTACTGCGAAGAGATTTTACGCCACTGGATAGGTGTTGAGTCACCGCAGGAGGCCTCATCAGATTGGCCTAGAACATTGAAGAGCTTGGATGTCTGGGCTGAACTTCTTGATAGACACTTGGCATGGTCGATTACAAAATCTAGAACATTGAAGACTTTGGATGTCTGGATGTGTAGACGGCTGGAACTGATTGTCGGTTTACGTATCGGAATGAAGTGATTCACCGTTTAGTATGAAACCAAAGGTGCTAGGAATGCTGACGACTTATGCTTAAATTTCGGCAGGTCTAAAGGGAGAAAACATGACCGGTATCGTGTCTCATTGGCGCAATAGCGAATTCTAGCGCCCGAAGTTATGAGATGGTTTTAGTTCAGGCCTTGTTTTCCAGCCACAATAACTAGCAGCTGAAACAGTTAGGGCAGGCTGCCATGGTCATCTATGCATCGATCCGCTCACCTTATGGTCAAGCCCGACCGTGCTGTCTAGTAACGCGTAGCGCGTGGTCAATGAGATGTCTTGGTAGCTCACGGTGAGAACGATGCATAGACAGTCCATGATACATTTTATAAAATGCCTCGCAGCCCGCTACACCAGAAGACATCACACAGCCCGTCATTCACTCTTTCCATCACCACATACACGGACTACGTGTAACCCACACTATTTCTACAACTCTTCGAACCCGATTCACCACCATGAGGGTCACTCACGCTCTTTTCAACCTTGCCATCGTCAGCATTGCCGGCTGTGTCGCAGCTGCTCAGCAGACGGTGGACATCGATCTTGCAACTGCGTGGGTAGACCATACTGACAATGGTGGGAGAATATATACGGCTAGTAGTGCCGGCGGTATTGTTTTGTAAGTGCCTATGTCTATTATCCACAGATAATTTCAAGCGCACATTCATTATGCTGATATGGGTGTTACGCGGCCTAGACGTACTGAGAACAAGAGATGGCATGTCTGGTGGTACCAGCCTTTCACTTGGCCATCGGGGCTGCAGAGCGGAGACGTGGGAAGCCTTTCCTTCGGACTCCGCGTCACGAACCCCGGCGAGAGTTTTCTCGGTACGCGCACCCCGGACATTGTTGTCCCCAACCAGGCAGATCTCTGCCAGCTCAATGTATATGTGACGGGCCTTGGGCAGATCTTCAGCCAGTACATGCAGCCTTCGGACGTTCCGTTGACTGTTGTTCCCAACTCCTTCACGGTTTCCGATAGCATGGACACTTCAGTGCCCGGGCAATTATACTTTGAGCAGAACTGCGACATCTATTTGGACTCCCGCCGCGCTGACTTTGAGATCTCAACGCTGCGCCTGACGGTGGATCTGCTGCCGCGGACGACATCGACTACCAGCAGTACCTACACCAGCACGACCGAGACTTCAACTCTGACCTCAAGCACGGAGACCTCGACAACGTCTACTCAAAGCTCCGAGACCTCCACAGTATCGACTGAGACCAGCACCACGGGCACTTCCTCAACAGTGGCATCCACTAGTGATACGTCGACGACGGCTACCAGCACCGAGAATACCTCTTCCTCCGAAATCTCCACTACTCAGAGTTCCACCACGAAGCTTCCTACGTTAAGTGAGAGCAGCGAGACTTCGATGTCGACTACTAGCACCGAAACCTCGACGACGGCCAGTAGCACCGACATCCCCGCCACAGAGATATCGACGTCGACCGAGGGGATCGAGACCTCTAGTGCTTCATCCGAAGAAGTCATTGAGATCTCTAAAACGCCCGCCGAGAGTACCAGCACTATTCTCAGTACATCTGCTACTTCCGCTCCAGCGGCATCGTCCACATTGTCTTACACGACACACACCACCTCTTCAGCAACACCATCCCGAAATCTCCTGAGCGACCCTGCCAGCAACCTCCAGCCTGTGGGCAGGAGCTGCGTCGGTTCCTTGAATGGCTATACCAACTTCTTGCTGGTCGACTCGAGTCCTGACATGGACCTCGATCTATGTGCCAGTCTCTGTATGACCTCCGGCAAGCCCTTTATGGGTGCCTATGACACGTGAGTCGATTTTCAATCTCTTCACGACCATAATGCGCAGTCCTGACGTCTGAACTACAGTGACTGCTACTGCGGCGACTCGACTGTGCGCGGCGACTACACCGACGTTCCCGAAGAACGCTGCAATATCCCGTGCCCCGGAAATCCGTCACAGCGCTGCGGCGGGTTGAGCGGCGTGGATGACACTGGTAGACGAGATCTCCAAGCCCGACAGAGCCCTCCAGTCTCCGTCTTCCTGTCTGTCTGGGTCCTGATCATCAGCGACGGCACCGTGACGACGAGCACCACTATCGTCGCCGGTCCGAGCACGTCGACAAGCACCCCCTCCATCCCTAACACCAGCCTTCTCTCGAGCGCTACAACCTCCCCTGGCATGAGCATTACAATAAGCAGCGTTATACCCACTAGCGTAGGTATGCCCTCTGGCACCGGTGTCCCCTCAAACATCATCCTCTCAGCTGCGCGTAACGATGCACCCGTCTCGAGCGACCCTCAGACATACACCACTGTCGTTACCACAATCACCACCGTGAACGGAACCATCCTGCCCACAACCATCGTCATTGTCGTCGTGGCCACGGGCGTGGCCGGAAACACCATGGAGGAGCCCGGTATCGCCATGAAGGGGCCCGGTATCGACATGGAGGGACCCGGCATCGCCATGGCGGAGGCTGACAACCCCGACTGGTGGTCATGCCAGACAGCTTTTTGCGACTGGGACGTAGTAATCGTCAAGCCCTATGCCTGCCGCAATGGCTGTGACGACGACCGAACCTACTACGAGCTCCTCTGCGACGATTGCAGACCCGGTGAGGAGCACTGGGTGCCCGTCTCGTGCAAAAACGGAGGTTGCCGCGAAAAGAACATCCACGTCACAGAGACTTGCAGAGGGGGCTTCTGCGGTGACTATCCCGTTGTCAAGGAGGAGGCCTGCGGGGTATGCCGCCGTGGTGCTACGTACCGGCCTCAGCCGCGACGCGGGAGCGGCGTGGAAATCAGTTTCGGAGGAAACGACAAAAGTCTGGGAAGAAGATCTACGGGTTTCTATTCTAGTGAGGTCAATCATCTTGATGGCAGGAACGCGAGACTGTCTGCAGAGGAGGATGGAAGCCCTGTCATTGTGTCTGGCACCTACTTGTCGGTCGTTGACGAGGTGTTCTTAATGACCATGGGCTTGATAGCTGTGTATCTCATGTAGAAGGAACGTCATGTAATAGTGACGGGGCCAGTACCGTTACGCCAAAAGATCTGCTAGTCCAGGCACCTCATACCTGTAGGCTTCATAAGTGACGTCGACTATCTGTTGCGCCAATAACTGAGAGAATCAGGGTCCCTTGAGCGGGGACAGTCAGGGAAAATAAGCCACAAAACCCAACTTCTTGACGGCTGGAGCGACTTTTCATCTCCTAGCCTCCCCAAGCAGACTTGATTCCAGCTCGGAAGGCGATGGGCAAAGTGGACGCCTCCCGTTAACACCAGAGCTGTACCATGTCTCCGTGGATATCGGGGTCGGGGCATACTTGGAAACGGAGTGACATTCCGCATAGGAGAGCTTTTGGATTGGACGCGTCTAATCTTCATCGTGCCCTTTTAGATGTAGAGCTGGGCGAATTGCTTCTCTACGAGTCACTACATAAAGACACTGGATCGCGTCATTCCCTCATGATCGTTCTTCATCTCCTTCAGAGGAGGGTGTGACAACGCGGCCTCAAGGTTGCCCCGAATCTGCCCCGAATATTGCACTCGGGCTCCCGTCGTCATGCCTCATCCTTGTCGGCGAGGTTCAAGTGGATGCGAAGCTGCAGACGGAAGCCGTCTTTAGAGTCGACGCGGTGCTTCGTGCATGCGTGGAAAGGCCAATGCTTATCGATTGTCGCCCGCTTCCACGGGCAGAGATAAGCAGTCTGTACCTGCCCGGAGGAGGCGGCTTCAATTCACTTCAATTCTCCTGTTCCTGCCATAAATCTGGCTCTTTCCTCTCGAAGCTTCGAGACTTTGTACAGCTGAAGTGAGTCGGTCCGTGCTCCTACCATTGAACGCGATTGTTCCCCCTGCCTTGCGCCGAAATGTCAGCTCCTGCCCCAGAGCACGATCACCCACCCCCTACGGGGAAACTATAAAACCCCCCTCCACATCACACCCTTCACCTTTTCTCCCCCCAATTCACCTCATACCTCGACGCCAATATCGTCTTTTCTCCATTCACCTCGCACCACCCTGGCTCTTAGGAGCACATCATCTCTCAAGGTGGACCCAACTCTCCTGCCACAGGCTTATGTCGATGACAACGCCACCCCTTACATCTGTCCGCAACTCCTGAACGACATGATCGAAGAAGGACCGTGGGTCTCTCATCAAGCTAGCGCAGCTCCTCAGCCGACTCTTGGTCCTCATGATTTGGACCTCGACAACTACAGCGAGCTTAACACTGGCATGCACGACGACGCCCATCAACTCGCGGGACACACCACCCCAGGCGACATGACCTACGTCTCCTGTCAGTAAACGCTTTTACCATTGAAAGTCCAGCTCACTAAATTCTCCAGCCGATTACCGCCCGCCGCCTGCTGCTTCTGGATCCGGGTCCCTCATGACACCCATTGCACCGACCTTTAACATCGACCCTTCCCACCTGGCCCTGGGTCCTTCCGGAACTTAGAGCATTCCGAGCAACCAGCACCAGGGCGGACAGCCCATGCACCAGCATATGCAGAATGACCCCATGCTGGGAGTCGACTACGGCAACACGGGGTACTACTCTCTGCTGTATGAGTATCAATCCGTGGACCCAGCTCGACGGGCCAGAAAGCAGGCTATGAGAGGCCAGCACGCAGCCGCAGCTTCTGCGCATGGCTCCCAAGTTATTCAACTGCCTCTTCCCGCTTTCCAGGTCTTACGATCTGATGCCCCAGATACTGCCCTGACCTCTGGCGTAGATGAGGCCACAGATGGCGCGAACGATACTGCCTCAGATGACGAAGAGAATGCCTCTTCAGATGACGACGAGGAAGCCTCAGATGACGACGAGGATGCCTCCTCAGATGACTCCACCAACGACGCTTCATCCCAGATCGGCATGTTCCCGAACAAGTACCAAGGACTGAACAACTTCCTCCTAGAGGCCGCCAAGACCAGGTTCTTCAAATGGACCGGCGAAAAGCCGGAGCTAGGACAGGGCCCACCGAGAACACCGACATCTCAACGGGCCATGGTGAAGGAGCTGTTCGACGCAGCCTACAACTTCGATGCGTGGACACAGGTGCCAATTCAAAGCCCTCGCTCGGTCGAATCCATCTGCAAGGCCAAAAAATTCTCGTCGCCCATCGAAAAGATGGACCGTATCATGGGATCCGCGGCCACCTGCGATGTTGAAGACGTCGAAGGCACAATGTGGAACATTCTGGTGAGCTCTGCTCCACTGACTATTCGTATCCATGACATTGCTAATCTTTCAATACAGGCAACTGCCGTGAGAATCCGAGACATTGGTCTTGAGATGCCAGTCCGCGAGACAGATCCCAAGTACGAGAAATACGACACCTTCGCCGCTCGCCTGGACCAAATCGTCAAGGGATTCAAGGTAACTACATGTTTGCAGACCCGAGGTCGTGGAATATTGGCTGATTGACCGTCACAACTAGGCCAACAAGTCTTTGGTCAAAGATGTCGTGACCGATTCCAAGTCCATGATTCGGTACATCCTCAGGCCCCTCAAGGAGCTCCAGGTGAGTCTCACTCCTCCCGCTGTTGCACAGAGACTTGACTGACATTTCTTGATACCACAGACCAAGGAGGGAAACAAGAAGGTCAACCTGAAGAAGCAGGAGTACCTGAAGGAGGGTCAAATCATCAAGCGCCAGGCAAAGGAGACGTCCAGCCAGACCACTGGAGATGACCCTGGTGATGAGAACATGGACGAGTAGACGATGAGGGAACGGAAGGAGGGATGGGGCGCACAGGGATGAGGAGGTTGTGAAGAACAAGGGATCACACAAGCTCGAGAGAGCAATTGTACGAGTTTAAGCAGCTGCGCTGGGCGAATTATTACCACAACTTCTTTTGAACGGGATGTTCTCGCCTCACAAGGCAGTGCTCGCTTTCTTCCTCTTATTCATCATCATTTACAAGACCCAGATCTTCTGATAAATACGTCTCTTGTACTACTGAGAGCCTATGCGTCTCTGTTGTCCTCGTCTTCCGACTTGCCCTGACATCAATGATTGAGGTCGGTGAAAACACCATCCTGCGTCGACCACTCCCCATCACCAGCGTGTCATGCAAACAATGCGCCATGGCCGCGAAGATGAGTTTGTGCAATAAATCTCCCGCCTACCAGTGGCACCTCAACAACGCCTGTCGAACCGGCGCTTCCCAGCTCCGGGACTGAAGACAAAAGACAAAGGACACCTCGAACTTACTGCCGGCGAGGTCTACTGCTGTTTCGAGATTTCTTCGGGGGTCCTCTACCATCTTCGCGAAACATTCTTGACTCCCAGCTCCATGACAGCCCACATCAAGAACGCCCGCAAGGCTCAATATGTCGCCTCCTATTGCGGATCCTCCAGGACAATCGCGAGGCTGCCGATTCGGACACCAGGAAGAATTGCAATCGAATTGTCTCGCTTGTCCAGGCCCACAAATCGCACCTGCTTCCTCAGAAGTTGACCTCCTTCTTTAATTTCCAAATGGAAGTGAAGGACGGAGATGCAATTATTGTTCTTGCCCCCGACCCACATATCAGCACCTGCTTTCCCGGAACTTGACCACCAACACGTGTCGCCCCCCTTGCTCCGGGCCTGAATATTAGCACTTGCCTCCCCGAAAGTTGATCTCCTGCCCTGACAATTAAACTGAATCGAGTAAATGCAATTGTTCTCCCTGCCCCGGGCCTATATATCAGCACTTGCCCCGCGGAAGTTAACCACCTGCCTCTGCCCCGGCCCACATTCAGCACCTGCCTTCCTGGAGCGGGATCACCTACCCTCGCCGGGCCACCTATAAAACCCCCCTCCCAGAATTTTTCTCTCCCTCTCCTCTCCTCTCCTCATTCACAAACTCATCAATCACCTCCCTACCTAGCTCTCACCAATCGAGCTCTCACTTTTCTTCACCCACCGACTTGAAATTCAGAACCTTGAGCATGGACACCAACGAGGCCCAGTTTGACATTGGCGATGGCTACGGCCCCGTGCCCGGCCAGTACGACATCGACATGACCACGATCGACACTGAGCTCGACCTGACCCTTCATCAAACTCTCCAAGGCCATCAGGCCCTTGACTTCAGCAATAACCCCGGCAATGTCGACATGGTTGGCACCTCGGTTCAACAGGTCGCATACCCTACACCTGCAGACTACACCCAGGCGTTGTGGCCCTTCAACAACACCTTGGGTTCCATGCACATAATGACAGGAGAAACATGTCAGTGCCCGCACCTTTTCAACTCTAGACATCTGGCTCACTGACATCTCCAGCCGAGTACTCCCACTCTCCGTCGGCCGTTGACGCCCAAACCTGCCATCAGATCGGCCCCGTCGCAGCCAACTACGACATGCCTGCCAACGTCGGAATGGCATTCAACAACGGCATGACCGCCAACCTGGCTCCCGATGCTTCCGGAGTCTAGACAGCTCCGGGCTACGGAGTTCAAGTGGCACAGCCGGAGACTCAGCACCAGGGTAATGATCTCGCTCAGCAGCAGATGTCAATCGACCCTTCGATGGTGTACACCAACGGCAACTCGAGCATGCAGGTGATCGGCCAGCCTCGCGCGCTCGTTGATCCAGCCCGACACGCCAGGAAGCAGGCTACAAGAAGCCAGCAAGCCTCTCCGCAGTCACCCATGGTCCCTCAACTGCCGCTTCCTGCTGCTCCGGCTGTCTTCCAAATTCCAGCCGCTCCAGTTGCCCCGACTTCCTTCCAGGTTCAAGGCACCCCAGCTGCCCCCACTGCGTTCCTGGTTCCGGTCAACTCTGCTCCGATCCCAGCGACCCCAACCGCGCCTGCCACAGCTTCTGGCCATCCCGTGGCATTCCCAGACACGTACCAGGGACTTGCCTATTTTCAGCATGCAGCAATGGCGACGCGCAAGTTCTTTTGGGGCGGCGAGGGATCGAAGCCATCTGATGGCCCGCCAGCGACCCCTGCAGAGGAGAAGCTGCAGGTCCAGCGGCTGTTCAATGCCGCCTACGACTTTAGTACTTGGACCCAGGTGCCCGTCCAGAACCCCCGCGCGGTGGAGGCCTTCTGCGAGGATATCGGTCACTCGCCGGAGGAGAAGATGGAGAAGATCATGGGCAGCTCAACCACCGGCGACGCCGCTACCATCGAGTTCGCCATGTGGAAGCTCCTGGTAAGCTATATCCTACTGATGATTCGTATCCCCAACATGTCTAATGAGTACAGGACACCGCAATCCGCATCCGCGTCCATGGTCTCGACATGCGCCAGAAGGAGAGTGATCCCGAACATGAGGAGTACTCAACCTTTACTCTTCGCATCGATGCCATGGTGGCTGCATTCAAGGTAAGCAGATCCAGACCGATGTGAAGGAATGTTTACTGACAATTCATGACAACCAGATCAACAAGTCGCTTGTGAAGAATGTGGTCACTGACGCCCAGTTCATGACTCGGTTCGTTCTGAAGCCATACAAGGAGTGCAACGTACGTTTGCCTGTGTGGCCTGGTGAAACAAAGTACTTGACTAACATGTCTCTTGACAGATGAAGGAATCAAACAAGCGGGTCAACAAAAAGAAGCAAGAGTACATTAGGGAGGGACAGCCAATTGTCCGTTCCAGTCGGCCTTAGGACGATCTCGAAGACGACTTTTGCGATCTTTGGGATGCTGAGACTCTGGAAAAGTCTCTACACGGTGCTGGCTTGACCACGACAGAGAAGAAGCTCAACATGGGCGACGGCACACCCACGGATTCGAAGGAGGACACTGGATCAAGAACGCGGTGGCTGAAGGTACGTGTCAGGGGTCCCTGAATATCCAGTCCCTATATAAGGCACTGTAGTAGGCATAATCGCACCTTGTGCGATTATGGTTGGTCTTTTGGCTCAGTTGGTGATCTAGCTGAACCTTCAGATCTGCCAGGTCGGGTCACCTACTACCCGTCCCTGACAGTACGAGTCTCGAAAGACAGCTGTCTACGGATGACGACTAGGGGTGGGCGAGTCCAGTTCTCGGCGTTCACATCGCCAAGGAGGACTTGATGTGGACAAGCTCACGGCAGACCGAGTATACGTCAGTCTTGGTCTTCGGCATCTTCCACACCAGGCGCCAGACAGAGCAGTCGGCCAGTAGCTATGGAAGGGCGACTTGTACGAGTATAAAAAGCAGCGCGGGAAAACAGGGAAACTAGACACATTTGACTCTAAACCGGATGATGCCACACGAAGGGAAGTGCTTGCTTCCTTCTGGGGCTTCGGGGATTCAGAATGGTGCTCAGTAAACGGTGAGGTCCTAGAAGCAAGCTTTCAGACTTTTATCGGCCATTGCTTTCTAGCTTTATCTTTTTCTGTCCTCTCCGAAGACACGGTATGTACCAGCTTCCAACAACCGAGCAGAGCTCTCCTCATCTCCAGGGAAGAAGATGTCCGCATGTCCACGAACATCCTCGCCCTGCATCACCACCGGGTCGACGACAAGTCCGTCTTTCCACTCGAGCGTCACCGACCATCCTCCCTTCACCCTTATTCCAGACACCCTGCCAGACTTCCATGCCTCAGGAAGAGCAGGGAGCAACCGTACCTCAACCTCCTCTTTGCCCTCGTCATCCCTCGTCAACCTCGATTGTATCAAACACTCCAGCACGCCGGCACAACCGCCAAAGTTTCCATCAATCTGGAACGGAGGGTGAGTGTCGAGCATGTTCGGTTGGGTCGAGTCTCGGAGGAGCAGGTCCATGTGTCGCCCGCAGGCTTCGGCGTCGAAGAGCCGCGCATGAAGATTGAGCAGCCAAGCCCTGCTCCAGCCTGTATGTCCGCCGCCATGAGCCGCTCTTCTTTCAAGAACCTTCTTTGCGGCCGCAGCCCATTCAGGAGATGTGACTGGGTTGATGCTGTCGTCGGGATGCAGGCCAAAGAGGTGGGAGACGTGGCGGTGACCGGGCTCGTGCTCTTTGTAGTCCTTGAGGCCCCATTCTTGGATGAGGCCATCTTTGTTGACGAGGGGAAGGGGAAGATTGTCGAGCGCTTCGAGGACATTGGGTCGGAGGGGGTTGGCTTTGTCGTCGAGGGCGGTCGTGGTCCAGAGGAATTGCTCAAAGGCGATTCGGACAATGGCCATGTCGATGGCGGAGCCTTCGCAAAGAATGCCGGGCTCGCCAGAATCGGAGATGAAGGTATTTTCGGGAGAGAGGGAGGGACTCGTGACGAGGTAGCGGCCGCAGGCTGAAGGGATGAGGAAGTCGAGGAGGAATTCAACGCAGGCTTGAAGGACAGGCGCGACACGGGCGTGGAGGGCGCGGTTGTAGCGGTAGTCGAGCATCTTGACGACATCAATACACATCCAGACGCCACCGAGGGGCCAGACTGTCGAAGGCATCCATCGATCTTGGGGGTCCGTGTCGGCCCAGATGTCGGTGTTGTGATGGGCGCACCAGCCGCGGCAGCCATACATCGTCGCGGCCGTCTTCCTGCCGCGCGCAGCCATGCGTTCAAGCAGGTCAAGCACGGGTGACGCACACTCGATGAGATCGCAGGGCGCCGCGGGCCAATAGTTCATCTGGATGTTGATGTTGATGGTGTACTTGCATCCCCAAGGTGGCGCGAAGGACGGGTTCCAGATGCCCTGAAGTGTGGCGGGCAAAGCCTTGGGCCCCGCGCGGCTGGATGAGATGAGGAGGTATCGGCCATAATTCGCGTAGAGGGCTGCAAGGCCTGGATCGCGGTGATTCTTGATTCTCTTGTCGGTTGGGGTGTGGTTCGCGTCGGGAAACATGCGGATGCTGGTCCTATCGAAAAGAACGGCATAGTCGTCGCGGTGTCGCTGTAGCAACTCACCCCAGGACCGACTCAACGCCGCATCGACGTCTTTCAGTGCTGCTGTGGCTGGGTCGGCTACCCTGAAGGTGGTGTGCGCACCGAGTGCAATGGTGGCGCGTGACGCGTTGACAACAAGACAGTTGCCCACTGCTTCGACCGTGCCGCTATCTTCGCACGACACACCCAACACCAACGCGAGACGGTTGCTGTCACGTCCACCAGGCGTAGCCAACAGCGTGATCCTGTCGCCTTCGGCAAGTATGCTGTCGAGAAACTCATTCGTCTCCCATTTTACCTCGCTGACACGGTCTAGCCGCACGATGAAGCGCGTCGTCTCCGAAGCCTCGAACCGCACAGCGAGCACCGCGTCAGGGAAGCTTGCAACAACATCTCGCCGATAAGACACCCCTCGACACATGTACTCGGTCGTAGCCTGGGCAGTGGCAAGGTCCAGCCTTCGCTCAAAGCCGGAGACATCTTCCGCGGCATGGCCGAACTCGAGGGTACATGTGCCGAGAGGCTCATAGTGGCGCATACTCGCCGGTGTGGCGAAGAAAGCCTCACGCACGAGGGCCTCGGCCTCGCCATGCTTCTCGGCCCTGATGAGCTCCCGCAGACGAGGCAAGTTGCGGAGCGCGTCGCGGGGGGTCCTGTCCTGTGGCCCCCCGTACCAGACCGAGTCCTCGTTTAGCTGGAGGAGTTCGGTGGTGGTGCGGCCGTGGACCATGGCTCCCAGCCGGCCGTTTCCGATTGGGAGGGCTTCTTCCCAGGAGGACGCGGGGGCGGCGTAGTGGAGGTGCAGGGACCGGTCTGGGGTGGAGGAGGAGTCCATTGTGCTGGAAACGCGTGCCGCCATGCCGGGGCTTGCCGCTGGGGAAGGATGCTCGTTGGTGGGATTGTAGTTGACAAGCTCTGAGCAAGATGGATCGTCCAATGTTCTTTGCTGTCTGGGTGTCGTTTCCAGCCCCCCAGCGAGGGTCGTGAGCTGTTGGTCCGTCCGTCGTTTTAACCCCAGACCACCACCCCACGAGCGGGGGAGAGGCAGGCAGACAACAACCGGCGGTGGCGGCCGGGGTTCGGCAGCCGCTGATGGACGAGGACACGCCACTCTGGGCAGGAGCGGAGGAACAAATCCAACAGGTCTTTGGATGCTGGGGTATCCCTGGTCACAAGGGGACGAGCAAGCGGGGAACCAATCCTGAGGGAGGCGGACACCCGATGCGTGCAGCGACTGAGGGGACGATGCAGCAGTGTCCAATGGCGAGGGGTGAAAGCCGAAGATCTTTTGCCAGGGGCGGAGGGTGGTGGATGTCTGGCGAGAGTGGCCTGGCCTGGTCTGTTCGGGGGGTTGGTCCTGGGATGATTGATTGCGGCAGAACGAGGCTCACATGACAGGGCAGGATGGAGAAAACCCGTCGGGTAAGTAAGGCTCTCGTGGGGAGATTTTTCCAGCTTGTGTTTGGAGAGATTGAGGCTGGGCTGGGCCAGCATCTCTGCCTCGGCTGGCAAAGTCATTGAGGAGGGTGTTCACCTTGGAGCAACACCATGCATGTCCAACCACCAACTGCCTACTCTGGGGTGCATGCAGTCTTTGACACCGTCCTCGACCAGCGGGCATCCTCGACAAATAAACTCTCTCCAATACATTGGATGCAACCCCAAGGATCCCCCCTTCAGGAAGCCGACCTCTGATCACCGCTGATTACCGCCCTCGCCTGCCATATCGAGGGCGGGGGATGAACTGGATCTCGGACGATCGACTATGGACAACTTGCACCTGGTGACCGCCCCCAGGAAAAGCCAGGCCGGGGTCCCCGCTTTCAACTTCCTCCATCCGCCCTCGGTGCAGTGCACCCGGCACACTTCACGCTTAGCCGATGCCCCCCCTGTCGGCGAGCCATTCGGCCAGAGGAGACGACTGACCGTTCTGGAGTCCAATGCCAAGCGCAGCTCCCCAGGCGACATAGCATCGAGACCATGAACGAGAGTATGCAGACGTGGACCAGGGCCATGCATGAGGTATAAGTACCAGCGTGGATACCACCTCATCATCTTCCTCCTCCAGCTCAGCTCAGCTTGTCCGTCTCGCTCGACTTGCCCGTCTGCACCTCAACTTCTTCCCCAGACCAGACCCCAGCCGAGGCCCTCGCCTCGCACAAGCATCACAATGGCCCCCCGTCCGGGTGAAGAGAAGCACCATGAATACACCGATGTGCAGGTCGACGCTCAAAAGAACGGCCTTGACATTGACGAGGCCGTCACCGCCCGCATCAGCGATGACATGCTGGTCGAAAAGTCCCGTGAGGCTTTCCGGTGGAAGTCCAAGGCTGGCTGGCGCCTCGTCCAGATCCTCATCGTCATGGGCGCGAACCAGGCTGCGTGGGTCTCTCGAAACACTGCCGTCTTTTGGATTCTGCTAATGTTGATTTATGCAGCTATGGTATCGACTGGGGTGTAATCAGCTCCATCAACTCCCTGGACCGCTGGCGCCAGTACTACGGCTTCGAAAATTCGGGCCACATCATCGGCATCATCAACGCCCTCATGAGCATCGGCGCCTTTACCGGTGCTCCCTTCCTCTCCCTCTCCGACAAGATTGGCCGTCGCAGCGTCAACTTCATCGGCTGCTTCCTCACCGTTGTTGCCGCCATCATCCAGGCTTTCGCCCCAACCATCCAAGTCCTCATGTTCGCCCGCTGGCTGCTCGGATTCGCCACCGCCCTTTGCACCTCCGCCCAGTACATTGCCGAAGTCGCTCCCAGCCATCTCCGTGGCAACATTGTCGGTGTCTTTGGCGCCTTCTTCCAAGTCGGCTCCCTCGGCATCATCGGTATCCTCATGGGCCTGCAATCCTGGGACAACGACTGGAGCTGGCGCGCCGGTTTCCTCATCCAGGCTACACTCCCCGCCTTTGTCTGCTGCACCATCTACTTCATGTGCCCCGAGTCGCCCCGTTACATGGTCATGAAGGGCCAGCGCGAAAAGGCCCGCGACATGATTGCAAAGTACTTCACCGCCTCCCAGGACGTCAACCACCCCTACGTCGACCTCATGATGTACCAGATTGACGAGTCCATCGAGAACTCGGCCATCGGCTTCCGCGCCACCTGGGACTTCCGCATCTTCTTCACCAAGAAGACATACTTCCGCACAATCATCCTTCTCGTCTACTCGGTCTGGCAGTCGTGGAACGGTGGCGGCATTATCGGCATGTACATTGACCCGGCCATGAAGGACCTGGGCATCACCGAGACGCTCGACATTCTCGGCATCAACCTTGGTCTGACGTCGACGTACTTTGTCTTCACCTTGTTCGGCGCCTATATCATCGAAAAGTTCCGCCGTCGCACTCTGATCTTTGCCGGTCTCGTCTCCATCATCTGCGCCCAAACGGCCGTCACCATCACTGGCTGGCAGTTTGACGAGAACCCCACGCGCGGTCTTTCCATCGCCGCCGTGCTCTTTGTCTTCTGCTTCCAAGTGTGCAGTGCCTCCTTCATCGCCACCATGCACAACCTGTATCCGGTCGAGCTCATGTCTCTGCCCCTTCGCGCCAAGGGAATGGCCATGTACACCATGTTCCAGGGGTATGTTTTCTCGTCCGTTCTATGTTGCTTGTCCCATGCTAACAAGTTTGCAGCGCCGCCTCGGCTGTCCACGGCTACGGCATCTCGATTGGTATCAGCAAGATTGGCTATAAGATCTGGGCCGTCTACATTTGCTTCAACTTTGCCATGCTCATCATCTCATACCTGATCTTCCCCGAGACGGGCAAGCTCAGTCTCGAGGAGATTGACAAGATCTTCGAGACGCCCAACGCTCCTCCCATCAAGCTGTCGGTCAAGATTGCCGATGCCAAGTGGGCTTCGATCAAGCTGGAGAAGGAGGCCATCCGGGCCCGCCAAGGAACCGTCTCTCAGGCGTAGGTGCTAAGGGAGTCTTGTTGCGAAGATGCGCTTTGTTTGCTCAGCTGCCCTGCTTTGTTCGTGATGCTTCGAGAAGCCATAATGTCAAGTTCTTGGAGCCACAATACTTTGTTCATGCATGTGACCTTTGTGACCGGGGATGTTTGTCGCCATGAGGGCCTTGTCGAAGCGCTTCCTCAATTGTAGATTCGGATCGTCTCACCATTGGAGTCCAGGGTCTTCGACCGAATGCAACAGCTGGCGGAGTGACCCAGGGGGTTGGTCGAGAATCATGAGATGCGCCGGGTCAGGTCTACTTCTTCTCGACTGAGCAATGCAGTCACATTTACTACCATCCAAAGGATCCTTGCCGGCCGGTCACCCACATGGCATGCACACTAGACACACCCAATACCTTGGTTGCTTGGGACATAGTTTGTACAATCCAGCCCAACATTGAAGCCATTCGCCACACCATCAAGTCAAATGCTTTGCCAGTTCACACCAAAAGTCCCAGTCGGATCACGGGTCAAATGCTGCCAAGCCGGTTCCATTTAGCCTGAGCTGATCCTTCTAATTATCCTTTGCCTCCTCCCACTGAGGACCTTGCGATCCCGCTTCTCCTCCCCGCAATCAGCTGCACCCTGGCTTCGACCCTGCCCACCTTACAGGGCCAACGCCACCGCCCGTCGGCTTCTCTCACCAGCCGTCGGATATTGAACGTGTGCCGATGCTGGGGCACCATTGCACCAAAGGCGTCCTCTGCCGTTACGACGGCCCGGCAATGGAGTGTTCGCTTCAGGTGATTCTGGCAGGGGTTGCTGCATGTGTGGCCTGCCCTGCCAGTGGCCCCTGTCTGTCGGATGGAGGCCGGAAAAGGGGCGCTACCCCAACGATGGCCTTCCAATGGCACGACGGGTGATCAACACCCGAACGTGTTTCCCCTCATCGCCCACCTTCTCACCTTCTTCCAACGAACCACACCCCGCACATCCCGCTCCCTCACTGCGAGATGCGTGGATGCCCTCATGCCCCCACTCGTGATGGTGACCATGGCGGCCTTGGGCCATGAGCTGCTCCTGTCGCGCATCTACTTGAGAGAAAAGTGAAGCAAGTCTCGGTACGTCATGTGCCTCCTACACCACCAACAACATCACCCACCCAACTGACAAGATGGCATCGCAGACCGAGTTCGACGAGTCCATCAAGGGCGCCCTGCCCGCCGACTTCATCTGGGGCTGGGCCACCGCCGCCGCGCAAGTTGAAGGCGCCTGGAACAAGGACGGCAAAGGCGTGTCCATCTGGGACACCTTTGCCCACACGCCCGGCAAAGTCAAGGATGGCAGCTCTGGCGACGACGCCGTGCGATCCTACGACCTCTACAAGACCGACGTCCAATGGCTGAAGAAGTACCGCGCAACCGGCTACCGCTTCTCTCTCTCCTGGTCGCGCATCATCCCCCTCGGCGGGAAAGACGACCCCGTCAACCCAGCCGGAATCGCCTACTACAACAACCTCATTGACGAGCTGCTCGCCAACGGCATCACTCCCTTTGTCACACTCTTCCACTGGGACACTCCCCAAGCTCTCGAGGACCGCTACGGCGGCATGCTCGACAAGGACGCCTACACACCTGATTTCGTCCGCTACGCCCGCGTCTGCTTCGAGAGCTTCGGCGACCGCGTCAAGAACTGGATTACATATAACGAGCCAGGCGTCTACTCCTTGGCAGGCTATGCCGCCGGCGTCCATGCCCCCGCCCGCTCCAGCTTCCGCGACCGCAATGACGAGGGCGACAGCAGCACCGAGCCCTTCACCATTGGCCACACCGAGCTCATCTCCCACGCTTACGCTGCCGACATGTACAAGCGCGAGTTCCAGCCCTCGCAGAAGGGGAAAATCATGATCACCCTCCACGGCAACTGGTCCGAGCCGTGGGATGCCGAAGACCCCCTCGACCAAGAAGCCGCCGAGCGCGCCCGAGAGTTTGAGATTGCCTGGTTCGCCGACCCGCTCTACAAGACAGGCGACTACCCTGCCTCGATGCGTGCCCAGCTCGGCGACCGCCTGCCGCGCTTCACCCCCGAAGAGAGTCGTCTTGTCCTCGGCAGCTCAGAGTTCTACGGCATGAACTCCTACTCGGCCTTTTACGTCAAGCACCGCGATGGCCCCGCCGACATCAATGACCACAAGGGCAACATTGAGCAACTCGACGAGAACAAGCAGGGTGTCTGGCGCGGACCCATGAGCGACACGTACTGGCTGCGCAGCACCCCCTGGGGCTGGGCCAAGCTGCTACGCTGGATCTGGGCTCGTTACGGCGTGCCCATCTACATCACCGAGAACGGCACCACGGCTCAGGGCGAGAATGACTGGAGGCCTTCAGGTCCCGATGATGTTCTTGAGGATCCTCACCGGTTGGACTTCTACAAGACGTACTTGACGGAGGTGGCCAAGGCTTCGCAGGAGGGCGTTGTCATCAAATCGTACTTTGGATGGACTTTCACCGATAATTGGGAGTGGGCGGCTGGCTTCTCGGACCGCTTTGGGTCGACGTGGATTGACTTTGAGAGCGAGGAGAAGACGCGTTACGCCAAGAGGTCCGCGTATTTCTTGGGAGACTTTTTCGATCATTTGGTCAAGAAGGAGTGAGCTCAGGTCAGGACCTTGAATGAATATTCATGACGTCGTATCATTGCCTATGACTATCTGCTCTTGCCGCCAGCCCTTCCCTCAACTGGCTACTACATGTGATCCAGATGTTGTCGAAGGATTCAACCAGAAATGTACTAGCGAATGACCACCTTCCGCCAGCTGCCATCCTGTCAGGACGGCCATCAAGCCTTCAGTGTCGAGTTGCCTGCCACGAAGAACGAGTTGGACAGCCTCTGGTGCCAGTCCTCAATCTTGTCATACTCGCCGTATGTTTTGATCGCGCGTGCCAAGATGCGGTACTCTCCCGCCTCGACAGGGGCGCCGTGGGCGTACGTCGACCCAAGTGGGTTGAGCATGGCCCAGAGCGAGCGCGCCTGTAGGAGGAGCGGGTAGGAGCGCCAGACCTGGAATTCCATGTCGAAAAAGGTGGTAGAACCGACAAAGTTGTTCTTACCGGGGACGGGGGGATAGACCCAGTCGGAGGGCTTCCAGTCGGCGTTGACGACGTCGAAGCTGTACTCGCGGCTCGACCAGAGGTAGTCGAAGTACGGCTGGGGCAGTGTGCCGGGCGGGAAGACGTGGCCGTCGGCGAACTGGGTCCTGTTTTCCGCGCTGACGAAGAAGAATGGAACGCCGTGCTGGGTCTCCCAGACTTGGGCTTCCTTGACAGATCCTCTGATGCCTACAGAGAACGCAATGTGTGAGTTTCGAGGCCGAATCGAGCAGGGAAAACAGCTTACCCATGTAAGGGATCTTGATGGACTCATCGTTGGACCCAGCGATGTAAATGCTACCTCCATACACGGCCATGATCATCGGGTCGACATCATTTGGCTCCGTGAACGTCGCGGTGAAAGTGGCGCGTCCCTTGGCAGGAACGACGACCTCCTGGGTGGAGAACTTGACCGAAGCCAAGCCGACATCGGTCTTGATCTTGGTGTCCAACTCGATGTACGCATCGCCGAATTCACGGGTCATGGCGGTGCTGCCGACCACATGGGTGATGTTGTACGTCACAGGGGTACTGCCACGGTTCCTGATGGTGATGGTGTGCGAGGCGGCGAAGTGATCCGAGTCATTGAGATGCACGATCGGGGGGTGGGCGCTCGTCGCATAGTTGATGACCTTCCAGGCGTCGACGATGCCGTTGCCTTGCTGAGCGACGGAAGCAGGGTCAATCGTGTAGTTGCTGTGGCCTGCGGTTTTGCCACTGTTGATGATGCGCCTGCCTGCCACTTCGGCGGGGTTCTGGCCGCAAGACGCGAGCTTAGCGCGACCTCCAACAGACTGGAAGAACAGGGCTCCGACACCGGAGATCTGAAAACATTAGTCTTTACGGTACAAAACTTCAGGGGAGTGAACTCACATAAGGGCAGGAGAAGCTGGTGCCTGTGCTGGGCAACCAAGGGCTAGAGGTGGGGAAACGCTGAATAAAGGTTGACCAGACGTCCTCGCCATGGGCAGAGATCTGCGGCACCAGCCTGGCGTCGAGAGTCGGTCCCCAGCTGCTAAAGGGGCTGGCAAAGGAGGCCGACACATCTTCCAGGTTGTCGTCAGTAAAGTTGAACTTGACTGTGTACCCAGCATCGAACTGGTCCTCGATCCATTGGCCGTCTTCGTGGTTGATTGTGGCAACTAAAGGCAAAGTGTCAGCATTCGTTAACGGTCATCTGGCACCTGTGTCTGGCCCTCTCAGCGAAAGGACGAAAGCAGTGCGTGGGGAGGGTAACTTGCAGCCGTCGACAGCGTTGAACTGCTTGTTCCGGCGCGGGGCCTCGTCTGGCTGGTCAGTAGGATTCCAGAAGAGAATGTTTTTCGCGAGCCCCATGGTTTCGGAACTCGTCCACTGCCACGAAGGGTTTGCACATCCGACGCGAGGACGTCTGGAATCGGGGTCAATCGCCTACACTGGTCACAGCCGGGCAGGAATCGCCCCGGCATTTGGAATTTCGTGCTTACTTGAGAACCCAGACCTCGTCGTCGGGAATCTTGTACCGCCTGTCATAGTCTGGTCCGTTCCAGGTTCGCCAGGGCTTGACTTCGCCATTGCCACCGCAAATGTCGAAGTCGCGCGTGAGGTTCCCCTTTGTGCCGACGGTGTCAAGAGGAAGGTTCCATGCGGTCTCGTTCTCAGGGACGTATTTCTTGGTAGCAATTGAGTTAGTATGGGCGCAAACAACGGATACGTGACTGGGAGAGGGGTCATGGCTGTCAGAGTAAGGGTCACTTACCATGAGGCGTGTCTCGCCGCTGCTGGATGTGGCGGTGAGGTCAAAGGCGTGCTGGCGCCTGACGTGAAGACTTCCAACGGACAAGGATCCGTAGCCATTGGCGGCGCTGCTGGTGTAGAAGGGTCCTAAAACGCCCAGAAGTCAGCCTCAGAGGCTTCTTGAAGACGAGCCAGAGCTTACCCTGATCGCCACTGTTGCCGGCGGCGGTAACAACGAGGACACCAGCCTCAGCAATCCTGGTAATAAGCATGGCAATGGGTGACTCAGCAAACCCATTGTCGCTGCCAAGAGAACCCGAGATAATGTCGGGCTTGTCCTCGAAAGCTCTCAGGAACGCAGCGACAACAATGTCAGAGCCGGTACCATCAAGGCAGCCGAAGACCTTGTAAGACCGAAACTGGACAGCCGGAGCCACACCCAAGAGCTTAGGCTCGGAGCTACCGATAACACCAGCGACGAGAGTACCGTGACCGTTGCAGTCGTTCGGGTCCGGTCCGGGATTCAGCTCGGAGTCGCCCGGCAGGTAATCAGGCCCGACGAGATCCCAGCCACCCTCGACTCTGTAGCCGGGGCCGAAGCCTCCGCCCAGGGCGTAATGGTTGTAGTGAATGCCAGAGTCAACGATGGCGACGACGACGCCGCTGCCGTTGAACCCCTGGGCATGGGCGTCCTCGACGCGGGTGAGGATATGAGGGTAGTACTTCTCGAGGAAGGGAGAGGGGTTGACCTGACGCTTGCCGAGGCCAAGTGCTTCGGCGGCGGCGTCGGAGTCCTCGTCCTCGGGGCGGGCAATCTGGGGAATGGTCACCAGGTCGACGGGCCAGATGCGGGCTACGTCAGGGAGTTCCTCGAGTGAAGCAAGGGTATCATCCTTGCTGCTGACAATCTCAAAGGAGGTGCCGTGGAACAGCTCGGACGTGAAGTTCTGGTGCGCGACGACCTCGTGGTTGAGCTCTTTGACCTCTTCGTAGAAGCCTTCGGTGTCCTGTCGCAACGTCAATGGTCAGCAAGATGGACCTCGAGCCTGGAGATGGGGCACGGCACTCACCGGAGATCCGTCACGCTTCCTGTACTTGGAGGAACCCTGCTCGGAAAACTCGACAATGAACCTCGAAGAAAAGTCAGGCAGCTTGGTGTTGGCCTTGGGAATGTTGTCCGGGTTGGGAAGGCGACGCCGACCACCTTCGGTCTGTGCCACGGCCAGGGTGGACAAGGCGCAGGCAGCGACCAGGGCCGAGAGGATGTTCATCTTGGCCATGACAGGCAAGAAGAAAGACGATAAGTCTGGCTCGATGATGACAGCCCCCGTTGACTGGGAGGATAGGGACTGATAGAACGGCCAAGAGCAGGACGTCCGGGGACAATCTGCGCCAGGGGAGCTTTATACGCAGAACAACATCGTGCCAGACGAATGTCACCATACCTCAGAAGTCTTTCTTCCTCAAGAATCCAGGTGTTGCAAGGCCCCTTCTCAAGGATAAATCCCTCTGCAGGTAGGGTACCCCTGAAACGTGCCTATGGCCAATAATGTGCTGTGCTGTCTTTCCACGCGCGGGCTGCGGAGTGTCAGTGACAGATAGTCAGTAATACCTTCCGGATCGGAGATGACAGTATCTGCCAAGATTTGGCCGATGGAACCTGAGGGCTTAAAGTCAATGGCCGTTCTTGCAGGGATCGGAATCCGACATCTTCCTCGGGGCGAGGGGGTCCGTCCATCTTGGGAGCGGGGTCAGGGTGGGTAAAATCTTATCAGATGACAGAACATCGCCAGATGAATGAGTTGGTCGGCATTTGTTTCTTGGAGGAGTAGCTTGAAACTGGTGGTGGTCCGCTGCGGTACCGGAGGGCGCTGCTGGGCAGAGGACGTGCGGCAGCAAGCAGCAGCAGTGTTTGGTGATGGTGGCGCCATTGCATGCCCTAGTCAGGAACAGTTCAACCTAAACCCCTTTTTGAGTCTCCAATCAAAATTTCCCCCTAGGCACCTATCCAACCCTAAAATCCTTGATTCCTCGACTCGAGGCTGCGATCCGAATACCGAGATAGGTAGGCCGATGGAGGTGAGGAGACAGCAACATGTCGCCATGCGTCTCCAGTCAGTCAAGGACCCGCTTCTGTAGGAAAACCTTTCGAGCTCGTGTCGAGGAGTCGAGGAATCTCCGTCAAATCCGCTGGTGGTGGAGGTGGTCAATTGCTCCCACCCCTAACCGAGTTTTCCGAGCCGGGGCGGAGACCCTGATCGAGGTAGCAGACGCTACTACCATACCCCGGCCAGCTCTCCATTCTTTCGGACTTCCTCGACTCCTTCACCCCTCCGCTTCTGTCGGAGCATCAACAAGTCCGATCCAGATAAGCCGACGGCCGAAAGTTCGTGGTAACCCTCGGGCATGTGATACGAGATGACAGGGTACTGATAAACGTGTGGTAGTAGGGGAGGATGAACTGGCGGAAGTGAAGGACGCGAGCGGTGAATCAGGCAGGTCCTTTATATCTGTGGGCCTGGAGGATGACTTTTTTTGCTATTTGAGGGATAGGTAGAATTCAGGTCCTTGTCCTCGCATGGTGTTGAAGGTGTGTGTGTGAGGTTGAGCCTGGATGGTGCAGCATTACGACCCACCATCTGCATCTGCGTGTAGACACGGTACGGGGTGGGTACCTGCATAATTAATTAACGAGTGGTACAGTGGGAAGACACAATAAACGAATCAGTCCCCGGGTGACTAGGGTTAGCTGTATCCATTGTTTTGGCAGCTCCCGCTAACTAAGGTGACGTGACAAAAGTCTCGACACGCCCAGTAGCGGGTACTTGGGGGCTGATTCGATTAAAGTGTCAGTGCACTGTATGTGCACGACTCGGACCGAGGTGGCCCGACAAAGATTACTCAACAGGCCGACCAGCCAAGACCTTCAAGACTTTTTGTGTCGTGACACTCGCTGGAGATCCCTGGAAGAGAGCCCGGAAGGCTCGCCAAGAGCACGTGCAGCGAGTCCTGCAGCCAAACACATCGCCGAGAGAGGCACTCAAGGCCGCCGATCCGCCGGGTCTTCCTTGCCGTCTCCGAGCTGTGGCGCTTTCGGCAGATGCCGCAGCGGGCGATGCCATGCCAGCGCCCGAGGGAACATTTGATTGAAACGTTGACCTCCACACCGCTTATTTTTAACTTGGCCGAGGAAGACACGTCGTCGATTAAGCTTCTTTTCTACGACCATACAACTGGGTCGCGGCCTAAAGACAAGCCGCTGCTGGAAGAAGAGCTTCAAGAGGATTCAGCCGGGTGCAGGTAGCGGCCACATTGAGGTTACGCCCTGAACGGCAGCTAAAGCAGCGCAGCCCCATCGGTCAATCTTAACGCGCTCTACTGTTGACGGGAGCGGAAGAAACCCCGGTCGTGATAACCTCACAACTGCTGGACTGAGACACTACACCCAATGCCGTCGCCCAGACCAGACCAGTCTGAATGTTTCGGCATTAGTTCGATTCGTTCACAGTCCACACACCGATAGAGCCCCTCCAATTGACCGCAGGCTCAAGGCGCTACACGCCCAGCCTCCACGGGATCTTCGCCCATCTGTTGCGCCCGCTTCTTCTACGCACGTTGTGCCGTGCAGCGACAGGTTTGCAATGTTTTGAGCTCGCCGAAGCACCTGCGTGAGGCGAATCGTTGCAAAGAGCCGGAAGCTTTTTGTTGAATCAGAAGAACGCCGCGACGCGGATCGTTACAGCGTCTAGTACCGGGGGATAGTAGAAAATGCATCGATAACATCTTAGAGCTATACCCCCAGAAGGGTTATACTCATCGTCGCCAAGGCGGTTCTTGAAGCCGTGCGGAAAGCACGACAGCCTTGACATGTAACCGAGGGTACCTTTGTGTATCGAATCGTAGTTTTAATGAACCACTTGTTTACGCATGAAAGCCCATAGATGCAAATACCTTCTCATTTCACCCGGTTGCACAACCTTACTTCGGTGATTGTGTGATATTGCGGGCGATCATACTTTCCTGTAGCGTTGATTTTTATTGCAAAAAGAATCCCCTTGCATCTTGCGCATGGTAGTTAAAATTTGCATGTACGTCACCGCAATCTATACGTCTTGGCCCAGAGTGAACCTTGATCAAACACATTCTTTTGAGAGTACTATAGGGGCGTTGCGACACCACAGTGTTGAACTAGACCGACGTACCGTCATTCCAGTGAATTTTGAGATCTAAATGTGTGTTTGTTGGTGATCCAACGCAGCGTTTGCAGTCACGCGCGAAACTGTAGCCAGCCCTGGTGGGCTGGCCGCTTGACTTGTCAAGTCCGTGCCCTACTACCTGCTCGCACACGGGAGCTCCAAGAAGGAAAGACTGGAATTTCTGGTCCTGGTTTCCTGTAGATGCACAACCACCCACAGCAAGCAACACCATCCATCCCGACCACGGCCTCCACCAGATACGATGAATGCGTGCCGCCTCCCACCATCAGCGGCAACTACATAGTCGTCCCTTGGAAAGTGCTAGGTCTAAAAGCAAGTCCTAAAACCGCCCCTGTTGTTGCAGCAGTCCCTGAACCCGAATCGGGCGGGCAAGGGTGCCTGAACGTTGTTTACGTAGCACTACAATCAAGTCAGTCAAAGATACGGTACTCTTTTTTACCGTGTTATACACACGTGGGGACCGGTCGACAGCGTCTGCATGCTGTAACCGTTGGAAGTACAACAAGACTGAGTGGCGTCGGAGTTGGTACATTGGCAGTGGAATGCGCCTTGCACCCTGTGTCAACTGTCAGCCGCAGTCTCATGTCAAGGACGGCTTGTGTCATCTTACGCCGTGCTCATGAAGAGGAGGGAAACGACAGATCGTAGATTCATTGTCGGGTAAGGGGATAGTTCGGTTCGTTTGTTTGTTGAATTTGAGGGGGGTGCGGTAATTGACGAGACAGGAAGATAGTATTGAAATTGTTGCGACCGATGGATCTGTGGTGAACGAGACTCGAAGGAGCGGCAAAGCCAGCATTTTATATTCCCATGGCAAGCCAAGGAAAGCTTCACAACACCTACAGTCCTTCAGAGACGTCTCCACGTTTGATCTTGCTACTCGTAACATTCCGCCCACTGGTGGATCCTCAACTGCCGAACTTTAAAAGTCATAGTGGCGGCATCTTCCAGCGGACTAGTCGAGTCATAGTAGCGGCATCTTCCAGCATAGTAGCGTCGGTTCACGCCGATGGAATGACTCTCCCGAGGTTGCCGGGTTCCCAATTACAGGAACGTGTCAAAAGGGGTAGGTAATGGAGAGCCCCTCCCCCAGAAAGAGATCATTGGGATGCTGGTTGCTCTGATGGTTTCTCCTCCAGAGCACCGGTAGAGGTATAGAAGTCTACTTCCGCCCCATGCTACATACTTACAGCTGCTACTGAGCTGGATATTGACTTGGAAATGGCACACCAACTTGCATTTATGTTCCTGCTCTGTGACCAATGTTAGACGGGGAGTACCCTAACCTACACAGGCCAACCGCCAAGGACCCTCGAGGCGCTTCCTGTGGGCAACAACACACCGGCCGGCCAATGGCCTAAGTGTCGCCCGACCCAGAGCCATCAGACGATCACATCCAACCTAAACAGATTAGGAAGTAAGATCCGTAACCTCCCTCTCGGTTATGAGAATTGAGCGTCTGTAGCTACAGGGGGGCTCCTCCATTCTTGGGGACTTTGTCCTTTCCGAGGCGTATCCGGACAACCAAGCCGTAGGAGGGTGTCCGACCCCTCACCTCTCCTCTATTGCCTCTATCCTCGCAGCCTCGTTCGAAGTGAGCAATGAACACCTTGTGTCCGCGCGCCTCGCTGTGTTTCAACGGGTGCTTCTGATTACGGTTGTATGGGGCGAAATGTTGCTCGTGTAACAGGTCTGTATCTAAGGTAGATAGGTATGTTTAACACTTGTGGAAGGTGCCCCTGGCCCCTGACAACACAGCGACGCATCCCCTGCCAGTGCCCTGCAGGCCGAGCAGCCCAACAGCCCCAAATGTGAGGTGACCACACATGCAGGCAAACACTGAAGCTGCAGGCGCGGCCCCCGGTTCCTTCCATGTCAGTTGGTTGAATGTGGCGCCTCGAGACTCGATTAGGAATCCATGGATCGGATGTTGGGCTCTTGCAGGCAGCACCACCACCATTGCCTAGTGAGACATTACCACGGAACTTCGAGTCTGTTGTCTGGTCTGTCAAGGCTGATGATTCATGTCCAACTGTCACCCTCCACTGCCTGCAGCGGCCACCGCAGCCAGTCTGCCCAGTACTCTCCCAAGTACGCCGATATCAAGCTCACAAACGGCTTTGCACAGCCAGCGACTGGCCAATACTCGTCGGCACGATGCAGGATCACAGCATAATAGGCCATGACAGCCAGAGCCTCGGGCCGTCTCTGCCGTAGGAGCTCAGCATACTCGAGTGATACCCTGACCGGCCACTCGTGCACCCCAGTCATCTTTCCGCGCACAAGCGCTCGCTGCTCATCAAACAGCCACTGCAAGAAATCAATGGCCTTGAGGTATGTCTCCCTCGTAGTCTCGTCCATGCCCTGGGATCTCACTAACTCCAAGAGGCCGTCACACTCTGGGCCTCGAGGGTTCTTGCCAGTCTCTGGCCATCTGATAGTATGTCCTAGGTGATTGATCGTATCCAGTGACTGGAAGACCGTATGTCGCATGCCATGGTGCAAGTAAATACAATGAATGAAGCGATCGAGAACATCGGGTAGGCCGCCGGGAAGCGAGAAGACGTCAAACAGGACGTGCTGGTTGACCAGTGAGGAGAATAAAAAGGCGGTCACGCGGCCATCTGTTGACTTGGCGGTACCCTCCCTCTGCGCTGTTTCAAAACGCTGAATGGCCCGTGTCTGCATCCTTGTAGCCTCGGTGACGTATGGGTTCTTATCTCGCGCGTCAAGAAGGGTGCTCTTCTGGGCGGCGGCAAGGCCGACGAGTGCGTCCATCAGATACGCGCATCGAAACGCCTCGGTGTGGGCCAGGTCGAGGGTCTTTTCAAAATCCGGGTAGATGTTTGGCATCTGCGCCCTGAGCCGGTCCCGAAAGCCCATCAAGAGTTCCATGTGGACCAAACTGTAATCGGCAACGCTGGCAGCGTCATTCCAGGGTCCGCTTGGTGACACTCCAGCGAAGCTGCTGACGGGCTCTGAGATGGAAGCGGGCGAGTGATGGGATGACGAAAGGCGGGAGATGGGCTTGCTGGGGGCCTTGGGTTGGGGAACACACGGCGTCCCGAGGTAGGAACATGTGCGATCCGAGGTGACGCATCTGGCGCATCGGGGTTTGGCCTCGTCACACTTGACCTTGCGTTGCTTGCAGGTGTTGCAGCCCAGGCGTGACTTTGTGTGCTGTCTGGCCATGGTCTTGATGATGCGATGGCTTCCAGATCGCGTTTGTGAGAGAAGAGGGAGTCGGGTTCGGGATGAGTGGGCGCGAGCGGCCTTCTGAGGTCAAAAGAGAGGCAGCGGGGTGCTGGAGCCAGCCCCTAGAACGCGTAGCCTGAATGGCAACTCGGGAACCGGTCCGAGCCGTCCGTCCAATCGTATTCATCTGTGTCCGAGGAGCGTCAGGAACGCGCATTTTTGAGCACCCGGCCCGTTAACAGCAGGGGTAGGTCTTGGAGGACATCAGCCTGAAGGCAGTGTCCTCGGACATCTTGATTGTTGGTGTCGACTCGACAACAATGGATGAAAAAAAGGCTTTATTCTCCAATCCGTTAATCTCGTTTCCCGATGCAGACGTCCGAATCCTATGACTATCCGTGTGATTGTCCCGCGCAAGTCGAATCCAGTATCCAGGCCAAAGTCGATGAGGCGACGACAGTCGGCTTCAAAAGTGAAGCTATCGCGACAAAAGTGGGACCTCTTGTTCTCCTCTCCTCCATTCAGAAACTCGGACCTATCTTTAGCGACCAGTAACTCCCCTACCAAGCTCCCTAATTCGGCCGGGATAGGAGGGGGGTTTCTATTGTTTCGACACAACGTTGCACACGCAGTGGTGCTTAGCAGCTGGCCCAGGATGCGACTCCTGCATCACACTCCTCCCAATGGCAGCAATCGCATGCCTCCAAAGCCGTCCATCTTACCTCACTTGAGCCAATTCCCTTTACAGTGTAGTATTGGCACGAAAAGAAAGCATTAGTGGTCTAAATTTGCTGTAAAACTAAATACAATGAGCAGGACGACTTGTGGCCTCAACCGCCTTGGACCACCAACACTCATCTACATGGCGCGAAGCCATGACGCGGTTGAAGACTCCTGTGTTAGAGGCTGTTCTTCATTTGCCGCCACGCTCGTTCATGAGGACCACATTTGGCCCATATGCAGTGCCTGAAGAAAGCCTCCACTCCTCAATCTTCTGCATACTGGGAGGGAACCAGTACCAGAAGATGACCATGACCAACAACATAGGAATAGAGTCGAAGACGTAGAGGGGCCACTCGTTGCTGAGTAGGTAGCCATCGAGACCCATGACGTGCTCGATGGCGCGGAAGACTGACCGGAAGATGATGAGAGCGCTGACACAGTAAAGCATCCGCATCGTCACCTCCCATTGTCCATTGGCCACGCCGTTTGGCGTGCTGTGATCGCTGAGCATTCGCCTATGGAATACACCAGCGACGATGATGAAGAAGATGAAGAGCAGGATGTGGAAGACCAGGCCGGTGACCATCAGGAGCTTCCCGATGTTGGCTAGGTTCTCAATGATGGACATGCCAGAGCTGGAGCCTTGAACGAGCAACGCAGTGACATCTCCAATGACGAAGATCTTTGTAAGCATGGCTGGGCGGATGATGGAGTGTCTGTCGCCATTTACGCTTCGGATGACCCTACCAAGGGTCATGTAGATGGAGGCTGCGTATAGGATAGGCGCGAGGAGAATGTAGGTCGACTGAATGATGTAAATCATGAGCCTTCCAGTCTGGTTGTGGGCGGAGATACGGGCGGCATAGCCAATGAATTGGACTGTTGAGAAAAAGAGGTCAGTGATGGACATGTTTTGGCCATGCGGGCTAGTATTCACAAAAACCACCAATGGCAAAAGCGATGCAGAACCAGTTCTTCGTCTTCCAGATGCGCCAGACAATAGCGAGGGTGGCTACCAAGAAGAGGATGCAGAAGATGGCGGCCGCTGGGACGGAGGGTAGGTATTTCCAGACGTAGTACCCGCTCTTGAGGGGTTCAAGTTTGGCCATGATGGAAACAAGTGGGCTGTTTGGGATCGCTGGCGAGTCGAGGAGTGTCGGTGGCGATGTGGGTTCGAGAAGAGAGAGGTTGATGCTACTAGTTTGATAGATACTCCAAAAGAACGACAAGAGGGAGGGAGGAGTGGACGGGTCGGTGTTGTGTCCCAGAGCAATCATGTTTGGTGTCTTTTGTCGGTTGGCCATCTCTGCTACTTATATCTTGTTGTTTGTGGACCTCGAACATGCGGACATTTGAGAATCCATGCTTGTGGCCTTTTGGATCCGAAGGCATCGCATCGACTTCAAGCTACATCGTGAACCCGAAGATATCGTTTAGCAGAAGATAAAGTCCCACAACAAAAGGGGTCAACATTGTCGTCGTGCGAGTCAGGTCAATAGCCCCGGAGACCCATCACCAGCTCGCGATGTCCTTTTGCGAACCAATCGCCGTCGCCTGTGAACGAACTGCGTCCGTGTTTCTAAAACAGGGTCCAATCATGTTTGTCGCTGTACGTACGAACCCGATCGCTTTTTCAAGATCTCAGCGCTAATCGGTTTCGGGGCTGAGCCTAAACATGCAAGTTTCATCGCCATAGCCCAGAAAGTCAGGACCGCGATCAGCCAAGCTATGGATTCCCAACACTGCAATCAATGGCGGGCCAGGCAGTGCATTTGCATGATATTCACAACACGGCCTGCCCGATGACCGGGAACAGCCAAGTCGGACTTTCGGAGTGACATGATCTTGCATGAGTCGGGGCAAGCAAGTGGGGGGTACTTCTACCAGGAGGCAGTCGTGCAACCAAACTTCACCTTTGCGTCTTGACTCTTTTCGTTGCCTTCCACTCTGCCCCAATTCTTTCTTTCTACTCCCAAAATTCTCTCCCTTCTACACCAACCGCGAACTCATCCGCCGTCCACACACTAATGTCGAGAGAATCCACTTCCCGCCTGGTGGAAGACCACCCCGGCTTCGACGACCTGCCTACCTATGACTCCCTCAGCCTCGGGATGAATGAATACATGAACAGCGTTGGCGGTACGTCTTTTACGAGTTGCCATGGACTTGTTGGTATCACTGGCTGACCTCCATCTTGCAGATGACGGTCGCTTCTCCATCGATCTCGACACCCGTCTTGCCAGAACTCTCTCCCGTCTGATCACAGAACCGGTTTGGAACGATAAGAAGAAGACGCCATCGAAGTAAAGAAACCACTGTTGCCCGCTGTTGAGAAGGTCATCGTCTAACCCTGTAGTGGCAGAATCTTCACAGCTTTTCCTGAAGACAAACCGACACCATCTCCCCCCTCTGGCCCCAAGCCCTTCCAGTCCACCTTCTCCCTCAAGCTCAACATCCTAATCCAGGTCGTTGGAAGTCGTGGCGATGTTCAACCCTTCGTTGCGTTGGGGAACCGACTTCAGAAGTACGGCCACCGAGTTCGCCTAGCAACACACAACGTCTTCGAGAAGTTCGTGCGGGACGCAAACCTCGAGTTCTACCCCATCGGCGGCGACCCTTCGGAGCTCATGTCCTACATGGTCAGAAATCCAGGACTGATACCCAGCATGAAGAGTCTCAAGGACGGAGATATCCAGAAAAAGCGCAAGATGGTCGCAGAAATGCTCGACGGCTGCTGGAGTTCCTGCATTGAGCCCGATACCCTGACAGGCGCTCCTTTTGTTCCGCACGCGATTATCGCGAATCCGCCCAGTTTTGCCCACGTTCACTGCGCGCAGGCTCTCGGGATCCCGGTCCACCTCATGTTCACGATGCCTTGGAGCGGTACGTCGGCTTTCCCCCATCCTTTGGCGAACCTCAAGTTCGGCAAAGGGGGGATGCTGAGCAAGGAGACGGCCAACCTGGTTTCGTACAGCATCGTGGAGTGGATGACCTGGCAGGGGTAAGCCCGGTCCTCTGATCAACCTGGCATCGTGTACTAACGCAATGGGCAGCCTCGGCGACATCATCAACACGTGGCGCGAGTCAATCGATCTCGACGAAGTTCCCTTGTCGGAAGGTCCCTACCTCGCAGAGACGCAACAGATTCCCTTCACATACTGCTGGTCGCCGGCGCTGGTGCCAAAACCATCAGACTGGCCGTCATACATTGGTAAGTCCTGTCCATTTGTCCCTGTACTGGAAACCCGCAATGTTGCTGTCAAAATCGCGCACTGTTGACTGACGTACCTGCCTGCAGATGTGTGCGGCTTCTTCTTCCGCGAGCCGCCGAATTACAACCCGCCCGCCGACCTTGCCGACTTCTTAACAAAAGGACCCATGCCTGTCTACATTGGGTTTGGAAGCATTGTTATAAACGATCCAGAACGCATGACACGTGTGTTGGTCGATGCCGTGCGCAGAACCGGATCCCGGGCCATCATCTCCAAGGGCTGGAGTAATCTCGGCGGTATCGACTGCGACGATATCCTGTTCCTTGGAGATTGTCCCCATGAGTGGCTTTTTGCCAATGTATCCGCCGTCGTGCATCATGGCGGTGCAGGAACTACGGCTTGTGGCCTCCTCAACGGGCGCCCGACGACCATTGTCCCCTTCTTCGGGGAGTAAGTCGCCTCCGATCCCTTGTCTTCTAGACTCAACTAACCCTATGTAGTCAGCCGTTCTGGGGAGACATGGTTGCAGCTGCTGGAGCAGGTCCCAAGCCAATTCCCCAGAAGCAGCTCACAGCCGACAACCTGGCGGATGCCATCCGGTTCTGTCTCACCCCCGAAGCAGCAACAGCAGCACAAGGCATCGCGGCCAAGATGAGCGTAGAAGACGGCGTCGAGACGGCAGTGAGGTCGTTTCACGACAACCTTCCCGTCGACTCGATGCGGTGCAACATTTTGGAGGACAGGCCTGCCGTTTGGAGCTACAAAAGAGGGACAGCCAACCTCAAACTTTCATCCGTTGCGGCTGTCGCTCTGCTGAACCACCTCAAGATTAGCCGAAGGAGCATGGAAATGTAGGTGACTCTTGACCCCTGAACTTGGAACGTCCAGAACTGACGAGGCTGAACAGGCTTGAGACGAAATCGTACGTCATCGAGGCCCGGAGGTGGGACCCGGTGACAGCGAGTTCATCCGCCGTCTTTGGCATGTACGCCGACGTCGCCAAATCAGCAGCCAACATTGTCGCCAAACCCGTCAGCACCTACCGGCAGCATTCAAAGGCCAGAAGACTGGAGGAAGATCCGACGTCGAAGAGAGACTCCGACACAGCCAGCCAGATGTCCATGATGACCGTCGAGCAGCCCCGACGTGATCTGGCAAGACAGAAAAGGCGCCGTGGGTGTGTCGACACGACAGGGGCGGTTCTCTCCTCGGCTGTTCTCAGTGTGGCCGATGTCTTCAAGTATACTGGAAAGGGTATCTATGTCGACGTTCCCTTGGCCCTGGCCGATGGATTTCGCATGTTGCCTCGCCTTTACGGAGAGGACGTGCGAGACCGACCACCTATCAAGGACTGGAAGGACGGGTTTACCGTGGGCGGGCTCAACTTTGTTGTGGGCATCTCCGAAGGCGTGGCTGGACTCGTCCTTTTCCCGTACAAAGGAGGGGAGGAAAAGGGTGTCGCTGGCGCGGTAGTCGGAGTCGGCAAGGGACTTGTCGGGTTGTTGACAAAGACGACGTCTGGTGAGTACTTTGCTGTTTCGATTGAGTCAAGTGACTGCAACTAACATCTGCACCTAGCGGCCATTGGAATTGTTGCCTACCCGGGCCACGGCATGTACAAATCCATTCGATCGTCAGCTCGCGTCAAGGAGAAGAGGAGTATTGAGGTGGCAAGGGTGGCGGAGGGGGTACATGCCCTGAGGTCGGACAATGTCGCCACGCGTCAGGTGTTGCAGCGGTTTGATGATTTCGTATCTATGATGGGAGACCAGGGAAGCTTTGGCGGGTATGTCCTGGATTGGAGCGCCAGGTGTTCGGCGAGACTGAAGAGGTCTTTGTAGGCCGGCGCCGAGGAGCACGAGCGAAGGTGGATGATTTCAAGCACAGCCAGCGGCTTTTACTTTGTTGGACGAATGTTTTTGGTTGTATTAAAAGGCACTGCAGAGCGTAATTGATTGCTTTGATGTGTATTGACATCCCTAGGTGCTGGGTTGGGACTGTCAGGGCTGGTCGAAGTTGAAGTCTGAGTGTGAGCGGTGGTTGATTTGGAACAGCCTGGAGCGACGGGCCAGTGGTGGGCGGGGCTCTACATTATTCCAGGCCATCCGGGTCGGTCCCCGCCCACGATGACCAGCAAACCAGCTGTCCGCTCACCCCGACACGACATCAAACCGACACGAACACAACTCCTCCGCACTTTGTGTTCATCTATGCTGGACTTTCCATTTGCATATCACATTCTTGGGCTTCCTCTTCCCAAGGTCCAAGCAGTGTCAAACCCCCGCTCGGCCTCCGTCACCCAGCTGCCGATTGCCAAGCGTCCCAAGGAAGAACGGCATCGCCTGGAGTCCCAGTGCCGACCACTGCAGCCAGCCAGGGGTCCGAAGCTCTTTCGACGCCGAGCCCGATCATCCGATTGACCACGCAAGCCAGCCTGGATGCCAAGCAGGCACCGGCACATCACGGAGTTCGAAGCCGCGCTCACATCGTCGAGACTCTGACATCGACGCACGAGCCTGAAGGTGTCTTCAATTGAGAAGACCCTGGAAGAACCCCTTCGGTTTTGGGCCTGTCATCTGCCAAGATGATGGCCCGTGGCTTCAGCGAGCTGTCGTTAGCGGCGGAGAGCTGGAAGGGCTTGCTGCTCTCACACTAACAGACTCTGTGGGCGGACTCACTGCTTTCTGTTAGTGTTCAATCCTTAATCGGTCCTGTCCCCGACGACGCGCAACTCTACGACGAATGATTGGCCTCAGCGGCACTACGGCAGATCCCCAGTGGAGGCGCCTCAAGGGGCCAATTCGAGATTCGCGATGGGACGAGATGGGCTGAAGCGAGAAAAGCTTGCGCGACCCTTCCTCCTCCTTCACCTTGCACGAACATCGACCTCCATCACCAGAGACCGCAATCGACGCGCAGCGAATCCGCCACAACAATGTCGACGGAACCCTCGGCAGAACAGCTCTCGTGGGCGTCTCGCATCGCGGTCGAGACGGGCTTCGCCGCGATAGCCAGATCCTGCCGCGACACAAAGATCCTCTGCATCCAGCGCTTCGTGCGCCTCTTCGCCTATGGCGCCACCTTCCTCATCCTCGTCCACTACCTCTCGAGCCTGGGCTTCTCCGACGAGCGCATCGGCCTCTTCATGACCTTGACGCTCCTCGGCGATGTTGTCATCAGCGTCATCCTTACGGCCATCACCGACAAGCTGGGACGGCGGCGCGTCCTCGCGGCAGGTGCAGCGCTCATGATCATGAGCGGTGCTGTGTTCTATGTCAGTGGTAACTACTGGGTTCTCTTGGCCTTCAGCGTCGTCGGTGTCATCAGCCCCAGCGGCGCAGAGATTGGGCCCTTTCGCGCCGTCGAGGAGTCAGTCCTCGCGCAGCTGACGCCTAGGGAGGTGCGTAGCGACATCTTTGCCTGGTACACCCTGTTTGGCACCGCCGGCACCGCCCTTGGCTCCATGACCTGCGGCTGGATGATCCAGGCGCTGCAGGACCTTGACGGGTGGAACAAGGAGAAGGCCTACCCGTATGTGTTCCTCATCTACGCCGGGTTTGGAGGACTCAAGCTGCTGCTCACCCTTTGCCTGACGTCCGGCGTCGAGGCGCATCAGCATGAGGCTGAGTATGCCCCGATACCGACGCAAGCTGGCGATGAGGAGGATGAAGAGGACGAGGAGGATGAAGAGGTCGAGGACGAGGCAAAGCCCGGCCTGTTCCAGCGCTTCTGCGCCTTATTCCCTCACATCTCCCCGGCGTCGCGCCCGATCCTCTACCAACTCATCGCCCTCTTCTCCATCGATGCCTTCGCATCGGGCCTCGCCTCGCCGTCATGGATCACCTACTTCTTCACCACAGTGCACTCGCTCGAGCCTGGCGCCCTCGGCACACTGTTCCTCGTCGCCCACGCCCTCTCCTCGCTCTCCAACATTGTCGCCCTGCCGCTCGCGCGTCGCATCGGCCCCCTCAAGACAATGGTCTTTGCCCACCTGCCGTCAACAATCTTCCTCGCCATGATCCCCATCCCCGGTGCCACGCCTGTTGGCACGCTGCTCGCCATGGGCTTCCTCGCCCTGCGCGCATGCACGTCAACCATGGACCAGGCGCCGCGGCAGGCCTTCATCTCGGGTGTCGTGCTGGCCGGCGAGCGCACTGCCATCCTCGGCGTGCTCAACACCACGAAGACGCTGGCGCAGGCTGGCGGCACTGGAACGGCGGGCGTGCTGGCCGGCAAGGGCCTTTGGGTCGTCGTGCTGTCGGGCGCTGGCGCGATGAAGGCCGTCTACGATCTGTTGATTTTGTGGTCGTTTGTCGGCGTCAAGGAGCGTGACCAGGCACCACCAAAGCCCGCGTCGCGCGACGAGGAAGAGACGACGTCGTAAGAAGAGGTTGGGCCGAGGCAACCCCCGGGTGGCGACGGGAGCTGTCGGTCGCACACAATCAATTGACCAGCCAACGCAATTGGAGCTCCCCGCTGACAAGTGGCGATGCCTCCGCCAACCGCCCACCGCCTTCACACCCCCAGCATCTTTACCCCATCCAAGCTGTCAACCAGACGATTCCATGACACTCAGCGCCCACCATGACATGACACAATCGGCGGATCCAGGCTTCCAAAGGGACTTCCGCAGGCGGGGTCGGCGCCCTGAGCTACCCTTTGGGCAGGCGGCTCAGGATGATCCCAGCAGGGAATATGCACTCACGACTGTCACCTTCCCAAAACAGCAGGTCCTTGGCGATGAACCCGGGATGCGGACGGCCAGCCGCGGGGCGGGATGGCGACCCAGCATGCTGCAAGGCGGCCGATTGCACCACTCGAAGGAGGAAAGATAGGAGGAGGCAGGGGAAAAAAACATGGCAAGGTTCCACGGGGAGGAGACTGGTCAAGGATGGCAGCAAATACAAGTACGACTCAAGGCCCGGCGCAGCACTCGGTGAGAAACAACCACGGCCCATCTCCCAAGGTCACATTTCCTCCCCTCGTCGTCGCGAAGTTCCTCAATCGCCCAAGATGAAGTCCACGACCCTCCTCCCGCTGCTCGTCAGCGCCGTCACGGCCAAGGACTGCCGTCCTCCCGTCGAGTCGGAGAAGCTTCAGGAGCTCCTCACCTCAGAGGGGTACGTACCCCAATTCCCCCAAGACTGAATTGCGACGTCGTGCTAACCCTTGCCACAGCCTCATGGGAAACCTCGAGGCGTTCCAGGACATCGCCGAAGCCAACGGTGGCAACCGCGCCTTCGGTCTTCCCGGCTACACCAAGTCGGTCGAGTACGTCGTCGGAGAGCTGTCTAAGCTTCCTGGCTTCAACGTCTGGACCGAGGATTTCCCCGCCCTCTTCACCTTGACGCAGGCCCAGAAGGTCCAGGTTGAGGGCGAGACCCTTCGCGCCGTCGCACTGACCTACACCCCCAGCACCGAGGGTGGCGAAATCACGCGCGAGATTGTCCACGGCCCCATTGGCGCTGCCGCCTGCGATGTCGCCAACTACGCCGGCATCGATGCCGAGGGCAAGATTGTCCTTGTCGAGCGTGGCCTTTGCCCCGACGGCACCACTTTCGCTGGCAAGCTCAAGCCCGCTGCCGCCGCTGGTGCCGACGCCGTGCTCATCTACAACAACGGCCCTGCCCAACTCACGGGTGGCTCGCTGTCCAACCCCAACCCTCTCTACGCCCCTGGTGTCATCATCGACCAGGCTCCCGCGCAGGCCATCAAGGCCCGTCTTGACGCCGGCGAGACGATCGAGGCCACCGTTGAGATTACCCAGCTCATCGAGGAGCGCGTCACCCAGAACGTGTACGCCGAGACAAAGGGCGGCGACGAGACCAACCTCCTTGTCCTGGGCGCTCACCTTGACTCCGTCCAGGCCGGCCCCGGCATCAACGACGACGGCTCCGGCTCGACTCTCATCCTCGAGCTGGCCAAGGCCCTGCAGCACTTCTCCACCACCCTCAAGGTGCGCTTCGGCTGGTGGGGCGCCGAGGAGAACGGCCTCTGGGGATCCAAGTACTACGTCAACACCATGAACGAGACTGAGGTCGACAACCTGCTCGCCTACATGAACTTCGACATGGTGTCGCGCGGATATTACGGTGTCTTTGACGGCACCGGCGACAAGGTCGCCCCCGGCGCGGCCCCCGGCTCCGAGGTCATCGAGGATCTCCTGACCGAGGCCCTCGAGGCTCAGGGTCACACCATCACCAACGTCGGCCTGACTGGCGGCACAGATTACGTCGCCTTCAAGGACGTCATCAACAAGCCCGTTGGCGGTCTGTTCACCGGCACCGGTATCGCCGAGGACCCTTGCTACCACCAGGCTTGCGATACCATTGACAACCCCAACCCCGAGGTTCTCTTCAACAATGCCAAGGCTGCTGCCCATGCTCTTGCCGTTCTGGCGATTGATGGCGCCAAGCTGATCCCCAAGAGCAACTCGACCTCGGCTGTTACCCGCAGGATTGTGGACACGGCGTCGCTGTACGAGAGGGACTACGTCGGTGGCCCGCCTAGCAAGCTTTGCGACCACGATCTCATCTAAAAGGCGGAAGGTTTGGTGTGTTTGTACTTGTTTGTAGCAATACATGTAACCTTGAGGATGATTGCGTTGTTGTCAAAAGTGCTGTTTCCTTTGAGTGCATGCTTTGTTTGGGGATGTTCAGAATCATGCACCTGCCGTAGGGGTCACATAACAAACACTTGCACGTTGAACAGCCCCCTTGCCTCCTTTTTACAGACATTCGTATCAGATTACGTATGACTCCAGTTGCCCTTAGATCTTTAGGCACACTACTCACTACGACGAGCCAACACCCGCAGCGTTTTACCCCGGGCCAAGCACGGTATTTCCTGTTCCGCGTCAGCAAAATCAACTACCACCATCCGTGAATCTTCATAACACTCTCTACCATGAGGTACGGCGTCTCGACGAAATGCTTCTACTTGACTCTTCCGCCCGAAATGCACAGTCTCATCTTCTACGCTCTACCCAATATGGAGACCACAGCCAATCTGCGCCTCACCTGCCGATACTTTGAGTCCATCTACCAGAGCATCAAGACCCGAGTCCTCGTTATCCAACGCACACGCCTCACCGCACCTTTCGCTGCTCTTTACGATCACCTCGGCCGCCTTACACTTCCAGACTGGGGAGTTCAACGTCCCCCACCTGACGGGTGGCCAAATTTCAGGCCCGGTGTCATTCAGAAATGAGATAAAACCCCATTCGCTTTGGACGTGATGCGTCACCTGCCGTACATCGGGCTGAAGGTCAGAGTTACCTTGATCGATACCGAAACACACGTGATCGACTACTCAGATCCCAGATGGAGTCAACCGCAAGCCATCCAGGATGAGGATGAAATGGGCGCTAATACTGTGCCGTGGTATCCTGAGGGGATCCCTGTCACTGAGAAGCGACATGGCATTATCGTTGCGGTGGCGATTGGTGATGAGGGTACTCCACTATTTTTGAACACTTTTACGGGACTTCTCCAGATGCCGGGCTTAGAGGATGACCCAGAGGATGACGTAGAGGATGGCATAGAGGATAGTATAGAGGATGGCACAGAGGATAGCATAGAGGATAGCACAGAGGATAGCATAGAGGATAGCATAGAGGATAGCACAGAGGATAGCATAGAGGATAGCATAGAGGACGACACAGAGGACGACATAGATGACGACATGAAGGATGACACTTCCTGTTTTGTCACGGTCACACCACCAGAGTACTGCGACTCGAGAATCGCCACACTCTCAAGGTTGGATCAAGTGTTTATTCCTGGATTTACCCGATTAAAGTCCGCGAGAGAGAAGAGCGAGAAGTTTACAACGATGATGATGAAGACAAGGAGATGGAATTGGACAAGGCAATGGCTCCCGAGGCCTTCAGACTCAGCCATGGGTTTGATCCCCGTTATTTGAGGTTCTTGCACCGCAAGTTTGGTTGGCCCGGGGTGGGCTATGACAAGGAAGCCTGTGTGAAGCACCTTCATGAGTACATGAGGTACTGGGCTATCACTGATTCAATGCTCAACTCAGGCTGAGTGCGAATGCAGCGGTGTCTCGAACGGTCGTAACCTTTCTGGCTTTTGGGTTAGTTGGAGGGGCTTGTCATGAAACTTGATTCTATTCCGTCTTCAGAGCTGTTTCAATATCTTACTTTTGCGTGCTTCACTAATACTGCAGATGCTGGAAACACCACGTGATTCAAATTACCTACCTTAAATGGACAAATGATAATGTGCTACCTTGCAAGTATGCGTCGTGCTTATTCGATCGATGCCATTGGCAGAAGCGTGATGCAGGCGCCACATCTGGGCTTCTGCTGCCAAGCACCCCTGGATTGGACAGCGTCCACGGCCGGATGTGATCAGACAATTTGATAGGTACAGAGCAAGATGTATCTGCCGTGCCGTCTCAGCTGGCTGACACCGAAGCAGAAAATGTGGGAGGGGTAAATCACATCTTCCCCCGCCTTCTCACGGATGTGTTTTCCACCCTCCTTGTCTTTCTGCCTAAGCGTCAGGCAGTTCCAGCAATGGCCGAAGCAATCGGGGCCGTTGCCGGCATCATCGGCCTTTTGCAGGCCACTTCCGCTTCGTACACCATCATTTCCAAGATCATCGACCGCCCCAAAGCCTTCGACATTGTAGGCGAGCATACGGAGCTCGTGCTTGCAATCCTCAGGCGCGTCCTCGCTCAGCTTGCGGCCCAGCCATCGCTCGGCCAGACCGAACAAGACCACGAAGAGGACATTGCTTCTGAGAAGATTCTAACCAGCTGCAAGAGCAAGGCGGAGGAACTGAAGCGCATCTTCGACGAGATCAACGAAAAGATCAAGCGTGATCAATCTGCGACGTCATGGGCACGCGTCCGAGCCTGGTACCGCCACGCTGTCAAAGGAACGAAGGCCAATCGCGTCGAAACCATCATGAAGGAGATTTTCCAAGGGGTTCAACAATTGGGACAGCTGCAACTGTTCAAGCTGGCAACCCAGAATGACATTGGCAACATTCAACGAGCCATCGAGGACCTCTCCCTGGTTGAGCCATCCCTGCCCGATGCCGAATTTGACAACAAGCACACAATCAATGCGAATCAGACAGTCGAGCCAAACGCCTGGGGGCAGCAAAACATTCCGAGCGGTGGCGTGAACACATTTGTGTCTGGAAAGTACAACGTCACAGGGGAGAGCGCGACCGTCAACTTTGGTAAGGACTGAGCTGCTGTTCCATATCACTGCAAGAAGACATCATTCAGACACAGAATATCAACTCAATTGTCAGCCTTCACGTGTTTTTTTCCGCGTCCACTACAATACAAAGCCTTAGCTGATAAGCTCCAGGGACAGGCCAAGGCTACCTCCGTCAGTTTTCTGGAGCCGATGACCCTCGACCAACAAAGGCAAGAATCCAAAGAGAAAGGGAGGCCTATACTTCCAGTCCTGCCGCTGGGTTCTCGACCACCCACATTTCCAACAATGGTCTCGCAACGAGCAGGGAGGGGTCCTCCACGTCGTCGGGGATCCAGGAAAAGGAAAGACCATGCTTCTCTGCAGCATCATCGACGAACTCGAAAGGCAGCTGAAAGTACAGGCCACAAATGCCCCGGCTACTCTTCTGTACTTCTTCTGTCGTGCCGACGAAGACCGCCTGAACAACGCGACATCAGTTCTCCGAGGGCTGTTGACCTGTCTATTCTGTGACCGGTCAGATTTGTTTGACAAGTACCAGAGGGCAAACGAGATGAAGTGCTTTCCACTCAACGTGAATGACTGGGACACTCTACGATCATTCTTTGACGAAATTGTGCGGGATCCAGCCCTGGGAGAGCTCTACGTTATTGTCGATGCGCTGGATGAGTGCAGAGAAGAACTCGACGCTCTTCTCGAGCTTATTCGCGGTCTTTTCAACACGCGGAGCAGGATCCTTGTATCAAGCCGTAATTGGCACAACATCTTGAGCCATCTCAATCCTTCCGAAAGACACAGGTCACTATCTCTGGAGCTCAACGCGGATTCGGTCTCCGCAGCAGTCACCGCGTTCATCGACTGGAAGGTCGAATGGCTGTCCCATCGTATGAAATACGATCTACGAACGAAAACGAGCGTTAGCAACCACCTTCATCAGAACTCAACACATACCTTCCCCTGGGTCTCACTCGTCTGCGATGTCCTCGGGCAGTCAGACGTTGAACCATGGGAGGTGCCGGATCTTTTGAAAGTCCTGCCTCCGAAGCTCAAATCTCTTTACAAGAGTATCACGGAGAAGATGCTCAGGTCCAGGAACGCGAAACTTGCGTGCTCTCTCCTCGCAGTCGCCTTGACTGTAAAGCGTCCTATTACTCTGTCGGAGATGCGACACCTGGTTGAGTGGCCTGCAGCATTCTCGGGGGACCAAAGGTCACTGGAAGGGGTCCTGGGGTATTGCTATTGCCTCCTCACCCACCGAGGGTCAGGCGTGTCCCTGGTACACCAGTCAGCAACCGACTTTCTACTTGACGAGACGGAACCGATTTTTTGGAGCATCTTCCCTCACGGAGTGCAAGCCGAGAATGCAGCCATATTATCACGCTCCCTCGCTGCGATGTCCTGCGTTCTTCGGAAGAACATCTACAACCTGCAGAACATGGATAAAATGGCCTCCAACTGGGACGTCCCAATACCTGACCCCTTGGAGCCGATATGGTACCCTTGCGAGCATTGGACTCACCACCTGGACACAAGCACGACATTGACCCAGGATGCCGAAGCACAAGAGTATCAGATCTACGACTTTCTCACGAAGAATTTCCTGCACTGGCTTGAGGCGTTGTCTCTGCGATGCGAATCATCCATTGCCAGCAGCATGATCTCCACGCTCAAGGCACTCGCTGCGACGCGTCAAAGCAGGCTGCGGGTGCTTGCGGACGATGCTTGGAGATTTGTTTGCCATCATGGCGATGCTATTGCTTGGGGTCCATCTCAGATCTACAATTCAATCATCTTGTTCAGTCCGGAAAATAGCGCCATTCATTCTCACTACAAAGATGCGAGTCCATCATGGCTAGCAACCAAGCCCCAAATGGAATCCCATTGGCCACAAAGTCTCAGGACTCTCGAAGGGCACACCAAAGCTGTTGGGTGTTTGGCCCATTCTGTTGATGGGTCCCTTTTGGCCTCTGGCTCGGCAGATAACACAATCCGTATTTGGGCACCACTCACAGGCGTTTGTCTTACCGTCATGAGAACAGAGTCGGAACCAACAAGCCTGACGTTCTCCCCTGACTCAAGTTCTTTAGCGTCGGCAGAGGCTTCGATGATCACCATTTGGGACGTCAACAACGGGCAACTTCGGCGAAAGCTTGCGCTACCTTCATTCACTCCATCGGCCGCGATGGGTCCGCCACTTTCAGTCAATTTTGTCACATTCTCCCCAAATGGGAGATTCCTAGTCTCCACTTGCAGGTTGGGAGAGATCTGTGTTTGGGACTTTGACCAACGTCCCTATCCTCGTAATCCCCAACAAGTTCGCCATGAGCTTGAGAGACATCCGACTGCCATCCAAGTCCTGTCTATGCGTCCAGATTTTCTTCGAAACGTCTATTTCTCGCCAGACAGTCGCCTAATGTGCTCTTTGACCACATATTGGGCCAAGTTTTGGCATCTCAGCGAAGATGGCCATTGGAAACCAAGTGAGGATGGGTGGTGTTCATCACCTCCTCCACCTCAATATCGATCAAAACCCATGGGGTTGGGATCTGGCACTGCCTCATGGAATGATCCCAGTGCCAAAAATCGGGGTCCTTTGGTGTTTTGTCGGCGATCACTGGCTGGCTGGGACTACCTTACAATTATACAAGACAACGGAGGGGACCGCCGTACTCATCCAGAGTTTACATCGGCTGCCCATCCTGAAGGAGTTTTCTACCACCAGGGCGACAGCTCCATTTGGTACATTCCCATGCCAGACTCGAAATCACGGTGCGAGCCATGTTCCATAGGCACGTCTCAAGCCGTCATAAGCTGTATGTCATGGTCAGTCTCCCAAAAGTATTTGGCGACTGGAGGTGACCAGAAAGGGCACATTCAGATCTGGGACTACATGGTCGAAACCGCAGAAGCAAACTCGAAGCATTTGAAAAGTCCGGTTCCGCGCTCTCACAGCACCGAAATTCGTGTCTCCTCAAGTGGAAAGTATGTCGTTTATTTCAAATCCTGGGGGACCCATCAAGGAAGCGCAGAAATATTCGGAATGCCGGCACGAGCATTCATATGCCGCATCAAGGCGCGTGTTCCAGCAATCTTTTCAAACCGTGGAACGCACTTGATAGCTTTGGACTCGGAACAGGATTTCATCGGGCAATGGGAGCTTGCCACTGGCAGACTCCGCAAAATCTTCCAGTTCGGGCACTCTCCATATTCACTCTCCCTTCCACCACCTACCCACACGATTGGGTCCAAATTCCCTGAATTCTTTCCATCACTACCTTTGGGCGCAGCAGGACTTCTGGTCGACGAGACCCCTAAATTTCCCAATCATGGTAGTCATCTTCTACGGAAATTTCAAGAGGACTTCGTTTCGACGCCGAATGGAGAGTATTTTGGATTGACCTTCAGATGGGACACCGACGAACTCGAACTCGGTATCTCAACCATGTATTGGAGCGTCCTCAACTCGACCGAAATCACTGCGGATACCGCGCTTAGATACCGCACTTTGCGCAGCCCTTATACCACCCTTGACGTCGAGAAGGGGATGCCGACTCATACATTTCATGGGTCACCGCCGCCTGAACGTGGCCGGGTGACCATGAATCATCTGCCGTTCGACATGACTCAGCTGAGCGACGGTGAGCCAGGAGACTGGCTTCGTACTGTAGCTCTTGCTGAGTCTGGGACCTGTGATGACGGTGTCAACATCAACCCAGACACTATCATGAGCATCAGCGAGTGCGGCAAGTGGTTGCAAGTGGGCTCACAGAGAATGTTGTGGTTACCGCCGAGAGACAGAGGGCAGTGGAGTGCTGGTGGGCCTGTCTTGTGCATCTTGACAAGCGACGGTCGGCTTCTGTATTTTGTCTATAAGACCTGAAATGTAGGCAAGGTTACTCGGAAGAGAGCCAAGTCCTGCATCGTACGTCGGCTGCTTGGCTAATTTGCGGCCCCACCCGTCTTTCCGAGTTCAGATGGGGTGCCATGCCCGTATCGCCTGCAGCTTGAACGTGCCTCGTTTCAAGTTCTTCTCAAAGATGTGGTCGCGGCCCTATTCCACGCGATCTATCGCCAGCTCACTCGTCACAAATCGCCACTCCGCCACTAACCCCTGTGCCCTCTTCTTTTGAAAGGCATAAACCACTTTGCTGCTTGTCACCCGGTAACTGTGCCGACATACTTTGCGCCATCGCAGAACCGATCCCCTACTTGCAGCAACAGCCGCTCCTTCACGTCCAGCTCTGCCCGCCCCGCCGCGGAAGGGCCCAGGACTTTACTCCGGAGCATCAACGGAGAGGATTGGGAGAAGCTCTCCGCGGAAGCGAAGATCAAATGGATCAATGAAGACGAAAAATGGGGATGGGTTGTCTACCGGTGCTCTTACGCTAAAGAGCTTGAACCTGCATGGGAGAACACCAAACGCCGCATCGTGGAAGGCCTGCGACGAGAAATCGCCAGGTCTGACACGCCCAGCATCGCGGACACGATGGACTTTGTTTTCATCGAAGACCCATCACTCGAAGGCGCGTCGATTGAGCAACTGCAGCATCGCTTCCAGGCCTGGGCGCGTGCCAATTGCGATTGGGATTTCCCCGAAGGAAACATGCCTGGGAATTCGAGGTTCCAATTCTTCCTCAAGGTTGACGCCGGGTTGTTACGTCGTGACGATCTTGCTCTCGTTCACGGCTGGCGGTATGATCCGGACGAGGAGGAGCAGGAGAACTGGATCAGGATTGCCGGCGATGCCGTGTCCACTGATCTTTACATCAGCTTGGACAACCCCGAGCTCTGGTACATATACTACACGTCGCCCGGCTCATATGCCCACGTCTGCTGAGGTTGCGGTCATGTAGGAACTAGAAAGCATGTAAAAGTCAACTCTGTTGATATTGAAAGAACGCTTTGTCGTGACGTCATACGTGTAGTACCTGACTACCAAGGAACTCGCCTCCAGAGCCAGCTCAAATCATAGTCGGCCGAGACATCTCGGGGCCATTGCCCTCCAACCTCTCAAGGCTCTCCTCATCCACCGTAACCTTCTCAATCTCCTTCCCCTTGGCCTTCAACGCCTTCTTGCGCTGCCTGCCATCGCGGAAGACAAGGTACATGTCGATACCCATGATACTCGAGCCGACCACAAAGACGGTCGACAGTCCGAAGCCGATGCCGATGGCAATGTCAAAGGGAACAATCTGGGTGAAACACAAAGCCACCGAGCTAAGGTCCTTGAAGCCAGAGGTCGTTGACAGAGTGGCCAGGAGGAGGAAGAGCTGGTTGACGGCAGAGCGGATGTTGGGAAGGCTGAATGTACCGATGGCAGGGGGTGTGCCTCCGACGGCCATCTTGGCTGCGCTGGCGCGGGTGGCGAAGTAAAGGCCGGCGGCGACCAGGCCGACGATGGTGGTGATGAGACTGATGATCTGGGGATGATCAGTACGGGTATTAGGAGGCGGAGAATGGGGGACTTACGCCATGGAAGGACCGGAAGTGTGCCGAGCCGCCATACATAACAACACCAAAGACGAAAACGATGATCATTGAGGGCGTGATGACAAAGAGCCACATGATGTGGTTCCACTTGGGAATCTTGGGGAGGACCTTGGTGAGCCTTGCCCTGAATAGCAGGTTGCGCAGGCTTTCCAGGCCAAGGGCGAGGGGGAGGACGTTGAGGAAGGCGACGAGAGCGAACAAGACTGGAACAGTTAGCGTAGGAGCGATGGAAGAGGTAGGGATGACATACTGTGAATCACGGCAAAGGCTATGAAGGCACCCAAGCCCATGCCATTCACCTTGATCGAGCCGACGGCGGCGTTGATGTTGATGTTGCCACTGACACTATCGCGCAGCTTCTGGCCGTCAATCTCGTAGTAGTTGCCCTCATTCCGCAGCTTGATGATGCCAGTGGGAATGACCTGCTGGATGACCTGCTTGGTACTGTCCATGTTGACGCTAGCCAGCGCATCCGTGGGGATTGTCTTGCTGCTGATCAGGCCGAGGGCAATGTTGCCGAGGCCGCCGCCGAAGCCCTGGCAAGTCAAGGCGTCGAGCGCAGCCTGGATGGCCATCGAGACGGTGCCGGCGTTGATGATGACGGAGAGGTTGAAGCCCTGGGAGGTGTCGACGTCGATGACGGGGGTTTGGCGGCTGACGATGCCCAGGTCCCTCTTGCCCATGCCCATGGCTGGGGCCTCGGCGGGAGGGGTGACGGGAACTGAGGGCACCTGGGGAGCGGGGGCCGCAGGAACAGCAGGCTGCGCGGCAGCGGGAGGCGCAGCGACGGGGGGAGCAGCTCCTGGGGTTTGGGGGACGGGAGTGCCCTTGGGGTTCTTGATGAGCATGGAAGCGAGGAGGACGCCACCGCCGCCGAGACCTGCTCCGAGGCCGGTTGCGCCTCCGCCAATGCCATCATCAAACTCCGAGCGTGCCACAGGCATGCCACCAGCGGGCATTGTAGCCGTTCCATCAACCAGAGCCTGCACACCACCCATGCCTTGGATGGTATCACCAGCACCTTGGAGGAGACCGGACGCAAAGCCCTGAGCAACCCTAGAGATCTCAACTTGCTGACCGCCAATGTCGACAGTCTTGGGGATACCCTGGCCCGGAGGTGCGGGAGGACCCATAGCGCCGCCGATCATGTTGAGGAGCTGGCCGCCCGTACCGTTCTGCAGGAAACTCGCGGCGAGACTCTTGGTGAATGTCTCGGATACGCCACCGACGTCGATGGAACCATCGGGCATCTGCTGCATGACGACGGGGACGTCAGTCTGCAGACCGAGACCAACGGCAGCGCCTTGGCCAAAACCGCGGCCGACACCGCCGGCGATGGCGGGGAGGTTCTTCATGAGAGCGGCGGTGTTGTTCGGGTTGTTCAGGCCGCCGAGGAGGGCCTTGGTGTCAATGTTGGAAGTGACAGACTGGGTAAGACCGAAGCCAAAGGTGCCGACGACGTTGGCGATGCTCGAGTCGTTCATGGGGCGGGGCGTGTTGGCAGGGTTCAGGTTCAGACCGGCCACGGTGCCGTTGCCAAGGCCTTGGGCAAGGGACATGGCGATGGGTTGGAGCTGGTCAGTCGCGCCGGCAGTGAGGGAGCTGATGTTGATGGAGCTGAGCAGCGAGCTCGTCAGGCCGACACCGGCGTTCTGGAGAAGAGGGTTGAGGCCAGTGGCCTCTTGCTTGTTGTCAGCGGCCACCTTGGCGGCTACCCGGGTTGTCTCATCGGCCGAGGAAATGTTGAGACCCTGGGCTGCACCCGTACCGACACCAATGCCGAGGAACATGCCGGCACCGCTGATGTCGCCGAGAATCTGGCTGCCAATGTTGTTGACGCCGGCCATCAGAGCGCCTCCAAGTGCACCACCCATGTCCGCGCCGCCGGCACCACCACCAAGGGCGGCGCCGAGGCCACCACCGCCGAAGAGCTGACGCTTGCGGATGGCCTTGGACTCGGGGCTCTGGTCGAGGTGCTGGCCCTCGATCTGCCCGGCGACTTGAACTTGGTACTCGCGGAGAATCTCCGCAGCTTGTCGGAGGGCGGGGGCATCGAGGCGGCTGGAAAGCAGGTCGGAGAGATCGACGGTCATATCGACCATGGTGAGGAGACTTTGGCGGAGTCTGACGTCGTTTTCGAGCGACTTTGCCGTTTGGGGCGTCATGAAGACTTCAAGGGCCTGGCCCCACGACTGGGCACCACCCCTGCCCTGTCCCGGCCGCATGTAGTCCTCATACTCCCTACTCAGGCCCATCAGGGAAAGGAGAACGAGAAGGGAGAAGCATGCGTATCCGAAGAAACGCTGCAGGGCGCCGCAACGCGTGATCTTGGGCTCTTCCGGCATGTCGTCGACCTCGACTACTGTGTGGTTGATTAGGAAAGCCTTGTTGTTCTCCTGGAACTGGGCCATGATGATGAATTAAAAGGGTAACTAGGTCGCCAGCGACAGAAAGTAAAAAGGAATACTTAGTAGGGCATGGAAGGCGAGGGGTCTCCTGTTGTTTGGTGGAGGAGGGTGGCAACCGACGATCGTTGGGAAAGATGAACGTCAAAGGTAGAGCGATGTATGTATGGCCTCACCCTGGGGCCTGATGTATGATATACACTGCCAGTGATTCTCGTCCGATCACCTTCCACGGGATGATGAACGCCGGGGTTGCTGAGGTTTTCTGACCAAGGGCGAAGAGAAAAAACAGAACGGACCCCCGATAGGCAATTTGATGGGTTCCAGGGCACAAAAGGGACCGAGCGATGGACCCGGGAGATGTTTGCCTGGGGATCCGGGGTGTCTGTTCACGGGAGGGGCGGAGTCCATCGCAAGCTGCTGTCGTTTCCCGGACTCAGACGCCAGGGTTCATGTTTCTGAGATCCACGGAGTCGACTCCACTATCATCAACGGACAGTGTTGGGCTGACGGCCATCTTCCCCTGAACGGTCGTCTGACACATCCCGTGGCGTCTTGGACGTCGGCCGCTGTCCACGATAGGAACCTTGATGTGAAAACGAGTACGGTGGCCTCATTTCGTCCCAAGTCTGCCAGCAGCATCGACCCATGATTCGTCGGCAGTATCTCGACCTGCTTCCCGATTAGGCGTGCTGCTCGTTCGTCTTGTTTCAGGCACGGATGACACGTAAAACCAGGCCAGCTTCTCGAAATCTCTAGTCACAGCCAAAAGAGGGATAGGGTGGTAAAGACAACGTTGCCCCTGTCGCGGGATTTGGGATGGCGGGTCTGACGAACGGACGTGGTACGTGGGAGGTGTTCTTTTCCGACATGTGCCAGTGGGTGTTCGTTTGAAAGGGTTTGCTTTTTTTTTCTGTCTGAGCGCGGTAGGGTTTGACTGACAGGAGTGGATGGCAGGTTTCGACCTGTCGTGACGGCCCTCGGGGAGGGGCTGAGTCGGTGTCTGAGCGGGGAGACTGCCACGGCACTGATGCTATCCGGGCTGTTGAGATGGATGTCGTGGAGGTTAATGAATCTCCAGATGGTCGTTTTCTGACAAGAATTCGGGTTGCTGTCTGGAGTTCGCCGGATGAAGTCCCGGGTGCCGGCTTGCGAACTGGTTGAGCACTGTTGGATTGAAGCTGTCGTGACCGGCCACGGGCTGCTGACTGGAAGCAAAGACAAGGCGAGGGCTTTGACGTCGGACTTAACACCATCACCCACGGTCAGACCTGGATGACTCGTTCCAGGCCCCTCCCGCCCGCCTTTTGCCACAGAACGCCTCAACTGGCAGGCGGCCCCTCTGACGTCTTGTTGGATGGCACCGTGCACCAGCACCTGGACGTGCGGTCCGTGTTCCCTCGCGAGACCATGCCAAAAGCAGACAACATCTCGGATTCCTTGGTGTCTTGGCGATGGACGATGATCTGGACGATCGGAAACCTTCTTGCTGTCCTCAGACAACAGACTTGAGTTGGGTCTTCAGGTACCCGGTGAAGCTTTCGAAAATCACAGCATCGTGGCCCTCCCGCCAGTGGCACGACACATCCATGCCGGTCGTCTTGACGCTGACCAAGACTTCAAAGCCAAAGGCACACAGGTCTGTGTCGGCGTGTGCTGAGTTGGCACCCTCCCTCGCCTTCCTTCGTCTGAATGCGCGGCTCCAGACGTTCTCTCCCGCGCGCCCGACGCCTCGTAGGAGTTCCTTGTCCCAATCCCACGAGATGAGTTCCAAGGAAGACATCATCTCGTGGATCTTGGCCTCGACTTTGCCCACGCCGACGCTGAGCTGCAGGCTGATGATGGGAATGTCCACGATGGGCGGAAGTAGCTTCTTCCACTTGTCGCCGCTGACTCCCCGCGCCGCCTCGGTTGACGGGCGCATCTGAGCAAAACTCCATCCGAGCGCCCACCTCCGCGTCTTGGAGCCCTGCACAAACTCGGTGACAGCATAGTTCGTGATGCCCTTGTCGCGGATCTTCTCGATGAATGCCTCGCAGCTCGACTGCTTGCCAAACATGGACGTGTACCATTGGATCCTATCCCGATGGGTGAGCGACTCGTCCAAGATTCGGCCGACAAAAGCAGTCTCGCCGCCCACGACGACCATTTCACTGGCCGAGCCGGTGCAGGCGGTGTACGGGCGCCGCGACTTGCTTTTTGCTGAGCTCACTAGATCCTCGTTCGATTCGTAGAAGGGAGGATTCGACATGGTGAAGTCGATGCCAACAGAAGATTCCTCCAAGGGGATCATGGGATCGTCGACCGTGCGGGACAAGACACGTATCCGGCTCTCGAGCCCGTTGAGCTGCACGTTCTTCCGGGCGTACTCCAGGCTTTTAATGTCAACATCTGTGATCGTCAGCGACGGTAATCTCGATTCGCTCCCGATGCACCTACCTGTCGCGACGAAAGACCAGTCTCGCTCGGTGCATCCAAGGAGAGGGTAGATGCAGCTCGCGCCAGTCCCAATGTCCAAACCTGTCAGCTTTCGACCCAGTGGACTGTATGAGGAGCTATCCATCAGCAGCTTCAACCACAGGATATAGTTGTGTCTGATGGGAACCTGACTGGTCAGCACGCGCCTGGCCGGAGAGAGTGCTCGCTCCTACCGGTGGACACAGTCTGTCGTCTGGCAAGTCGACAAGAAGCCCAAAGTCGCGCTTGAGGAGGGACTTTGTCAGCTGCATGACCGCTTGAGGGTTGTTGAAGTCAAGACTATTGCCGCGGAGCCTGCAGTAGGGGTCAGCAGAGAAGGCGACGGGCGTTCATGGGGTCGTACTGCTTGCCAAGATCTGGGTCGTCGCGACCGAGCTGAGCAAAGTCTACCTCGGCCGCGTAAAGATTGCGGTAGTACGAGTCCGCTTCTGGTCCGTTCTTGAGAGGCTTCTGAGGCAGCGCGCGATTGACCGTTGCAGGTGTCTCGCCGTGTTCAGGGTAGCGACCTGTGGACGACTCGCCGCCATCTTCGCCTTCTGAGCGTCTCCTCTTGCCGGTCATCTGAATGGCGCGCTTCTAAGGAGAGAGTCGTGCTTTCTGATGCGATTCGATGGCAGAGAGGTCAGCTGATGATCGCTCCCGATGATCTATCGCGTGAAGAGATGGGCGCGATGTTTGCGGCGTGCTGTTGATGGAGTCGTGATGTTGTTCGATTGAAGGCGATGATGTCGGAGGGAATTGGGTGGACCCACCACGACAAATGAGACATCAGCACGGTCCCTCTCTCGCCTCAGCACCATCACCTCCATCGCCTGCTGGTTCAACATGCTGGATTCATTTCAAAGATAAGTGTTCGTTCATATACCCGTGGCCTATGTCCAAAATAGTAAGATCGCGTCCATCCAAGTCATTTCATCGTCAAACCTAACTCCAGAGGAGCACCCGCCACTGCCACCCCTCGAGCGTCTTGATATCCTTCTCCGTGATCTGCTCGTCGCCACGCTCAATCTTGGTCGACAGCCTCCGCAGGCGCTTGGTCATCTTCTTGGCGACGATCAGAGACACCTCGTTGGAAAAGATGTACAGCACGCCGAAAACCAGGAAGGTCATGCTTGCGAAGCCGCCCTTGCCGAACACCGAGTCCTTGACCCGGGACAAGATCTCCTTGCTTCGAGCAAAAGCATGCTCCGTGTCCGACACGGCCTTGTCCTCAGCCTTCTCAGCTGGTGTGCGACGAAACACGGCCTTGACCGCTGGGATGATGCGGTGAAGCAGCGGGAAGAAGACGGCACTAAGAATGTCGTCAGCATGATTGGCTTCGGGGAGGGAACGGCAAGACATACACGGCACTACCAATGATCCACTTCTTCCACCTTCGTGCCTGAGCGTCCTTGGTGAGAATGCTCAGCTCTTCCCTGAGGGTCCGCAACTCGGTGAGAACCCTGCCCGCCTGGAAAGACAGCTGTCTCTCCAGATCTGGCCCGGCCGATGCCCCAAGGCTGTGTCGCTTGTTCTGAAGAGACACGAACTCCTGGAGGGAGACCTGGCAGCTTGCCTTGATCGACTTGACGTCCTGCGGCGTCATGACCATTGGTGCAGCGAGACCGGATTGGACGTGGGGAACGACAGGCAGAAAGCTCGGCTCTCCCACTTGTGACAGTGGCATACCGGCGGGTCCAGCCATCTGCTCAACCGACTGGTTGGGAGGTCCGCTGTAAGGCACAGGGCCTTGAGGTCCAGGGTAGGGAGCTGGACCATAGGGGACGTCACTGCCTTGGGACGGTCTGGGGTACTCGGCATCCGGCGGAGGAGGCCAGGCACCCGAGTCTGTCGGCCTCGGCTGGGTGGGAGGCGCATCCTGGTACGGCCTGGAAGACGAAGGCCCTGGGCCTGGGAGGCCGCTGCCCCCAGACATCTCATACTGAGATGGGCGGTCCGACGTTCGGTCGTAGGGCCGATCGTAGGGTCTTCCTGAACCTGAGGGCTGATCATTCGGCCTCGCAGAGGAGTACGGCTGGTCATATGGCCTTGAAGACGAAGGCTCTCCCAATGGTCGTGAAGATGAAGACTCGCCATAAGGTCTCGACGACGAAGAAGGTTGATCGTACGGTCTCGAAGAGGATGCTTCTCCAGACGGCCTGGACGAAGAAGACTCTCCATAGGGCCTTGAGGATGACGGCTCCCCAGAGGGCCTTGACGACGAAGGCTGGTCGTATGGCCTTGAAGATGAAGGCTCATCAGAGGGTCGCGATGAATAAGGCTCCCCATAGGGCCTGGAAGAAGACGACGGCTGGTCGTATGGCGGTCTCGGGGGCGGTTGGTCGTAACCCGAAGCTCTCGATGAAGACGGCTGATCATACGATGACGAGGCCTTCGCGCCAACGGCGGGAGGAGCTGCCGCGGCAGTACTCATGGCGACAAATGATGCGTCTGTGCGACTCTGAACTGTAAGAATTCGGAGATGTGTGCGCGATTGAAACCGCTTGCGATCACAGACAATGTTAGAGACAAGAAGCTCGATGGCGGTCAGGCCGACGAGGTGAGCTCGACATGCTGGGCGAGCTCCAGCCCAGCCGAGGAGCCCAGCCGTCACTGGAAAATGGGGTGGCAGGGAAGCCGCACACGGGAAGGTCGGGGCTAACGGGCGGGAAGTGGGTCGCACCTGCCACTCCAATTCGCACTCGACACTGTATGACCAAAAGTTCGACTAGGGCATTTTCGAGGCAGCAGTCTTCCAGTAGCAATTACCCGTTTGTTTCCAACATCCGAACCATGGCAGACAAAGCACCCTCGAGGTTCGCGCCGCAGAACCAAACAACGCAAGAGAGGCTCTCGAGCAACACGGTTGGCTTGGTCCAGCTCTCCGACTTTCGAAAGCGACGCGCCGAAGTCCTTGAGCAACAGGAGCGGGAGGCCAACGACAATACGACCACCGACCGATCCCAAACTGCGACACCATACGCAAGCGACTCTGGAGAGGGTGCCACGAAACAACCGCCGAAGAAGAAGAAGAAGAAGGTCGCCAGCAAGCTCTCGTTTGGAGATGATGACGAGGAGGATGAGGAGGCTGCAGGGCCGACTCTGAACAAGAAGAAGGACGGCGGCAAGAGTGGCACGGTCGAGAAGAAGACCAAGCTCGCCGCCAACACTTCCGTCGGAATCGTTCCAAAGGCGACTACCAAGGCCGCTCTGCAGCGCGAGGCCATCGAGCGGGAGAGGCTGCGCAAGGAGTTCCTCATCATCCAGGAGGCAGTCCGGGCCACCGAGATCGCGATTCCTTTCGTCTTCTACGACGGCACCGATATCCCGGGCGGAACCGTCCGCGTCAAAAAGGGTGACTTCATCTGGGTCAGCCTGGACAAAAGCAGGAAGATTGGCGCCGACCTTGGCGTCAGCGAGAAGGCAAATGCGCGACGAGAGTGGGCGCGTGTTGGCGTCGACGACCTGATGCTGGTCCGAGGCTCGGTCATCATCCCACACGTAAGTTCTGCCTTCTTTTGCTCATTGTTTTCAATTTGCTAACATTTTGCAGCATTTCGACTTCTACTTCTTCATCATGAACAAGAGCACGGGCCCAGGCGGCCAAATACTGTTCAACTACTCCGCCGAAGCCCCCGATGCCAAAGACCGTCCCGAGCCCGTGGACGAGGCCCCTGCGGCGCCAAAAGGCGGCCTGACGACGGCCGCGGCGCTCAAGCAGGCTGCCATCAAGGCGCTCCCCGATATCTCGACCCTCGAGGGTGCACGCGACGACCCCTCCTTCACAAAGGTGGTCGACCGACGATGGTTCGAGCGCAACAAGCACATCTACCCCGCCAGCACTTGGCAAGAGTTCGATCCGGAGCGCGACTATCAAACCGACGTGCGGAAAGATGGTGGAGGAAATACGTTCTTCTTCTCGAAGTAGCGAAGACCTGCGCCAAGTCAGATCTTGTTCTCTGTCAGCCATGGCCAGGACGTACCGTCATCCCACCAGCATCTTTGCCGCCACCAGGGCGCCGCCGATGAACCACCATCCGGGCCAAAACACCATGACGATGATGGTGTTCATCCCCGGGCCGAGTATCAGCATGCCCATCTCGAACTCGAGCCTCTTCCGCATCCGCCGCACCGTCTTGGTCTTGTACACAGTGGCAATCGCCCAGCCCGTCCACAGGATAGTTGCCCTGAGCGTGTTGAATGTGAAGATGGCGACGGTCTTGCTGACGAAGGCCGTCCATGATGCCGCAAAGGCAGCGACAAAGTATGTTCTCAGAACGACGAACAAAGTGACAGCGCTCAGCAGTCGCTGGAAGTTCAGGGCGTAGTCGAGAGTCGGCCGGAGGAGACTGACGGCCTCCAGGTGGGCTGGCCGGAGCACCACCGGGTCGATGCGCGAGGGGCCACAGAGAGCGACTGTTTCCATGATGACGAAGATCTGCTCAGCAGGACGAAGATGAAGGTGTCGGGAAGCCGCTTGTTCGCATCTCCAGTCGACGCAGAACTCCCGCCGACCCGATCGAGGCATGCGAGATATATACGGCACGCCGAGCCCGTCCAGGTCGGCGCCCAACGCGCCTCTTCCATCCCGACACCCCGCCGACCCCGCGCCGGTGCATCCTGCACGCAGCGAAGGTGTTCGAGAGGGGGTTCCGAGATGTCGCGACACGGATGTATTCCTACCTGTCGCCGACCAGGACCCCTACAGCTCTCCTCGCTTCGTTAGTCGAACGCTGCTGTCACCAGCAAGATCCTAACACGATTGAACCGTATGGGCGACGCACCGCAGACACCTGACCTTTCGATGGTTCCTCTACCTGAATCACCTCCCACGCCGCTCTGTCGCCCCACCGACCGCAAACACCCCCTGGCATTGACCAAATCACCCACGTGGGGTGACTGGTTCGCCAAATCCCTCACCCACCAGCCTCTTTGTGCGAGCGCTTAGGGAAAAGTCCCTGGTGATCAGGAAGAGTCGGGGGTCAACGTGTAGCCAGGGACGGAGTGATTCGCTGGTGCTCGAAGGGTCTGGAGTCGTGGTGGGGGGACGACTGATGGAGGAGAAGACGCCAATTGATTGTTTTCATACACGGCACAGTCTCGACGATGGGATTCCACTGGCTTTCGACGTGAAGGCCATGATTCAGGTGGCAAGTCTGCCCTCAATTGCACTCCCATTATGCACCTCTCCTTTTCCGGCATGTCGCTTTCCTCCACCCATCGCGGCTCTCGTAAAACCGTTTGTTTCCCTGATTCTTCGGCCACTTGGACCAAAGCACGCCCGCGTGGGATCACTTTACGTTGCATTGGCCCGACCACGGACGGAATGTCCTTCCCCGTCCGCCCGGCGTCGTGCAGCCGGCCCGCGGCCAGCCCACAATGCTTCTCAGAAGGCGCCTCTCAGGGCTGAATTTTTCTTCCTCGTCGATGCCGGCGCCCGCCTCGGACGGCGGTGAGCTTGTGCCACGAGGCCGACCCTATTTCAGCCCGTCGCACGACAGCTCATAACCACCGAATCGAGCCTCTCCCGCGGACGTGGCTCGCTTTGCGACCAGTAGTTGAGGGGGAAGCAATGCGACGAGCTGAAGATGCCGACGGCCGCCTCGCCTCGTCTGCAGGTAGCATGCCAGGTCCCTGCGATGGCGCTGCAGAGCAGGCCACGATCGGCCGGCATACATGAGGCAAGGTGTGCATGTAGGTGGCCGAACAGAACATCACGAGGCAGGCTGCCACAACATCGCGGCCTCGTGGCATGCAACAGCACAATGCATTATTCTACCACCGCAGGTGCCCGAGGTAAGCCCGTTCTCTCGTCGATCTTCATCCGGGCAGATGCCTTTGCCAGCGCAGAGTGAGACCTCTTCGCCGCGGTTGCCGGCCCGCATCCCTCCCGCAGACACTACTGCCCCCTACGCATGCCAGCCGTCCACACAATAGTCGCGGGAGTCGCGCAGGGGCACTCCCAGCCCTGACGTCGGTATTTGCAGCGGCTGCGCGGTGATGGCAAGCTCGGGGCTGGGAAATACGAGCAACTGTGCTACGTCGCATTCCTGCCGATGCCGGACTGACCGACTCTTCGCCCCGTACCTGCGGCGTGCACGACGGACCCCTTTTTGACCGCTTCGTGCGTGAAGCCGTTTAGGCTGTTATTCTGGGACGAGGGGGAGGAGCCGAGGAAAGAGCGAGAGGGAGGAAGGGATATAAGGAAGGGTCAGTCCTGGTGGTGTTAGATGGGAGCAGCAACTTCCACTTCTTCCAGGTTCTCTTCCAAACACCAAACTTGACATTCATCACATCACCACACCATCACAACTTCATCATGCGCTCGATACTTTTCCTTCTTCTCGCGCCTCTGGCGCTCGCGTCACCCGTCATTCTCGAAGCTCGAAACACGACAAAGTCCTGCATGGCCCGCTCGCCCGGTATGACCGAGTGGGAGCTCGAAGACTTTGACTTCCACGCCAGCTACATCTTCAGCACGCCCTCGCACCAGAACTCCTGGGGTAACGTCACCTTCACGGCCTTCAACTCCGTGCACAACACGCGAACACGGTGCTCGGCGAAGAGCAATCGACTCAATGACTTTTTCTACGGAGAAGTCGAGTACGCGTGCGATACGAACGGGGATGCGAATCTCGGCGCGGCCAAGTTTACGTTCAACCGGCCCAGCGGCGAGGTTACGATGGAACAGACGTGGTACTGCCATGATAACCCGAACTTTCCTCCGTGAGTATCTTGGTGGATGGTTGATGAGGACGAAGCTGACTGATGCAGTGCGCGGTTCACGGCCAAGGGCGATGTGGTGACGCAGCTAAAGTGCGAGGAGACGACGTTTGAGAATGGGAATTGGACGATGGGAAGCAGCTTCTCGCAGAGGGATATCACGTGTGAGCTGGTGGATGTGGTTGTCCCGGTGAAGGAGCTCACCGGGATTGCGAGGTAGGGTGGGCGTTCGAGGGGCGAGTAATGGCAAGGATGAAGTAGACTACCTAATCGTAATGGACATGCATCGACTGAGGTCAGAGAGACTGGCTTCCAAGCCGAATTTCAGGCTGCTGCTTCCCTTAGTGTCGTGGGCGGTATAATGGAAGCCATGCCGGGAGCGTGGAAGGAACCCTCGAAATGGCCTTACGAGACCTCGCCGTTTCTGAGGTACTTCGACTCCAGTCTTCGATGCTTCCAGCAACATGCTCCATCCACATCGAGCACCATTCTTCCAGCTCAACACGAAAACGACGTCCTGCTCCATTAGAATACCCAACTTTATACTTGTCCCAGCCGCCAAGATGTGCCTCAAGGCCGTCAAGATCACGTTACCCGTAAGTGTCCTGCAAATCTTTTCGTACACGTCTGGGCTGTGTCAGGTTCTGCCTCGCGACTTGCGGAATAGTCTCCCAAAATTCCAAGACATCACTTGAACAGAAGACACTGACTCCGGGTTGATTCAGTGCATCAACACCGACCCCGACATGGGCCAGCCCTGCAGATGCAGCAGCCGTTATGACAACGATCGCTGGGTGAGGGCTTGCGTCCGACCACAAGAGGACGATCCCTTCTATCAACCCTGCGAACATGCACTCTCTCACGGCATCCAAATCATGCGCGCTTACTTCATCGCCTTCCGGGTTGCCGTGTGCGACCCCGGCAATCCATCCGTCTATACAACCGACCCGCCATATGATCTGGAAGCCTGTTGGCGGCGGACCAGGGCCAAAAACCCGGCTCAACCCTCATTTCAACATCTTGGCGTCCTCAAGGCCAACAGGATTGCCATGGCCGAAATGGGCTGGCCGGATTATGACGATGTCTGCGGTCCCTGCTCCGTCTATCCACCGGGCCGCCCGGTTCGGGAACACGGAGAGGCATTGCAGGAACATTTCTGGGGACCGGGACGCAGCATAAGCATCCGGCGCCCGTTTCTTCGGAATGACTACATGCCGGGATACGCGCAGGCAGACCGTCTTCCGGGAGCAGCACTGCCAGTGTGGAACCAGGGGCTGCTGGGGGGTTCCTCGCCTCCGTTGTTGCTGGAAGAAGAGCAGTTCGTGGATAGTTCTGCCAACGATAATGAACTGACACCCTTGGTGGACGATAGACAACACATGACGAATCGCCAATCGGTACAGCTGCCTGCTGTTGAAGCTGGGTCGAAATACTCCATGCAGCTTCCTGGCCAAGCACGTCCAGGTCTATAAAATTCCGCTCTCGACGAAGGACTGGCAACATTCTATGGTACAAACGGTTGGCCGTGGGATCTAGAACTTTCTTCATCTGTGCCATCCGAGGCTGTTCCTCTCAACCCCCACCTGCAGATCAACAACGCGATATCGGCCGCCAACCTCATGCCGAGTCCAGTAGACCCTGCACCACAAGAGCCTCTGCGCTCCGCACTTAGAGGGCCCCCTTAACTTTACGCTGCTACACCCCTGGTTCCCCTACGACGTCCTCGTGAGTCGAGCCAGGAACAGCAGACGGGAATGGGAGAAGAGACGGACGAAGGAGAGAAGATGAACAAACGGAAGACGTGAACTGCTGTCAGGCAACAGGAAAGATTGTCTTGGTCTTTGTTGAGAAAAGTAGAAAACCCATGAAGAATTGTTAGGCCAGACCGCAAATTCGGTCGCTACTCTGCTCCCGATTTCGTGATGATCGTCTGTAGCTAGAGTGTCCACATTTCAATCCCGCCGATCCAGTCTAGACTTTGTCAAAACTGCCTTGCTGCAAGATGCAGCCGCTTGCGCCACCACAGCCAAGACTCTCTGCCCTGTCAAGCCTGTTCACCCCCTGCAGCTCTTCCATTTCCACTGGCCAAAAGGGGGGGGGCCTCAGCCGCAGGATCGCGGGGTATATGACCAGGCTGCACCTCGGCCCAACGACACACTCATTTTGGTCGCACTTCAACTCCATCATGTCAAGTCCGTACACCGCGTCCTTCTTCCTCAGAAACTTCATCCTATTCGTCCAACCCCTTCCCAGCTTCATCTCCTGGATTGTCTGGTTCACCATCCTCCGCCTTGTCCAAATATTCCTCAGCCCCGCGCGACAGTTCGATCTGCTGACATGCGGCATCGCGGGATGCCTCGGATTCGGTGTCGTAATTTGGAAATGGGCGGCCGTTGAGTTTCTCATGCTGTACATCATCCGCGCCCTTCCTATACCATTCGTTGGGTTTCTCTCCACATCGATTGCCCTGGAAGTTGTATTCACTACACTGAAGAATGCGGCGGGTACATACTTCCTCTTCCAGGGAACAGATGAGGCCAATCTTGGATTGGTCATGGGGTGCGCCAGGCCCATGATTGCTTTGGTGATGGTGACAGCCGTCTCGGTTTTCTTCAGGCTTGCATGGAACCATCTCGGACTCTTCCTCGCCACCTCTGTCATCTTGACTCTCTTTACAACAGAGCCGAGGATGAGAGAGTTCCTCCCCACGAAGTGGACAGGCATGGCGCTCTGGTTCGTTGTGAAGTGGTTCCTGCGCTTCTACTTCTTGGCAACAGACTGGATCGCCGAGACTACTCATTCATCCCTCCGAAATCTCGAAACCTGGGAGTCGAGCATCTCCCAAAACCGCGTGGCCGTCCTCCACCCTTACACCTACCGTCCTCTCGACCCCCTTACTCGAGACATTCGCATCCTCCGCCTCAGAAGACGAACCGCCTACCCCGACATCGTTTGCGACTTTGTCTACACCGCCGTCGACACAGCCCCGCACTTTGAGGCGATCTCCTACACCTGGGGCGGCGAGTCAATGACGGAAAACATCGTCGTCGACGGGGCCCGCGTCGCTGTAACCCCCACGGTCTCCCGATGGCTGCGCTACCGACGCTCATTCTTCTCCAAAGCCTATCTCTGGATCGACGCCGTATGCATCGACCAAGCCAACAAGGAAGAAAAGTCCGCGCAGATCCCCCTCATGGGCGACATCTACTCCAAAGCCGACCGCACCGCCGTCTGGCTCACTCACCCCGCCGACGTCACATGCAGACAGGCAAATGGCGCCCGCACCCTTCTCATGACCTTGAACGCCCTACACATGTCAGGCGCAACGACCAAGAACCTCCAGTACATGCTCCAAGACAAGAGCACACCCTATCTCCAACAGTTGCTCGCCCAGCCCTACTTCCACCGCATCTGGGTCATCCAGGAGATTGCTCTTGCAAAACAAGTGCACCTCTTCTATGGCACTGTGACTATGAACTGGGATGCGTTGGCGTATGCCGCTTCAGTTCTTCACGACGGGCGCCTCGTCGGGTCATTGCTCCAAGCAAGGGCTTCATCAAGCAAACGCGACTCGGAAATGACGAATATTTGGACCTCCCACATTTCCAACATGGCGGGCATTGCTCAGATCAGGCGGGCTTGTCTTGAGGGAGTCAAGATGGAGTTCAGTCACAGTCTGGCCAAGACGGGTAGTTTCACGGCTACAGTCCCTCACGACAATCTTTTCGGCTTGTTGGGTCTGGTTGATGATTTGCCCGGGAGCATCGTGCAGCCAGACTATAACGAGCCCTTGGAGAAGCTTTACACCCGGACGACGAGGCATATTCTAGAAAAGCCCAGTCAGGTGTCCCTACTTCAGCTTGCGGGATCAGGCTTCCCAGGTGCGGCTCACCAACAGGGTCTCCCATCCTGGGTTCCCGATTTCGGCCATAGCTTCAACAATCGAAGAAAGGTGTACGATGCCGATTCGAGTATCATCAAAGCCACACAAGCAACAACGAACCCTGACTGGAACATCCTCGAGGTGGATATTTCAGCAATTGACACCATCTCACCAGTTCAAACGCTCAATTGCACAGTGTTCGACCACGTGCAGCCTGTTTGGGAGCACGACCTGAAAGAACTCGAGAGCTACCCCCCAGACACTTCATCCGACACCCTCGCGCACCAGCGTGACCAGCTCCAATCCTTGATTGACTGGTACGATGAGGCCAACTCTCTGGCCCATAATAACCCAGCAACCACAGCTCATTACCCCGAAGACCTTGATATCGCCGTCACAAAAACCCTGTGCTGCAACACCCCCGATGACATCCAAGACACCACAGATGGCACTCTCGGCGTTGAAAGGTCGCGCATGACCATTAACGTCACCCGAATTATGTGCCAGGTCTACCAGGAGAACATTGACAGCACCGTCCAAGAACTGAATGCGAGAATCATGGAACTCTGTGGTTTGACAGAACACGAGTGGATTTCGGTCGTGAGTCCAGAGATGAACCAGTTCTTCTTTTATCTTGGAGCCACGGCTGGGGGGAAGAGCTTCTGCATCTTGGAGTCTGGGAGAATGGCCATGGTGCCCCCGGGGTCGAGGCGGGGAGATTCAGTGGTGTACATTCGGGGTCAGAGGATGCCTTTTGTAGTTAGACCGGCCAGACAGGATGGGTTCTATGAGTTGGTCGGTGGGTGTTATGTCCATGGGATCCCGGACGTGCCTTGCATCTTCTCATTGCCCGACATGAAGTGGCACGAGGCGAGCATCGTTTAGACAAGTCTTGGTGGGAACAAGAAGAAAATGGTGTGTGGCGTGCATAACAGGCCCGAGCACCCCCTATACGCCCCTGAAAGCATGGCCCTGACCAGCGCTCCCACTCGACCGCCACAAGTCATCCCACTCTTAATACAAGCCACAAACTCAGTTTGACAGGCTCCTGAGCGACCGCACAACCAATCGATACTTCTTCACCTAAGTATCTAAGGGCAAGTTCTCCGTCATGTCAAGCCGGTTCCCTCTGTGGAGATGCCACGCAACGCCCCTCTTGACCTGCGGATCCAGCATGTCGTTCACCAGTCAAGCCGGACGCCCGGCTAGCTCAATCGGTAGAGCGTGAGACTCTTAGCAGAGATCACATCTCAAGGTTGTGGGTTCGACCCCCACGTCGGGCTCAATTCCTGACGTTTCCTGCTCGCAGGATCCTGACGATCATTTTTTGGTATTTCATGCCTCTGGAACTGTATTTTTGCCGGCCTGGGAAGCGATCATGAGGCTTCGAGTTGGGTCGCGCCATCTTTTTGAAAAGGCTGTCTGTTCTTCATGGGGTCAATCAACCGTCAACGGTGTTCCCCTGACCCAAATCGCTGGCATTAGGAACCCTATCAGGAATCAATCGTCGGGGAGTCTAATCAATTTCCACTGATGCCACAGACACTGCATGCACATTGAGCCGGTAGATGTGCTGTTGGCTCCATGTTCGTATGCAAGACGAGGCCCGGCTTGTACGACATGTCCATGAGTGAATGGCACTTCCACCCGACCCATCAGACTGTGGATAGATCCGTCGATCTGCCGATTCGATTGCCTTTTAACATCTGGTAATTCAACGGGTCAGTTGGCTATCAGAGAGACAGGATTGGAGGCCCAACTGCTGCGTGGAAACAGCATCCATTTGGACGAGCCGCCCAGTCGGTGAGGCCATGACAAGCAAGACAAGCTCTGGATTGATGGGGCGCGGCTTGTGTCGGCAGAGAAAATGGGCCTTCAGTGGATGACATGGAGCAGCGGTGCAGTTCAGTGGGTGGTTCAGCTCGGAGGGGCGGGAAAAGGCGGGCCTCATCGGGGCTGTCGAGATTCCTCCGAGATGGAACCACCAGACGAGACGTCAGGCCACTCGCCACGGGGGATACGCATCGGAGGTTCGGAGTCGAGGCCGCGCCAGAGATGTGTACAATCTGTCTTACGAATCAAATCTCCTCAAAGAAGAGGAACGTTACTCCTCTATCCCTCAGCCTTTGTCTGGGGAAGAAAACCATGTCTTGGATTACTTGCCTGCCCGGGTGACACCGGCTCGACCGGGCGCCGCGGGCACCATGATGTGGCCCGAGCTGGACGTCGGACGATGATGCAGATATTGCAATTGCAATAGGGCGCGCCCTCGAGGCGCTCACGAGTCATGGAGAGGACGCGTCGAGGGCAACCTGCGCTGGATGGAGTTTTCCGTTCACGTTCCCGAGGCAAAGCAGGGAACAATGCGCCGACCGGTGACATTTTTTGACCCCTTTGAGCAGCGATCTTCTCGGTCCGGGACTCGCAACCACGAAACAGCGTCTTCCCTGCGTCACGTCGCCCTTTGTCGACGTCTACCATACACTTTGCAGGATCACGGGGAGATTGGTCTCGTTCGGTCGGCCCACGGTTTTTTTCCCAATGCCGCGCCATGTCTCAAAGGGCTATCCTTGGACCAGACCATCCAACCGCAACGCCCGGCTTGGTCAGGATCTTCTAGAAGGCTTCTGGCTTGCTTTCGACCTGCACCGCGCTACCACGCCGACAGCCTTAAAAAAGCCACCCGGGCCGGGAGGGTTCGGCACCTATACGGCGCTAATTACGTACAAGCACGGAAGACGGCATTCCCTTTTAGGGGGGCGGTGGTGGAGTCTTCGGAGGACGGCTGTCCAGGGGGCGAAGAGACGACGGCCGCGCCCATCTTGGCTTTGTGCGATCCCGCTGGGCGCGCCGCAAGGCCGGAAGAGCCGCATCGCTTGGCGGGCCGGCAGACAACCAAACTGCGGACGTCTGCGAACGTCCTGTCTTGAATTTTCTTTCCTCAACCATGGGCAGATTCCAAGAACACCTCGCTTTCTTTCACCTCTCGGGCAGATATCCCCCAGCATGATGCAAATCACCGGCTGACTCGGCCTCTTCGGCCCTCTTCCTCCCCATCCCCCTTCCCACCGTCATGCTCCCAGTCCTCTTCCTCACCCGCCCCTCCCCGGGGACCCGTCTTGTACCCGCATCCCAAAGCTCAGAGGGGATTCCAACTGTCAACGCCCCACCAGTATTACCCCTTCAAAACTCTCCAAAACCACTCCTAGTGTGGACATTTCCCAACGCGCGCCATGATATCGCCGCCAACCCCCGTCTTCCCCTTGCTCTGCGACATGTTGCCTCGTGCTTTTGCCGCGCACGCACGGCATTTTAGGTTACGAGTTGTCATGACATATCGCGGAGATCCCACGGGGAAAAGGGGGCAAGGGGTCCTTATCGGACGGAGTCGTATACCCTCGTGCGGCGGCGTCCCCGATCCGGGTCGTCTTTGGGTCAGGTATGGGGAAGATGGGGCAGAGGCCAGGACTGCGCGAGTAGGTCAGAGAGGAAAGGCAAGTCGAGGCCCTCCAAAAACTGACCCACGCGCGCCAGTTTGACCGCGTCGGCGACAGCTCGGTGTTTCCGTCCCCTCGAGCACAAATACCTCGCCCTCCCATCGTCTCTTCCTCTTCGTCCTCCCAGAGAAACCTTTCTTCTCAGAAGTCTTTCCTCACTTCCTCATCCCCCTTTTCTTCAACAGCCACTCTCCTTTGGCATCACCGCCCGGCCTCTTTAACATCGGCCGTGGACACATCCCCACATCTCACCTCACACCTCATCAGCCTCGTCCACCCCACCACCTCCCTCACGTCCACCACCACCTCCCCCCACCATGGACCACAACGAGATCGCGGATGCCCGCGCCGGCACCACCCCTCGCGACAAGAAGACCGAGGAGGAGCTCGCCCCCCAGGTCTCCCGCGGCGGCGCCGTCTTCGGCGAGGTCGTCGGCGAAATCACCCAGGCCGACATTGAGAAGCAAAAGGCCGCCGAGGGCAACGCCCACTTCCACCGTCTCGGCTGGAAGCGCCTCACCATCGTCCTCATCGTCGAGGCCATCGCCCTCGGCAGTCTCGGTGTCCCCTCTGCTTTCGCCACCCTCGGCATGGTCGCCGGCGTCATCGTCTGCGTCGGTCTCGGTTTCGTCGCCATCTACACCTCCTACATCGTCGGTCTCACCAAGCTCAAGTTCCCCCAGATTTCCCACTACGCAGACGCAGGACGCCTCATGTTTGGCCGTATCGGTTATGAGGTCGTCGGTGTCATGTTCGTCTTGCAGCTTACCTTCCTCGTTGGCTCGCATTGTCTTACGGGAACGATCGCTTTTGGCAACTTGACCAACGATGGCGCTTGCAGTCTGGTGTTTGGCGTTGTCTCCGCCATTATCCTGCTCATCCTCGCCGTGCCTCCCTCGTTCGCCGAGGTTGCTATCCTGGGATACATCGACTTTGTCTCCATTGTCGTTGCTATTGGCATCACCATCATCGCTACTGGTGTCAAGCGCGGCGAGATCACCACTGCTGCCTGGTCTGCCTGGCCCAAGGAGGGCGTCACTTTCGCCGAGTGCTTCATCGCCATCAACCAGATCGTCTTCTCCTACAGCTTTGCTGTCTGCCAGTTCTCCTTCATGGACGAAATGCACACCCCTGCCGACTTCCAGAAGTCCATCTGGGCCCTCGGTCTGATCGAGATCTTCATCTACACCGTCACCGGTATGTCCTACACTTCTCCTCATATGTTTCTACCACTAACATCTCAGGCGCCCTCATCTACGCTTTCGTTGGCCAGGAGGTCAGGTCCCCCGCTCTCCTCTCCGCTGGTCCCACCATGGCCAAGGTCGCCTTCGGCATCGCCCTCCCCGTCATCTTCATCTCCGGCTCCATCAACACCACCGTCGTTGGCCGTTACATCCACGGCCGCGTGTACAAGGACTCCATCAAGCGCTACATCAACACCGTCGGCGGCTGGTCCTCATGGCTCATGCTCATCACTGCCATCACCATTGTCGCCTTCCTCATCGCCGAGGCCATCCCCTTCTTCTCCGAGCTCCTCTCCATCTCCTCCTCCCTCTTCATCTCGGGTTTCACCTTCTACTTCCCTGCCCTCATGTGGTTCTTGCTCCTCCGCGACGGCAAGTGGAACTCCAAGGAGAACCTGCCCCACGCCATTGGCAACGCCCTGGCCTTCATCATTGGCATTATCGTGCTGGGCTGCGGCACTTACGCCAGTATCGAGGAGATTCGCGTCAAGTTCCAGACCGGCGCCATCAGCCGTCCTTTCACCTGCCAGCCTCTGGCTTAAGCATGTACCACCATTCTTTGTTTTTGGCGTTCCAAGTTTTGAGCGAATGCCATGATTGTTATGATTTTGGGAGTTTTGGATGGGGTCCCGGGGCCCTTGACTTGTTGGATTGCGTGCTTCTGCTGTGATATCAAGTGGTAGGGTCACTGGCTGGCCAGTTGGAGTTTGCAGACCTGGTAGATCGGGTCTGTCTGGAGCAATGGAGGTGAATTGATCTCTCGAGGAGAGGCTTTACAAGCATTGGTGCTCTGGTGATGATCGATCGTGATCGTGGCCATGATGACAGAAAAGCCAAGTCTTTGGTGGGATCTGGCTACTGCTCATTGCTGATCCACTCGGCAAACTGCGGCCCAAAGTCCTCCATACTATACCATCCGCAGACGTCATTCATCGACATCGGATCAAAAGGCGGTACTTCGCTCGTCTCATCGCTCACCGGTTCCGCCATTGATCCAACACTCCCCTGACTCGCCGACAGACTCGGCACACGGCCAGACACCGGCGTGCCACTGCTGCTGTTGTCCGTCTTCCTCCCACCAAGTCCCAACACATGCCGAGCTATTGTCTGAATCTCTCGCACGTTCTTCGCCGTCCGCGGCCACAGATCACCCAGCGCCTTGAGACACCCGATGATGAGTCGGATCTGGTCCCGAGCCACGGCCAGCTCCCGTCCCTCGAGGAGGAAATTGCAGGCAGATAACAGTGCCAGGCTCCCCTCGCTGATCATACAGGTTGTGAATGGCGTGTGGTGGAATGGTCGACTTGGTAGTGCCAATAGACGGATCTGTGCCTCAACAGACCGCAGCACTCGGACGGTGTGCACGTCGGCAAGCTCAGGGCGGGGAGTTTCTGGTGGATGCTCCCTGGCGCAACTCGACACATCCTCGACGGGGTTGAAGCGAAGGCTTGATAGTGGTCTGTGTAAGCCGATGGTAGCCCTGAGGAGGTCAGCCGTTGTCTACCAGTATAATACGTCCATAGGACTTACACATGAATGAGCAGGTGGGCTTGGAAGAGCAGCTCATCAATCTGCCCCGCCTTGTTCATGACTTGTGTACGATCTGTAGGCAGAAGCAATGACCAAGCATCAATGATGGAGTCAGCCTCTTGGATGATGCGTGGTGAATCCTGATTGCTCAAGACTCTCGGTGCTATCGACACTGCCAAAGCTGCGCATTTGACTGCGCCGATGAGGTAGGCGAACGATGAGAAAGAGACTTCCTCTGAGGCAAACTCGCGGTTTTCAAAGTCTTCGACTGTCTTGGGTTCGGGGATTTCCTGGTGTCTTTGAGCTTGGTTAACCAAATGTGCCCGATGGCTGGACTTACCCCTGTCTCATACTCAGACTCTTCACATGGAAGATCGACAGTAGCCTCAACTGCCATGACGGTAAAGTTCATCGTCCCCAGAGTCCCGGCGTAGTATGCGCTGATGATGTACAGAGACCACCACGTTCGACGCCAGCTCTCAGCCAGCACTGGGTCACCCTTCGAATGGGCGTCTGCATAGTCCTGCCGCTGTATCCCAAGTTCGAGGGCCAGATTGGTGGCCAGCCCTAATTCTTCCTTGGCTTCGGTTTGGCGCCCATTCCAGAAGAGAACTACCGAGTACAGCAGGCGAGCTTGCACCATGAAGGGACTGTCTTGGTTTGCTTGGGGGAGACAGGCCTGGACTTGGTCGTTGAGCTCGACGGACCAGCTTTGTTCGATGTAGATGTTTCCGATGAGACGCATGACCGCGGTGAGAGCTTTGATGGCAGGTGATCCAGCTGCGTCAACTTCCAATCTTGCGAAGTAGTTTCGAGGGACGATGAAGGGGTGCAGGGGGTGGAAGTAGGTGTAATATGCGTCGATGAGCGCATTGCTGTCCGCGTCTCCGGACGTTGATCGCGATATGGTAGGCACTCCCATGTCGGAATTGTTGACATTGTCGGGGGATACGTCCAGGGCGATCCTCAGCCGCTCGACCGATGCTCCCCTCTGCCTGGACTTTGTCGTCTCCTCGAATCCTCCACTGGCCGCGAGACGCTTCCGACGCTCCGCCAAAGCTGCACGATTGAGTCCCCCCCTTCGCGACGGGGCATACAGGCAGTCGGTAGCAGTGAGGGCGCATCGATTACAGGCAGGCTTTGCTCCGTCGCACTTGAGATGTCGAGAGCGACAGCGGAGACAGGCCGCAGATGGACGAGGGTGAGCGTTGCTCTGATTTTTTGGGTCGCTGGGAGCACTCATGTCGATTGAAGATTGAAATGGCGAGGCGGGTCGGGAGTTGACGGAGGGAGATCTTGTTGATGTCGGATGGGATGAAGTGCGGGGACTCGGGGAACCGATTGTCTCGGCGTCTCGGGGACTCGTTGGCGGGGTTCCGGCGGAGTTGTACCGCGCTGACGGGGTGCCCGGGGCCTGCCGATGATGGGTCAACGACGGTCATACCGGTCCGCCGCACAGCAGGCCGGGACGCCGCGGCGGAGATCTGATCGAATTGTCAGTGGTGATGCATCCGGAACGGCGGGAACTGAAGATTTTTGATCTCGAAAATTCGGCGAGATGTATAAAACTGGCCCAGAGGACGTCCTCGACTCATCCTGCTCTCATTCACCATCTCCCACAAGCATCAAGGACCAGTTCATACCATCCTACCATCCTACCATCCTACCATCCTACCATCCTACCATCCTACCATCCTACCATCCTACCATCCTACCATCCTACCATCCTACCATCCTACCATCCTACCATCCTACCATCCTACCATCCTACCATCCCACCATCCTACCATCATCTACATCATCTACAACCAACTTCACCACCACCATGCCCGAAAAGATCGTCATCATCGGTGCCGGATTCGCTGGCCTCTGGAGTGCCCTCGCGGCAAAGCGTCTCATCGACATCAACGAACAAGCAAAGGCCATCGATATCATCGTCATCGCACCCGAGCCCCATCTGGTCATGCGTCCACGTCTCTACGAGTCGGATGTATCTTCTATGAAATACCCTCTTATCGCTCTCTTCAAATCAGCCGGCATCCGCTTCCTCCAAGGCACCGCTGAGACCATCGATGCCGAGGCCAACGTCGTTCGTGTCAAGTACACCACCGGCAAAGAGGAGGACGTTCCCTACGATCGTCTCATTCTTGCTGCCGGCAGTGCTGTCATCAGGCCCGGTAGTGTTTCTGGGCTCCAGCAGCATGCTTTCGACATTGACACCCTGGATGCCGCGGCTAGACTTGAGGCGCATCTCAAGGGTCTGTCGTCTCATTCGCCGAGTGCTGCCAGAGATACTGTCATCGTCTGCGGTGCTGGATTCACGGGTATTGAGCTGGCAACTGAGCTGCCTCGGCGTCTTCAGCAATTGCCGAACGCCCGCGTCGTCTTGGTCGAAGCGGCTGATGACCTCGGCCCCGAGCTGGGTCCCGGTCCACGCCCTGCGATCACCGAGGCCCTGGAAGCACTTGGTGTCATTGTGAAGCTCGGCAGCCCCATCGCTTCTGTTGATGCTGGCGGTGTGACCCTCCAATCTGGGGAGCGCATCGAGACCCTCACTCCAGTCTGGACAGCCGGCATGCGCGCCACGCCCCTGACGCAGCAAATCTCCGGACAGAAAGATGCCCTTTCAAGGATCCACGTTGACCCATACCTTCGATCGCCAAGTTCCAGCCGCATCTTCGTCACAGGAGACGCCGCCCGGGCAGCTACCGATGACAAGGGCAATTACGCTCTCATGTCCTGCCAGCATGCTATGCAGCTTGGTCGCATTTCCGGGTACAACGCCGCCGCAGACTTGCTCGATGAGCCACTCGTCAAGTACGTCCAGGAAGGGTACAACTGCTGTCTCGATCTCGGCTCATACGGTGCCGTGGTCACTACCGGATGGGACAGGGAGGTCATGATTACGGGGGAGATTGCCAAGAGGGGGAAGAATTACATCAATCAGCACTTGATCTACCCTCCCTCTGACGCCAGGGAGGCAGTCCAGGCTGCGGCGCCGGTGGTGCATGACACGCAGGCGATTTTTGCTCAGATTCTCGCCACTGTTGCCTGAATTACCCGGGGTACTCCTCTCGGAGGAGATGGAATGCATGGCACAGCACAATTGTTCGATTAGATGAGACCAATTCAGTAACTCTCTTTGCAACTCGTCTCGGATTTATGCTTCCAGCCCCTTCGCAAATGCCTGCTCACAAGTAAACATAGCAGAGCGGGCTTCCTCCCAGGGTGCTGAGAAGCTGCGAAATTGGCCTGCTGGGCGCATTGATGCCAAGATTTAGCAGGTCGGTCTTCACCGCGTCACGGCTAGGCGGGCTGTTGTTGATAGTGATGGTTCCAGCAATTTCACCAGCAGAGAATGGGTGAAGAACCTGCCAGATCCAGTAGATACGATCAACCATGGCGTGGTGTAGGAAGAAGGACGGGTCGTTGGGCGAGGAGAAGACGTCACCGGCCTCGGCACCGACACCGAGGTGACCGGCAGTGTGGAGGCCGACGAAGCCGTCACCGAAACGGCCCTGGAACTCGTCCTGCATAGAGCCGATGGTGTGGCTGGCGGTGCCGAGGGTGACGTTGAGGAGATTGGCGGCGGTGGACCAGCGGGTGAAGACCCAAGAGCTCAGGTCGCGACGGATGCAGCGAGGGTTCGGGCCGAGCGGCCCGGTAGGGCTGGCAACGAGGGTGTCCATGTTGGGGCGGACGGGGCCGAGGTTGATCTGGACGCTGGAGGGGGTCAGCTGTGATATTGAAAAGCTAAGCTGGAGACTTACTCGGCAAAGGGGCCGTTGGTCAGGCATCCGCCACCGCCGCCAGGGGGCACATGGACAGCACCGAGGGCCGCGGTGTGGCCGGTGTGGTCGACAAAAGCGCCAGTGCCACCCAGGCTAGTGTCACTGCCATCCCAGACGGGGGACTTGGTGGGATCGTCGGTGTGGGAGAACCAGTTCCAGTACTGTGAGGGGTCAGCATTGTTTTCTTGCACGGGCCAAGGGTGACTGACAGGCTGATATCCCTTGTAGCCGCACTCGTCACGGAGGGCCGTCTCGTACGCCCAGACGAAGTACCTGTGCCAGGTGAGGAAGTTGCCCTGAGAAGGTCAGTAGGAGCCAGAATGGTCAGACTTGATGTTGGCTTACGGTGCCATGAATGGACAGCGTCTGGTTGATGTGGACGGCGACAAAGTCATCGTAGCGAGAGACGGCACCAGGCGCAAGCGTAGGGTCGAGCGCCTTGAGCTTCGAGGGCTAGTTGAAGAGACACTTGACCGCACCGAGGTAGTCATGCCTCTCAGCCTTGGACAGAATGGCCCTGCATGAAACATGAGCTTCCATCCCGCACATGTACTTCAAAGGCCTCGACCAACTCGCCAGTCCCTGCGCACGCTGGCGCTGAAGACGGAGCACTTTCCATCAGCACGTGCCTCGAGGGTCTCAGAAGACTCGAGAGTGTCGATGGCCTGGTTGTTCAAACCCAAGAGGATGTTCTCAGCCTCGGAGAGCTGGGCGGCGAGAGAGGCGGGGGCGGTCAGGCCGACGAGGGCCGCGAGGACGTGGGTGGGACGCATCTTGTCAGGGTTGCCACGTGAAAGAGAAGGACTAAGGGTGGGAGAGGCAGGGTGAGGAGGCAGGATGGGAGGGCAGGAGAGGGTGATGTGCAGAGAGAGCTATATAGATTGATGCGGAGCAGGGGCGCAGCATGCACGTGGGTAGGGACAGGGGCATGGTGTAGGTATTCAGGGGTTGCACACGCGCTTGAGCTTTTGCAGAATGGGCGTCTGCAATGCCCGGTGCCGGAACCGGTGCCTCGGGGTCGGATGATGCAGTGCCAGGTGGGCTTTTGGCATTGCCCAGCCAATTGTCTTACCGGCATAAGATGGACAAGCATGATGAAAAGGGGTGTTGATAGGTATGCCTTCTCCCCTGCGGTGTCGAGACTGACATCTGCTCCCAAATTGCCTCGGTCATGAAAGACAAGACTCCAGATTGAAGAACATTGTTGGATTTCTCAAGTCTTATTGGCGAGCCATTTAACCAGGACACATCCACTGACTACCATGCACCAGGAAACCCCCATCGAGACTCTGCCAAGGCTCTGGAGGCCTTCGACCCGTTGCCACAGATATCAGATATAGCGTTGGTGGAGTTCCATGGAAAGCACCATCGTCGGAACCCAGGATGCGCCTGCCGCTCCCCGCACTTCATGTCCTATCCGCTGCTTAGCAATGTCCATCTCATCGGTGTCTTGCTTGCCCTATTGGACCGGACGCACAGCCGGAGGAGACATCTGAGCTGCCAGGGTCTGGCAACGCCAAGCGTCAAAAGGCCTTTTGGTGCCAACTGATGTTATCATCCTTGACACATCCACTTCTGCTTCAGAACTTGAGATTACATCTTAGTGACCCATGGGTGCTTGCGGGGTGGCCTGATGTTGATCTAACAAGGAAAACTGGTAATCGGACGGGGTGTAAGTCCGAGACTCGGACGGAGTAATCAATGCTACTAATGAGTTGAAGTCATGGCTCGAATAAAGCCCAAAGTCTACCTTGATACATCTTCGACTCAAAAGCTTCACGAACCTCTCCCCATGAAATGCACCGCGCTCTTCTCGTCTCATGAAGTCTTTCCACGTCGTCCGGCTATCTTTCGTCTAACTCTCACTCGCACGGTCGGGGGCGGAACGAAAAGTACGAGATGTCGACAAGGGTGTTAAATGGTGTTGTGGATCTACGGATCACTCGAAGGAGCAGTCCCACATGCCATGTCCACTGCCAATGCGACACAAACACTTGACCCTGCCTTGCCAAGCTTGCCCGGCTTCAACACGCGTGGGAAGCGAAGGTGTTCCAACGAAGTTGAAGGGTTGTTGGCACCAACGGCTTGCCCCTGAAGACTATCCCGATGCCCTGAGAGCTGCATCTCCCCTTGCTTTCTTCTCCCCTTGGAGTTGCATATCCAGGATCTGTGAAAAGATGTTGGTTCCAGCAAAAGACCCAGACTGATACCTGCAGGCGAACACGCCATATGAATATGAAATCCCCATCATGGCGGTCCACCCAGAGCACTGCATCTGCTGGCCGTTTTTCTCCCAAACACAACGCGAGTCACGATCATTATGTCTGCTCCAGGACCCGGTGCTGGCATCCCACCGGACCCTGCGAGAGCGTCCGAGAGCAATACCGAATGGCTTCTCGGCGTCATGGGCATGTCGTGTGCGCTGGCCGTCATCTTTACTGGTCTCCGCACGTACACGCGAGTTTTCCTCGCCAAGCTGGTCAGCCCAGATGACTATGTCATGTTAGTGACTGCGGTACGTTTCACAGAGTTAACAGTCAAGTATCTCAGAACACTGCTGACCGAATCTTTGACAGGCCTGCTTCATCGTGGGCATGATATGTTTCGGGATCCAGGGATCATACGGCCTAGGGAAACACAGAAAGGTCATCCCCGACGACGACTTTACCGAGTTTACAAAGATTGGATTTTATCAAGGCATCGTTTCGAACCTTGGTGGTGTGGGGTTGTTGAAGATCTCCATCGCCCTGTCACTGATCAGGCTGGCGCCGAACAAGTGGTATCGAGTTGTCCTGATGACCCTGATCGGTGAGTGGGCTCGCTTCTCGAGAGTGTGAGCTTTCTGACTCCCTTTGGCTAGGTTTCGTCATCGCATACACCCTTCTGGCTTGGGGCACCATGATCTGGCGTTGCAGTCCCGTTGCCGGGTACTGGGACAGCACGATAGGGGCAAAGTGCTATTCTATCCAGCTATTCATCTTTTTTGGAGTGACCAACACGGGTGTGTAATGCAACATGGAGGAAGATTCTTCGCTAACAAGGTTGCAGCTTTCAACATTTTCACTGATTTCATGTTCGCGACAATCCCAATTCCGATCATCTGGTCCCTCCAGATGAAGCTCCGCACGAGGCTGTATCTGATTGGCATTCTCAGTCTTGGCTATGGGTCAGACTCCCTGGAGCCACAGAAGCTGGAGATTCCATGCTGACTGAAATGCAGTGCTCTGGGCATGGGTATTGCAAAGGCATACTTCCAAATCGGGGCTGCCGCCGCGGACCGGCAATTGTGGGTTAACATTCAAGCCTCATCAATCCTTTAATCGAGCTAACATGACTTGCCAGCCTCCACGGTGTTCAGTTCTGGGGATTGTAAGTCTTCTCAACCCTCCATCCCTTATCAGCTGAAGCTAACCCTCCCAGCCTCCAGCTCAACGTCGGAATCATCGCGGCCTGCATCCCAACACTCCGACCCCTCCTCGGAAAGTCCCTCGGACTTACAACAGGCGGCACGTCGACAGCAAACAAATACTATGGCAATGATTCAGCGGGACCGCACCGGCGCACTACGAGAAGGCAGGCGACGGGGGGATACATGGAGCAGACGTCGGGCGCCGAGTATGAGCTGGACGACCGAGCTTCGGCTAAAGACAGTACAGGCTCGGATGGCGAGAAGGGGGAAGGGTATGGTGTTGCTGTGGCGGTGTATGGGCGTGGAGGAGAAAGGCTCGGGAGCGAGGAGAGGATTCTTGGGATGGGAGGAATTGTGCAGACGACGGACATTTCCGTCAAGAGGGACAACCGGGTGTAGGAGTCACTTTGGGGCCGACAATACGCTAGGGCGTTGCTTGATACGCATTGTCGTAGCTTTGAAGGTAGAAGCCATTCATGTGTGGTTTCAAGTCAAGCCAGATCATGACTTTTGTGCGAATATGTCGGCGACGAAGTTGAGTCAACGATGGAGAGCTGGGTTGGGTGAGTTAGGGGCTGGTATCGGTATCACTGCGGTGCTCCAACAACGGCTCGCAACGGCTGAGTCAGATGTGGCTGGAACCACGGCTCAAACGTGGGCGTGTGGATAGCAGCGGCTTACCAGGATAGCCGACTGGCAACTGTGTACGCTTTCTGCCCGTTGGGAACCCAGACATGAGTTGCATCTTCCAAACCTTGGAGCCCTTCACCCCAAAGTCCTACCGTGCCAGGCAGGCATCGATAACTGGAGGGCATCGTGGGGGCACCGTGGGATGTAAGGTATCGTACGGGCGGCCTCCGCACAGAGGCCCACAGCTCCGAAGCGGGGCCGCCGTTCTTCTGCCGAAGTGCCGCTCCACGCCACAGCCTGGTATCTGGCCTCATCCAGCCACGGCTGAACAGGACTAACAGAGGCAGCACAGTCATCAGCTCTACTAGTCAAAAGCCACTTCATTTCCTGCGTCCAGGGGCTCTGGTTAGAGTCAGAGCCCCAGAGAAAGTCCTCACTTGGGCGGCGATGGGAGCCTTGCCAAGACGCCAATGGCCGCCACAGTCCAGGAACCGTGGCGCTGTGGCTTGATAAAGCAGGCCTAAAACGGCGACAAGTGCGGGGATGCAGGACAGGGGCTCACTGCCGAAGGGACGCAGCTGCCCGTATTTCTCGTCACTGCTGGCGGCGTCGTGTCGCTTTGGTGTAGGCAGGCAGCCGCCTCGGCAGTCAAGTGCCGCCTATAAAGCAAACACGACCCCGTGTTCAGGGAGTTCCGCCTCTCCCTCTTCTTCATCACACAAACACACTCACACACATCTATCATCGATCTATCGATTGCCACCGAGCAGACAAACACCCAGCTATTTCCAGCATCATCTTACCTGGAAAACCACCATCAACAAACAACCACCACTTCATCACTCACCACTCATCACCCATCGCTCAACACCTCCCACTACACACGCCATGGACGCCGTCCACAAACACGAATACAAGCTGCGCGACCTGGCCACCCGCGCCGTCACCCTCTTCCCCGCCCGCGCCCAGATATCTCGCGAGATCAAGGACCTCGCCCTCCGTCCCGGCATCAACGAGATCACCATCGTCGGCCTCACCCCCACCGTTGACGAAGATTCCATCAAGGTCGAGGGCACTGGCTCGGCCGTCATCTCAGATCTCTCCGTCGAGCTTCTACCCAATCGCGAGCTCTTCGAGGACATCTACCCAGACTCGGACGATGACGACGACGAGGCCAGCCTGAGCGATGAGGAGGACGACGAGTTCAAGCCCAACCCAGAGACCCAAGCCGAGCTCGATGCTCTCGATAACCAGCTCCTGGAAGTAGGAGACGAATGCAAGTTGGCCCAGGAACTCGTCAACAGCGTCAACGCCCGTCAGAAGATTTTAGACCACCACGGCCAAGAGATCAAGCTCACCGAGCCAGATCACATCCGGCAGAACATGGAGATCTTTGAAAAGGAGCGAGAGAAGCTCTGTCACGCAAGGATCACCACTGAACGACAACTGCGAGAGGTCGAGGAGCGCCACAGGAAGCTCGGCGAAGCTCGGATGGTCGTCTACAAACGCATCGAGCGCGAACGACGCAAGGCCGAACTCGCAAAGTACAAGACCAACAAGGCAGCTGCGAAGCTCAAGGACCTCGAGCAACGACGTCGCGCAGAGGTGCGCGCTGAAAAACTGCGTGTGCGCCGCGATCGGCAGCGGTTCTGGCCAAAGATGGTCTACACCGTCCGCATCACCCTCGACGCCACCGCCATGGCCTCGCCCGCCTCTTCTCGTCGCAGTTCTATCGCCTCGGCCGCCGACCTCGTCAAGCCCACGCCTGAGCCGCAAGACGGTTCCTCTTCCTCAGGAGGCAACCTCGTCTGCGGTCTGGTCCTCAACTACCTCACCGACGCCGCCTTCTGGGCTCCCAGCTATGATCTGCAGCTGTCGACGACTTCAGACAAGGCGACGCTACTCTTCGACGCCAAGATTACCAACATCACCTCCGAGACATGGTCCAATTGCCGCGTCACCCTGTCTACGTCACAGACTACCTTCTCCGGCCTCACCGACACCATTCCCTCGCTGACGTCGTGGCACATCAAGCTCGGTCCCAAGGGCTACCACGGCAAGACCGGCATCAGCTCTTCTTCATCCTTTGCAGGCGGCGCCATCCTCAACAGCAACGAGGAGAAGAACCAGCTGCAGTCGTACAAGGACCAGCACATCAAGAAGCAAAAGCCCCGTGCCCAGATGTTCGGGTACTCGCAGAACGCACTTGTGCAGGCTCCCCAAGCAGGCAACATGCTCAACGACTTTGACTTTGACAGCTTCCTGTCAGGAGGCAACCGCCCTGGAGGTCTCGTCCATCCAGCACCGCAGGCTCCTCAAATCCAGTCAGCGGCTAATGAACTGCAAGACTATCAGATGGGCCTGATGACACTCGAGCAGGGGAACAAGAAGCGGCTGATGATGGCTCGCCAGGAACAGGAGAGTGTGCCTAGGGCGTCCATGCTGCAAAGGAGCAGAGCGGCGCCGGCAAGCGGAGCTTATGTCGGCCGTAGAGGCGGTGGCGGGGGCAGCGACGACTTCATCGAGGAGAGCTTTGGAGACGAAGGTCTCAACGATGGCGCTACCATTATCGAGGCTGAGCCAGAGCTTGATTTCCAGGAATCGGCTGTTGAAGAGACGGGTCTCACGACAACGTACGACCTCCCTGGCACCAAGTCGCTACCGCCCCGCGCCACTCCCTTCAAGCAGCGCGTCGCCCGCGTCACACTGTCGAACGTGGTCTTCAGCCATACGATCGTCGCCAAGTACAAGCCTTTGGCCTATCTCAAGGCTCGCCTTCGCAACGCCAGTCCCGTCACTGTCCTGCGTGGCCGCGCCGGCCTGACTCTGGACGGCACCTTCCTCGGTCAGACGACGATCCCACGCTGCAGCGTCGGCGACGCCTTCACCCTCTCTCTTGGCATCGACCCAGCCGTCAAGGTGACCTACCCAGCTCCCGAGGTCCGTCGCGCCACGACAGGTGTCTTCTCCAAGGAAGACTCGAGCGTCTTCACGCGCGTGGCCACCATCACCAACACGCGCTCTTCGACGGGCGGACGACCGGTGAATGTCGTGGTGTATGATCAGGTGCCTGTCTCCGAGGACGAGAGGCTGCGTGTTGACGTGCTGTATCCCAAGGGTCTGGGTGTTGGCGGTTCGGGCGTGGCGACGGGCACGGGTAACAAGACGAGTGATAAGGAATGGGGACGGGCTGTGGCGACGATCAAGAAGAATGGTGAGGTGTGTTGGGATGCGACGGTGCAGCCGGGCAAGTCGGTCAGGTTGGCGCTGGAGTATGTTGTTGCCATGCCGAGCGGGGAGACGGCTGTGCAGTGTTAGTCTGGGGAGATATTTGCGGGATGGATATGCTCTGAATCGAAGGATGACTGAGATGAGGGCGATTTGCGGTAACTGTGATGGTCTGCTTGGTGTTTTCTTGACTCATGCCAATCAGACCAACATCATGTTTGACGATGCTTCTGATGATCGCACATGACGAGACTGAGGTGGGTGAGAATATTTAAGAATCCCAGGAAGTCCGGGAATTTACTTTTCTCATCCCACAATACAACTCAGGACTTCATCCGCCCACCATGTTTCGACCTGCATACATCTACGAGGACCGCCCCGTGGATGACGACCAGGAGACTCCCCTCCAATGGTCAAACCGCAACGAGATCAACATTAACTACATCGACGGGCAGTGGTCCACCGCTCCCCGGCCCAACACTCCCCGCTCCCCCCGTCCCGTTGACGTTGACTTTGATCGTACTCCTCCTGGCCGCCGCCCCTACCGCGGCTATCGCCACATCACTGTCCCCCGAGACCAGCCTCGTCCCCTTCCTCCACGCTTCGACCCCCCCAATCTGTCCCGTCGATCCCCCAGATACGGTCCCTACACCACTTACTCCCTCCCTTCCCGCTGGCGCACCGGCTCCGTCGACAACCCCCAACCCATCACAGTCCTTCTTCCGGGGGGCGACCAAGCCGTCATCGGCCTTAGCGCGCTGAGTTACTATCTCCCCAATGCAAGTGACCTCATCATCAACCAGGTCCTGGACATCCCGGCGTTCATCCGCGACCAGCATCGTGCCGGTCCCGAGGCAGCACTTCCGGACCTACAAGACGAACTGCTCTCCGTCGCCCGGCATATTTTCATGCTGTTTAATGAGAGCGTTGCCGGCGCATACGAAGACACCTTTGAGGAATGGCGCGACCGTCTCGGCAGAGGGGGGCCGTATACCCACAGGGCGGCGCTACGGGCTTTTGCCATGTGTTGCCTCTTTGACCAGGGTCGATCATTGGGATGTGCGGAGGAGCTGGGCACGGGATTGATGATGTTTCTGGAAGAGGCACTTCAGATCACGACGAGGGTTGATGCTGGTGATTTTTGGGTTCCATGGTTTTTTACCGGGGCGGCGAGGGTCATGACGAAGGGGTCAAGGGAGCAGGAGGAGATCTTGCGGAGCATTTGGAGGGGGGTTGAGCAGGTGGATGGGAGGTGTGCAGATGTTCTGGTCAGGACCTATCGACAGGCTGATGCGAGAGGAGGCGTTGAAGGGGTGAGAGCGAGGAGGGTGCTGAGGATTATCCTGTAGGAGACAGGTGCGATGGAAGGAATAATAATGGAAGGTTACATATCATTTGGCAGCGATATCACTTGTAGTTCCATGCAGTGTTGATGTTGGTGATGATTTAAGGGGTGCCGTGATGGTGGTCCTCAAGGCGGTTCAGGGGTTCAGGGGTTACTCCAGGGCTCAGCTCAGGGGACGTTCACCCGACGGCCAAGACTCACCCCACCATCTCCCGCCGCTAATGACTCCCGGCATCCACCAAATTACATCACGAGAACCCATCGCGGGGTCAATGAGGCATTTCCCCCGACCTCCAGGCTCCGAGGGTTCTCCGACCGAGGGAAGAACTCTTCTCCCAGTCACATCCCCTCCGTTCTCACCTTCTCACACCTCACTCACCATCTGCTGCATCCAGAATGTCCGACGTCCAAGTCAGCATCATCTCCTCCGAGGAAGACCTCCTCACCGCAGCCGACATCCCCCTCCGCTGCTTCGGCCACCAAATCGCCGACCAAATCTACCGCGCCTTCAACCCCGGCTGGGACACCCCCGAAGGCACAAAGGCGCATCACGCCCGCCTCGCTCAACGCTGGCGCTCCGTAACCCGCGACAGGAACAACGACCTAAACACAATCTTCCTCCAAGCCACCCTTCCCCCTTCCCACCCCGGCGGCGCCCGCGTCATCGCCGGCCTCGCCATCTGGGTGCAACTCTCCACCGTCCCCGGCCACGGCGACCCTCCCGCCACCGACCTCCGCGCCGCCGTCGACCTGAACGCTCTCTACCCCGGTGACGAAGCTGCGCAGGAGTATCTCGTGCAGCTTGATCGCGGACTTCACGGACGTCGTAAGCAGGTCGTTCAGGAGAAGGCGACGGCTGACCCGCCGGCGGTGTTTGTGCTGGATCTGTGTACCGTGTCGCCTGACTTTCAGAGGCGCGGGATCGCACAGGCGTTGGTGCAGTGGGGGCTGGATGAGGCGAAGCGCCGTGGGGGCCTGGAGGCTTTGACGGAGGCTTCGGTGATGGGGAGGGGGGCGTATGCGAAGTTGGGATTTAAGCAGGAGGGGGAGGAGATTGATTATGGGGTTGATGAGGAGTTTAGGGCCCGGGCGACGTTGCCGTCGAATGTGTTTATGAGGACGGGTGAGCTGAAGTAGGGGGCAGTTCTCATGAGATGGCTTCAGGGATGAGGAGGACGATCTTGGACGCATGAGACATTTACACCCTCGTCATGGCAGCCAGCCAACCACTTGTATTCTCCCCTTTCTACCTGCCCGTCTTGACGATGCCTGCCGGTGCCACTGAGACAACCCTCTCGTCGTCTAGATAAGCCCAGACCAGTGCCGTCGCCAGGAGATCGCCCCAGGGGTGCGGCGGCAACCAAATCCTCCCGTGTCCAGGTGCCCAATCCTCCCGCTCTGCCCGCCTTTTTGCCTCACCAACCTCAGACATATCCATTGAACCGCCCAATTAAACCCCTAGCCTTGCCTCGCTTACCCTCCTTTACCTGCCAACTTCCTCCCTCTCTCCATCACACCATCCCACAGCGGTCTGCGCACAGCGGGCCGCTGCCCATATCCAGCCCTCCTCTCCGCTGCTTGACGCCCTCCCCCCCGCTGCCCGAAGTCCCTCCCCCCGCTGCCCCCCCGCCAGCTTCCTATTACCGACATCTGGAGCCGCGCCGGCAGCGCCAGATCTAGATAAGGCCTGCCGAGGCGCTCAATGCCCTACGAGCGAGTCAAGCAGCGGGTACCCCCAGCGGGACCCCATGGCGATCGACTGCGACCCTGATGCCGGGAGGTGTTGCCCGAAATGGCAGTTGCAAATGCCGGGGCTATCCCCTTTGAAGGAGGTCGCAGTCAACGGCTGAGCGGAGGACGCCGTGACACAGCGGCATATGAAGGCTTCGAGGGTTGATAAATACCGCCTGGGCACGTCTTGGCTGGTGAAGCAGAGAAGCTCTCATCCTCCCTCACCTTCCCCTCTCCCTCTCCCACTTCCTGCACCATGACCAGGCTCTCCCTCTTCCTCGCCGCCGGCGCCCTGCTCCTCCAGGGATCGCTGGCCTGCCGCGCCACCGAAGATCTCGCCCTCGACGCCGAGGCCACCGTCTTCGAGCGCCTGGCTGCCGCCCCCGTTCCCGAGGACAAGACCGGCCTCCGTCTGCTCAAGACCTCCGAGGATGATGAAGGCACCTGGGTCACCGAGGAGGAGAAGATCTCCGAGTACATGCTCAAGCACGTTCACTTCATGGACGTGACCGAGACCCAGGACCTCGAAGCCATCGGCCAGGCTCGCGCTGAAGCTCTCCTCGCCAAGCGCCAGACGGCCTACCCTGCGCCTAGCCGCTCGGCCATCGCCGCTCCCATCATTGCTCGTCTGGTCCAGTCCAACGTGCAGACCACCATCACTGGCCTCGCCAACATCTACAACCGTTACTACCGCGGTTCCTACGCCGCTACCAGCGCGACGCACGTCCTGAACCTCGTCCGCAATGCTGCGTCGTCCAACCCGGCCATCACCGTCCGCCAGTTCACCCACTCCTTCAACCAGCCCAGTGTTATCGCCACCATCCCCGGCACATCCACGGCCCGCCGCGTCGTGGTATGCGCTCACTACGACAGCATCAACCAGGCCAGCGTCACTGGCCGCTCCCCCGGTGCCGACGACAATGCTTCTGGCGTTGCCACCATCCTCGAGGCCCTTCGCGTCATGGCTGTTGCCCGCTACGCTCCTGGCATCACCCTCGAGTTCCACTTCTACGGTGGTGAGGAGGGCGGTCTCCTTGGCGCTCGTGACATCTTCAACAACTACGCTGCCAACAACATCAACGTTCTTGCGGTCGTTAACCAGGACATGACTGGCTACTCGACCAACAACGTCATTGCCGTGTACACCGACTTTGTCGACTCGGCTCTGACGACGTATGTGCAGCGCCTGGTGCCCTACTACACCTCGCTCCGTCTCGTCACCGACCGCTGCGGATACGGCTGCTCTGACCACGCCGCTGCCCGCGCTGCTGGCTACCCTGCTGCGTACGTGTGCGCTGACACCATGACGGCGTCGAGCCCCTACATCCACACCGTCAACGACACGCCCCAGGCCAGCTTCTACGCCCACGTCCTGCAGCACAGCAGGCTGACGGTCGGCTTCCTGGTCGAGGCTTCGTTCTGGTAGATACCTTATGGGGAAAGTTGAGGCGGCACATTTGTGCTGTCTGATGTATCGGTGGTCATGATTGATGAGCATGAGCGAGCGGAAGGGGAAGGCGTCGGTGGGAGAGCATGATCTGTAGTTGTTAGCAGATGTCATTCAAGAGCATGTCGAATCAAAAGGTCGCCCGGGATTGATGTCAATGGATGTCAATTGATTGCTGAAAATGTGCCGATACCATATGCTCCTCGCTACCGAAAAAATCATGCCTGCCATCGTATACTCTTTCTTGCATCATGCCCGCCATGCCCTAGTATACTGACCCGCTGGAAGAATTCCGTGCGTGGCCGCTATCCTCGCCCAGGTAGAACAGCCGATGGAAGGCGTGCATGTTCTCGAATGTGCAAAACTCGGGTGCTCCCAGGTCAAACTCCTTGGGCACCGTCTCCCAGTGCTGCATCAGCAGGGCAGTCAGGCCGGCCTCTTGCTCGTCGGAGAGGTGGCGCAGGAGGTAGGCGATGGAGATGTGGAAACCGTAGCGAGCGTGGTTGGGGTGCTTGATCTCGAGAACGTCGGCGAGGCGGTCGCGCAGGTCGCGGACGCGGCGGTCCTCGCGGGGGCCGCGTCCTTCAACAGAAACACCGACGGCTGTCTCGAGGGGGTCGAAGCCGGTGATCTTCATGCGCAGAGGGGGGCGAGCGTCTTCGAGACGGGCATTGCGCAAGCGCGTGGCGAAGAGGGAGGTGCAGTATTTGAGTGTTTCGATGTGGGCAGGCCAGTAGCCGCGGCCACGGACTTGGTCGCAGACACCTTCGAAGATGGTCATGTGCCAGCTATCGGGAGGGAGGAGGGCGAGCAGCGGCGCATACTCGCTGGCGGCGAGCTTGCGGTGCAGCTCGAGGAGAGACTCGTAGAGGGGGGTGTCGGGGAAGAGGTGGGCGATGATTGTGTTGCCGGGGAAAGGCTGGACGGTGCCGTCGGGGGCGAACTTGCTGGGGACGCCGGGAGGGAATTCGGGGGTATCTTCGTCGTGGGGAGTGGCGAGCGTAGGCGCGCGTGCGGGTGCGGGCGCAGACATGACGGCCGTCATGGTCATGGCGGACGGAGGAGGGGGAAGTGGGAGACCGAGGTAGTGATCGAGATGTCGGCGTGGTAGATCGAGGCGCAGACGAAGAGGGGGTGTCTGGTGATGGATGACGATAAGTGACTCGGCGTGTCTGTTGGAGGAGGGAGACGAAGAATGCCGATCTTTCAAGTCGATCAGTCTGCCGAGAGAGAAAGCTGTTCAAAACGGAGAGGCGTTGTGTTGAGGCTCACGGCTTGCTTGGCGAGGAGGGGGGACTGCACGGGTATTTGAAAGGTTCCAGAAGTCCACGGTTTGCTCTACCGCTCAGACACTCACACGGCGCATGGTCCAGGCCCGGGCCCTGCATTGCCTCCAATCCCCCTCCGGCCGGGCGACCAGCGACCAGCGCCAGATCGACGGGGGTGTCTTGGGTGTGTCAGTGTGGGAGCTGAGGGGAAACACCCCAGGAGGAGGGACGGGGACGGGACCGGGAGCTGAGCAGCGATCAAGCGAATGATTGCATCTGTTCGAGCCGTTCCCCTCCCGTCGCTTTCGGGCACGGTCACTCCTGCCTCCTGATGATTGGGTGCTCGCTGGGGGTATCCATGTCACGTGCGCTCTATTTTCGGAGAGCTAGGCCTAGCTCGCGTCGCCGGAAAAGAAGCGGCGTACCACTCCCCAGCAATCACCATCTTCAATCAGTCACAGCGTTCCGCGCCCACCAGACTGCAGGACGGTGCTTCTATTCCCCCGGACCATCTCGAAAACCTCATTTCCCAATCTCGTATTCCCTGACCTCAACCCCTGACACTGACAGCCCGCTGGGCCCTGGTCGGCACTTCAACCTCCTTCTAGAGCTGTAAAAGCTGCTGCCTGGATGGTCCGCAGACCGGTCTGGGCCGCCGGTGTATTTCATCCCCACTGGCGGGGAGTGCGAGACCTTCAAAGCTCCTTAGGGCGCGGGGCCTTTTCCGGACAGGCTGGACGCCCAAAGGGTCGCACGGCAGCACGGATGAGGCCCCCCAGGGTTAGTCCCTGACGCAACACCCCCCTGGACGCCCCGGCCATGCAGGTCCTGCCTGTCACTGTGACCCCGACGTGGCTACTGCCGTCTGATCAAGCTTTGCTTCCATGTTCCAGCCGCCTTACACAGAACCTGGGCAGAAAAGTGCGAGCTTGGCTCTCCGTCTTCTGCTGACTGCAGTGCAGACTGTGCAGTGCATCCCGCGCCGGACCTGACGCGCCGGAATCCTCCAGGTAGTTTTCACCGGACCTCGCAACGGTCGGGCTCCGGGCGGGCTTCAGCTTCAGCAAGGACCACCGCTGCGGGATATGCCATCTCATCTGGCCCCTCGGCCTCGACTTCACCCCTTCTCCAGAGGGCTCCAATCTACAGCCCAACGCCCCAGCGATCGACCCAGGGATTCTCACACGAGCAGTTTTTTTTTCCCTTCGTCCTCGGCCGAACAATTGCAGAAACGGGCAAGACGCCGACCATTCTCGGCACCACCCGGTGTCCGGTGCGTCAAAGGGCCAGAGAGTATTCTAAGAATATCCCCCATCCCGCCTGGACCCCGTCCGTCCCGTCGCGTTCGCTAACCACTTTCGTCCCTTGCTCGTAAGATACCCCTTTCTCGCCCACGCCGTGGCACTGCGCCCCGAGTCATGTTGTTCTGCAACGGGCATCCGCGGCGTCGGCATCACGCCGTCACCACTCCCTCGGGTTTGTCCAGGAGAACCGCTGTCGCGTGCGTCAAGCGTCGTTGTCATGTCTGGGTGGTTTGCATTCGTGTGATGGCCGGCTTGTCATGCATTGGGCAGATGTCATGGCGGCACGGCCTGACTCCTCTTCAACGGGGAATGAAGCCGCAATGGGTAAGTCATATCCATTCCACTGGTGCCACCTCGTCATCCAACAAGCACAGCAAGCATCTCACCAACATTTCCGGTCCTACTCCGGCCAAAGTCGAGACATCTTGAAGTGCCCCTCCTCAAGCAACAGTGAAAACCCACCCACGTCTGACCCTGAAATGAGGATACACATTCTTTCACTGCGAAGATCTGGACCTCCATGTTGTTTCCACAACCCACGGCCATCGCATCCACATCACAACGGCCCGGCTTGGCAAAATTGAACACTAGCTTCCAGGCATCAGGATACCATCCAGCCCACTGGCGCCGGCTGTTTTATGCCCTAAATTCAGCATTGACAATCCCGGCCGGCATGCTAGAAAGGGTTCGGGTCGTAAACAACAAGTGCCGAGTAGGTTTCTACCTATGGTTCCATTCACCCTCCATCTCTGCATTTCGTGGTCTATGCCGTTCTCTCTGCTCGGTGATCCGGAGTAGTGTCGACGTTGCGTCGGGGTATTGACATGATTGACAGAGTCAACGACCTTTGTCGTATTCGACGCGTAAGCATCATGCTTTTCTGGTCTCTGCCTACTTGTCAGGTCTGAAAATCCAGAGTCTATGTCGTCGGACGGGTTGCCTCCCAAGCAGTATCGGCAGAACGCCTGAAATCGGCTGGAAACCATCGGAGGACATACTCCACTACACTGGCTTGTAGTTGGCCTTCGGCCTTTCGGCAGAGGCTCTCTCAGTCGACCACTGCTCCGCAACTTGCCAGTTCTTGTCTCATGCTGCCAACGGATGGCCACTCTTCTCACGGCCATCCATTGCAGCGTATGCCTCTATATCATCATGATCTTGAAGATCGAGGTCCTGAGATAAGTATATGCGGAGCCTCACCTGGATCCCAGTGTGGGGCATATCACATATGCCTCTGAGAGCATCTCCAGTGCAAGCCACCAGCTACAGCTCGACTCTGACAGACAAGTCGAACCGGGCTGACAACATGAAGTTGCAAGTACACTTCCCCTCAATCGATTCCTTGAAATGTACAAAGCCAGGCCTGCTGCATCCTCCCCTTGACGATATGGGTCTGCCCGCTGGTCAGCCTCGGCTGAGCATACAAATATCGACCAGGGTCGTGATGCCGCCGTCCCAGAACGTGATAGCGTCAAGCGCCTCACCTCCAGCTGCGCGATAGCCCTGTCGGCGCCCTCAACGTGGCGGCCGCGTAATCTCCCCTCCAAACTTGGCCCGTCAAGATGCCCTCCCTCCTCCTCCATCAATCTCACTCGGATCAGATCATCAGACGCTGATCTTCAAGCAGCCAAGACCGGGGACTCCTGGCCACCATCTCATCTCATCTCAGGATGGCCTCGTATTTCTCATCGCCAGCGACATCACATCCACCGTTCGAGTATGCCGACATTAGCGCAAAAGCCAGGACCTTTCGCCTCATCACGCTCCTCCCGCCCCTGCCGGCTGCGTTTCCCTTCGGCTCGCCAACTGTTCGTATCGAGATCTCCGAGGCAAATGTCGACGAAGCCGCGTTTGAAGCACTCTCTTACACATGGGGCGTGACTACCTCGGCGCCGGATCGGCCTGTCATTGTCGAGACGCCCGACGGCCCGCGCAAGATCCGGATCTATCGCTCGCTGGAAGACACACTCCTCGAGCTCTCCACGCCGGGCAACAAGACGGTGCAGCTGCCCATCTTTGTGGACCAGATCAGCATCAACCAGAAAGATGCCGACGAAAAAGGGGTCCAGGTGCAGCTCATGGGCGACGTCTACGCCAAGTGCAAGCGAGTTCTCGTCTGGCTTGGGCCTGGAACCGCCAAGTCAGACAAGTATTTTGACTTTGTTCTCGATGTCTGCTACGAAGGCGTCCTAGAACGCTTCATGGGCCCACGGAGCGTTGTTTTCCCACAGATCTTTGACGCCGTCATGGACAGCTCCGTCGTCGTCACGGGAGAAGACGAGTCTGATCGTGACGAAGTTCTCGACCTCATCTCACGCCTCGGCGACCGCTTCCCCATCGATGGCGCCATTGACGTTCTCGGCCGGGCATGGTTCACTCGCCTTTGGATCATCCAAGAGGCATGCCTGGCCCCTGAGCTGACATTCGTCACCGGCTCCCGGGCCCTCTGCTACAACTGTTTCCGGGTCGGCCTGCTCTTCTACACCATCTACAACACGCACTGGGTCCGACACGTTGAGCATGCGGTTCCTCAGGAGGAGGTGCGTCAGCGGGAGCTCATCCTCGACTTGAACCAGAACGTCATTCGCATCGTCCAGGAACGCCGCGCCATCCACGCCCTGGGCAGCAGACAGAGCTTCGCCGATCTGGTGCGCAAATACAATGTCAACAATGACGGGCCAAAGATTGGTGCGTCGCTAGCTGAAGATCGGTTGTTTGGGTTCCTCGGTATCTCGGCGCGGGATGTGTTCTGGGCAGGTGTTCGCGTCTCATATGCGGATGTCAAGGCAGTGTATTGTGACTTTGCGGCGGTGCTTCTAAGGGAACTGCCCGATTTTCTTGCTTACTCGCAGTTCCCTAAGAAGGTTGAGGGACTTCCTTCCTGGGTGCCAGACTGGTCGTCGAGCTTGCTTACGGCCCGCGGGTACGTTGATCTCAAGACTCCAGCATTCAGTGCTGGAGGTCATGGAGCCGCCGAGGGCCACCGATATGACTCGAAGGCGAAGAGTCTTACCCTCCAGGGTGTGTTGGTCGACCGCGTCTTCAAGATTGGAGTATCGTCTATGACAGTCGAGCATGGACCGACGCTTTTGTCGGGCATCGAACACATGTCAGCCAAGACCTTCTTCGACGAGATTGATGCCTTCATCAAGCAGGCCTCAACAATCGAGCGATCACCCTTGCATGAGGCATCGGAGGAGGTGAGGCACCTCACGAAGATTAGGCTCTCTGACTTTGGGGTCACGGAGAAGTATTTTATCGACACTGAGGGCCCCGAAGAAGCCAATCGCCTCCTCTTGGCCGTTCACCAGGAAGTCGATCGCTGGGGCAAGAAGCTCATTGACGTCGAGCGCACCGCCAAAGCCCACCAGCTACACAGATTCCTGGGCCTCATCGACTACCGAACTGCCCAGCACTGGGCGCCCCCAGCTGAGACGGACGCGTTGACCCTGGCGGCTACAGATCCTGTAACAGCATCAACAGCTCTTCTCAGGGGAGTTGCATCCATCTGCGCCGACATTGGCGGAGCCGCGCGCGCTGCCATCCATCTGTCCCTTCTTCGGGTCTACCTTCGCGTTCGCAGACATTTCACCAGCATGTCCTTCTCCGCCATGAAGAACAGCCCCGACGTGTACAAAGCGGTCGGACTCGACCCTGGCATGGCACACACAATGGAACTCAAAGCATACAGAGATAACCTCATAAGAAACACGGAGCAGAGGGTATACCTGACGGAGAATGGGTCCGTCGGTGTCGGACCACCGGAGATGAAGCCTGGGGATGCCGTTGTGGTGTTCATCGGCGCCACGGTGCCGCACGTGCTTCGGTCCGTTGAGGATAAGTGGCAGTATCTCGGCGAGACATATTGCGCGGGTATCATGGAAGGCGAGGCTCTTCAGGGGAGTGATGTGCGAAGAGAGTTTATGTTGGTGTAGCGTCGGCCGATTCCGCCGGACGGACTATGCTGGAAGAGGAAGCTGGCGAGATCTGCGCAAGCCACCAGAAGGAACCCCACGATGGGGCATTGGCGCTCGCACGTGTGGTCGCTCGTGGAGGTTTTAGGGGCTGAAATGGGTTGAGATCGTCGGCCAAGGCAAGCCACAGGCGCCACCTGCGTGGAGGGTTGACTTGGAGACGTTGGTCAGGGCAATGAAGGGGATGATAAGCATAGCGATGCATTTCTAGGGGGCGTGTAGCCCTCTCTCAATTGTTTCTTCATTCATAGCGGGAGATGCAAGAGGTCGAGTTTGGGAAGCGGGTGAAGACTGGGATAGGGCGACACGAATACTAATGAAATTGAACTTTATTTTTTAATCGCATCTGGATAACTGTTTCAGAACAGAGATCAGCGTGTCTTTCGTCTGCTGGTGCACGGCATGTATCAAAACACCGAGCTGCAGGGCCGGCCCGGGGCGCAGCGATCACCCCGATCGGCAGCCGGCCTTCCACACCAGGCAGTCAGTAACGAGAAGAGGTCGCCGATGTTCCCTCGACATTCTTTTGGATGCACCACGATTCAGCTGAGAGTCTTGGTGGCAAGAGAGGGAGGTCTTGGGCACCCAGAGACCATTGCCTCAGGTCTATAAGAGTTGAGGTTCCGTCCGGCCGCAACTCACATCGGTCTGCGTCCACCTCCAACCATCCATCGACTTCGCCATGGTTTCCTTCAAGTCTTTCGTCGTTGCAGCTCTCGCTGTCACGGCCTACGCCCAATGTACCGGCCCCGCCGTCAACATTGCAACACTCAACCTGATCAAGGAGTTCGAGGGTTGGCGGCCCAACATCTGTATGCAACCATGAGCCCATTCACAGCCACATCACCTGACTCTCTCCAGACCTTGACCCCGTCGGCCTCGCCACCGTAGGCTACGGCCATCTCTGCGCCAACGCCCAATGCACCGATGTGCCGTACCCGATTCCCCTGTCGCAGACCAACGGCGAACGACTCCTCCAGGATGATCTCCGAGTGAGCAGCAGACACTTCCCCTGACAGGAGGTTGGACTAACAGACCTAGACCTTCCAGAACTGTATCACCCTGCAGACTGCTTCGTCCGTCGTGCTGAATGCCAATCAGTACGGCGCTCTCGTCAGCTGGGCTTTCAACGTCGGTTGTGGCGCGACACGGACGTCGACACTCATCAGTCGCCTCAACTCTGGCGGAGATCCCAACACCGTCGCCGCCGAGGAGCTGCCAAAGTGGAACCGTGGCGGCGGCCAAGTCTTGCCAGGCCTGACGCGCAGGCGGGCCGCCGAGGTTGCACTGCATCGGACATCGACGAGCGTCGGGGCACTTCCTGCTTGCTCTTAGGACGAAGCCATGAGATCAAAGGAAGACACATACGGAACGAAACCATAAAACCAAGTAAACTAAGATCATGTCATGTATTCATTCACTCTAATCCAGTTCCACCTGCGTGTGCTTGATGTGCCATGTTATTCTTCTTCCTACATCAAGCTCCTTCAACTCAAGGTTGGCAAAGATCAAATATCTACATCGTGAAATTACAAAATCCAGTAAAAAGAAGAAGAAGAATGGTCGTCGTTTCGGGGGGGTCCATGTGAGAGGCTCCCCATGTATGTCCGGGTGTCGTCAAAATTAAAAGTATAAGGAGTGTGTGGACATTATCCCGTCGCCAGCAGCTCAAAGTATGCTGCGGCTTTACAGGAGGGCGAACATGACAGCAGCGGCGGCGGCAACGGCCTCGAAGCCGGAGCCGAGGCGGACAGCCGCGCCAGGCTGGACCTGGACAGGCACGCTGGGGCTGGGAGTCGGCGTGGGGACGACGACAACAGCCGTGGTGGTCTGCGCGGGAGGCTGGGGGTAGACGGGAGCCGCAGGGGAGGAGGGGACGACGACAACGTGAGTGGTAGTCGGCTTGGGAGGCTGAGAGTAAACGGGAGTCTCAGGGGCGGGGTGGCTGGGCGCAGGAGGCTGAGGGTAGACAGGAGACTCGGGAGCAGGGTGGCTCGGCCTGGGAGGCTGGGGGTAGACGGGAGACTCAGGAGCAGGGTGGCTCGGCTTGGGAGGCTGGGGGTAGACAGGAGTCTCGGGAACCTCGGAAGTGACGGGGCAGATGGTGGTGGAAACGGCGTAAGTCTCAGTGGTGGTGACGGGCTCCGAGGGGCAGTGGGGAGTGCCAGGAGGGCACTGGGTGATGGTGCGGATGGTGGTGGTGTAGACAGTCTCGGTGGTGTAGAGGGTGGTCTCATCGGTGGTGCAGTCCTCGCTGGCGGTGGTGCCGGGGGGAGGGTAGATGGGCGTCTCAGTGGTCTCGCAGTCCTCGGTCGAGGTGGTGTGGTGGACGGGAGGGGGGTAGACGGGCTTGGTCGACGAGGCGGGCGTCTCAGTGGTGTCACAATCCTCGGTGCTGGTGGTCTGGTGGACAGGCTTGGACGAAGAGGGAACACCGTGAGTTGAAGAGGCAGCAGACTCGGTGGTGCTGTCGCAGTCCTCAGTGCTGGTGGTCGGGTGAACAGGCTTGGAGGAAGAGGGAACACCGTGGGTGGAAGAGGCAGCGGACTCAGTGGTGGTATCACAATCCTCAGTGCTGGAAGGAGGGGCAGGGTGAGTCGAGGAAGCGGCAGACTCGGTGGTGGTGTCACAGTCCTCAGTAGAGGTGGTGGCGGGCTTGGAGGAGGAGGGGATGCCGTAGGTGGAAGAGGCAGCAGACTCGGTGGTAGAGGTCTCACAGTCCTCGGTGCTCGAGGGAGGGGCGGGGTGGGTCGATGAAGCAGCAGACTCAGTGGTCGAAGTCTCGCAGTCCTCGGTGCTCGAGGGAGGAGCGGGGTAGGTCACGGTGGTCGAAGCCTCGGAGCTGGAAGGAGGAACAGGGTAGGTCGAAGAAGCAGCAGACTCGGTGCTGGAAGTCTCGCAGTCCTCAGTGCTCGAGGGAGGAGCAGGGTGGGTGGAAGAGGCCTCGGAGCTGGAGGGGGGAACGGGGTAGGTCGACGAAGCGGCAGACTCAGTGGTAGAGCTCTCGCAGTCCTCCGTGCTGGAGGGAGTGCTGGAGGGAGGGGCGGGGTAGGTCGACGAGGGAGGCTGCGAGGGGACTCCGTAGGTGGGAGGAGCGGGCTCGGAGCTCGAGGCGGGCTGCGAGGGGACTCCGTAGGTGGGAGGAGCAGGCTCAGAGCTGGAAGGAGGCTGCGAGGGGACACCGTAGGTGGGAGGAGCAGGCTCGGAGCTCGAGGCGGGCTGAGAAGGAACTCCGTAGGTAGGAGGAGCGGGCTCGGAGCTCGAGGCAGGCTGCGAAGGGACGCCGTAGGTAGGAGGGGCGGGCTCAGTGCTTGTCTCACAGTCGGTGGTAGGCTCGGCGGGAGTGTTGGTGGTGGTCACGACAACCGGGGTTGAGGTTGTCGGCTGCTCGCTGGTGTGGGTGGCCCAGTAGGTGATGCAAGAGCACGCAGACGAGACGCGGTCGACCTTCTTGCCGCAGTTGCCAAACTCCTTGGGAATCTGCTCGCCGTCGGTGACGGTGCCGGCGAGGAAGGTAGGGCAGAAAGCCTGGGCCTGGCCGATGTGGCGGTCATCGATGAGGTTGCGGTAGCAGTTGTCAGCCTCCTAGATGGGTGTTAGTGATGGCCAGATACTTCTATCAGTCGTGTAGACTCACGCAGTAAGGGTACTCGTTAGCCTGGACACCCGAGGCCAGGGCGATGGCGCCCAGTCCCATGTAGAAACCACGCATGTTGGTCTGATATTAGGTTGTACTTTGAAAAAGCGAATGAAAGGCCTGCTCGAAACGAGAGGGAACAGACGGATGTTTCAGAGGAGAGTTTGAGCGAGCGAGCGACTGGTGAGAGTGAGAGGAAAGAAGAGCACTTGGCATCGTAGTCGCGCGGCTGCTTCCTCTTAAGAAGAGGTGGGTGGCAGGCAGGCAACCAGGTTGGTCGTGGGGATGGGATGCAGGCCGCCCACCCCGGATGCCCACCATGACAACCAACGGCGGCGGCGATGACATGGCGGCGGGCCCGCGTCGGGTCAACGGCAGAGCCAGGGCATGGCAGGGCAGGGCCAGGCAAGCGGACCGGGGCAGAGCCTGCAGGTTTTTTTGCCCTCGCGGCGGCCCTACTAGGCGAGGGCTCTAAAAGTGTCCGAGAGAGGCAATACGAGGGCGCGGGAGCCACGTCGTCCCATAACTTTGGAGGGGAGGGGGGCCACCGGGACAGACAGACATGGGCCGACGATACGGGGGAACAGGGGTGGTCTATTGGGCGGAAGTCCACAAGCAGGGCATCTGACCTGCCACGCAAGATCTGCACAGACGATGAACGGTGGAAGATGGCCGTTGACAACGGGAGGCGGCGCGCCAGCCACCTCACATGCACTCACCTCACCCATTATGGCTCCCTTAAGCACAGTTGATGAAAGAGCCGGACATGTCTTCAGCAACACCCCGAGACACTGACAACACGACGATGCATGACTCTACGCATGTCTCTTTCCGTTTGCCTCCTTCTTCATCCAGTCGAAGCATGACGATGTAGCGCAGCGCTAGAGTGGTTTAGTCAGGGGTAAACCCAGCAATGCCCAGGAAACACAGCATCTCGGACGGACGACTCCGGCTTTGCGGCTCCGAAGAGAGAAGTGCCCACAAGGAGGAAGGACGAAAAGAAGAAAAGAACAGCAGAAATCGGCCGTGCATCGTACGAAGAGATGATTTCCGCTTGGGAAGGAAATGGTCAAGCGACGGGCATTGCACACACAAATCTCGTGTCTCCCTACCAACCACCTTTTCCTCTCCTCCCGTGTTCCTCCCCCCACACACCCATCAGGGCTTGTCGGCTCCCCTCTGAGAGCCGGTTGCTTGGCCCGTAGGCCAATCAAGCCGTGATCAACAGGGGTAATGCGTGTTCTAGCTGCAGCCATGGATGCTAAGAAAAGGACTCCCGGCCCCTCCTCTCCCAACGGTCGGCCGACCAGCAAGCCACTGGACCACTGGCAGCCAGCGCCTGACGTCAATGGGACAGACACACCACCACTTGGGCGATGCCGATTCTGCCGGGTGAAGAGACTTCGTATTCCAAGCAGCATGTAGGTGACCCCGGGCGATGCGGCGCTCTTGTGCAGGAAAGGCGGCTGGCTGTTTGCTGTGATGTTTTTGCTGCTGCGCCACTCGGTGCTCACGAGATTTTCATTCTCTGCTGCTGCTGCTCGCCGATTCAGCTGGCTTTGTGCGACGACGCCTTTTCGTCTGTCGTGTCTCCCACACTCGGTGCTGCTGCGCGACCCTGGGATGATTGCCCGCCACGTGCATTTTAAGGGCCCTGCCAAGATGGGATGGCAGCAGGGTTGGCACGGCGTGTTCCATTCCAGCCCGCTGCCAGATTAGAAAAATACAAAGACCGCCCGCCTGCTGTCGCCCGAGCCTGTGCAGGCATCCAGACCCGTGTGACGGCAGACCCGAGGTCGAGGCCTTGTCCTCGCTTCCCTCACGGATTCGTCGGCTCTTCTCCCACTCGTCTTTTTGACTAACAAATGCCCGAGTGCCTAATCGGAACCTCGGTCGGCGGGGAGTCCTTGCTCGCAGGGAAGAAGGTTGGCGGAAATACGGGGAACGGTTGAGGCTATTGAATCGGTCCCGCGGTGAGACAAAGAAAGAGACAACCCGAGTCCCCGGGTTGCCGCGCTCGCGAGGAGTTCCGCATTCCACGGGCAGACCAAACCACAGGGAAAAACGGCCCAACGGCGAGTGGACCGGTCCGTCCTTGACTCGACGTCACACCTTGCACACCGGCGGCCGCCCCAAGTGGATGACTCTCCACGGGAGGCGAAGATGCGGTATTTGATGCTGTGCCTTTCTTGCTCGATCACATCGATGAAGCCATTCGTTACTCACCGATGACAACATCAGTGGATCTTGGGCGTTCGTTTCCCCATGCTTTCTCCTCCACCGGGCCACGAACCTTCTCTCTCCCTTGCTTCCATACCCATCGGATCGATGTAGCACCGCGGAACACGACGTCGATCACAGCCCACGATCCGCCCGGGTGGACAGGCGGGAGGCGCGTCAGGTGACCGCAGTTGATCCCCCTCTTCTGCCCCCTGGGCGACCACCATCCCCGGCTATTCCGGCACTCGGGGACCGGGCGCCATCTTGCGGATGGCTTCCTTCGTCGTCCTCCATGACGACACTCCCTTTCTCTAAAGACTGCCTGAGCGTCCCATTGGTTCGGGGACATCACGACTATTGCCTGGAGTTCCGTCGGTTGTGAGATTGCCATGGTGAACACGAGTCGGCAGTCGGCACGGTTGCGCCCGGGGGAGGCGGAGTCTCGAGCCAAAATACGACGATTGCTGTGCCGTCGCTGCTAAATGCTGGTGAATTGGGCCCCACCGGTGCCGCTCCTCGCACTCAGGGGCGGGCAAGGATGGTGTCTGAAGCGACATGTCGATGCATTACTTATTCGACCAACATCACTTGAACAAGAAGCGAAAAGTTGAACGTCATTTTGATGCAGTTATGTCCAACAACATAGCCATAGTGAGACTGGGTTGCAACTGCCCATCTTCGCAAGTTGCCTTGGTCAGGGCCGTCAGGTTTAGTAGTTGTTGGTAGCGACACCCCAGAAGTAGCCGCACCAGCTTCCCAGGACCAGCAAGACGAGCAATCCGAAGCATGCCTTGGAGATCTTCTTGTTCTTGGGGCCCTCGTCCCCTTCAAACTTGGCCTTCCGGTCCACCAAGACGTCGCCACGAGCGATGCGCAGCTTTCTTGCCCACTGAAGGTGACCGATGTCAACGGACTTCCAGGTCAGGATGGCGAGGACCAGCGACACGACGACGGAGAGTCCGGCAAGAATGACGTGAACGATAGTGACCTTGTCGTAGGAGTTGTTGTCGGCATCCTGAATCACGCCAGTGATGACCCTGACGATGATGTTCATCCTTTGAGTCTGTCAGTCAAATTGCCCGTCTAGGTCGTTGCAGAGGAAGACTCACGCGTTGTTCATGGTGATCTTCAGGGCGTATGCGGAACCAAACACCGAGTTGTCCCACATGGAGGTCCTAATGGAATCGATGATTGTCACTGGCCCGAAGCAGTACGCGAAGGCGAACAGGCCAAAGGAGGCGGCCGTTCCGCTCGTCTGGTCGGCGAAGCAGACGAGCAACATAAGGTGAAGACACCGACGCCGCAGAAGACCACTGGTTATGTCAGCTACATGTCTCCTATAGGCATCGAAAGGGTGTTCTGTAACTTACGGACGGAGATGCGCTGTCCGATCAGGTCAAGGAAGACTCCAAGTACAGGCACCACGAAGAAGCCTGGTACGCCATGTTAGCCACCATCATTTCAAGTGAAGGGAAAGAGACAAATTACCGGCATATTGCAGCGTGGCAGAATACCAACCCGCAGTGATCGAGTCGGTGCCAAACCTCTGCTCCGCCAGCTCCGTCGCATTCTGCAGGAACACAATCGCCGTACTCGTCTCGAACAAGGAGAACGCCATCACAGCCCAGAAGCTCCACGGCAGCTCCAGGACCTTGCGGACCTCGAAGTTCTTCTTCTTCTCCACGAGAACCTCCCCAGTAGCCGGGTCTCGCACGCCATGGTACCTCCTGTTAGCCACCTTGGTAAACCAGTAGAAAACACCAGTCATGAAGTTGGTAAAGATGTACATGAATACAGCTACCCAGAAGACCCAGGCAAAGTTGCCGGTCCGCTTGGCAATGATGTTCGCCGAGAACTTACCCGCAAAAGCGCCCAGCTTGCCGACACCGAGCTCGATGTCGAGGGTAGAGGCAAAGCCAGCTGCTGGGACAAACCAGGATGAGAACATCTTGTACTGCGCGATCTGGGTTGCGATGTCTCCAAAGGCTTGGATGACGCGGCCGCCGATCATGAACTGGTACGACTTGGTCTGGGTAGCGCCAGCGATCAAGATGGAGCCGATGGAGTAGATGATGTTGCCGTAGAGCAGTGCTCCTGTTGAGGGTTAGCCTGCTGTGGGCGCATAATACGTCTTGATCGAGACACCGGGTGAAACTGACCAGCTCCGCCAATACGGTCCGTCACCAAGCCGCTGACGAGCATGAGCGCCGTCACCATGAAATCCTCGCTGGCCTCCAGCAGAGAGAACTGGGTGTTGTTGATGTCGAGCTTCTTCTTCAGGGTGGACTTCATGGCGCCCGTGATTCCGCTGCTCCATTTCGAGCCGAAGCCGATCATGGTGATCAGCACTATGGATGCGAGCTCCCAACGGAGCGGCACCGGAACCCTGCCGTCTTCATCTTCGTCGCTGGTGATTTCGTGCGTCTTCTCGTCGATCGAGTGCTTGAGAGCATCCTGCTCCGCTACGGAGCTGGCGCTGTCTGTGGCGTGCGCCTGACGGGGCTCGGGGGCGGGAGCGGCACCCATGGTGAGTGTTCAAAGAGCGCGACGGTGAAGATGAACGAAGTGGTTGTAGTCAATTTTGGTGAAGCACACTGGATAGCTCCCCTCGGCTTCTTCCATCGGCGGCAGACTCACCCCTTTAAAACCTCACAACACACCAGGCTTGAAGTCTCTAAACCCCGAGCTCGGCCATCCACGTGGATCTGATAAAAAAGTAGCATGATCAGATAAGATGCGATAGGGGTAGTGGGTTGCATCGGGGAGCACGCCGACAGCCACCAGCGCCAGAACGTGTCTGCCGATCAGCCGACCGACCTCGGATGAACAAATGAATTACCTAGTCACGCAGACGAAGGTGACGAGGACCCTTGGATAGTCCCGAAAAGTCCTCGAAATGATCATGCGATGTGGAGCTAATGCGATGCAGGCGGGTTCTCTCACGGTGAGAAAATCCTACAAGCGAAAGCGAGGTCTGGTTTTGTATGGCAAAATGTCAGAATTTTCTCACAGCGAGAGAATTGGTGTGAAAAGCCCCTGTAGAGTTTATCGGCCCGCGTCACTGATGGGTGGGCATCGTGCTTGGTGGAATGTGATTGTGGAATGTGGACAACCTTTCCTACACATTAAGAAGCAACCATCCCAGTAACCCTCTAGATGCTCCGCTCCACGACTGCATCCAAAACCTCCTGACTCGGCAGGTTCGTCACCATCAGGTACAACATATCCGCCTTCATCAGCTTGTGCAAAGGCCGACCACTCTTCTTCTTCTCCCGGCGAGTCTTGCGCGCCGTCCTCCGTTCCGCCAGCTTGTCCGCCAGACCGCCCGAAGGTCCGAGAGATGATTTCATCCCCTTGGACGCGAGGGAGATGAAACCTCCCTTGTTGACGGCCGAGTTTGGATCGCCGTACACAGACGCAAACTCCTGACGAGGGGCAGCCGGCATTTGGGGATGAGGATCCTCGGCTTCAAATTTGGCCGCTGCACGGCGGTCCTTGTAGCTGTCCATGACGCGGCCAAAGTTCTTGATCCAATTCGATGTCGGCTCCTGATCCGCGTGGTCGAGTTCAGGGAAGACCAAGAATGCTGGCGGGGGCATTTCCATGTCGCCTTCCAGTTTCATTGAGCTGTTGCTGAAGGGACTTTTCCATTTGCTCTGCTCTTGGCGGGTGACGATGCTCTCATGAATCTGTCCCTCCAGGTCGACATTTTGGACCATGTCGTTTGACGAAGGCTCGTACTTGACGACCATGCAGTACAACCCTCTAGGCTTGAAGAATACCTCATTCATAGAATCAAGGTATTTGTTCTGTTGGTGGTTGAGGTAGCCGCGCCTGGAAGCCTCGACCGAGGCATGAATGGCCATGGATGCCATGTGGAGCGCGGGACTGACACCCGTGGCCAGCATGGCTGCCTTTCCCGTGAAGAAGACACTGGCGTTCATGACGTGAAACCAGGAGTTTTTGTTGATGCTCTGCTCACAGCCGTCCAGGAGTTCAAGCCACGTGGACTGGTCAATGTCGCACTGCTGAAGCTCGGGAGCGTATGCGCGGACAAAACCTTTGTGTTGAGACTTGGGCCGTCTCTGTGGCAACAGAACGTATGACGACAAGCCAGCGGTGCCTCCAGGTGACGGTGGGTGTTGCTGAATGAACCGCTCCATGTCGAATTTTGCCTTCGGTACGGCACCATTTAGGGTCTGCTGAGCTTCGTCCAAATCGAGAATCTCATCTTCGTCGGTGAGGTCATCGTCGTATCTTGAGAAGTCATATTGGCGTCCGTGACCTTGATGTTGCCAGGATCCAGGTTGTGAGAGTGAGGCTTGGTGCTGGCGGGCTTCGGCGGCTGCCTTGCGCTGTCTGCTGTCTGCTTTGTACTCTGATGCGAGGCCGAGCGAACCGCCAACGAGCTTGGAAATAGGGCCGCCTCGGTTTAACATTGTGGTGGTCCTGAGGTAACAGACGGGCTTGAATGATGGACCCTTGAGAAGGTATTCGTAGCAAATGGTGGTCCAAGATGCGATTGGAGTATAAGTTGCAGTGATGCAGGCCAAGCAGTCGGGGTCAGGGCCAATATATGTTCCTAGGTAGGTATGTGAATTCGAGCCTCACCTTTGCCATCCGTCCAAACGTTGAAGCGAAGCGTTGAACCCCCGGGGCGGTGCCGACTGCCGCGCCACCGCCTTGTTCAGCCCAGATCAGCAACCTGCGCCCTCAGATGCACAGGAAGCCTCTCGCACGCACTTCTGTTTATGGTAAGGACCTACGATCCTACAGGGGGAAGTCAGCGCTAAGCTTTTGGCGCTCCTTCGCTGCGGCACAACCCCTCGACCCCGCTTGCCGCTAGTCCTCTGGGCCCCTTCAATGACATGCGGGGTTGAGTTTCTATTTTCCTCTTCATGATCTTACATCTTTCGCACGCATCTCCAAACTGGGAGCCTGATCTTCCACCCTAATGACAACTTATCACAACATTCTTGCGCATCCAATTACGTTCAGACTCGACTGAAAGCGGACCTCGATTTGCGACAGCCACGCCGGAGGCACCGACTGGAGCCTACCAGACTTCAGCATGGCGTCCCGCTCACGGGGGCTTCCTAGCGCGGGCTGCAACAAGTGCCGGTCCAGAAAGATCAGGGTAGGTAGTGAAAGATACCTGAGTAGTGCAATTCGAGGATCTTGAAGCTGACGTTTTCATCTGCATTTCAGTGTGACGAGGCGAGACCAATCTGCGGGAAGTGCACCAAGCTGGGCCTCACAGAGTGCATCTATCGGGATGAGTTTGAGAGATCTTGGCGGCACAAAACGAGAGCCGATGAGATAGTCAAGAGCCAGCAAGTACTAGCTCAACCCGAGATGACTGGTCTGAGTTCCGAGGTCAGTGCTACTCTTACTGGACTTTTGCCACGTTCTCCAGCCAAGTATGGTCGCGGACAGTTGTTGACTCAAGCGTTGTGACGGCATAGAATCACTCTCCGCCCTGTCCAATCCTGAGCCGCTTCTTTTATGACTGGGCCGTGGAGGCGCAGATGCCGGGTATCAGTATCTCCTGGTTTGACTCCCTGCCAACTCTTTACACCTTTGCGAACCCAGACGGCGTGCTGCACAAAGCCATTGAGGCTCTTGCCAACGCAAACTTCGCAAAGCGATGCAGTCAACCAGATTTCCTCGAGGTAGCGGCAAACTTGTACGGAGAATCCCTAGTACTCTTGAGACAAACGCTTGCCTTGGACTCGGATGTCTCGCCGCGCGATGTCTTGGCTTCGGTGATATTGCTTGGGATCTATGAGGTAAGCTCATCAAACAACCCAAAATTACGACTTCGGTCTTAACACTCGCATACGTAGGCATTTGTTGACAAGTCCATATCTCACAATGGAACTTGGCTAAGTCACATGAGTGGTGCCTCGATGATCCTCAAGCGCCAACAACAGTTACAGGAAGCGAGTCCGTCGTCTCTCGATCTTCAGATTTCAAGAATGATCTTTCGGCAGATGGTACGACCTGAAACCCTCCTGAAAAATATTGGCCAGACTCTAACATGTGCATAGTTGCACGGGAGTCTGATCTCCGGGCGCCGCCCTGCAATCCCTGAGCAACAAGGCCAGTCGTCACAAGTGCGTACACCAAAACCCATTGCAGAGCATACAAAGCTCACCCACCGAGCTGCCTTGCTATCTCACCAGTGGAACCAAGCCTTTGCAGACCTTGACACCACATCCGGCTTGGAAAGGCTGGCAGAGATTGCCAGTCTAGCCATGTCGCTAGATGGCGAGCTTGCCCGGTGGGCGGAGAATCTGCCTCCAACTTTCCAATACAATGCCGAACCGATAACCGACGTGTCGGGACCGGACTGGTTGCGTACATTGTTCATAGGTGCTGGTGCCCCTCGCAACTCGCATGTCTATGCTACACCCGTGGCCGAATACCTCTGGAGGTTCCATTGGGAAGCCCGTCTGATCCTCTGCCAGGCACTTCTCTACACCAACGCCACTCTCATCAACAAAAACTCGGCTTCCAATCCGATCGCGGCGCACCAAGCACATATCGAGTCGTGTCTACTGTCGATTATCGATCAGATGTGCGGGTCTTGCCTCACTCCCATCATGGCAGCGAACAGACGGACTCCACAAGGCCTGCAGATCAGCGACATCCCCAGTCTTCATGGTTACTTGCTTTTGCAGATTCTTCCTACTGTCGGGCTCTGTCTTGAACAAACTGTCATCAGCAACCCTGCCGACCTCACAGGTCGCAAAGAGTGGGTGTGGAAGATGAAGGAATTCGTCAACCTGCGCATGGGGTTCTCCAAGGCTGCTGCACAGCTTGAAACCGGGCGTCTCACGGACCCAAATATTCAGGTTTGGGGCATGGCCGCGGATAGTCTAGTATGAGCTACAATTGAAAACTTTGTTGCCAGAGTTCTTGTGTCCATTTGCGTTCGTTTGATCGAGGGGCGATTAATGCGTGAAGCTGTAAGCCCCTGTTAACCCATGTGACAGCAGGCTTGGTAGTACGATTCGTGCCAGCAGTTCAGGGGCTGATAGCCTGTGACGCGGTCGCTGCACTGCCCTGCGAGGATCGCTGGGACACCTTGCCCGATAGGGAAGCGCGTGCGAGAGGCAATATGTCCCCAGCCCTAAATTTGATCACCCATGTCCCTTAACACCAACTAGACAATCCTTCAACCATCCTTCGAACCTAAACGACAGTCGATCGTGTCCAAACACAGGTTTGGTAGCCGAATCCTCAAAGATGTCCATCAAGTGAAAGGCTTCAGTTGCGTGCCGTGTTCCGGAATACGTGAGAGACGACGAACATAAATGACAACATCTCCAGGTCGGGATTCAGACCAAGCAACCCGGATCTTATCATTCCACCACGCACACAGAGCAACACATACTTCCAGTCGTCAAACATGCAACTTCACTGGATACTTTGGAGCTTGATCTGCTTCAAAGAAGTGGCCGGCCTGAGTATTCCACCTCAATCCAGGACCATTAGCGCAGACCTTGACCTCGCCAAGCTTTCTACGTCGACGGATCCGCTCGAGGCCCTTTCCATGCTGCAGAATGCCGCAATGAAGAATTTAGAGCTAGAAGATCAACGGGTTATGCCCAAGAGACCCGGCTGCTCACTGAAGAACGCGGTGGTGCGTCATGACTGGTATGCACGACGGTCATCATACATGAATGCAACTGCTGACTCGCCTCTAGCAGTACAATGTGCCCCAACAAGAGAAAAGACTTCATCAAGGCCGTGCAATGTTTGCGATCCAAGCCCTCCATCGCCGACCCTAACTTCGCCAAAGCCGCACGAACACGTTAAAATGACCTCACAGCAGTCCACGTCAACTTGACCAACTTCATCCATGGCACAGGGTCCTTCTTGACGTGGCATCGATACTTTTTCTGGTCGTTTGAGAGAGCTCTACAGAAAGAGTGTCAATATGAGGGCACTGTGCCGGTGTGTTAAGATGCCTCTCATCTTCCTGATTGCCCGTCACTGATAGAAGTACAGTACTGGAACTGGTTTTCGCACACAGATAATTTGACGCAATCACCAGTCTTCGATGGCAGCGATACGAGCATGGGTGGTGACGGTGCCTTCTACAAGCACAATGGCAGCGCTGCTTTCTTTGGAACTGTGCCTCTGCCGTCAGGCAATGGCGGCGGCTGCATCGCAAGCGGGCCATTCAAGGAGTACGTGCTCAACTGATCATGAAGATCGCCAGGGGAAACGGACTGACAATCAAATAGCATTCAAGCAGCGATTGGGCCAATCTCAGCCGGCATGCGTGGAATTGAACCGCCCGTCTCGAGCTTTCATGACTACAACCCTCGCTGCATTCGCAGAGATCTCAACAGCAACGTCGCGAGCAAGTTCTTTACCACTGCCAACTTGCTCAACCTTACCATCGGAGATGCTTCTAAAACTGCCAAATCGTTCCAGGACGAGTTCAACGGTCGACCTCAAGATGGCGGATTCATGGGACTGCGTGAGTCAACCGGAGTAATCGCTCGCGAAAATGCCGGATTGCTGACGATGGAACAGATTCGGCTGGACACTACACCATTAACGGCGAGAACACGGACTTCTTCACTTCCGTCAATGATCCAGTATTTTTCCTTCACCATGCCATGATCGACAAGATCTTCTGGCTCTGGCAGGTATTGCACCCTAAGGAAAGCCGAGACGTTGCTGGCACCTTGACGCTTCGAAACGAACCGCCACTCGGGAACGCAACCATCTATGATCCACTCATCATGTGAGTCAATGGTCCAACAAGGAGGATTCACGAGATGATGGGTACCATGGATGGAAAACCGCTGTGTTACATCTACGCATGAGTGCATAGATAGAAGGGCTCAGCCAGGGGGACTGATTTAGGGCCTAGAATAACGGGCGAGTTGAGGTTGCAACCGACGAGATGACGGGGTAAACCTACATCCGGTTGGATGCACCAGGAACGGTAACTCAACATGAAGCATGGGAGGACATTCCGCCACGCAAACCGCAAGGCATCGTGATCTCTGTGACGGATCAGTTCACATGGTAATTGCTGTGCCCGAGGAACAAATACGATGACCGGGCGCATGTAGTAAGGCACATTTTATAATTCTGCCTAGCCCCTGCCAAGCCCATTGGTCTACCAGCTGGGCCATGTTGCGGTTCTGCAGACGGGGACATGTCTTGAAGAGAAGCGAAATGTCTTGAAGATACATCCAGATCGATTGATCAAGTTGTGTGAAAACAGCATGTGTTCCATATTATGAGTTGTGTCATGACTTGTGATGTGAGAAGAGGTTGCCCAACGTAGTTCCTCCGCCAGATGCTCGAACATTGTCCCTGGGAGCAAAGACCAGCCTGTGCTGGACTCTTAAAAGCAAGCACAGACATCTCGTTGAAGTTGAATGGTCGGTAAAGACTTGGCGTCTCTAGTTCGTGTCGCGCTTCGGGAATCAACCGGAACACTGAATACATGGCTTCGAAAGGGCCGAAATGTGTGTCTGGGGGAGACTAGCAACTGCCGCAAACCTTCTCCCGGAAGGCTTTTGATAGGGACAAGGCATCGGGGAATCCGTATCAGCCCGCATGTAGCACGTGGAGCGCAGCTGAGGTTTCAGGACACCCAAGCCACGTGCACATGCCTTATCTTGATGCGTTGAAATTTGACGTCACAGGTAGACTCTAAACTACACAGCGTCGGGGAAATTCCCAAACGCCTAACCCATGGCGATGGGGGAAGCTGAAAATCGAGGCCTGGGCCTTGCGAGCGACTGGAAACGGCACGCTAGAGCCGCAACAACCACAGCCAACCTGAGAGACATGTCTCAGACCGAACGGGCTGGACTGGATCGCTGCCGACGGAGGCCGCGATACCATGACAAAGTCTGGCCAAGCGTCGGTCACAATTCTGGCCCTGGATGGGAAACCATCACGGGGAATCGCGGGGAACTGCCAGTGAGGCCCCGGAACCACCTCCGTCTGTGTGATGGTCCTGTCTCGGCCAAGTCGACGCATCACCATGGACTGAGGACCGACCTGGCATCATAAGCACCGAACAGACATATCGCTCCCAACATGTTCGGAACGGCCGTGTCATCTATCAGCGGCCAGCTCCACGGCTGTTCCAACGGCAAGGTACATAAGGCCCCGCGAAATCCCCCTTTTTGGTTCTTCCGATCATCAAGCACCAAACCATCTCAGAGTACAAGACAACTTTGATCAACTCAGGCTTGCTGTTCATCTACCTCGTTCCCACCATTTTGCCTCCTGTCAAATTTCAAGCCAGAACCTCGAGCATATGCCATCGCGCATCATGAAGTTCACCGCCGCCGCTACCCTCTCCCTCCTCGTCGGCACCGCCATCGCCGCCCCCATCGGATCGACGCTCGACACCGGTGGCAGCCTGACAGAGACTTCGCTTGATCGTCGCATCCTTATTCAGTATTGGCCGCCGAAAGATATCAAAGGATCTTGGCCGCCGACAACATCCCAAAAAGACGAGAACGCCCATCTGCAGCGCAGGGCCGTCTCACTTTCCGATCCCGAGCTGGCCAGCCTCGGAAAATCTATACTAGAAGCCCTCGAGGATCTCTCCCCTGAGGACATCAAGGAACTTTCTGCCCTTGCAGCCACCGACGACACAACAGGCGAATTGGCCAAGACCAATGGTCTCCTGGCGGCCCGGGACGATGGTTTGGCTGGAAGTCAGCTCGACAAGCGTCAATCCGGCTACTTCGTGGCCTACCCCACTCCGGCCGTGGTCAGATTCTCTGGCGGGCTGCCGAGCAGTAATGACGGCCTGCCCGGAACCGTGGTGTTGGACAGCCGAGACGAATCATTATCCGAAGCAGAACTTGTCGCCGTCGGAAGTACGTTTGTAGAGGCCCTTGAAGGGCTCTCCGCCGAGGATCTAGAGTATCTCTTCAGCCTTGCGACCGACGACTTGGCTGCAACCGATACTACGCTTACGGCGCGACACGAAGGCCAGGCCGAGGGCGCCGCACTGGAACGGCACTCTGGTTCCCCCGACCCGGTGGTCATGCCGTCTTTGGCGAATAGAATCCTGGCGTTCTTCGGACATGGCCAGGCTCCGACGAACACCCGGGCCAGCACACGGCGCGATCTCGGTCTTTTCTACTGGGGCTTCGAAAAAAGCGGTCCAGCCTCGTGGCCCGCGGTAGCGAAGGCATGGAGAAACGGTTCGCGCCTAGCGTGCCTTTTGGGGATATCATCAATGGCATTTCCAACAAATATAGACCACGGAACTCCACACAGAGTACCCCAGCCACCTGCAGTCCCCCAGCTCCTTCCCTGCAGGACTCCGATAAACGAACCAGGTCCAACCTCATGGCCCGCAGGGGCGAAGGCCTGGAGAAGCGACTCTTTACCTTGCCGGACTTCCTTGTTTATCTTGTCATGGGAGTGATTGACTGGAAACTGAACAAAAAGCAACCGTGCCCTATCGCCCTCCCGGTCAATGCTACAGCCACCACGCGCCGCGATCTCCAAGCGCCTTCCCTTCAGGACTTCGATAAAAACACCAAATCCAGCCTCATGGCCCGCGGCGAAGACCTGGAGAAACGATTCATAGGGTACAGGCTACTCATCGCAAAAGTTGTAGGTGATATCATTCGATATTTTACGGAGGAACCCCCCACCGCCGACCTCCCGGTCAATGCTCCGGCCACTGCACGCCGCGATCCCCTCGCTCTTTCCCTCCAGGACTTCAATGCAGTCTCCGAGGAAGTGGGACTATACTTCCGCGACCACACCCTTCATGAAGCCCTTGAGGAGTACTTCCCTGAGGGTCTTCCCCTTTCCCAGAGCCTTGAGAACATTACTACCAGCCTTGTTACCCGGCACACCGACGACATGTCCCTCACGCCCCGGGCAATGATTGGTCCTGTGGAGGTCATCTCAACGGTAGTGGGCCTTATTGGTGGGTTGATCGCGAATTCCTTCGCTTTGAAGGAGCAGAACAACGTGGCCAGGGACTTGGGGAACCAGGACGGGGCCAGTTCAGCATTCAAACCGGACCTTGCTACCCTCGAGATTCCCAAGGAAGCAGAATTCTACTTCGGCAATCATACCGTCCTCGAAGCATTGACAGACATCAAGCCTGTCCTTGAGAACTTGGAGAAGGTCGCCCCCAACAAGGACATTTATGAACTCATTACGACTCTCCGCGATACGCCCGAGGACCAGGCTCTCAAAAAGGCTCTGCGGGAGACGCTACTCCCCTCCGATTCACCCTACGGAAAGTTGTGGTGAGCTCAATGCTACGACTACCTTTCATGCCGCAACGCGGTCCATCTGAAGGGGTCTTGCTCGCCCGATGCTTGCGGATTGATTAGTCTGATTTAGTTTATTCGATTGAGATATTGTGTGGATTACAAGCTTTCAGAAATTCATCGTCAACTTGTTCGCACTTGACTCGATCTGGCCAGTGCTGAGTGTTCCGCCATATGCTTGACTCAGTTTCCCTGACTACCATGCTATTTTCCATCGCATAATGGAGCTGTATGCACCTGAATGAGACGCAAGACAGTTCAGCGTTCGAGCGCCGGCATCATTAATGCTGTACTGCTAATTGGGAAGGCAGACAAATTCTAGTGGCCTCTTCTTTTTTGCTCTGATCTTCGCCAGTCACTGTCTCTTCGGCAACCAGATCGATTCGCTTGATTGAAACGAGGCAGACCGGCTTGGACTCCAGCTCCTCCCGCTGAGCCACCATCGGTGAGGGCGTTAAGACGAAGACGATAGAGTAGCCAGGTGCGACCAGTCTCGAAATGGGTAGAAACAACCGGCAATAGAATTATCCCCCACTCACCAGCAAAAGACGACAACACCTGAGCCCACTTCAGTGCCCCGAGGGTCAGCACATAGTGCGTGGATTAGCGCCGAATCGGCAAAAGATGACTCGAGGGAGGCTCGATCTCCCGACCTTCAGTGAACCATCCGTGGATGTTAGACTGACGTGATAACCAACTACACCATCAAGCCGATCGATGTTGACGCAGGAAAATTGCAGCAATAAGTACTTACTGTGTTGTTTTTGACAGGGACTCAGAGCCGGTCGTGGGCTAATATGCTTACTGAATGTATTCTTGAAAAAAGCTTACTTGTCAAGGATGGGTTCATCCAGTCGCGAGGCTAAATACTCGTGGTCTTCGGCGCCAGCGCCTGACGTTGACTGGAACTGCGAGATTCCGTGCCTCCGGCAGCGCCCCCCGACCTGAAGCACCCCTGAAGTTCCCCGCACGTTCACCACGGAGCACAGCCCCAACGGTGCAATGACAACACTGTTCCCCCGCACTACTAATCTTCGGCTGCTTCGGTCTTCAATTCTACCGAACTTCTCTCCTTCACCACTTTGCGCCCTCCAACAGACCATGTCACAGCCGTGAGTCCTCTTCTTTTGAACCTCAACTCTTGAATCTCAAATCCTAGTCTGACAGCCCGTAGACAGCACGTCCTTGTCACGGGGGCCACAGGCTTCATCGGCGCCCATGTCGTCGACGTCCTGCTCTCCAAGGGCCTCAAGGTCAGGGGCGCAACCCGATCTCTGTCGAAAGGCGAAGCCATGAAGAAGGCGCGGCCGCAGTACAGTGATGAGCTCGAATTCGTGCAAGTCGGAGACTTCAACGATGGAGGGGACTTTGCCGAAGCGGTCAAGGGTGTGGACGCCATCATCCACGTCGCCAGTGTTAGTACTGCCGCTCCCGTGCTTCAAATATCCGTCTGACAATAACAGCCGCTTAGCTACGACACGAAAGACAATGAGAAGGAACTTATAATCCCCGCCATCAACGGCGTCAAGGCCATCATGGCAGCCGCCGCCGCTGAGCCCTCCGTCAAGCGCATTGTCCTCACCTCATCCTTCGCGTCGGTCATGAACGCCGATCGAAAGGCTCCCCCATACTTCACTTACAACGGCTCCGACTGGAACCCTCTTACCTACGCCGAGTCCATTGCCCCCGGCACGCCGGCATTCATCGCCTACCGAGGCTCAAAGCTCTTTGCAGAAAAGGCCGCATGGGATTTCGTCAAAGAGAACCAGCCCGGTTTCGACCTCGTAACTCTCTGTCCTCCAATGACCTTCGGCCCCATCGTGCATCCGATCTCCACCGTCGACCAGCTCAACGAGTCCAACGCCATGTTGTGGAAGATTGCCGAGGGCGCAAAGCCTCTCCCGGTTGCCCGGGTGCCGTTCTGGATTGACGTGCGGGATCTCGCCCTCGCACACGTTGAAGCAGTTCTGCGGCCAGAGGCAGGGGGTAAACGATTCATTCCCGCCGCTACGGAGCAGTTCTCATACGGTAAGGCGGCTAGCTACATGGATGAAGCGTTTGAATGGGCGCGAGGCAAGGTTTCCGTGGAGGAGCAGGTGATTGACGAGTCACATGGTGTCGACGGGGAAACTGCTGCCAAGGAACTCGGTTTGCAGTACAAGTCGTTCCGGCAGACCGTCACTGATCTTGTATCTCAAGCGTACGAGATGAAGAACGGAGCTGCTTCAACCTGAGCGAGCAGTCGCACAAAGAACCAGATGGAAATGACGAGCCAGAAGGGCAATTCGGCCACGCGGGACAGGGGTGCTCTGGAGAGGTGGCATTCTGCGAATCAGGACCTGCAGCAGGTGGGCGCCTCTCTCTGTTGATCTCATTGGAGTTGGTCCCGCCGACCGGGGGCAGTGCTGTCAGATGCATAAGGCAGCCAACAGCCACGATATGCTAAGGATTACTGCGCAATCGCACATGCATTGTTGATTTGACGTGAGTCTGTTAGGAAGGTATCTGCTCCCACGGCGAGGCGACCTGCAGAGCGCCTTGTTGGTGGCCATATGAACCGAAACCCCCCTGTCAGCGAGCCTGATTTCTTGATTCTTTCTTTCCCGCCTACTTTTCAAAGCACACACATTCGGCAATTTTGCATTCATTCTACCACGAAACGTTGCTTCCGATGGCGGAAATAGTCGGCGCCGTCGCCAGCGGCTTCACCCTCGCTGGAGTCGCCGTCAGTTCCGCCCGCGCCGTCATCCGCCTGAGGCAACTATGGTCCGAGGTCAAAGAAGTGCCACAGTCCATACAGGGACTGATGCTGAAGGTTGAACTATTTGAAACCATCATTCTGGAGATGGAGCAGACAGCCACGGTGACTCCGACCGACCGACAGTTGACCCGAGGGCCCGACAGCGCCATCGCAAGAAGTACAGAACATTGTCAGCGTCAGCTCAAAGGGCTTTCAGATCTCATCAATGATCTCGAGGCAGCCATAACCGCCCAGAAACGCCCCAAAAGGATGGTTGCCAAGGTCAAGGTTGCTCTTGGAGGTAGTCGACTGGCCGAGTTCGAGAGACGCATGCGGGATGTGGTGGATACACTCACAATTTCAATGGCTGCACGGAACCTGTGAGTTCATGCAACTCTTTCATTCTTACCACCCTCGAAGACTTGTTGGCTAATACAGAGAAGAGCGTTGGCACAAATGAACCTCCGCCAAACATCGAGCTTCAGTCGTGCCCTGATGCACCAGATCGAAATCATCAGCCCTGGCCAAATCATGGATGACGATGATGATGGCGAAAAAAATAGACAGAGAGTGGTCTCTGACCCTACGGGCTCGGCCGTTCTGAAGTCGACACACGGAAAGAAAAGCGGCCAGGGACAGATCATCTCGAAACCCACCTCCAGTGAGTTCAGCATTGGTGTCATGCACAGGAAGCTAGGTGGATTTCTATTCAACAGACGAAGTACCGAAGCCGGGGTGCTTTCAGAGTCCGGTATGTGTCAAAGATCCCATCCCTGCCCCAGTGATGGATAATCCACAACCCGATAGACCGGCAACAGGCTGTCGCGGAGTGCAAGCTTGTACTGAGAAGTTCTGCAGAATTCGGCATCGAAGCACGCGCTCCTATGTGGCTCTATGGAACAGCATTCAAGTTCCAGGTCACCAGAGCTCGAGGTGCTTGGGCAACACTTTTCAGATGCTACAACGTTCGGCCAAGGGACGCACCCGTATTCAATTTTGCCAGAGAAGGGAATTCTCGAGCTGTTTTGGCTCTGATCGAACAAAATCAAGCCTCTGTGTATGACATTGACTATTTCGGTCAGGGCATATTACATGTACGTGACTTTTGTATTCTTCGCTATCGTATTGCCGTCAGACCCCTTCGCATTTCCCTACCTTCATATTGATTTGGTCGGCTAACATTACCTCGTAGATGCTTTTTCAGAGCCCCAAAATTGACTTGCAGTCCGTGTCGTCACTTCTTGCGGCTGAAGCGGACTTGCATCTCGAGGATGCCTCGTCTTGGACTCCCCCGCGGAGTTGGCTCGCAAGCCAGAAAAGCCCGGGGGAGGGAGTTTACGAGTTTTTAAGCTCGATGGGGGCTTTTGAGGAGGAAGACAGTGACTCAGAATTTCGTTTTCTTTGGAATGCAACAATCTTCCGCGCCGAGGGAGAAGCTTGGTACACTGTCAAGTTCCCCAGCCGAGCGTCCAAAGATGTTGCGCTTCATCAATATGGCCTCTTTATGACGCTATTGATCCCACATTTGTTGACAAGCAGGGATATGAGAGAGCTGTGGCCAATCTTAGAGGTCAAAGCCAAGGATGAAGCCTCAGGGATAGTGAGCCTTTGGTTCGGCATCTCCACTGCTGGGTATTCCACCAGAGATACTCGCTTCGCCGACAGCTTTGACTTCATGGTTGAAGCCCTGAAAACCCTCAACAACATTCATCAAACCACTTCTCTACAACCGCTCGAACCTCCTGACTCTTATTTTTGCAGATTTGCGACCCCTTTTGACGGTTGGTTCCTGTCACCTCTTTGGCACTTTTTGTCGGGTGCCTGGGTCTCTTCTTGCTCGCGGACGAAGGATTCCTTGGCCAAAAGCGCAGTTCGGATACTGGATCATCTGCTGAAACGATGGTTGAGGGCCATTAGAGAGGCAGGCTACTCCTTGAACGAATATGGCAAGAACGAGAGAGGTTTCTTGCGCTCCGGGCCTCTTCGGCTCACCCGATGGGGCAGAGTAGCGTGGCGCGACGTGTGGATTCCTGGGTACGGCTGGTACGGCGGGAAGCACGTGATATGCGCCCGTTTGAAGACCATTCCATTCACGACTCCAAAGCTTGTAGACATACAGTATGGGCCGGATATCGGAGATTGGAAGCTTATTTGGGACATGGATGTGGAGGAGATGGCCGGGGAGTTCTGGTGCATGCTGGACGACCTACAAAAGCCCCTTCCAGGCTCTTGGGACGCAAGTTGGGACGGTGAACCGGAATATGGGCTGGTAGATCATGGAAGTTGGAAGCCATGGGAGAAAGATAAGTGGCTGATGGGACAAGCATACGCACCAGTAGGAGATAGATACCTTACTGATTGACCTATTGGTGGCGTGAGGATGCCTATCGAATCCTGATCTCCGAGACCAGTGATGCACGTCATGATCGTGAAGCTGTTTGCTCCCGGGCAATAATTAGAGTTGGACCTCTCGAAGTGCCAATGCTATATCTCGGAACTACTGATTAGGCCATCGATTTCTTAAGGATAGATCGATATTATACTGCTCGCTTCTCGAAATGCTGATAATGTACCGTCCTTAAGGCTGGCCCTGAACTACGACCGAGGTCGGAAGACTCCTGTTGGGTGGTATAGCTGGCCCGTGCCCCGTTTCGGGGATTCCGGAGGCCTGACTCTCCGCAGCAGACCGGGGCAGGGGATTCCGCCGCCGTTACCCCACCTCACCCTCCACCCGCCAAGGATCACACATCACACAGGCGTGAGGAAATGAGTCCACGGCTTGGTCAAGTCAAGCTCGCGGGGAGGGGAAGAGAGACGTGGCATTCGCGGTGTTCCGATTCTCGATAAGGTGGCGCGGCTGTTCGACCAGTCGGGCGTGATGACGATGTTTCGGGACGAAGCCGCGCCGTGCTGTCAGCCGTGATTGATGGGCCGGGGCCAAGAACCAGGCGAGCGGCTCGTCAGCCTCGAAGTTTAGTCAGTACGACGTGAGCCCGAAGTGCCGAGGACGTGCTCGCAAATGCGCCGGTTGGAGCCGAGGGAGGGACCTCGCAAACGGCTCTGGGAAAAGTGGAAATTTCCCGGGAGGTACGGAGCAGTGCGCGTCGACTTTCAGCTGGACGGCGGCGGCACCAGCCAGGCGCGTGAGTAGCGCCGGAGGACTACGACTGGCGTGTTGGCCTGAGGAAAATGGCGCACCGAGTGTCAGCGCCGCATAACAGCCACACGGCGGGATTTGGCGTACGAGGTGGTAGGGGTGAGACGGGCTTCGATGCAGACGCCGCGGTGGTGACGCTCGCCACCCGATCCCCCCGAGCTTGAGGCGACCGGTTTTTGAGGTTCGCTCCGTCGCTCCAACGGAGAATAACCCGTCAGAAAGAAAGGGGTGAAATGGCAGTTGGAGGCGTGCGCGCGCAAGGCTCCGGAAGTTCCCGCTGATCATTATCCCGTCACCGCGAGCCCTATCGCCGGCGGAGAGAGATGCCGCGGCGCTGGACAGGGGTTGTCGCTGTTTGAGCAGGGCTCTGGGCAGTCCGGGCCCCGGAGCCAAGTCCCCAAACTGCCCCGGGCGGGGATGATGAGCGGGCGGCCAGCAAGACGCCCAACGGGAAAAGGGGTTTGCCCCGAGAAGTTGGCGTGGATGGTGTTTTGAGGTAGTGGCGGGAAGCTTCTCTTATGCGCTTGCCTTCGGCATGATGCCGTGTCACTGGTCGAGTTCTGCAGGGCGACGGTTGGAGGGTTCGGGTGGTGCTTTGGGTCGGAATGGACACGTCGTGGATTGTGTGGAGCAGGTCCGGCCGGACGCGTCGCAGTTGGAGGTGCACCCGCCCCGGCCGCGATTCAACTGCGCTGCGGGTTGTGTCGACTGTCAACATGGCCTGTGTCATGGTGAGTCCGGGGGTGTATCAGCGGCCGGGGATTGGGGTCGGGAATGCGGTCGTGGTCTCGGCCTCTCCGCCTTGTCTTTCTGACCACACGATTATACATTTCCGCGTCTGGTCTGGCTAGTGGTCGCCGTCGGGTGATTGCTGCTTCGAGGCGATCTCGGCGGTCAACACCTCATCCGCGGCGACCCACGGGGGTCCACGTCTTGATTGGCCGGACTCGGGAGCAGTCCAATGTCCGAGGGTCTGCGACGTGGCTCCGACTCGGGGCGGTGACCGACAGCTTTCGGTCTGTGACTGCGACCGTGAGTGAGGCGAAGACCGGAGCATCGCGGTGGGAAGCAGCTTCCAAAGCTCTGGAAAGGAAGCAAGCAAGTGCGATCGCTGGGGGCGGCTGCCATGTGTGGCAAGGAAGGCGCTTTCCCATGGACGGCAAGGTGACGAACGGCAGGCACACGGGAGGTTCTTGCCGGCCCGAGCATTGGCACGGGGAAGGAAAAGCCCAGGGCGCTGGTTGGGAGGAAGGAGCGTCCTGCGAGTCACCCGCAGAGGGAAAGCGGCACCTGGGGAGCCGCGGCAGAAATGGCAGTAGCGGTGGGCCCAGGCCAGGCCCTCCACGTCTCGGCCACGGCCTCTCCCCCGCGCGACCGCCCTCGCTTCCGTGGCCGCGGGACAGCAGTAGCATCGGAGATGCGAGACATTGCCGCCAGCAGACTACCAGCATTCTCGCGTGCATAGAATTTTGAGGAAACAGATAGGAGAAATAAGTCTTCCTGAGACCTGAGGCTCCCGTGAGGCTTGCGAGAGACCCGGACGCCGGCGGCGGTGGTGGCGGCTGCCTTGGCATGCCGATGACAGCACACCTTTCGTCGCGGCGGACGGCAGGTGCCGCCCGCCGCCAGTGCTCGAATTTCGAAGGATGTGGATTGCTGTCTCCCGACGGGTACGTACCCCGTGCCCGTGCCCGTGCCTGCGCAGGTGTCATGTGCGTGACCACCCCGAGATGGCCGGGCGGCGGCGGTAGGCAGACACCCACTTTTCCCCCTTCGAAAATAGGCGTCTGCCCCGGCGTCGGCGCTCCCAAGCCCTCAAACCTTCGGTCGGGAGACTCGGACGCACCACTGGCACATCATTCTGTCCCGGCCTCTGATCTGGCTGTTCCAGTGTCTTTGCTACGACGCTTTTCCATCTTCTGCTGTACTTTGTTCTCAGCGGAAAAAATACCGACACGACCTTCCATCTTGGGCACCTTCATCTTCCCGCTATCTGTCCCCGCGGCCGCTCTCTGACACGCCCGGGCCGCTGACCTTTCCGCTGTCAACCCATCATCTCCGGCTGCCTCTCTCGCAATCAGCGTGGTCTGATTGCGTGCGTGACGCGCCCGATCCGAGTCCTCCAGCAGGTTTCCCACCCGCGCCCGGAATCGAGAAAGCACCTGAGCAACGTCGCACCGGCCCAGCCTCAGCTTAGCTATACGGTACCTGTTCAGCCCTTCTTCGGGTCGTCAGTTGAGTCGAGTCGAATCACCGGGACACGACTTGACTCCCGCCCGACACTTCTTCCACCAAAGAGCGCATCATCACGTCCAGAGGTCAGTCGAATAGTCTCGTCACTTCAGGTTCTCCCCCTCCCATCTGCTTCCCCTCCCTCCCCTCACCGGTGTGGCCTGGCCGGTCTCCTCATCTCCTCCCCTCCCACGGTGTGCTTGAATCCTGGGACCTGGGGGCCAGCGACCGTCGGCCCCTCTCCCCCCCGGGCGCTCGCCCATCCATCCATCCAGCCCGCCCGCGGAACCCCCAAATGTCACACCCAAGAAGAGAACAGAACCAACAGCCCCGGCACCCGCATCGACCGTTCTCGCCCACCTCCCCAGTGCCCTCTTTCACCCCTCCGTCCTTTGCCCTTTTCCCCTCTGCCTCACCCTGCTTCAGTTGGTGCAGTGCCGCCGCCCCTCAGCTCCGGCATCATCTCCCGATCCGCCCGAGCCTCGAGCCACATCAGGGCGTTCTCCAGGGCTCCACCCGCCCCTAGCGCCCAGAAGGTCCGCCCGACCGTGTCCCTCAGGCTCTCCCGTTTCTTTGGGCCGCCGCCCGCCCTCCTCCCACAACTTTTTTTCCCTGTTCGTTGCTCCCCCGGCCTCCGTCCCATTTCCTCCCGTCCTCCCGTCCTCAACCCTTCCATCACCCCCCCCTTCCACCTCACGTCTTCCCATCATCCACCACCGACGTCGCCGGTATATCGCCCCGAATCGGCGACCGATCTCTCCGGTCCACGCTCACCTTTGACTTGCTGTCCTCGGTTATCCGGATTTCGCTTTCTAACAACGCTTCCAGCCCGACCGAAGCGCCCCGGAGTCGCATCTCGGCCTCCTCCGGCCTCATCAACAAGACGCGCCTCATCGCCTTTGCGACGCGTCCTTCATCACCAGCACGCCTGAGCGACGCCGTGCATCATCGCCGGTCTAGTTCCGGCTCTTTCATCGCGAGAAACCGCATCATCCGCCAGTCTTTCCACCACCAAGACTCATCATCCCGTCGCTACCATGTCCGCCGCCGTGGTCCGCTCAACCGCCCTCAGGGCTGGTGGTGCTTGCGTCCGCTGTCGCAAGGGCAAGACCAAGTGCGTCTACGAAAATGGCAGAGCTCCCTGCAAGAACTGCGCAAAGGGCATGCACGAATGCTATCTGCCCTCCGAGTCCATGGCCGCCGGCACCTCACCCGCTCGTCACACCGCCGTTCATCGACCTGCCCGTGAGAGCCTCCCCTCCGTCGGTGCCGCCGATCCACGCGCCGCCAACCCTGCCGCCATCCCGGCCAGGCACGCTCAGTCTGGAGCCATGGTTGACAAGTACGTCTCATCTCACCCAGCTCTCTTTGTCTTTCCCCCTCCCCTACCATTCTGTCCCCCGGCATCAGCCCGTCACCAGCTCCTCCGGCCGGCGACATAGCTGTTGACGTGGACCGCGCGTCGCCCCGGGTGGCGGTTCCTCGGCTGCCTTTCCTCTCCCGCCCTCTTGGCCCCTCTCTTCCCCCCAGCTCCCCCGAACCTCTCCTCCCTGTCCCCCCCGTCGGGGAGGGCGCTTCCTTGCGCGACGCCCGGTCTCAGTTCTCGCACCTCCGAGTGGCTGCGCCGCCCGCCTCACAATGATTCGCTCCTCGGCGCCCCCACCCCAAGTCATCTGCACCTTCCATCCCGATGGCCTCTGCTCCGTTTCGGACTCACATGCGCCAGCCCCCCCGATTCGCCCACTCACGACAAGATGCCTTCAGCTCCGCGTCCCGTTCCCTCGCTAACCACACACCCTCTCCATCTAGGCTCACCCCTGAGATGATCGCCGAATGCGAGCGCATCGTCTCCCGGACCTATCCCGCCTGCGTCGCCTTCCACAAGCCCACGTTCATCACTCAGCTTAAGAACTCGACCATCGAGGGCTCTCTTCTCTATGCTCTTCTCTGCACAGCAGCCAGGTAAGACCTCCCTCCTTGCTTCATTTTTCCCGACCTCTCTTCGGAATCCGAGGCAAGCCGTTGTCGGCGTGGGTCGCCCAGACCGTCATTTTCCGCGAACCCCGGCTATTGCCTAGGGGAAGACCGCCGCCTTTTTCCCGGCTTTGGCCCCCACTCATCCCCGTGCACGGTTCGCTGACGTCCCTCTCTCAGGAGCTCGCCCAACCTCATCCGCCGGTATGGCGCTCAGGGTGGTGCTACCGGTGCCGCCGAGCACTTTGCCATCAAGGCGATGAACCTCATTCAACTGAACCTCGACACGCCTAGCCTGGCTGACATTCAGGCCATGTGCCTCATCATCATCCACGAGTGGGGGTCGCGCCAGGCTGTCCGCGCCTACGTCTACTTGGGGCAGGCCGCTCGCATGGTGCAGATGTACTGCGTTCTCCACAGCCATCATAACGGCATGGTTAGCGATAACTTCCTCCAGGAAGAGTCCTTCCGTCGGGCTCTGTGGCTGCTGTACATCCTCGACTGCCTTCTCACCAGCCACCCCGGACGCCAACCCGCCCTGTCTGGCGCCGACATTGTCGATGTCTCGCTGCCTTGCTCGGATATGAACTTTGCTTTCGGCAATGCCGTTGTCGTCGAGACCCTTTCTCACGTCAGCCCCTCGCGGCGCCCTCCTGGCGTCCCCGGCGATGTCGTCGGCGAGTTTGGTCAGATCATCCGGGCCACCCGCATCTGGCGCGAGGTTGTCCACATGCTCATGTCCACCACGGTTGAGACGTTCAACGACGCCACATGCACAGAGCTCATGAACTCGATCGAGGATCTTCGGCGGGACTTGCCGATGCAGTTCATCGATAAACCGGGCCAGATTAACCTCCACATCACCATGGGCTCGGGCTTCACCTACGCCATGCTCCACTGCATGCTGCACTGCTCGTCCATCTTCATCAACCGTCGCCGTCTCCTGCAGTACGTCACGTCGCCCAACTTTGACATTGAGAGCTGGCGCAACAGCCCCCAGTGCCACGACCTGGTTGACCGTCTCCTGACGTCGTGCCACTCGACCATCGCCATGCTCACCGCGCTGGAAGCCGGCTTCGACAAGGAGTCCATCCCCTGCTTCCCCGTCGTCATGCTCTTCTCGGCCTTTACCGCCAGCGCCACGGTCGCCTATCTGTCGCTCAAGAACCTGACGCCTCCCAACGCCGTCGAGACTGCCGGACATATTGTGCGCGACGGTCTCCGATTCATGCAGGAGGGTGTCGACACATGGCCGCTCATTGCCTCGTGGCTGCGCCACCTCTGCGTCATGCAACGGGTCCTGGTCAGTGACGCCGGCGGTCTTGCCCTTCCCGCTGGCCCCGACACCCTTGCCGCCGGATCAGTCCGCGACGACGCCTCCAACGCAGGCTCCAACAACCCCGATGCCATGGAGTACGATCACGTCTCCAACAGCGGCAACGTCCCGTCCAACCCCTCACAGCAGCCCGGCGGTTCCGCCGGCGACAGCGGACGGGATAGCGAGCCGCCCGCGGCTATCCGTCGTCCTGGCGTCACCACTATCAACGGAGGCTCTGCCAACGGCGGCACCCCCAACCCGTCCAGCCCGCCCCCGCCTGCTCAGCCCGAGATCAAGCGGTCGCCTGGCTCCCCCTCGGCGGTGCCTGTCAGCAACGGCTCTCACGAGCACGTCCCCGAGCGCGATGTCTCGGTTCCTCAGGACATGACTGCTGGCGAGCTCTGTAACGCCTTTGAGCGCCAGCTTCTTGAACTCGACGACCTTGCTGCCTTTATGGGTGGCGGTGTCTAGCTGAGACGAGCTCACGCCTAAAGGCGGCTTGGTCTCGGTTGTATCAGTATCATTTTATCACCGAAGCACGACTTTGCGTGATCGGCTTCTATTTTATCCTGCTCCCCATAGCCTGTCGGCTATGGGTGGTCGGTGTTATTGGTGGGTGTGAGACATGGTGGCCTGGCATGGCCACCTGTCCTGCGGCGTTTGCGGCGTTGAGCCCTACCCTCGGGTACCGGGCTGTCAAGGATGAGTTGTTTGTTTGGGCTGTCCATGGGGGCTGTCGAAGGGAGTGTGTGGCAGGCCCGGTTGATACCCGCCCGAGTCATGAATTGAAGGATCGGGTTCAGTCTAGGAGTTGAGGTCTGCGGTAATGAGGCAAATTGCCTGGCAGAATATACCCCATTTTATCTTTCCAACAATCGTTATGCACCAGTGATGGAGGCCAGTCTTGAAGCGACCTGCCTTGCTACATGATGCTCCTTCTAGTCGGACCTCGGCTTCCCCAGCAACAGGCACTCCTCGCAGTACGTCTTCTTGTTGGGCGACGCCTTGTACACGTCCTCCCCAAACGTCGCATTCAGTGAGACCTCGCCAACAACCTCATTATCCTCGAGACGGATCCACGTATCCAGCTCTCCCTTTGTGATGCCCTCACGGCTCAGAAGCAGGTTCCTGGCGCCGCGCTGCCAGTTTCCATTCCCGCCATAGCCGGTCCGCTGTCCAAAGCAAATGTTCAGCCCATCACCCTCAGGCTTGACGGGGAAATCTCCCAACGGAGAATCCTTTGTCCACTTGTAGCACCATGACTGTCCATGGATATGGGCGCTGAAGAGGCCGAGCAGACCTGGGGTAGAAGCCAGGGCGCGCATAAGAGGCACATCTTGGCCACCGTAGGCGCATGTGCCGTTGAAAGCGCCATCGGGGCAGAAACCATCGGCTTGAGTGGCGATGGTCTGGTCGTTCAGGCCTGGGTTACGAACGGGATCGACGAGGCCGGGGGCAGTGCCGATGGCGCGGAAGGCGGAGATGGGAATGTGTGTGAAAACGAGAGAGGGGATGACACGGCCATATTTCTTGGTGATGCGGGCGTTCTCGGAGAGGAACCAAGACACGACATCAGCGTCGACCCAGTTGGGACGTTGGATGCGGGTGCCGTCTGGGTTGAGGGCTTGATAGGCAAACCCACTGCGGGAATCGAAGAACCAAAGGATGACCTCAGGGGTGCAGCCGCAAGTGTTTTTAGCGTCGCCGCAGTCCGGGGGGAAGATTGGTAGACGGTAGTTTGTGGCGCCTACGCGTTGAGGGTCGGGAACGCTGGAGCGGGTGCGAGAGCCGGGGGTAAGGTGTTCGCGTGCGAGGAGGGCTTCGACGGAGCGGTTGTAGCCCGGGTCATGGTTTCCGTGGAGAGAGGCAAAGGTCAACCCGCGGGCGGCGATGGGAGCGAGGGCTTGGTCGACGTAAGCAGTTGTGTTTGCTGCGAAGATGTTGTCGCGGGAGATGAGGTCGCCGTTTATGATGACGAAATCTGTGGAGGGTTCGGAGGCGAGGAGGTTGGAGATTGTGGATGTTGTGAGGGCATCTTGAACCGGGCCGTAGGAGCTTGGTGCTGGAAGGTGTTAGACGAGAGGAAGAAGGGGAGAGGGAGAACTTGCCTTCGCCGTAGTGCAGGTCTTCGATGATTGTTATTTGGAATGTCCCGTCGCTTTTGAATGTGAGGGGTTGACCTGGGCCGTTGCGGCCTTCGCGGAGGGCGAGGGCTAAGCTGGGGAGGGTCAGGGCTAGGAGGGGGAGCATGGTGGGCGTGAGGGATGAGGAAGTTGGTGATCTGGTGGGGTTATGACATGGTGGTCTTAAATACTCGTGGCACCCTGGCGATGTTCAAATCCCGTAGGAGTCCACGTGTGGTCGTTTTGTCGATCCGAGGTGGTGGGTTGTGGTGGAGATGCGGTCGGGAGCCAATGGTTAGACTGGGGTGAGGAACGTGGTGGTGTTTAGGGGCATCACGATGGGGATGCCAAGACTTGATTGTGAGGTGTATTCAGACAAGTAGGGACCGAGAGCAAAGGTCCTCTATCTATCTAGCTAATCTGGGATCGTGTCGTCGTGATCATGCTCGTCGTTGCGAGGGTGGCCTCGCTGTGGCGCTCGTTGTGAGCCTCCTGGACATCATGGCTCCCGTTGTTTTCCTCGCCTCCCTCGTTCTCCTTGTTCTCGTCCGCATCTAGTTCCCATCCAAGTTGGACACCTTCCTGCTAGGTTCGAAACAACCTATTCACCCACTGCGCGGTTCCGGGTTCTGCGCCGGAGGCGGTGGCGAGCTCCCAGTGCTTGGTCGTATCCTTCACATTCCATCCAAGTCCGTGCCAACTCTCCCACAGACGGCGCCGGTTCACCAGGAAGAGATAGCGGTCGGTTCTCTTGGGGTCGTTCAGTTGGCTCATGTTGTCCGCCCAGTTGCTGAGATCCCGGTAGTCGTATTTGCATTGCTCATCCTTGCGGGCGATGGGGCGCAACTCAAAGAGCCAAGGGAGGTGGCGGAGAGCGTATTGCTTCCAGAAGATCGGGCGGCTCGTGCCCGACAGCATGGCGCGGGAGGCGGTGGTGAGGGAGTAGGCGTCGGTGGGCCTCAGATTCTCCAAGATGAGGAACTTGAGCTCGTGGGGTAGAAGGGAGAAGATGTCGGAGGAGGTCCTCTGTGGGGTTCTGTGCAGGAAGCCCGACGTACCCGGGGCGGGTCGCTTCCGGATGATCTTCTCGATGAAGAAGTCGGTAGGGCCCATTGGATCGAGTACCAGGTACTGCGAACCTGTCAGTATTTGATGAATGTGAATCGGCATAGAGAAAAGTCAGCGTCTGGATGCTTACTTCGAATCCTGGGCGACATTGCCAGGGCCACCCGTCGTTCTCGTAGCCCTCGGCAAGGTACTTCAGATCTTGAAGGTAGTGGGCATCGTCTCCTCGCTGCAACTCGGTCTGCATCGTCATGTAGAGCACGCCAAGGTCAAAGTTCTGGAGATTGAACTCGCGGCCCATGAACTTTCTGAAGAGCTTGAGACATTGGAGATGATACGGCATGGCGGGTCCTGGGTTGAAGAGGCTGTCGGCGGCAGCGGTCTGACTAGGCGGGTTTTTGTAACTGTTTCGCCGTCAGAAACCCAAAGCTTCAACCTCAACAGTGGGGTTTCTTACCAGTTGATAAGGCGGCCAATTCTCACCGGAATATCTGTCAAGATCTCAAGTTAGATTCGATCGAAGACTGGGTAAGTAACCGTCGATGGGAGAGAGGCATACTGTTGCGGCCAGCCCTGATCGTTGGGTAGAGCCACTACTCGAAGAATCAGCCGTCTGCTCAACACTAAGAGCACCATCGAAAAAGCACTCACATCAGCTTCAGAGTAGATGATGGGGAACCTCAGCTTGAAGAACCTGTACGAGTCAGCGCTTGTCGAGCAGCGGCAGCGGGGGCGAAGGGGAATACTTACTTCAGTTTCAGAACACAAATGGAATTGCCAAAGTCATCCTCCCCCTGCACCTCTTCGACGACCATGTTGGTCAGGGCCCTCAGTCCGTTGAGCCATCTGGTCTTGTCGTAGTTGACGATTCTGGAGTCGAACATCTCGAGAGCAGTGCGGTGGTCGTCGTCCAGCTCATCTGGGTCAGGTCGATCGTCGTATGGCGATCGAGTCTGCGTGAGGTTGTCGAGCAGTTCCTCGCGGATAGCAGGGTACGAGGTGAAAGATGCAGGGGCTGTGTGCAACTGCGACGACGAAAGAGGGCATGCGCAGAGGGCGCAAAGAGGGCGACAGCCCTCGTCGTCTGTGTCCCCAGTGTTCAGGTGTGACATGTTTGCCGTATCAGTGGTGATGGTCGGGGGTGTGTCGTTTTGATGCAGGTCACTGCTGCTGCTCAATGGTGCGAAGGACTTGCCTTAAGGTGTACTGTCGTGACTGAAGAGTTAATTCTGGACTGATGTCGCTCGAATTGAATGTTCTGATGCAGTCCCCAGCGCGAGAGAAGTCTTCGCTGTCTGTTGTGTCGGTGATGATCGTCGGGGGGGTGTCGTTTTGGTGCAGGTCACTACTGCTGCTCAGTGCCAGTGGTGTGAAGAACTTGCCGTTGGCAGTTCAGTCGTGACTGAACAGTGAGGTCTGAACTACTGTCGCTTGAATCGAAAGTGTTGATGCAGTCCCCAGCGAGGAACAAGTCTTCGCTCCAGCGCTGGGGGAGACTGTACCTGGTGGTGTTGAGGATTGCGTTGTGAAAGGGACGGGGAGAGGGAGGGCGACAGAGTTTCCTGTGGGAGTAGTGTAGGGTTTGGTGAAGAGGAGGGGAGAATTTCGGGTGCAAGAGTTGGGTGCTGAGGGCCGAGGGGTGGGGAGTAGGAACGCGTCCAAGACGCGTCACCTTTTGGAGGAGGGAAGAGTACGGTGTTGTTCTTCCTGCCCCAGGCGCTGAGAATTCAGTGGACAAGATATCGTTCTTGCAGACGCTGCGGCCTAAACAACAGACGGATCAAAGGGCCTGCCGTCTATTTTTTTCTCTTTCTGGCACAAGAGATGGGACGGACTCTGAACGGAGGTTGAATACAAGCCCCTGGTTGGTCAAAGGGCCTGGCGCTCGGCTGGGGGGCACGTGACGCATGTGCTTGATATGGCAACATTGCAGGCACGCGGCGCTGAGGCCTTACCAACAGATACAGTGGGACGCAGGAGCGAATCTCCCTTATCTTGTTGTGCACGCCACGCTGGTGTTGCTTATCGGAAGAGGCCATTCAGCAGGACTTGGGTCGGGGACGAGTTGCTTTGGAGCGAGGCTTTGCATTGACCTTGGGTCGGTGGCGACTTAGTTTGGAAACAGACTTTGAACATGGAAAGCTGCAGATAATGCATTGAAACCCATTTAGTACATAAAGATGTCCGAATCAGACTCGGAGTCGAGACCCGAGTCGAAATTTCCGTCACCAGCAGCAATATCTGCAACGCGACCGTTGATGAACTCAAGGGCATTCTCACAGTTGCTTATGCCCAGTCTTCTGTTGTTCTCCTGCAGTTCTTCCTCGATCTCCTCATCCTCATCGCTGCTCTGGCCCATTTCGATGTCGCTTCTAGTGCTCTCGGAATAGTCTGAACGGCTGTCGTAGGTGGCGCTTGATGCAGGCGAGTATCGAGGGGGGCTCATGTTGGGCCTGACCGCAAATTTCGCAGCTGCTGTCGAGTCGTCGCCCATCTCGTCGTCTCCATCTTCAAAGCCCACACGCTGAGGGTATCCTGTCGACGGAATGCGCTGGTTCACTCGCGACTCGATGCCTCTTAAAATGTTACTGGGAGACTTCTGTCTTTCACCCGGTGATGGTTGTTGATCAAGAGCGCCAACCTCTCCCGCCTCCGACGGCGGCTCTGTCCCCAGCCCAGAGTCTTTACTTGCTCCTGACCGGGTGCGTGGCTTTGTTGAAAAGTGGTCTCCCTTGGGATGGGCGACAACCGGAAACTTTGGCCGGATGTCGACAGATGAGTTGATTACCGGTCTCTTCGTGGAAGGAGGTGACGTCGGAGGGGTGGTGTTTTGTGACCGATGGATTGGCGTGGGTGTCTGGGGCTGTCGCTGGTCCTTTTGCCTCGGTGGTGGCGAAGGGGTATTCTCACGTACGGGGCAGGACTGGCTACCTCCGGTTCCGGCTGGCTTGGGACTACCCACTGGCAAGCTCAATGGTTAGTCTTTGTACGACCGAAATGGTACATTCGAAGAGGTAAGAGGGAGTAAGGCTTTCTTACTGACTCGCGCCAGCTCGAACTTCTGTCTTGGGAACAACGCAGTCCAGAGCTTCTCGCATCGGATCGTCTCGTCATTGGGCTTCTTGTAGTGCTGGTTGAGTTTCTGAAGATCCTCGGCCTGCTGTTGGGTGATGAGGGTGGGAAATGGGCCAGACTTGGATTTTGATCCGGGCGTGCACTGAGCGTGTTCGTTTCTAAACTCCTCTGTCGGCTTGGTTGTCTTCCCGCGGCAATAGAGGCAGTTGTGAGTCGGGCTGTGGGCTCGCCAGACGTGTTCCCTGTGACCCTGGTCAGCATTGATGTTCATGAGCGGACCTGCAACTGCGGGACGCACTTCAGTCGGTTGACGTTTGGGAAAAGGGTAAGGCACGCCGAATGCTTGGTGCCTTTGAGCTTTGCAGTGCCAGCTGGATCCAATACCGCAAAGAAGCATTGGAATCCTACATCGGATCCCTTTTCCTCTGCGCCGTCCGAGCTGGCGGGACTGAGAGGCCCGGGACCTGAATTGTGCCGATCGACCGGCTGCGAGGCAGGGCTGTGCTCCATTCTGCTTCTGTGAGCTTTAAACGGGCGGTTGCGGTTGTTTGCTTCCATTTTCGACATTGTTTCGACTTCTGCGATGGTCTATGGCGAAGACTCGGGTGATGAGTGTCCGGATGAGTTCTGGTCGATGGTGATATCAACAAGCCTGAGAAATTCTTCGGCCCGTCTCTCGTTGTCTTCGATGCACGTTTCACCGGGGTCCTTTCCACCGGGTTCGGATGTCGTGTCTTGACGTCGCAACAAGCGCTCGGGAACAGAATATTCAGCCTCGAGCCAGCTACCGAGCATGTAGGACCTCTGGGAATGATCACTGTCAGACTCTGGTGACTCGCTTTTGGCTTTTCTGCTGTAGACGTGTGCAGTGTCTCTGGTCAGCTTCATCAGGCGGTGGTAAGCGACCAATCAAACGATTGCGAGTCTCGGTGGAGAGTATGGGGATGGTGATAGGGGAAGGTCCAGCACACACCGAGAGCCGTTGAAGGACATGTCAGGCTGGCGTGAGCCAGTGAAAAGAGGTGTGGCCGGCAGAGAGAGGAAGCAAGAAAGTGACTTGAGATGAATTGGAGGGAGAAAGGGGGAAGAAGGAGGAAAGATTCATGACTGGTATTTATACTGTCTGATATCACGCCCACCGCCCATCGTTGAAGCTCACTTCCACAGATGCCGCAGCACTAAAAGACTATCTGATGCGATTTTGAATTGGGCCAATAATCTTTCACCCTTGAAGTCGCGTGGAGAGCAAGGATACCGTCGCAGATGGGCGAATGGGGGCCGTTTTGGCGCGGAGGTGGCCCCAATACTGGCCGCCTCCCTACACCCTCCAACACTCGTCCTGCATGAGCCGGGCCCACGAAAGAACCACCCATGAAGGGGCGTGTGCTGACAAGTCTGGCTCCCGCAAGGCACGACAGGTTCGGTTGTGCCCGAGGCGGCCCACCACTTTGGAAGTGGTGGGTGAGGTGGCCCAGTGGGTGTATGGGATTCCCCAGACGCGGGGGGGCTCGGGTCAGCAGCCACTCAGGCAAGGGGCAGCGAGCTTCAAAGATCGCATGGCAATCAAGCTCGGGAAGGGACTGGAGGGTCGGGAGAGGGTCGATGAGAATTTCGGCCACACGCTGCAATGCCATTGACACGTCTGCCGTCGACGTCGTCACCGAAACTGTCTTGGGCCGCAGAGACGCAAGGTGGTCCAAGTTGCAGTGGACGACCCCTGTACTGACGTGCATTGGGTCTGCAGCTGCTGGGTTCTGCGGGCTTTGGGGCGCAGGCGGTCCTTGGGTGGCATTTATGATTGAGCGCCTCGACGGAAACAAGGGCATTGTCGGGCAAGAAGACAAAGGCTATTGAAGCCTGATATCTGTTCCCAAACACATTCAGGACTTGTTGAAAATGGCGCAGACGTGAAGTGGAAAGAAAAGACGTTGGGTGTGGTACAAGGGGGGCAGATCATGCCTTGCATGAGCCTGGACGACCTGACAGGGGGGCGAGCGCTCAACCCCGGACGGTGCCGAACGGTCGGTCATTGACCAATCGGTGCTCCGTAGCATCGCGGCATATCATGGGATGTGTTTGGGGGCCGAGAAGGGTTTATTGATCTGGGTATCTGCTCTTGGCTCTAATTCCCTCATGAAATTACTTCAATGTTGTTCGCGAAGGCTGGGTGTTTGGCAGCCATTAAAATTGGGCAGCTCGTCGAGTCCTGCCTGCCTTTGCACCACGGGCCACCGCAGCCTGCTCAGACTATCTCATTTCTCTTGTCGAGAATGAACTTGAAGTGTTCAGACCAGACGCGAGCGCCAGGATCGCAGGGCGCCACTCGCGATGCACGAAAATAACCCAAGGGCTCGAACCCTCTAGCCGCCGTTAATGTTCTACTAACACTCATTCCTCGCCCGTTCAGTGACGTGGCGGACGACCTTCCAGTTGGTGGTGATGACGCCGGGAGCTGTTCATGCTGTTCTTGAGACTTGCGGTGAAGCGCATATTGAAGTCGGAGTTTGAGCCCGCGATGAGAAGGTTGCTCCGTGCCAGAGTGCGGCCCTGGCAGTATGGCCATTCGCCGACATTGGCAGGCGTTGAGGTGTTGATGGCCGCGACGCCTCCGGCGCGCAAGGTAATGGCAGCCAAGTGATGCATAAAACAGTTGAAGACACCAGAAAGACGCTGATACAGCACAAATTCTTTAATAGCATACGCCTGGGTATCTTCGGGGCTATTCCAGATGAGTTTGAACACCGAATTTTTGCAGGTGAGTTAAACACCGAGAACATACTGGATTTTCACACTGGTAATGGCGGGATGGCGCGAAAGTCTCTCAAGCCTCGATCGACGGAGACGTCTGGCCACTTCTAAATGAGAAGTCCGAGCAACCCTCATCGTTTTTGCGTCGAATATTCCAGCAAACAACAGAGTAGCTCCTCTGTGGGTACTTGGGTGTAGGAAGGGCACCCGGCCTGTCCTCTTCGAGCCACACGAGAGGTGTCCGCGGCAGCCAAGTGAACGGGACGTCGTTCAGGAGTCATATTGGAGAGGATCCAATCGGCTGGAAAATTATGATTATCCGACGACCTGACCGACGGGAACGATCAAGACTCCATGAATCAGCCCATAACGGAACCCACCAGTTTGCTACAGAAGCACGGGGCCTGGCCTTCGTTGTGAGCTGCAGGCCAAGCGCCAAGCGCGGAAGCACGGAGTGCGGTACTCAGATAATTAGATTCATTCTATCGTTGGCTTGGTGATGCGTTGCGTGCGATGGCAGAACGTCAGGCTACACCGCAGGGGCATCTGATGCATGCAAGGGTGCCTCGTGGCGCCACGACAGCATTGGAGTCTGTCGGTCGGGGCCTGATCTCCGTGGGATGAGCCGCGCGGGGTCGTCGGGTACATGCGATTTTGGGGTCCTACCCCAAGTGCTTGACGTCGATTTTTGTGCGTTTTTCCCTCAAAACACAAGAGGGAAATGCATGTTGCGCGCGGGGAGGTGAGGGGCTCCAGCCTGAGCTGGCTTCATCGCGACTACGACCCGGACGCTGCCGATGAGGGGCGATTGAAGGCGACTCGGGTTGACAGCCCGAGTTGTGTGCCTATTTTGAGATCTCTAGCGCGAGGACCACTAAGCGATGTTTTTCGTAAAGAACTCAGACTTGAACCATGCCATTGTCGTTCTTGAAAGAAAGGGGCTTTGTTGGGGGAAGGGAAGCTGCGTGGCCGTGGCGTGGGTGCCGGGGAAATGCGGGGCCTCCGCGTCCAGAATGCCGAAGCGCCGTTTCTTGGCGCGGCCGGTGGAGTGATGTCACCTCAAGCCACGGCCGCCATGTGCCGGTATACCCGTTCCCCGTCCGGAGGAGGCGTCCCATGACCTCACAAGTTTGCAGATGGAGACGAGAAGAGATCCTCGGACCTGGTGAGTAAGACAAGGGCCACTGGCAGTACCGGATCCGGCACAGCATCGCAACTGTCGGGGGCAGTCTCAATCCCATCGCGACTCGTGGCATTGTATCTCGTCGTCGCGTCTGTCTTGTCATCGCCATGTGCTGACTGTCGACATCCATCCCTCAATCGGAATTACCGTGCCACCACCCCTAGCCCAAACCTCGGAAGCAAGTAAGCTTCCTCTCAAGTCCACAGATCAGCAGCGCTACAACCCTTCCCTCGACGTCGACTCGTCGTCACGGCAGTGTGCAACCGCACCGGGCCCGGCTGAGACGGCACATAGTGCTAGATGACGATAGCGTCCCCCGACTCGCACCCCTCACCAAGCTGCCCCAGACGGCCACCCCGCAAAGATAACCACACTTTCTTTCTCCGTGGGGATGAAGTGTGGGTGAGGGTAGAAATACTCCCGCCTCCCCTGGATGCTTTGCTGGTTGTTTGTTTCCTGGCAAGCTCTTCCTACTCTGAGACCAACAAGATGAGCAACGAAAAGATTGACCAGAAGCCTGAGGATGGGTATCGTGCCCCGGATAGGGCCCCGTATGAGGGCATGTCGACTGGGCAGTACCTCTCCACGCGGTTTAGCACCCTCAAACCACCCATGCTCCCGGCGCCCAACCCATGGAGGCTGATTCGGATGCTTAACCGCCATCACTGGGCTTTCTTTGCCATCGCGTTTGCCGCATGGGTATGTCATGGCTACCAGCCGAAGCAATCGATCTGCTGACCATCAACCCCTAGACCTGGGATGCATTCGACTTCTTCACAGTCTCCCTGACCGTCACCGACCTGGCCAAGGAATTTGGCAAGACCAAGACCGATATTACCTGGGGCATCACCCTCGTCCTCATGTTCCGCTCCGTCGGCTCCGTCATCTTTGGTATCGCAGCTGATCGCTACGGACGCAAATGGCCGTTCATCGTGAACAACATCCTCTTCATCGTGTTGGAGCTGGTAAGCCGCCCCCTCCCCTGCCAAGACCTCTCCTCTGGCATGTCAGATTTCTTGGCGATCGATGGCTTCCGGGGATCGTCGGCCACCAACCATCCTCCGTTGGGGAATTCGTGCTGACGTGTGACCACTACCAGGGCACCGGCTTCTGCCAGACATACCAGCAGTTCCTCGCCTGTCGCGCGCTGTTCGGCGTCGCCATGGGTGGACTCTACGGAAACGCCGCGGCGACGGCGCTGGAGGATCTGCCCGAGGAAGCTCGGGGTCTGATGAGCGGCATTCTCCAGCAAGGAGTAAGTCTGTGCTGCGCTTTTGGCAAATGCCCGACTGACATCATCTACAGTACGCCTTTGGCTACCTCCTCGCAACCGCCTTTGCCCGTGGCCTCGTCAACACGACCCCCCACGGCTGGCGCCCCCTGTACTGGTTCGGCGCCTGCCCTCCTGCCATCATCATCATCTTCCGTCTCTTCATGGGCGAGACGCATACCTTCCAGGCTCACCAACGACTGCGTGCCCAGGCTGCTAGCGGCGAGGGACAGGCCAGCGTGTCGTCGACGTTCATCCAAGAAGGCAAGGTGGCTCTTCGCCGCCACTGGGTGATCCTCACGTACCTCGTGCTCCTCATGGCCGGATTCAATTTCATGTCCCACGGCAGTCAGGACTTGTACCCGACCATGCTCACGTCGCAATACGGATTCTCCGCCAACATGGTAACGGTCACTCAGGTTGTCGCCAACCTTGGCGCCATGACTGGCGGAACGGTTGTCGGCTACTCGTCGCAAATCATCGGACGCCGTCTGTCCATCATCATTTGCTGCATCCTCGGCGGCGCCCTGTTGTATCCCTACACCTTCATCGGCAACCCTCGCATCATGGCCGCCGCATTCTTCCTCCAGTTTGCCGTGCAGGGCGCATGGGGTGTCATCCCCATCCACCTCATGGAGCTCTCGCCAGGCGCTTTCCGTACCTTTGTCGTCGGTACATCGTACCAGCTCGGCAACCTCGCGTCCAGCGCGAGCTCGACCATTGAGGCGCGTCTGGGCGAGAGGTTCCCGCTGCCGCCGAGCAAGACTGGCGAGACGCGGTTTGAGTACGGCAAGGTGATGTGCATCTTCATGGGTTGTGTCTTTGCCTATGTCATTCTGTTGACTGTCATTGGCCCGGAGCATCTTCGTCGCAGTTTTGATGTCGAGGACGATGCGGATGCGAGGGAGGTGGCTGGTATGGATACGATTGGGGACCATCACCACCAGCACCAGCGGTCGGGGGGTGTTGTCGAGGATGAGGAGAGTGGCAGCGGGCACCAGAAGGAGATGGCGACGCACCGCGAGTAGGAGAAGGGGAGCAATGATGCACCCATGCTGCACAGACTGAGCAGACTTGGTTCATCGGTCGGGTTTTGAAGGCCTAGGTAATGTCAGCTTAATCGAATGAGATTGACTCGCGAAGTGGTGTCCCATGGACGCGTCAGAGCTCTTCGTCTCGTCTGATTGACGGGCTCATCGCAGCGTGATGGCCAAGACAGCAGATTTCGGCCGAGTGATACGGCGTCATGCCTCGAAATGCCCGCCCGTGCATGTTGCGGATCAGGATCTCAGATCAGATGCATCTGTTCATCGCATCTCTCTCCCGAACCTGCATCAGTACAGCATCGCCTGTCCTCAGCCAGTGTTGCGATCCACGAAATATGTGCGACTGGACAACAAAATCGTCAAGCTGGAACGCGAACAACTGGCCTCCAGAACAAGTGCGACAGCGGGTGGCTGAGCTGCGCGGGGAAGACGACACCATCACGAGCTTGTTTTGAAGAGGTTGGAGGTGTTGGACCTGTTTGACAGGCACGTCCAGGCCTGTGCTCCGGCCACCACAGGCGAACCAGGGCGCCGGAAGCAGCGCCCCGCTTTCGCTAACGCGTCGCTAATGCGGGCGGCGACGTCATGAGACCAACCTTGTGCAGCTGAACAGGTCCTGATTTGACGCTGGAAGGCGAAGCTCCTGCCGAAGCTTAGCTTTCGGGCAGCCAAGCTCTTGCTCCAGGGCCGATGCCACTCCAACTTTCAACACATCATCGTGCTTTCGTCCCTCTTGTCCGAGCTCCGTCCTCCATCCACACGCGCGACGCCGGCAGAATCAGGGAACCGGGAAGAAGCGCTGCATCTTATCTGGACCTTGCTAAACAGGGGGGCACAAGCTTGTCCTTGCTCATACTTGTACTCGAAGCTCCTCTCCGGCCTTCGCGTCCCTCCTCTCCTCCTTCCCCGCCAAGCACTGCCAACCGTCGCCATCGTCGCCAACGCCGCCGACGCCAGCTCCGGAAAGCTTGACCATCGTCACGCCGAATTGCCTCGTTCAATTCACCTTCCATCATGGCACGCTTCGGCTTCGTCTCCCGCCTGCTCGGCTGGGACCGACACCCGAGCCACCGTCGACACGATCATAACTCCTGGATGCACGAGGACCGGAGACGCCGTACGTTGCCCATGCGCCCGCCCTAGAACCCGCCCTCCCGCGAGAATGCAATTCCTAGAACATCGAGCTTACCACTCCTCCCCAGTCCTCCCCACGCATCAAGGCGAGCAGCTCGAGTCGGCCATTCCCGCCCCAGAAGTCACCCGCGTGGCCCTGAAGCTCCGGCACCTCATCGAAGCCGCTGTGCCCTGCGAACTTTCCGAGGAAGAGATCACCAAGGCCCACAGTTTCGTCATCACCACAAAGGTCGTCAAGGCTGCCCGGGAGGCCGGCGGAAGCCAGTACAGGGCGTGTGTGGTATGTGGAAGAACTTCTACCGGCTTCTTCTCTCGTCGCTGATTCAATTGCAGGTCTTTGGTCTCCTGGTCTGCAAGCGCTGGTTCAAGCACCAGGCGCTGGTCGAGCTCTGGGATGCCGACCTCTACAATGTCCGGGCCGTCGCCTGCGAGACGATTGCTAAGAAGCTGTAGGTCGCGAAGATGATACTCTGCCCTTGCCATTTGCTGATCGAGACCCCTAGGATCGAGAGTGAAGACGACACGGCCTTCCTCCTCCACAACATCCTCCTCCATCGCTACTCCATCATGATTGATGGCGAGGCCACTTCAGCCACCAATGTCATCGAAAAGGCCGTCGACCTCCACGCCATTGAAGTCATCACTTCATCCGGCTACCAAAAGTGTATCATGTACCTCTGGCGGGGCTGGCTGATCCAGGACGAGGACGATCCATCCACCTTTGTTGACTACCGCGACCGCGACAACACCAGCTACAGGGTGCACCTCGACCCCGACCGCATCCGTGTGCCCAGGTTCCAGAACGCAACGCAGCTCATCATTTCCATCATCTTCCTCGTCCTCTACACCATCGCCATCAACACGCAAAACGAGGACGGCAGCCTCGACCTGGCCGAAATCCTGCTCTACATCTTCACCCTCGGCTTCGTTTGCGAGGAGCTGACCAAGTATTGGAAGGCCGGCTACCACATCCTCGGCTTCTGGAACGCCTTGAACGGAACCCTCTACTCACTCATCACCGTCTCCTTTGTTTTTCGCCTCATTGGACTATGGCACCCAGACCAGGCCTCTGATGGCGACAGCGAATACTTCCGCCGACAGAGTTACAACTTCCTCGCCTTCAGCGCGCCCTTGTTCTGGGCCCGCCTACTCCTCTACCTCGACACTTTCCGCTTCTTCGGCGCCATGCTGGTCGTGCTCAAGGTCATGATGAAGGAGTCATTCATCTTCTTCGCGCTCCTGGTCGTCCTGATTGTTGGCTTCCTCCAGGCCTTCATTGGTCTGGATGTTGCCGACGATAATAAAGCTAACCAGTACGGCTTGATTCTCAAGGCCATGGCCAGCGCCGTCATGCAGAGCCCCGACTTTGACGTGTTCGACTCCTTCTCGCCGCCTTTTGGCACCATTCTCTACTACGTATTTGCATTCGTCGTCATGGTATGTATCGCACAATCTTGGATAGTGGACGTTGCTAACTAGCCCAGGTCATCCTTCTCAACATCCTCATCGCCCTGTACAACTCAGCATACGAGGACATTTACGACAATGCAAACGACGAGTTCATGGCCCTGTTTGCGCAAAAGACGATGCAGTTTGTGCGCGCCCCCGACGAGAACGTGTACATCCCGCCCTTCAACCTGGTTGAGATGGTCGTCATTGCGTTGTTCGAGTGGTGGATGCCCAAGCACCGGTTCGAGCAGTTCAACGATCTCGTCATGGGGATTTGCTACTCGCCAGTGCTGGTCGTCGCGGCCTGGTTCGAGTCCCGCACCGCTGGCAGCATCGTACGCAACCGCTCCCGCGGCGAGGAGGATGACGATGTGGCCGAGGAGTGGGAGCAGACGACTGTCGAGGTCAATTTTGAGTCGGACGGCTGGGACAAGATTTGTCAGGGCGCTGCGTCCAACGTCGAGATTGAGCCGGCTGTGCAGGAGGTGCAGAAGCTGCGGGCTGAAGTTGACGAGCTGAAGAAGCTGATCCTCGAGATCTCAAAGGCCGTTGGGGCCGGCAAGGCGGACGATCTGATCCAGTTTGACAAGGGCGGCAAGGACGGGGGCAAAGACACGGCCAAGTCGTCGCAGGGGTCGACAGTCGGAGGAGAGTAGTCGGGACTCGGACCTGACTGTTCCTGAAGCATACGATGTGTGGTCCTTAGTTCAGGGTCAAGTTCATGATTGGATGCGAATATGACTGGAGTTGACAGGCAGAATCTGGATGTTCGGAGCCACGTGGCGAAGAGTGGGACGGACAGCCGCCCAACGCATCTGCTGAGCGGCTGAGGTGAGGCAAGGCTGCTGCCCCTTCGTGGCGTTCCTCGTAGGTCGAGGTCGTTGAAAAATCAGACTCGGCTCCAGCATTTGTTGAGAAGTGTCACCACGTGTTCTGCATGTAAAAATATTTCCGTGATGGCGTCAAGTCGTAATAGCCACCTCCTTCTGGGTCTGTGACTCAGAGGATAATCGGGTACATGGGCTGGCCTTGATCGCCCTCAATCTACAACACGCGCGCCTCTCACGAACGCGTCGTGAGCTAGCAGTTTCAGGCGCGCACAGGGGCTCGGCTTGGTGGTGCATGATGAAAAGTGTCATGACGCCCCCTTGACGGACCGACCCCACAATCCATGTTGACGTCACGTGTTTAGTCACATGCACTTTGACGGGCCACTGCAGCTCGTCTGGCGACGGCACACTGCCGGATCAAATGCACAGGAATAGAGTTTGAAAATCGAATGCATAATTACGAGATCCCCGTAGTGACAAGAGAAGAGAATAGACGAGGGCGGTTCTGCTTGAACATCCAGCACCTCCCGGCAAGCCCTCGGCGATGACCCCGTGACACGACAACTCCCGGGGCCGCCGAAAGCGGCCTAGCGGCTTGGTGGCCTGGAGTTTTGGGCGGCATGTTCGCCCCACAGCGCTCCTTCCCTGGGGCGTGGGTCGCCCTGGCCGCCCCGTGTGTGGTGGTACCGCCCCCGGTAGCTGGCAATTTTCCATCAACCCTTTGATTTTTTTCGACGACGGACCAGCTTCTGCCTCTCTCTTCGCGCAAAACCACACTACCCACGTCACCGCAAACCCACACAACCACTTCTCTCTCTCCCACCCCCAAGCCAGCATCCATTCGAGCGACGGACGAAAACCATCCCGACCCGGACCATCCATCGTTTAAGCAAGCCCTTTTCCGAAGCAGCAAAGCAATCAATCCACCACCTCTCCTCGATTACCCACGACCCAGGCTATCGCATCCTTCACACGCGTTAGTTGTCTCTCCGACTCGTGTATCATCATCATCGACCGCCCACCCACGAAAAAACCGCCCCAACACCAAACCTCACAGCCTCGCTCTGCCGTCGCTTGAGGATTCGCGTACCCCCCGAGCATTTCATTGTCGACACATTATTTCGTCAACATGCCTTCGAATCTCCCATCGAGCTTCGCCTCGGCCGCCGCTGGCCAGAACGCCAACCGTGACGCGAGAGCTGGTCGCGGCGATGGTCGTGGAGGAGGCGGCGACTGGTATGTTCTTCCCTTTCCTTGACTCTACAAGACACATCTCCCCTTCCTCGGGCAAGCGCCTTCGAGTTCAATCCCGACCTCGTCCCCCATCCCGTCTCAGACCATCCGCGCCTTTGCTTTGTCTCGGCGCTTCCCATCCACATGCAACCTCCTTCCTGCCACATGCCATCAACCCCATCCCTTCCTTCCATCACCACCCTGCTGTCGCATCCCTCCGACTACGATGCCCGACTTTGCTGACACGTAATTTTGCAGGAACCGTCGCGATGGTCGAACCAACGGCACGCTCACTTTCCGTCGCCCGTCCACCACTCCCGGCGCTGCATCCCACTCTGCTGCCCCCTCCGACGCTTCTTTCACTGCCGAAACCGCTGTCCAGACGCCCGGAGCCGCCAGCTACGACTACCCGCCGCAATCCTCACACTACACGAAGCAGTCCATCCTGGACATTTTCCAGCACTCCTCCAGCCAGTACGACGTCGCCGACGTTTATGAGCCGACTTGGACGCCTGGACACGTGAACGGGAACTCGGGGCGAGGATGGGGCAAGTCCGCTCACACCCACGCAAACCAGGATCCCAACTCGTGCTGGGTCACCGATGCCACCAGTGGCCCTAACAATCTGCGCACGATGAACCCAGAAGAGAAGGAGGTGGGTCAAATAGCCCCCGGTGGGTACTCGACCGCATCACTGACGTCCGCCTCCTTGCAGACCTTCGCATCAGATGTCAATTCGCCTCTGAAGCCGCCCAACCAAAAGGAGGTTGGCCAGCCGGGAGGAACCAACGGCCGTAAGCCTAGTGTGTCTCACGGCAGCGGTCCCGGCTTCGGCCTCGCCTCTCCCACGTCCGCCTCCAGACCCGGCACCCGACGCCGCGAGACCACCGACGCGAGCCCCTTTGGCGGTGGCAACGGCCTCGCCTCGCCCGCCGGCACTGGGCGCTTCCACCGTGACGACGGCGGATTCATCCTCGGACGCAAGGGCACCGAGCCCAAGGATACGGACCTCAGCGAGGAGGAGGGTGGTGGCGCCTCCACCGGTCAGGGCCGGGGTGCCTTTGGTGGCCTGATGCGTAGCAACACTGCAGGCTCCACTGGCATCCAGGTCCCCAGCATCAGCTCGCTCTGGGGTCAGGGTGGCCAGCCTCAGCCTGTGTCGGCCGGCGCTGGTATTGGCAGCTTCGGCCAGTTCGCCTTGCCTACTCCCACCGGCATCAGCGGCACTGCCCGCGGTGGCAGCCGTTTTGCGAACCTGATCCCCAAGGACGCCGCCGAGACCACGCCGACCAAGTCGACCAACGAAGGACCCAATCCCGACCTCAACCGCTCGTGGCGCACCCGCCCTCGTACCGACACCGATCCCTTTGGTGACGACAACCTCTCCGGTAGCGCCGCTTTGGGAGGAGCCAAGGACTCGAGCCCGCCGCCTATGCCCAACGCTGCCAACAGCAACCTGAGCGTCTTCGAGACTCCCGTCAAGGGCTCCACTAGCGACTTCGGCATGGCCGGCCTCAACCTTGGCCAGCAGGGCGACCAGGACGACGGACCCCTCAGCCCCTCGGAGACCAACCCGTACCGCAGCCCTCCCGCCGATAGGACCGAGGAGCATGAGGATCTAAACGACAAGCACCACGGCGCGCCCGCTCATGCTCCTGACCAGGCTGCGGGCTTCGGAGGCATGTCTCGGGGTTTCCCTACCGGGCACGCTTTTGACGGCAGCGACCGCAGCCAGACGTCCAGTGCTGGACCCAAGGCCTACCCCAACCTGTCTACCCTCACCGGCTGGCCTGCCCCCGCTCCCACCGGCACACCCGACCGCGAGCGCCAGGGCTTCGGCGGCGCCTTTGGCAACTCCCTCTTCAGCCCCGTCGGCGAGATGCAGTCACCTGGTCTTGGCAGCATTGGCGGCGGTGTCTTCGGTCCCCCCAGCGCTGGTGGCCTTGGTGGCACCGGCTCCATCGGCCGTAGCAAGCTGGGTTCCCTGTTCCCCGCGGCCATGCAGGCGCAGATGCAGGGACATGACCACCATGAAAACCTGAGCGACTCCATGCCCGACCTTCGCCAGGCTAACCCCCTCGGCGCCATTGGTCGCAACACCTTCGGACCTCCCCGTGAGACCGGCAGCCCCATGCGCTCTGGCCGCGGCATGTTCGAGGACCTCTTCCCGTCGTCCGGAGACAACCGTGCCGGCGCCTTTGGTAACATCGGTGGCGACGGACTCCTCGCTGGCACCCCTGGTCCCGGCATCCCACAGTCTTTCACTCCCGGCGCTGGTGACCTGCCCTCAGCTCAGATGCGGGTCATGGTCATGCCTGACCGCATGCGCTGGGTCTATCTCGATCCCCAGGGTAACATCCAGGGACCGTTCACGGGGCTCGAGATGAATGACTGGTACAAGGCCAACTTCTTCACCGCCGACCTGCGCGTCAAGAAGGTTGAGGACCCCGACTTTGAGCCTCTCGGTCAGCTCATCCGCCGCATTGGTAACTCCAGGGAGCCCTTCCTCGTTCCCCAGATTGGGGTCGCCCATGGCCAGCCCTCCCAGCCTGGGCCCTTCTCTCCCGCTAACCCCGGCGGCGTGGTCCCGCCTCTGAGCGGCCTCTTCCCCAGCTTCGGCCGCACCCTCACCGCTGAGGAGCAGAACAACCTCGAGCGCCGCAAGCAGGAGGAGCAGTACGCCATGGCTCAGCAGCGCGAGATGATGCTTCGTCAGCAGGCCATCACTAGGATCCACGGTGGTGCTTCTGGCCTTCACCACCACTCGAGCGCTCACAGCCTCCAGAGCCAGCCCAGCTTCGGAAGCATCTCCTCGCCCATCGGCGCCCCTCAGCAGGGCGGCGCTACCCCGCTGGCTCATGGGTCGGCTTTTTTTGATGGAGGCTCCGGCCAGCAGGGCTCCGGCCAGAACCCCGTCGGCGTCCCTCTGGATGCCTTTCGTGACGACGAGCTCGCCAACCTGAACGCCAAGGAGCGCCAGATGCTCGCCTCCAGCCTTCAGCAGCAGGGAGCCGGCAGCAGCTTCTTCCCCCCTCAGCCCATCGGTGCCCCCTCGGCCGAGGGTCAGCTCCGCGGCACCCTGCCCGGAACGGACCAGCTCGCCGAGGACGAGGAAGGCTTTCGCGAGCGTCTGAAGCAGTTCGAGGGCATTCGTGCTGAGCGTGACGCCCTGCAAGGTGAGGCGTCTCAGCAGTCCACCGACGACCAAGACAACGACTCTGAACCTGCCGAGCAGCTCGAAGACGACTTTGACGATCTCGCCGAGGAGCTGCAGATGCTCTCCCTGACCCAGCAGGTGCAGAAGACGCAGGCTGCTGCGGCCGCCGCCACCGGCCTGCCCATGTCGTTCCCTCCCCCGCCTCCCCAGTCGGGCACCCCTCTTCCCGCTCCCACGGCTCAGCGGGCGCGCTCCAACCTGCCCGAGCAGTACAGCCGCTCCCAGTCTGGCACGCCTGACACCACGTCCGCCGTTGAGCCCCCTCCTCTGGCTCCCTGGGCCAAGGATTCCGGTCCCGGAGGTCGCAAGGGACCCAGCTTGAAGGAGATTCAGGAGATTGAGGCCCGCAACGCGGCCAAGGCCGAGGAGGCTGCTGCCGCCACCCGCCGCGCCGCCCTTGAGCAGGAGGCTGCTGCGATCCGCGAGCGCGAGAAGGCCGCTGCCATCATCGCCACGGGCCTGCCCACGACTAGCACCTGGGGTAGCGGTTCCCCTGTCGCCGCCGGTAGCCCTTGGGCCAAGCCTGGTGTCGTTAAGGCCCCGTCCACGCTCAGCGGCCCGTCCAAGCAGAAGACTCTCGCCGACATTCAGCGCGAGGAGGAGGCTCGCAAGGAGAAGGCCAAGACTCTGGCCATCCAGACCGGTGTCGCCGCTGTTGCTGCCTCCGGCAAGCGTTACGCTGACCTGGCTACGCGCCCTGGTAACCCTCCCGGCTTCCAGCAGCCCGCTGCGGGCACTGCTCCCCCTCCCGGCAGCGGCTGGGCCATGGTTGGTGCCGGCGGCAAGGTCAAGGCGCCTACCGGCCCTGCTGCTGCCCAGAGCCCCGTCCGCTCCGTCAGCACCACCGTCATTGCCAAGCCTTCGACCCCCGTCAAGGCCATCTCCAAGCCCGTGTTCGCGCCTGCCAGCATCAGCAAGAGTGATGCTGCCATGGACGAGTTCAATAAGTGGCTTCAGAGGGAGCTGTCCCGCGGCATCACCCGTGCCGACATTGACTCGTTCGCTGCCGACCTCCTCGTCCTTCCTCTCGAGGCCGCGATCATCGCCGATGCGATTTATGCAAACAGCAAAACTATGAATGGCCAGCATTTCGCAGAGGAGTTTATTCGCCGCAAGAAGCGTGCCGAGCAGGGCATCGTCGAGAAGCAGCCCAGTGCCACCGACACCAAGACCGCAACTGCCAGCGCCGGGGGCTGGAGTGAGGTGGCCAAGAAGACCACCCATAAGGAGCCCACCCCCACGGCCGAGAGCAACATCCAGGCCGCCGGCTTCAAGGTTGTCCCTGGCCGCAAGAAGGGTGGCAAGAAGTGAAGGAGAAGCGAAGGAGGAGAAGCGAGTTGATTAGTACTATATGGATGACAAAGCGCCATGAGTCGATTGTCCGGGATGTGTAGCATTACTGTATTATCACATGTAGCAGCCATGCCAGCGTCAGTCTAGCGAATCATTGCAGTCATCAGCATTAAAGTATTGAAGTTGCGTCGTGATGAAGTGCATGGGAGTCTCGGTGAGCTCGGTGATGGAGGGGTAATTGCTTATGTCAGCCGCCAAAATTGAAAAAGTGCCCCGCCCCCACCATGAAATTTCCATCCTCGCCGTCACTGCCACATGCGCTCGCCGTGAGAGTCACCGCTACACGACCGTCTCGATCGATCCTACACGTCTGGATTGATCTTTTGGGCACTGAGAGAAGGTTTCCTCATTTTTGTCGAGAAACAAGCTCGAAGAAGCCGCTGCACGACTACTTTCTGGCGTAAGGACGCCACGAACAAGCGCACCATCGAATTCATCACAACGTAACCGACATGGCCGAATCGCAGGCTTCCGCTCCTGCAGAGAGCTCCCTGTTGAGCAAGGTTGCGGCTGGCGCTTACGTCGAAGTTCTTTCATCACCTCTGGCAACGAAGCTCATTGAACGGTTTACGAAGACCCTGAGCAGCTCGGAGGGATCGGAGTCCGAGAACCCCTCTTCATCATGGGAAGATGAGGTCGCCGTCGGCTTGGCAGCATTCAACGCCTTCCTGCAGACCAACGTCACCGGTCCTGTTCTGGAAGACATCAAGGAGATCAAGGCTGTTTTCACACGTGGCTCGACATCACAGGAGCCGCTGAAGGAGCTGCAGCGCGCGTGTCTCGGGGTCCTCGAGGTCGACGGCGTGCCGCCATACGCCTACATCCCCCACATTGAGCTGTTCGCTCTGGCGCGCCATATTCTCACGACAACACAAGCACCGGCCACAACTCCCATCACTCTGTCGACAAAAGATTCGGAGGAGGGATCTAGGGTGTCGCTGCCCTGGCTGAGGCTCCGCGTTGCCGTCTGGCACTACCGCCTTCTCACCCAGCCTTCGCTCTCTGGATCCTCTTTCGCTCGATCCATGCAGTGGATCGACGTGCCTACGCTGGCGGAGAACATTACTGACTCTCTGGCGACGGTCAAGGAGACCATTCTCGACGCTGACGTGTGGTCCGTCGCTGAGACGGAGACGTGGCCGAGGGAGACTAAGGTTGAGTTCTTGCTCGAGGCGGCAAACATCCACATCATGCTTGGCCGCGATGAAAAGGCTAGGGAGGCCGTTCAGGAGGCTGCGAAGCTGAACAACTTTGTCTATGCGCTTTCGGGTGCGTTGGGCAAGAGGACCAAGTTCCAGGACCGGACGACCAGCCAGCTTGTTGTTCTGGCGAAGAGCGGGGCTGAAGTCAAGCCTCAGGCGGGCGATGACGAGGAGGACGAGGCGAAGCCTGATGCTCTGGCGCTCAACGACGATACGCTGCTGGAGAATATTCAGTTCTCGAAGGAGGCAAACGGAACCGATACTGCCAAGGCGTCCCTGCTGCCTGAAGCTCTGGTCGACATGGCGCCAGATGAGCAGCCGCAGCTCTCGCCGCTGGATCAAATCATTCTCCTCACCGAGGCGACGCTGAAAGACTCATTCTCCTCGGCGGATACCCTGACCGCCCAGGAGATCCTGCCATATGCGGTGAGAGTGGTGTCGGACAAGTCGACCAACTGGCAGGTCTACACGCAGGCTCTGCTTGTTCGTTCGAGAATCGAGATGCACAGGAGCAGGACGATTGAGAGAGGTGTCCTTCAGATGCAGGCGCTGGTGGACCAGGTCATTGTGGACACTGAGGAGGTTGCGGCCACAACTGCAGAGGAGGCGGAAAAGGCTGCTCAGGCGGGCACAGATGTTCCCTCTATCTCTATCCTGGGGCCGGATGCGACCGCTTCTGAGGTGTCGGACAAGCCGACCACTTTCTTCCGGGCGGGCAAGTCGACTGATTCGGCGCCTGCTCAGACTCGACTCCAGTTCATCCATGCCCTGGCTTCGCCTCCTCGCTGGCATCTCGAGTCTGAGTTGGCCCACTCTTGGGCTGGAGTTGGCTCGCTCGTGTCGGCGCTGGAGATCTTCAAGCGCCTGCGGCTCTGGGCCGAGGTTGCTCTCTGTCTCGCCACCGCAGCAGCTGGTGCTGACGAAGATGAAACTGGTCGCGGCAGCGGTGGTGATGCAAAGGCCAAGGGCATCCTTCGGTGGAGATTGTATCACCGCACAGGCACGGAAGTGGACGAGAAGACGTCCAGCGACCCGGACACGGAAGTCCTCCCTGATGAGGTCACACATCTCAAGCCTGAGCTGTTCGAAGGCCCTGAGCGTAACCCACCGGTCCCCGATGCGCCACGACTCTTCTGCCTCCTCGGAGACTTGGAGCAAAACGCTGAGCATTACGAGCGCGCCTGGACAATCTCGAAGCAGAGGTACTCTCGCGCGCAAAAGTCCCTGGGCGAGCACTACCTCATGCTCAAGGATCTTGAGAAGGCGAGGGACGCGTACAAGCTCGCAACGGAGTGCAATCGCCTCAGCCCTGACTTGTGGTCTCGCCTCGGCGACATCAGTCTCCGCCTTACTCGGTTCAGGGATGCAGCTGACGCATATCGCCGTGCCATCACGTCGACAGGGGACCCAAGCGGCGGCGAGGACGCTCGCACCTGGAGTAACCTCGGCAGTGCCCTTTGGAGCTTGTACCTGCAGACGGTGGACGAGCTCAAGGAGAAGCTGCAAAAGTCCAAGATTGACGACGAGGATGTGGAAGGCGCAGTCAAGACCCTCGAAGACGAGGATGAGACGGTTGCCGCGGCGGCGGCGCAGGACGCAAAAGAGGACAAGGTCCGCGACCCGGCGCTGCTCATGTCGCAGTCTCTGGCAGCGTACAAGCGTGGCGCGACGCTGTCGGCTGACAACTGGCGTATTTGGGACAATGTCCTGACTCTGGCGACTCGATGCCGTCCTCCTGCATACCGCGACGCCATTCACTCTCTGCAGGCGATCATTCGCATCAAAAAGTCTGAAGCAGCGCTCGACGCCGACGTCCTCCGCGCACTGCTGCAAGACTTGGTCCTCACGCAGGAAAAGCAGGATAGCACAGGCCCCGTCCGCGAAGACGGCATCTACGACCCTCCCCGCGGCAGCCTGGAACGAGCCATGATCACCCTCCTGGAGGAGATGGTCGTCCCCCTCATCACGAACAAGTCTTCCCTCTGGGAGCTCGTTTCACGCGAGAGGCTGTGGCGGAGGGATTATGCTGGCGCTATTGACGCGGCGGAAAAGGGATGGAGGGCTGCGACGGCGACGACGTCGGGGTTGGCTGCGCCGACGGCGGGGGAGGCGAGGAACTGGATTGAGGATAAGGAGGCGTTTGAGGAGGTTGTGATGCGGACGGATGAGTTGGTGAGTGTGTTGGAGAACTTTGGGGAGATGGCCGAGGGGATTGGGGCGAGGTGGAGGGGAAAGGCGAGGAGTGCGGTGAGGAGTGTGATGGGCAAAGGAAGGGAGGCGTGGGAGGGGACGGAGGGGTGGAAGACGCTGGAGGGGTTAATGGAGGGGTTGGAGAGGAAGTGAGGATAAAGGGGGGACTGTTCTTTGAGGTTTGGTTTATGGCGAGGGAATGTGTCTTTGTGGTCGAGGTCCTTGTGTTGTTTTCCCTTGGTGGTCTTTGTGTGGTGATGCTGCCCCTTTTTGGCTCGTGGTGAATCTCCAGTCGAGGTCGTCTTTGTTTGGGGCATGTCTTTTGACTCGATTCCGTCCATGTCAGGGTTCGGCTCGAACCTCTCGATGTAAGTCGTTGTTTTCATCCCGAATCTCGCCACCAAGAATTGCTCCGTCGTCTCGTCGACGAACCACACCATACGGCATCTTAGTTACGCCCATCGCGGCTGGGGCCAGTCAAGATGGTGCGCAGCCTCAGCAAGGTCGTCATCAAGGACGAGGAGTTTCTCCCCAGATTCCCCAAGATCGACCTGAATACGATCGAGATACTCGACGCCCCCGCCGATGGAAGGCAGTTCCCACAGCCACAGCCCAAGGAGCTCGACGCCCTGTTGCTCAGTGAGGCAAAACAAATGCGTGAATTGGGTGGCCTGACTATCCCCGAGTATGTCTTGCTCAACGACCTGGAGCCTCTTGGGCCGGACACCTCAGAGCCACACGACCAAGGCCTCCAGATCAATGAATCTCAATGGCTTGACCTTATCCAACGCAATCAATGGCTCAAGTTCAACCACAATGTCAAAGGAGAAAACTTCATGTGGGATCCTGCGGATGTCAGGGTATGGAATATGATGAGGCCGATCCTGGAGCTCACGAACCGGATGCTGAAGATGGCGGTGCATAACAGATGGTATTTCACTCCGTCTCGTGCGAGCAAAGCATTTGGACTGACAGAGACTAATGCAGGCTCTACTCCATCTCGGCCAAGCAGTCTTTGGACCGTGTAACCGACGTCACGATCTTCGCTCAATTCAAAGCCAGTTTGGATCGAGGCGACATTTCGAGGTTTTTGCCACTTTTGAATGGGAACCCAGAGCGAGTCAACGGCTTTCTGTTGGAAATGAGCAAGTACTGCCTCTTTACTTTCGACGATGATGAGAGTTGCTGGGCAAAAACCTATTCCAAGTATGATGTTGACCGTGATATCTCCTTTTCGCTATTGGCGCTATCCACGCAGGGCATGGATGTACTATTCGATGCCAAGGCCCCAAAGGAAGAGAAAAATCAGAGACGCATGACGATTGCCATCACCATCTGTCACGAACTCATGGCAAGTTTTCCCACTCCCGAGATGATGAGCCCGGGTGGCAATTTGACTAACAACGTGCAGCATGCGATATCAGCCAGAATGACCGAGGAGCACCGACTGACCCTCGGTTTGACCAAGGACGAGTATTGTCCCTGGTCGAACAACTACGAAGCGGACATGTTTTTCGACAATGAGCGGTGGGCAGAGGCTGGTCGCTCCTTTACCATGGACTTCTTCGCCTCGGATCCCCAAGACATCAAATCCTGGAATGGTGTCCATTTGGGACCTGGCACACACCTTGCATTAGGAGAACCACATTCTTATTTTTTGAACAACACTTGCTCCGTTTACAAACGGGACTGGGAGGATTGGAGGGTGCTCGAAGGGGGCCCCGTGTTGAATCGCATCATGCCTGTGCTCTGGACCGAAGCACTCTTTCGGGAAGACTTTTGGGCTTGGATCAGAAAGTCAGGACCTGAAGGAATGCAGGTTCCTCTCATTGGACGGCAGGTGCAGTGGAAAGCGAGGGGCGGATGGGACCGTACGTCAAGGACCGAGCTGTTTCCAGAAACCGACATCCACACCCCTGATGAGATTGCCTTGCATTTAAGGCGCGTCACCGAAAACATCGTCAAGCTTCGCCGGAACGTCTACGCGCTGCGTCACTCGTGGTATCGTGACGCTCTTGCTCGATGGTACGCGACGCCTTATTCAGACTTCAGAAGACGTACCTTGGTCGAGTCGATGCCTCGGAAGTTTTGCGACCACACCCTCCAGGGCGAGTTCGACGCACATAACGTGATACGACAACTCTGGCAAGATTGCGTCTCCATCTCCATCAACGACGCCTGCTACCATGCGATCTCGCATCTCGCCCGGGCTACCACACCAGTCCGCTTCAAACCCATAGAGGTCAAGGCGGCAAAGACGGCTCATTGGGTCCTGCGAGACGTCTGGGAACATACCGTCTTCGTACCACAGGCCCCGACGTATGAAAACTTCAAATGGAAGGAAAATGACACCATCCTCGATGAAGATGAGAGGAGCAATCTGAACCAGAGCCATTCCGGTGCCGTCGTCATACACCAAAAGAGCGCCGATGGGGCGCCGTCACACGTTCAGATCAACTGCATGTACGATTCCCGCAACGACTTTGTGGAGTGGTCCCTGAAAGCACCGCTGCCGCGAGGCCTGGTGACCGAGTTCAACCGCGCGTGGAGGTCCATGTTTGTGTCGGTTGAACGCACCGCCTTGGCCGACGTGTGGCATGACTTTGACTTTGTCATGCCAGAGTACCAGGACAGCCTGTCCCAAGTAATCAACAGGGAGGAGTTTTACGACTCGGAAGAGTATAACATCGCAGAGAGTCCGCTCGAGTCCCCTCTCAGTGACGAGATGCGGCCCAAGGCCAAGATGGTGCGTCCGATCCAGAAGGCGGATTGGACCAGGTACGTGACCGTCGGCGAGGTCGGCGACCACCAGTACATCAGGGATGGCGAGAGTGTGCCTTACTGGGGGCTGCGGCGGCTGCCGGGTGGGAATGAGGTTGCCGTCTACGACATTTCGGACATTGTGGCCCAGCTGCCTGAGCACATGACGGTCATGGACATTCTCGCCCCGCGCAAGGCCGACATGCAAGAGATGGGTCTCATGATACACGAGGAGCTGTCATCTCCCTGGGCTGAGATGGTCAACGAGCTCAAGCCCATCAGCCTCGTGGCCGTCAGTCGGCAGCGCGAGGACGTCTTCATGCACGACGGAAAGGACGGAAAACCGCGATGGGTGATCATTGGACACAGCGTCTACGACTGGACATGTGAGTTTTGCCTTTGTTCATTCAGTCTCATGAGTCGATTCTAACCGCGTCTGTTTCTATGAGCTGCCGTCAAGCATAGCCCGTACGACGTCGATATCAGCAATTCGATCCAGAGAACGTCTGGGATGAATCCAGCCTGGCTGTTAATGAATGCTTACAAGGTTCCTGGAGGCGACATTTTGGAGCAGATGGCCGAACACAAGATTGGCTACCTGAGGGACGAGTTTGAGTACACCGGCAGCGCGAATCGTCTCTTCACCAAGCGAGATCTGGCTTGGCATGTTGACGAAGAGTGCGGGTACTATGCGGCCATTGACGGCGACGTCTACGATGTCACAGGTGGGTTTCGTGCTTTCTGGCTTCTCCTTGGATAGTTTGCTGACATGATGATGTAGAGTACAGACACATTCATCCCGGTGGAGAGTGGGCTCTCGATAGAATCGCTGGCATGGACATCACCCATCTCTGGAAGAAGGCACATTCGACGGACGCCGATGCCCATGAGTGGCTCAAGCGCCTTCGAGTCGGAAAGCTGGTGAAGGAACACAATGAAAAGACGCACGTGGAGGATAACGAAATCAGCCTCGGCAGATACATCTTCAACATGCACCGTGAGTCTGGCCCATACCCCCCAATAGACACACGGCTGACTGACACCCTCCAGCTGTACTCACCTCTGATGACGAGGATATCAGAAAATGGGCGAACAAATCGCAGCAGTACTGGGGCGGTTCTGTGGGCGACATGGACGCCATCCTCAAGAGCAACATTCCAACAGCAAAGATGCTTTTCGACTTGACAGCCGTCCTGCTCGACCCCAAGTCCAACTTGCGGGATAAAGCCATCGTGTCCAAGCGCGACACCCATATCGACAAACTCCCGCTCTTCAACAAAGTGACGCTATCAAGATACGACGGCAACAGACAAATCGTTTCGATCGTGCCCGAAAAGAACCACGCCGAAGAGAGCTACTACGAAGAGCGAAGGGAAGGCTTCGTGGCCGTCGATGGTCTGGTCTACAACGTCTGGTCGCTGTGCAACAGTAACCGCGTCACGGATGCACGCAAGCAGGATCTCAAGAACGCCATGGGCAGTGATATCACAAACTCGCATCCCAGTATGGCCAAGTGGCTTCAGATGGAGCAGAAGCACCGGATTGTGGGGAGATATATACATGAATTCCACCCGCGCCAAAAGCTTGCAGATGTAACGGAGCTGCGGCCTGAGAGGCGACACGACGTCAAGTTGAGTAAGTGTTCTCTCACCTTTCTACTGCAGAATAGCTGGACTGACCATACACGCGTGGCAGATGACCCTTTCGTCGATCGCTGGACCCCCCTTGATGAGTTCAAGGATAAGCCTCTCGCTGCAGTTGATCGCGACAGGGTATACGTCGCGCCCATCTCCGAGACCATGGACATGGACTCGGACAGCAATCCCTCCCCGCCGCCGACGAAGAGGCGCAAGGTTGAGCTTGTCGAAGACCCCCTCCGCTCGCCGCGGCTTCAAGGTATCAGAGACCACGTGGCCTTGTCGAACGGCAACATGCCGGACGCCATGGACCTAGATCCCGTCTTCCTGGGTCCGACCGGTGAATGGACACAAGGCCTCTCGGCTGCTGGGGTAGGCTGGAGTCACGGCCATGTTCCGTTCAGACCGTACATGCCCTACAAGGACGGATACAGTAATATCAGAGGTACGCGTCGTGGGAAGGGGCCGGGGTCAGGGTCGGGAGGCGGGGGTGAAGGAGGAGGAGGAACTGCTGCTGGGATTGGCCATCCTTTGGGGGGAGACTTCACGACTGCCAATATTCCTGGGTTGGCGAATTTGCCGAGCTGGCCGGGTCGTCCTGTGACCCAGGGACCGACTCCGAACACGGGGGAGAAGAGGCCGCGGAGGCCCTCGGATGAACCGAGGTGAGGGTGGTTGGAGAGCTTGGGGTGATGGTGGGCTTGTTGGTTCCTGGGTGCGAGGTTTCTCCTTTCATTTGTTCTGTCAGTATCGCTGGGCCTGGAGTGTCTCTTGTTCAATGGGGGGGAGGAGTTTGGTGAGTTCAATTGTAAGGCTGTTTTCGTTTCGTTTAGGTTGCCGAAATGATCGAATTCGAAACATTGTTTGCTGTAAACGTTCCTCGGTAAAGGATGAAAAGAGACTGCATGCTGCGGACGGCAATGTCGGCGACAGTGTTTCGCGGGGATGTGTTGAACACTCACGGAGATGCCCCTCGTCGGGTCGCCTGGTGCAAGGCCGGCAATATCAAGCTCCCAACAAGCAACGACCCTGCGTAGGCCCTGGACATACTTCTTGCCCAATGCTGGACCATCGCACATCAATCACATATCAATCACACATCACAGCATAGAACACTCGCATCGTGATGGCCTTTTATTGCCGTCTATCTAGACATCAACTCGTTCCCGGCCGCGGGAATTCATACCTCCGTCCATCAGGATCCTCCAATCCCGTGGCGGAGGCGCGCATTCCTCTCATCCGGCAGGTCGTGAAGAAGGGGGGGGAATCTCATGGATGCTCGTCAGGAAAAGGGAATTAACGTCGGGAAAGCAACAAAGTCCCCCAGAACCATGCAACCAAAATAAACCGGGAACCGACTTTTCGTACTCAGGGCTCGTGACAAAGGAAAAAGATGATGCTGCCGTTGATCGCGTCGTGGGTTGGTATCGAGGGGGGTGTGGTTTTTCGTTCGAGGCGGGGACGGGCAGCGTTTACTCGTCGTCCTCGTCGGAGAAGACCTCCTCACCACGCTTGCGGCGGGCCATGCGCTCTGGAAAGGGAAGTTAGTGAGATGTAAATATGGACATGTGGGGAATGTAGGCTTACCCTTCTTCTTCTTGCGAGCCTCGGACGAGGTCAGCTTGGCCTTCTTCTTGGTGCTGACAATCTTGTTGCCCATGGCGTCGAACTTGTCCTCCTCGTCGTCGTCCTTGGCAGCCAGACGGGGACCGGCACCCTGGCCCTGGACCCAGTTGTGGCCGGAAGGAGTCATCTTGCCGTCCATGACGGCCCAGACCTCCTCAGTCAGGTCCTTGGTGAACTCGGCGGAGTGAGTGATGATGATGACACCACCGCCGAAGTTCTTGAGGGCCTTGGACAGAGCACCGAGAGAGTCACGGTCCAGGTAGTTGGTAGGCTCGTCGAGGACGATCAGGTGAGGACGCTGCCACGAGCAGGCGGCGAGGACAACCTTGACACGCTGGCCACCGGACAGACCGCGCATGCGGGAGTGGGAGACGAGCTCGGCGTCGAGGCCGAAGTTGGCGCAGTGGGTCTCGATCTCCTTGCGGACAAGGGGACGGAACTGACCGGAGGCGAGGGCCTCCTTCATATCGACATCGGCGACCATCTTCTGGTGAGAAGCCAGGAGCTCGGAACGGGGGAGCCAGACGTTGTCGGCGGACATCATGGGGACCCAGCGCTCGTTCTTCATGCCAACGTTCTCGCCGAGGGCGAAGGAGCACTCGTACTCGTACGAGTTCTTGAACTTGCGACGGGAGTTGATGCCGATGACGCGACGCTGGGTGCCCTCGACCTTGAAGATCTTGTCCATGGCCTTCTCGTCGGCCTCGGTGATGATCTTGTTGGCGCGGTCCATGGTCTCGCGATCCTCACCAGTCTGGAAACGCCACTGGATGTACTCGGAAGGAGTAGAGTCGAGGTGGTCATCGATGTGGGCGAAGGCGTGCTGCTTGATGTAGGCGATACGGATGTTCTCGTGCTGGTAGATCTCACCCTGGGTAGGGATGAGCTCACCGGTGAGGACGTTGATCAGGGTGGACTTGCCGGCACCGTTGGGGCCAATGACGGCAATACGGGAGCCGAGCGAGCACTGGAAGGAGATGTCGCTGATCTGGGGCTTGCTGGTACCCTCGTACTGGAAGCTCATCTTGGAGGCACGGAGGATGGCCTTGGCCTTGGTCTTGACACCCTCAAGGAAACCGGGCTCGGGGAACTGGAACTCGATCTCGGAGGCACCGAGCTCGTAGTAGGACTTGGCCGAGGGGCACTTGCGGACGAACTCCTTCAGGTTACCACGGTAGCGCTTGAGCTTGAAGCGCTCGTAGTGGATGATGTGCTGGGTGACGTTGTCGAGGAAGCCGGTGTCGTGAGACACAATGATGGACGTGCAGGGGGAGTTCATCAGGTAGTCCTCGAGCCACTTGACGTTCTTCACGTCCAAGTGGTTGGTAGGCTCGTCGAGCAGCAGGATATCGGGGGCGGCGAAGACGGCACGGCACAGGGCCAGCTTCATCTTCCAACCACCGGACAGGGCACCGATCTCGCCGTCAACCATGGTGGGGGTGAAGCCGAACTCGTCGAGCTTGGCGCGCACCTCGGACTCGGGGGTGTCGATGTTGGCATCAGCCAGCTTCTTCATGGTCCACTCGATGGTCTTCATCTCAGTATCGGCAGAGTCGAGGTCGTGCTCGACGAAGACGGTCTTGACCTCATCCTGCTTGGGGAAGCCCTCGACCTGCTCGTTGTTGATGGCGCGCATGAGGGTGGACTTGCCGGAACCGTTGGGACCGCACAGACCGTAGCGCTGGCCACGCTTGAGGCGGAGGTGGGTCTGGTTGAGCAGGATCTTGGCACCGTAGGCGAGCGAGAAAGTGCAGTTGCACAGGTCCTCACCCTCCTGGTCGTCCTCCTCGCCCTCGGCGTCGGCAGCGGCACCGGGGGTGGCGGCCTTGCGGAGCTCGTCGGTGATCTTCTGCGAGTCGGCATCGCCAACAACGACGCTGACGTAGGGCTTGAGGGCCTCGGTCCAGACCTGAGACTCGGTCTCCTTCTCGTCGACGAGCTGACCACCGATGGCGGCGATGTGGGTGAGGACGGGAGCGAGCTTCTCGGCGGCAGAGTACTTGGAACCGACGATGGTCTTGAGCTTGGAAAGAACGGTAGCGACGTCACCGTCGAGGCGAACCTCGGGGATGACACCGTCGACGACGTTGCCGACACGGTTGAGGGTGTCGAGAGCCTGCTTGGTCTTCTCGCGAGCCTCGGGGTCGGCAAGGTTGTCGTAGTTCTTCTGGAGACCGGGCATCATCTTGGGCAGGAAGGGAGCGACGATGTTGGGGTCGTCGACGAGCTTGCACATGTTGTCGACAATGACGGCAGACTTGCGCTTGATGGCGGTCTCACGCTCGGCGAGACCACGGTCCAGCAGGGGAACCATGAGGGCGAGGGTGGGCTCCTGGACCTCAGTGACGAAGGTGGTGGCACCGAGCAGGTGAACGGTCTCGGGGACGTTCTCGGGCTTGGCGATACACTTGATCAGCTCGGGGATGAAACGCTCGATATCCTTGTTGACGATGAGCTGGCAGAGCGACTCCATGGTCTTGTAGGCGCGGTCCTTGACCTCCTTCTTGGTGTCCCACATGGCCTCAGAGATGGTGGGGATAAGGTCAGGCACGCGGTAGGCGAGCTGGGCAGGGGCGGTGGTGACAAGGTTGTCGATGATGTCGAGGGCAGCCATCTTCTCCGTCCACTTCTGGGCGGTGGTGATGGAGTTCTGAACGGGGGGCAGAAGAGACTTGATGGCGTTCTTGTTGATGCCCTCGGCGATGGCCTGGATGGCGGAGGTGGCAGCGGTCTTGACAGCGGGGATCTTGTCACCGATGGCGGTCAGGACGGCGGGGACGAGCTCAACGAGGAAGGGCTCGACGTGGGCGGAGACCTCGGAGTGCGAGGCGATGGCGGCGATGGCCAGAGCGGCCTTCTCGCGGGCGCCAGCATCCTTCTTGTTGGCGAGGTTCTTCTTCAGGGCGTCGAAGGACCTGGAGAATGAGGGGTCAGCATTGGGAAAATTTTCGGTGGGAGGCGGAGGAGGGGCAAAATCTTACTTGGAGGGGACATCCTGGTCCTCGATGCGACCGTTGATGAACGAGGCAAGGGCGGCAGCAGCCTCCTTGACGCTGGCAGACTCCTTGGAGATGGTGAGCTGCTGCATGAGCTCGTCAAGAACCTTGACGGACTGGGCGTTCTCGGTCATGATGGCGGTTGGGTATTAGGTCGGGTGTGGTGGAAGTGAGGGGTATCGGGTCTCTTTTTGCTTCGGGTCTCGCTGAAACCGGAAGAGGGAAAGAGATCTAAAAGTCTAGATGCGTAATCGACTTGCTTTTGAAGAGACGAGGCCCACAGGAAGAACGATGGAGGTCGTCTTGCTGCTCTATGGTGGTCTCGGTTGGGTTGAGGAAGGAGGGATTTTTTCCTTTTGCGGGGTGTTTGGTGATGCGTCTGCGAAAACGATCAACCAAGGAAGATGGGAAGAGAGGATTGAGCGTCTGGAGGAAGACGGTTCGGATCCTGCAAGCAAGAGGAGAAGAGGATGGGAAATGTTCTGGAGGTGAACCTGCGAGAGGAGGGGAGGAGGAGGGGAAGAAGAGGGAGGAAGCGATTTTTTGTGCGAGCGGTGGGAAAGGGCGGCAGGATTTTTATCTGGATGTGTCCCTTATCGGGCGTGGCCACCCCTCGACATTTTTTTTTTCTCTCACTGCCCTGGGGGCCTCACCCCTCCATCCGCTGGCGGGGTGGCCACAGTGTTCAGTGGGCGCGTGGGCGCTTCACTGGCCAAAATTCTGGCCGGGCGACGCTAGCGGCGACACGCCGGCCCCACAAATTCTGAGAAAAAATTCAGCAGGTGCCCCTCTCCGGCCCCCTCGCGCCTTCCCGAAACCCCTCCAAACACAGTGACCGTGGTCACTCCCCTCCAATGAGCCCCTGTCGATTCATGCTTATCGGTTTTATCTATGGACAACGCTTATCCTCATTGGGCATGTCCGTAGGGCGGTGAGAGGTGTCCTCTGGCAGCACTGAGGGGCAGAGAGGGCAGGAGGGAGGGGGTTTTGGCAGTTGCTGCCCGGCCGACCAGAATCTTCCAGGTTCGATTTCTGGGCCCCGAGGGTCCATCAGTTCCATGTTGCCTCGACGACATCCAAGTTCGACCTGACGGAGCCTGAACTGCAAGATTTGTTCCGGACCACAGATTCCCATCGGACACGATTTCGCCACACCACCGAAACCCCGACCGTCCAGCCAGCCTCGACTTCTCCTCGGGAATTTTTGTGGAGCGCGTGCATGTCACTGTGCTGGCACCAAGCTCCGTCAACGGCTGGGCCGCCGCCTAGACAATTCCCCCCTACCTTAGCCTCTGATGCGACAGGCACGGCCACGCCGAACCGACTCGATTCGATTCGACTCGCCGAAGACTGAAGCAAAGGCAAGGCTTTGTTCGGCCAAGCCTTCTTCCCTCCCTCGCTGCCTCCCTCCCTCGGTGGCATCCCCGAATCCAGACCGACTGAGCCACACCCCTTGACCCCTAGACGACGACATGGTGTCCAGCGTCTCACCCCGGTCCGACACCGCTGCTTCTCCAGGCTGTCGGGCATCGTATTCATGGCTGTTTGCGTAGTCAGCCGTACCATCTACGGTTTCTTGTGCGACCATCGACAACCGCCACGTCCTCCTCGATGATGCCTGGGCCTCTTCGACAACCCCGCGCTCTTCGACAGGGCAGCTTTTATCGCGATAAGAGGTTCATCGCATCACCCCGCCGACCCTCGATCCACATCGCGGGGCCCCGTGTTGGGCCTTGACTTGGACGGCACAAGCAGGCGGTGAGCGGCGCCCCTGGTTCTTGCCCATGGGACGGGACGTGCCTCGGTCGCGGTGGGCACACGACATGGCAACTGCGGCAGTCAAGTCGGATGCCACCACCGCCAGGAGTCCTGCCGAGTTGTCACAGCCTCCCTTATCACAGCCTCCCAGTCTACTGCAGTTGCTGTGTCGGTGATCCAGAAGAGATGGGCTGGCTTACTAAGCAAAACCCCCTTCTGTCGACTTGACGCCTCCAGGGTCAAGAAGATAAGGCCGTGTTCCATCAGGCTCCGAAGAGCTGAGGTCCAAGGAGCGCGCCATACGGTTCAACCTGCTTTATGAGCTTCGTCTTTCATACAAGCTCAAGAGCCCTTGTTCTTCCCCTTGAGACCCGCCATTCACTCCTTTATCCCTCCATTTCTGCTGAATCTCCTAGGCGAAGATGGATGACCTTTGTCCATCAGTCAAAACAAAATGACAACGGTCGAAAGTCCAGTGCTGGCACTGCCGAAATCGATTACCTATCTCCTCACCTGACCGCACCGAGTGGGCTTCCCATCTCTCGACCGATCCAACCGGTGATCTCGTCTTGCCGAACCGCCAGTCATCATGAGCGACGACGCCGACCCCAATTGGTTCCGAAAAGCCCTGGAGTGGCCGACCTCGGACTATACTACACGTTGTCCAAGTCGCCGTAGGCACTCGTCGGTCCATGAACGGGACCCAGAAGATGTGTGGAAGTACTTCACCCAAAGGCAGGGCTACATACCTCCATCTGTCTTGAGCAACGAGCCACCAGGAGCCATTCCCCCGAAACCAAGCGATGCCGGATCCTTCGAGCATGTCATGTACATCCCAGAGTGGACAGATCCCAACTATATCCCCCCCAAGCACATGCCCGATTCGGTCACCACGCTACGCCAGACACTCCGGCCTGCACAGCTCGCTACCGATGCCATCAAGAACCCAACACCGTTCGCCAAGCGATTCGGCATCTACCCCTGGGGTACTGACGGACGATCGCTGCTGACGCCTACCCGGGAATACAATGTTACCGTCCCGACAGCCATGCCCGGATCTACAGCTGACGAGTTGGCTGATGATGGCGACGGTGCCAGCACCGCCACTCGGACAATGCCAGCCAGCACTCTCGTTAAGGAATCCATGGACCTGGCGCGTGCTGAGGGGAAAACCTTGGACGATCTGCTGGACGAACTCGAACGGACGCTTCCTGATCTGCCAGACGATCAAAGGGCCACGGCCCGCGCCATGCTGAACATGCGCGTGGCTCAGGATTGGCAGTCCATTCTGTTGGGGGACCTGACATCCGACGAGGTCTGCCAGCATTCCAAATACATGCACTGAGAAAGTATCAGGTTCACGTCGCTGACTCCGGACATAGTGGGTAGGTGATAAGATATTTGAGATCTCTGACGAGGTCTATGGGACACCAGGGAACAATACAATACATGAGTGAGTGACACGAGACTTGTTCCCTGAATCAATCTGACGCTTCGCATAGCCTCTTCCAGAGATGGAGATGGTGTACCAAGGATTTCATTTTAGGCGAGGCGAACGATCTACCGCGCTGCATGTACAACGTCAATGGTAGGCGGGGAGAATGGAACCCCTTCGTGAGTTGAATTTCCCCCATTCTCTAAGAGACATGCTCATCACCCTCACAGGCGGACGATTGGCTTTGGGATCGCATGCAACCCCTGCTGCGACACCTGTCCCGCCTCTGGGAGTACTTGATAGAGAATGATCCGTATTGGACAGCACTCCTAGATCCCTTCAACCGCGTGCGCATCTCGGAGAGCCGCGATCCCCGCAACAAGATGAGCAAGATGAAGTGTCCCCTCACGACTTTCGGCAACCGTCCCAATAAGCACATGTCGGGTCGGCACCCGCTTGCCGAGAAGCTCAGCGCTCATATTGATGGCGCGTTTGAGACGTTGGAGCTCTTGTACCGCTCAGTGGAGTTCGAAGTCACCAGCGCCAACCATTTCGAGGGTGATAAGCCTGGGCCCGATGCCAGTTACGGCTCCAGCCATGTTGAGCCGGATGACGATCCGGAGGCGGTGTTCCCCTTCAAGATCATAATCAACTTGGCCGTGGACTACATGTACCCGCTGCTCCATGATGGCTATTCAGAATCAGAGAAGATGATGGCCATTCACAGCATAACCATGACCGTGCTTCACGAGCTAGCTGTCAGTCTATCTTCTCCTCTATCCAGGGTCGCCGTCCCTTGTCGCTAACCGCAAAGCAAACAGCACTCCATCAATTATGTACATTTTTCGTGGCTTCGGAGCCCAGGACCAGAAGCCACGATGCCGCGGCGCAACAAGCGAGGCTTGAAGAAGCTCGCGGTGTACGGCCGCTGGCTTTTCGGACCGGTGGGGGAGGGGTTCAAGCACGAGCCTTTCTACGAAGACGAGGACATGCATGAGGCGGGATTCTCAATGGAGAACGCTGTCTTCGGTGGCTTTCTGTGGGGGGTGACGGAATGGGCCGGTGACTCCTGGAACCACATCGCCGCGATGCCATCTGGCATACGACTGAGACCGTGGCCCGCCCCCGGCTGCTCAGAGCCCGTATACTACGACCCAGATGACTCCGCACCATGCGAGACAAGCCATATTGAACTCAACAGCGACAGAAGGCCTATGAACACCTTCCAAATGCTCGTGCCGTGGCCCAGCGCGGCCAAGCTGCAAACGGACGAATTCTGGTCCGTCCAGGTTCAGAAGTTTGGCAATGCAGCGCTACGACTCGCACCCGACCCCAACACAAAGGCATGGAACAAGACCAAAGTGCACGACATCGACTATCTTTTGACTGATGGCGGAAAAGACCTGGCGTTCACTGAGGTTCTGGGCATGGATCTGCCTAAGAATAGCCAGTTGGTTGGCCTGTTTCTCAAGATGCAAGTCACGGAGCTCAAGCGTGTCAGCAGCCTGCAGCGGCGGTGGGAGGCTGAGATCGGGCACCTCACGCACCACATGCGCAAGGCGGGTGCCATCCACTGCCTGCTTCGGCTGTACCTCCAAGCGGTTGTCTGGCACAGGGATTGGATGTCGTCCCGCACGGGCACGCTGCGCTGGACCAGTGTCTACCGTGAATACAGGGACCTGATGCGGACTTTCCGCAAGATTGTCGGGGCCCCTCGCCCTGAACACGACACAAGTGCCCGACCAAGGTGGCTGCCACCCCTTCTCTCAAAGAAGATCAAAAGCGCGGAGGCGCTCCGTGACACGCCGGCAGAGTTGCAGCAGGAGGGCTCGGCGCAGCTTCTGCCGCTGGCCATGGAAGCAGTGCATATGGTCAACGAGGTCATCGTCAGAGCTGAGTCGTTCCTCGCTGAGCTGTGGACACTTTCGGATGATCATCGCAAAATGGTTCTAGGGAAGGACTTCCGCGGCAAGATGCAGGAGTTGTTCCGCGGCGCTCTCGGCAAATGTAACGAGGTGGTGGAGACGGCGCGCGTTCCGGCTGAGGTCGATCCAACGAGCAGCGACTTTCTCGCGCAGGCACTTGCAACGGCGGCAAAGATCAAGAGACTGCGACCGATTTTCAAGAATCTGAGGAGGGTGCCCAACAACGCGCTGGACATGCTGACTTGCGTGCCAAACCTGAACAAGTCGCGGCGACTCGCATCAGAGCGTTGGCTCCGCACGGCGCGGAGCGAGCTGCTGTGCCTCAGCAGCGAGGACCAAGAATGCGCGGAGGAGGTACTTGAGTGGCTGCGGACACACCACGCGCACCGGACGGCGATGCAGGTCCCGAAGCCCGGTGTGGCAGGCAAGGTCAACGAGTGGCAGAAACTTATGAGCGACTGGGAGGGCGGGGGCCTTGGCGTCAAGTCGAAGCCAACGCCAGGGTCTTCACAATCCCAAGGAGACGATGATGGTGACGATGACGGATCGGAGAAGGATGTTTTTGGGTTCTTCCTGAAGCGCCGTCGTGGGAAGGGTGGGCGTCACAAAACCCAAAAGCAAAAGACGGCGGGAGAAAGTCGGGCGACGAGGTCCGAGGCCAGCAAGAAACGCCACCGCGGGGAAGGCGAAGATCTTCCGGAGGCCAAGAAGCAGAATAAGCCAGGAGAAAGGGCGGAGCTCAAGGCGGGAGCATGGCGAGCACCAAAGCCCGCTGGAGGCCGAGCATCCGATTCGGGATGGCATACAGGGGGACTCAAGCTTCTGTCGCCGAAGCAACTGGGGCTACGCAACCCAAGGCTATCGCATAGCTCTGCCTTTACAGACGGGACGTTCAGCGACCGCAGCTCGGATAGCCCGTTCCGGGGGCTATCGCCAATGCAAGGACCGGAGCCGGGGCAGCCATGGCAGGCGCCGGGGTCGGAGACGGCGGGTTCGGAGACGGTGCCGGTTGTGCAGCCCATGTTTGGACCAAGCGCGATGGATGTGCCAGCAACGATTGGGATGTTCCCGCACCCGTACGCGCTCAATGCGACGACGACAACGGACCTGGCGCTCGTGCCGCCTGCGGCTGGAAAGAATTCCAAGGGGTTGAGGGATGGTGGGGACTATTGGAACAAGTTCCGCGATGACAATTTGGGGGATGTTGAGGATGATGGACGCGATGAGAAAGATGGACGCGATGAGGATGACGGGGATGATACGGATGACGGGGACGATGGAGGCGATGAGGATGGCGAGAACGACGACGGCTTGAACGACGACTTGGACGTCGACTTGGACGACGACGACTTGGATGACGAGTTGAGCGATGAGATCTACGACGACTACACCGGCGAGTTTACCGAAGAAATGGACGATGCGCTGGCTGAAGAACTCCACAAGGTCTGGCAAGAAGAGAATGACGCTCTTCTGTCAGACGGTTCCATCTACCTTGACAGCACGGACTGGAGCACAGACGAGGAGTACGATGAGTACTACTGAGCTGGGCATGATTTGAGTGGGAGTATTCATCTGTCTAGATGACTCGGAACATGTTCTCCTTGACACCTCGTCGAAGGCCCTCGGCCTTGCCATCTTCGTATTCGACGCCGGAAGCGCCGCCGTCGCCGGAGATGCCCTCCATCTTGACGCGCATCTCTTCGTCAAGCTGGGCTATTGTTTTCTTCACCGGTTTTGGCGACGGGGTCTTGCATGAAGAGATTTCTGGTGGGGGTTGAGGAGGAGGAAATGCCCTGGTTGAGAGGGTTCTGATGCTGGGTGGTGCCCAGCGGAGGGGTAGAAGCTTGGTTCTCATGATGAGCTGAGTTGAGGATGTCCTGGTGGGGTGATGTTGGAGGTGAAGAGGCCGAGGTCCTCAAGTCCATCACGTCGCGTCGGCCAAATTTCGGAACATTCATTGGCCTGTTCGTGACGTCAAGAGTTTAGAGAATCGCATATCTGTCCCGAGTATCGCATGTCATTGACAAGTACATCGTCATAGCCACTCGACGAGCCACCAATCCATTGACACATATCTTGTCAGACCTGACAATCGAATTGATACAACAACTCTGTAATACAAGCTGCCTCGTTTTCTTTTCGACTCATCCTTCAGGTTCTAATGTCTTGGCGTCACAGTTGGTTGCGTCCACAGTAGCTCGTCTGGGAAACACAAGGCATGCGATACTCGATGTATAGCATGTGACTTTCAACCACTCAACATCAACATCACGTCGACAGAAACCAACTTCAACAGTGGCAGCAATCAACAGTGAACGATCAGCCGTAAATCGGAGGAAGCATCTAAGCCACCAACCGCGACCTCACAGCCAACATACTCCATCGTCTTGACCATCTTATCAGATCTCAGCTCCCTCGGCTCGCAGTGAAAAAATCCTCTCCCGAAATGAGCGCCTCTCCACCCGACCCACCCTTCCCATCTTATCAGATCCCCCCTCCCACCCAATCACCACTCCCTCCTCCGCCTCTAACCGACAACCACCAACCCAAATATCCCGAATCGGGCCAGACTCTCCAGCAAGCGAGGTCGGCCCATCCGCCGGAGCCGAGGACACACCCTCTAGAACGACGAACAGGGGTCTGAGTGGCCTCACTTGCACACCTTTGCCCACCGTGGCGTCGCCCATCACGGTCTAACGCGCATCCCGCCTGCGGCGCGGACGGATGCACATGCTTCTCGAGCTCCGGTACAGGGGGGCTTCTGTCCAGCCGTGTCCCTTTAGAGAGCAGGATTAGACGAGGCAAAAGTGACAATAAAACCTCTCCCCCCTCGCTTCTCCCCTCCCCTCCAGTCCCCCGTCACGTCAACGACTAACTCCCACGTCACTACATCTTCGTCCCTCCGTCGCCAAAATGAAGACCTCCGCCCTCCTCACCCTCACCGGCCTCGCCGCCACAGTCATCGCCCAAAACTCCCGCCCCTCAGGTACCCTCCTCGACGCCGTCCCCGAGTGCGCGCGCAAGTGTCTCTCCGACGCCGTGACCAACGCCACAAACTGCAAGATCGAGGACGGCGACTGCGTCTGCATCCCGGATAACTACTACGCCATCTACGACGCCGGCACGCAGTGCGTCCTGCTCGAGTGCGGCGCCGGTCTCTCCGTTGGTGCGTTGTCCTCATTCTCTTCTCGACATGCCTCGTCCTCGCCCTCACCCTCGTGCTATGCTAACGTTCCCCCAGAAGAAGTCCTCCCCCAGGCCCAGCAGTACTGCGCAGACGTCACCGGCGGCAGCGCAGAAGTCACAGGCACAGAGATCATCACCGCCCTGCCCACAAAGACCAGCGCCGCCTCCTCCTCCGGCACTGCTGCCTCCCAGGCCTCCGAGAGCGCCGCCGACTCCGACAACGCCGACGCCACCACCACCGGTGCCGCCCCCGCCGCGACCACCAGCGACGAGCCCGACGCCGCCGTCTCCCTCCCCCGTCTCGGCAGCCTCGGTCTCCTGGCCATCGGCGCCTTTGCCGCCTTCTAAACGACCTCCTCGCATGCCACATCACCACCAGCATAGCAGTCTGTACCTAGACCACGGTCTTGTATACCATTAATTTTTATAGCGACATAATAAAAAGTCCGTCTGCGGGATCAAAGTCCCTGGTGCTCATGCTCCTCCAGTTTTCCCCCCTGAATGCATCGCTGTAAAGCAAATCGCTGGCCTGCCTGCCTCCGTCTGACATAGGAAAATCATGAAGCGTAACGCTGCTGCGAGATACCGACCCGGGCCTGTTGTCCCAGTCCAACTTCACTCCCTCCCTGCCATCCGCCTTCGCGCACCACGCGGATGCCAAACTCCTCCTCGGCTCGTCGTGTAGGCTCCGGCGGTAGACCCAGCCGGCTTGCGTCGTCACGGCGTCTTCGCCGCACCGTCTCCCATCCCATGGTCACGTCGCCGAGTTCACCCCGGCTGCGGATGTCTGCCTCGAGCTGATCGCAAGACATCCATTCGGCTCCGCGCGGGAGGTACCCGAACAGATTGCCATCAGCTAGGAGCGCCGCCGCCGATGCGATGCTCCCCGGGTGCCGGGGCAGCATCCCCACGCCCACCACCCCGCCGCTGCCGATCAGCGCCAGCGTCAGGCTTGCCACTCCGCCAAGCACAATCACCGAAAGCAGTGCTTGCAGGATCCGCACCGTCACCTCGTCCACCAGCAGCCGCCGCCCCGCCGTTGAGCTGGCGCTGGTCAGCGTTGCCAGCAGTCGTGGTTGCACGGTGGCCGCGTCGGTGCCAGGGTCGAGCCCGCTGCCAACCTGCACTCCGCTGCTGACAGAGGGAAATGTCCCTTGCGGTGTCAACGTCTGTCTTGACCGAAGGTTGATGCTTTGCGTGCGAATCAGCTTGTGTTGCGACACAGCTGCGTCTGCCACACGCCCTGCCGCTTCAAGACTGTCGTCGCCCAGGTCGGTCGCTGGAATCGCAAATCGCGACGTCGTCAGAGATGAGAAGAACGGATCCAGCATGTTGCCCGGCGTCGAAGTATCCGCCAGAGCGTCGTACTGCAGCGGCGCCAACACCACCCTGTTGGTCACTGCCGTCATCTCCTGTACCGTTGGCGGCAAGGCCGGGTCGATCTGTAGGTCCGGCCCCTGGAAAATGACATTGGCTGTGACCGTCTGCGCTGTCTCATTGCACCCCATGGCCGACACGAAGGACACCTGAGGAGTTCCCGCACTGCCATTGACGACACGGCCCCAGGTGTAGAAAAAGTCGGAGCACTGCGACGGGTTGATGACCTTGGATGTCGCTCGTCCGAATAAGCCCGAGGCGTTCGGCATGCGGCTGTTGGCTGTCGAGATGATGGCGTTGGATCCGAAAATCTCAGACCCTGGAGTCCGGCACGGCTCGCTCGTCACGTCGATGCGCAAAGGGTCGGGAATGTTCCCGATCTGGTAATTGAACGTGAGGTTGGTCACAATCTCCGAGCGAGGGTATAGACGGCAGTCGAGGTTCGGTCGCAGCACCCTTAGCACCGTCGCCACTCGAACGACCCCAAGGTCGAGGTCGCCCTGCGGAATGGGAGCCTCCAACTGCATGGCCGGGATCGTCAGGTCGTCAAAGGTAAAGTCGGGAAAAGATAGGTTTGCGTGCAGAATGAGCGAGGAAATGGCTACATCCCGATCTAGGACCGTTGGAATGCCGAGAATGGTCGCTGGCGGCGCGATGGTGTCGGCGAAAAAGTCGGTCGACTGCAGCACCACACTCCTTGAGCTCTGAGCCGGTACCGCAGTGAAGAGTGTGCCAGCGAAGACTGCAAGCACGCCCGCAAGGAACGCCGTGACCACGGTCACCAGCACTGAGAGGTTACCAGTCCTCAGCGCTGACCACAACACCGGCAGCTGCGACTTGTCGAGGAAGTCTAGGGCCGCCGAGGACCCTAGGGAGCCGCCAAATCGCAACTTGGCGTACGGCGCCAGCACCCTCGTCTCAAAGTCGGCCTTGCTGGTGTAGAGAGCCAGAGCCCCAAGAAGAACGACGGTGAGAGTCGTCCACACCAGGTAGATGTATTCGTCCCCTCGGACAGCCGTAAAGCCATTCCGCTGGATCGAGAACCGCAACACCACCTCCAACCCAATTACCATGGCAAAGGCCACCATAATGAGCGCGATGCGTGCCCACAGTCGAAGTGGTACTGGTCGCTTCCACTTGCCCGTGTGCGAAAACTCGATGGGTGCGTTCTGGGGTGGTGGGTGGCCGCCGAGAATCTTGAAATATCCGACACCGGGGTACGACGTCTTCTCATATGCCTCGACTCCAACGTAATATCTCGACCCCCGAAGGCGTTGGCGGATGGTCTCTTCATCGGCCGCGCCCGCGCCGCGCAGACACTGGAGAAGTGGCCGGCTGTGCGCCAGGAGGGTGGCCATGCCGATGATGGTGGACGGTCTCCGTGGCAGGAACCCCTCCTTCGGGGTGAGGTAGTCGGCGAATAGGGCGAGGATAGTGGCGAGTCCTAGAAAGGCAGTCATGAAGTGCGCGGGAACCGCCTTGACGACGAGTCGCTGCCCAGCAAGCACCGTTCTGCCGATGATGTTCTGCCGGACCGGGATCACGAGCGACTCCTTGGCGAGAAAGGCAGTATACCGGCTCCAGTAAGATGTCGCGAGCTGACCCAGTGCCGTGGGTTCCAGGAGGCTCCCGAGCTGTGGCACACCCCTCTCCAGTACCTCGGTGGCGATGACGGCGTCCATGATCGAGTCCGACTCGACCACGGCAAGACCGGGGTATAGCGTGCTCGCCGAGGGAAGCCCAACGATGTTAGGAACCGCCGAGTAGGCGTCAAAGTGCGCTTCGGCAATGTCCCATGGATCCACCGCCTGTAATGACCTTCCTGGGCGGTCGGTGATCCTGCTGCTGGACAGCAGCTGGGTGCTGTTCTTCGTGACCTCATACGGCGCGACAGTGTAGAGGGGCCGGCACACCACGGCGCCAGACTGAGGAATCTGCCCCGCGAGCTGTGCGTTTTGAACATTCGGGTTGGTGGGAATGGTGGACGCGTCGAGTGTCAGTGTGCCAACAAAGACGACGACGCGCTGGTCGGCGGTGGCGGGCGAGTCGTTGCACCCTGCGTCGCGGAACCTCATGAAGATACGGGGTACCCTTGCATTCTCCGGGCTGTCGAGGAGCTCGCTTGAGAAAAGGTGGTTAGTGACACAGGACCCTGACGTGACTCGGAGATTAAGCTGGATGGTATTTCCCCGTAGCAGCTGTACGCTAGTCAGGGACACGTCGGCCCTGTCACAGCCAAGCTCGCCCCGAAAGCCATCCACGGTGGCCCTCAGCTCGGCTGAAGGGGCTAGGTCGGACTGGAAGGACTGGAAGGCGTTTTCTCGGGAAACGCCGTCGGGAAGATTGATGCTCTGGGTCTGGATCCCGACGATCGAGTTGACTGCCAAGACTCCACCCTCTCGCAACGATGGCACGTTGTCGGTAAAGGCGTCCGTGACATGGAGAATGGCTGTGTCGTCGGTGACATCGGCAAAGGTAGGAATGATGAGGGCGACAGATGCCACGAGGACGATCTTGAGGATGATGCTAACGATGGAGACAACAACGACAAGCCAGTCCCGGTTCCGGAGGGCGGTTCGGATCGCCAGGGGCTGCAGCATGGACGTGTAGTCGAGTATCAAGGTGCGCTCGAGGGAAGCCGGCCCCTTTGCCATGCGTAGCCATGGTGCCGTCGACTTGGCCTGGTACTCGACCCTCGACCACATGACGGCCACGAGGAGGACGACAGCGGGCGCGAGGAATTGCCAGGGGTACCGCGCGCCCTTGTCTGGCCACGCGATGCCGGACCTGCGTTTCGAGACCTCGAGCAATATCTCAACGGCGGCGGCGAGAGAGGCAAATAGTAGGAAAAAGAGGAGGATGATCCTCCGCCGGAGATAATAGGGCCGCCATGGGAGGGCAACCTGGAGCAGCTTGTCGCTTTTCGTGACGTCGGCGAGGTCTGCAGATTCGGGAGTTGCGGGTGGTGGCTCGGGCGAGCTGTAGCGAACAGCGCTGGCCCTCGGGTTGATGGGTTGGCCCCGAGTTGTCGGCCGGGGCGGGTTGGGTGTACGGTCGTCTGGTGGTCGAAGGCGCGTTTGGCTCGTTGCGCTCAGCGAGGGCGTATGTGACGGCCGCGGTTTGCTGAAAGACTTGGGACCGGGGGCGTAAGGTCTTTGCATGCGATCGTTGGACAAGACCCTCGGTCTCGGCTGGTTTCTGTTTGATTGAATTATGTATTGGTGATAGGAGTCCAAACCGGCCAGCGTCTGCCTCTGTCCCTGGCGAGGAACATTGGCCCTGGCGCGGTCATGATCCATGGCGGCGAGGGCGGACCAGGCCCTGTGGTTGCGACAAGGCGTCGAGGGCGAGCCGTCACCTCACGATCATGGTCGTGTTTCTGTGCTGGTTGGGCGATGGAGAAGAACTCCGGCTGGTGGTGGCGATTGACGCTCGCGGTCAGGGGCGAGGTGTCGCGGTCGACAAATGGAGGTTGACTCGTGACGGAAACTGGCGTAGCAGTACTCTCTGGCGTCTGTCCCTCTCGTCTACAGGTCGTCGGTAGCTGAATGTTGTCGAAGCTGTATGCCAGTGGTCAAGGCAGCAAGGTGAGGTTCGTCTGAACGGGTGTCAGTCAGGCGGGAGGCGAGTGGCGATGCATGAAATCCGGGATGTGTTGATGTCAAGTCAGGCAGCTCCGTGACAGAACAGCAGGGAAAGCAAAAAAGAACCGAGTCAACGGCTTCAACCACCGGCCGGCCCAGCTCCCCCAGACAACACAACGAACGCACAGCGCAACATCCGATACGACACCTCCTTGGGGGGGTGTGGGCGCGGGTGCGACGCAAGACTCCAAGCACCTGCGCTCGGGCTCTGGGCCAAGATTACACCGGAACCATGGCCCACGTGGCTGAGGTCAAGCTGAGCTCGAGCCGGTGCTAAGGCGGGCCGCAGGGAGGATATCCAGGTCTCGTTCTCGGGGGGCCAGCTGGGGGGGCCAAGGGGGGCCAGGAGTCCGTCAGGACAATGAACGTGTGCTCAGAGCTCTTGGGTCGGGGGTCAGATCGACGAAACATCTCGGGAGGTGACGATGGTGCGTGCGGACGGGAGGGTCGCCCATTTGGGGTGCCGATGAAACGGTTGCGGTCGTTGCAGGTGTGAGAGCTTGTCGCAGACCCCTGCGCGACCGGCCGGTGGGATCAAGTGATTTGGCGACATTTCCGCGTGAGTATCCAAGGTATACAAGGCCTCTTCGTCTTGAGGGGTTGCAGCGATTGCGTCAGGCGAGAGCATGCATTGCACGGTGACGATTGTGTCCAAGATTGAAGATGATCTGGATGTCAGGGCAGAATTGGCTTCAGTCAGGTCCAGGTTCTGGGATGCAGCGTCGCGGCCGACGGCAGGCACCATCGGTCGCTCCTTCCGCTGCAGTCCCACGGGCACGGGCACGGTACCTGTCCCGTTCCTGCCCCTGCCTCCGGACAGACCCCACCTCACCATTGAATCCATGTGGGGCCCCTCGGCCGTCCACGTGACCACACCACCAAAAAGACACTTGACTTTTGCCGTTCCGTCCGTGCGCCGGCCAATATTTCCACTCAACCACTGCCACCACCAGTCCAAGACAGTCCACCGCCTGAACTCCCACCAAACTGCAGCACCGCCTGCGCCCCCCAGCGCAAAAGCAAAGCAATTCCCGGACCGCGCCGAGAGCACGGGCAGAGTTTTGTGCTAGGTTTTCCTGTCACACTCTCCTTTCCCGTTTCTGCGCGAGTCGCGACACTCGATGCCCTGGTCCGACAGCCTCCCGTTGTTTCCGAGCGCCAACACCGGCGCGCAACCATCAGACAAATAAATTCACCAGTCGTCATCACTTTTTGCGCGGACACGGACGCACTCATCAGCTAGCTGCTGGCTTCTGCAGTGATGACAGGTGGCGATGGCGCCCACCGGCGTTGCCGCTCGTCCTGGCCTGCCCCGTTTATGCTCTCGGACTCCCGACCCTCGCTCGCGCGGTGGTCGCGCCGACGTTCCTGTTGACTCAGCTGCTGGAGCGACGCGGCGGCGCAGTCCGAGCGACGGCTGCATCGCACGGACCTGTGGACAGCCAAATCACCGGTTGTTGTCCCGTTTGTGGTGTTCCCTTGTCGTCCAGCAACGGCTACCCTCCGAGACGGGCATCGTCTCCGGCTTGTGTCCATGGCAGTTCCGTTCCTTCGGTGATGTCGTCAATGGAGCCTGTATATTAACATGGGCGGCATGACAGTATGTCATGCAGATGACAGCACCACTCGGTACGGTTGTAATATCTGGAGAGGGCCCTTGTGATATCCACATGACTCGCAGCCGTCTGATACCGACCCTGGCTTGCCTGGCTCGTGAGCCTGGCCCCGCTGAATTGACGACATGAGGAGGGGGCATCTTCAGCAATTTTGCATTGAAGCTGCCCCGCGCGACCGGGCTACAACAGATTGCCTATTCCAAATAAACGTTCGGGGTGTTGGGGACAGGTAGTAAGACGGGCTGGCCGATGTAGGCCTTGGAATTGGTGGGGGCATTGCCGCCTCCCATCAGGGCTTGATATCCTCGAATCGATCCTGGCAGATCTCATCTGCCACAAAGCCAGAGCAGCGGACAAACTTAGGAAAGAAGGACAGCGAAGCCGAAGGCACTGGAAGGCCTGGAGATGTACATCACGTCTCCCTATCGATAATTTACGGTCCTGCACATCGCCCTGCACAGGGGCCACACCGAGACAGATGAGCTCCTTTTGAGGCACGGCGCAGGCGTGATGTCTGATGTCCGGGACCCGGACGGACTACGGATGGCTGACGAGGACGAGAACTTACTATGATGAAATATGTACAATAATCTGTAAGTTCTAAATGGAATCACGACTGCCTTCGTGGGATACTATTTATCCGTACGGAAGGAGAAGAAGAGACACCTTCGTGATTCAAAAGTAACTTTCGTATTGAACAACTCACTCTCAAGCATTATGACCACACTAGAAACACATCTTCTCGCCAATTGCCCTCGTTCCTCGACAGAGTCAACACCAAACGTAGATGTTCCTCATCTCCAGATGTGTCTTTTTGAAACCCTTGCACAAATAATGCAGCGTCCTTTCGTCAACATCTAGAAGATTCAGTCACCCACATCCAAGTGGACTTGTCATCTTGTTGGCCCTGAAATGACTCAGACCGTGGTTTTCTCACCGGTCTCGGGCTTGCAGGGCTGATTGAACAAGCACAAGATGTTCCAGAGAGTGGCAGTTTTTTTTTCTTTCGTTCAGTCTTTGATGGGCGACCGTCGCGGCTTTTGAGAAAATGTCGAAGTGGACTCCAGTTACCGTCGGGGCTCGCCAAATTCTTGAGGCGACAGTTCCCAAGATCGAAGAAGTTGAAGCGATCCAGCCATTTGATACGGTCGAGTGGGTACATTTCCCGTTCGAAAGAGGTTTAACTCGGGCCGACATGGCCCTCAACACGTCAAAAAGCCATCACGCAAGGCAGAGATTCATACTGATGATGTAGACGCATGGAGGCAAAGGCCTCCTTTTCATATTTCCCGCAACTCAGAGCCCACCACATCTATCGTGGCGCCCAACTCGACCTCTACACTAGTCGATTCTCTTCTCTACAGCAACAGCAAACACACCTTCCCTCCCCAAAAGCTTTCGTACCCGCCCCTAAAAAGCGGCAACAAGGGCACAAACAGCCGCCCAGAACGCTCCGCGAACCTCAACACCACGGCCACGGCCACGACCGCAGCCCTCCTCGCCCTTGAGCTTGCGGCACTCGCTGCCCGCGTGGCAGTACTCGCCCTTCTTGCAGCAGCGCAGCTCGGGGGACCACTTGTCGTCGTCCCTGTCGCTGCCGCTGCCGCTGCCGCTGCCGCTGCCAGCCCGGCCGCAGCAGGTCTCGCCCTCGTTGGGGCAGGCGTGGGTGCCGCCGGCGCAGCAGGCACCGCGGACGCAACGGTCGCCGCAGAGGACGGCGGCGCGGGGGCAGCACCAGCCGCGCTCGGCCTCAACGCAGTGGGCGTTGTCGCGGCAGCAGCCCAGGCCGCAACACTCCTTGCTGGTGGGGCAGCAGTTGTTGTGGAGGGGCTGGCAGGTGACTGGATGAGGTTAGTTGAAAAGGAGCGTGAGATTGGGGGAGGTAGGCGAACCGTGGTGGTTGGGGCAGGTGTCGGAACGGGCGGCGAGGGACGGAGCGGCAGGAGCAGAAATGGAGGCGGCAGGAAGGTAATCGACGGAGATGGCGAGGGCGTTGGCGTTGAAGATGATGGTGCCGGTGCGGTTGTTGAGATCGAGATCGCGCTGCCAGATGCGCATGCCGCCGGGGCGGGACCAGATGACGGTATCGCCGCACATGGGCATGAGCATACAGAGTACGTAGGCGATGAAATCATAGGCCTCGGGATAGAGTTGGAACGTCATGTAGAAGAAGACGGCCAGGTGGAAGCTGGTGATGAGGATGATGGTCTCCTGCCTCATGATGCCGGTGGTGATGTCGAGGATATGGGGTGGGTGTTTGGGGCAGTGAGATGCAGAGGATGGAACTGCTTGAGAACACAAGGATGGATCAAGGTATTGGTAGTTGAAGACTGATGGTGTAGAGTCTGGACTTGATGAACTTGGGTCTTGTGGACTGGAGTCACTTGGACCAGTCAGCTTTTGAGTCGAGGGTAGGACAAGGTCTGTTTGTCAAGGACATCTCGCCTAACGTACCGCATAGTTCTTCAGACAAAGTGACTTGACTGTTTGTGCCTGATGGATGACTTGTGTGACTTGTGTTGATGGGGATGTGCGCAGCTGAAAGAAGTTGGCGATCAAAGTCAACTGAGGAAGTTTGGTTGGAGAGGTTGTGTGAGCTTGCGATTGTTTTCGAATTTGAAAAAATCGTGGGCTGGCCTTTACCCTGATGGGCGGACGACTAATCGATGCCGCTTAGTCGCTGGGGTTGCTGAGTCGGTGAGGCTGCTGAGTCGGTGAGGCTGCTGAGTCGTCGAGAATCACATCACGAACCTTGCCCCACCAACACATGGTGTTGAGCCCCGAATGCATTGTCAGGAAGTACCTGTTCAAATCATTCCTATGTAAGAGCACCCACTCATCATGCACCCTCCAACGCCGCTTTCACACTCCAATCTAGTTCTTTCCAGAGTCCTCCTTCAGCGAAACAATCCGGTTGAGCACAATCTTGTCGTCGGTCGAGTCGCTGTCCATGGCCTAGAATAGCGTCAGTATGTTTCAAGGACAGAAACCGGGGGTCACTTACGAAGTAAGCCAGACGCATGGCCTGGAAGCGCACACTCTCAGGACCGCCCTTGCCGAGCTCAGACTCGCCAGCGGCCTCGGGCCAAGGAGCGCGCTTCCTGACCTCATCAAAGCCGCTCTCGACAATGGCATCGGCGTAGATGATCTCGCTCTCAGGGTTGATGTCCTGGAGGAAACCTCCCTCGACATCCTCGGGCCGCTCGCTCTTGAACAGAGGGTTGTGGACGCGGGCCTCGACGCGACGAGATCCCTCTGTGCCGACCCAGCTGATGAAAGCCTTGGGCTTCTTGCCCTCCTTGTCGAAGACGGCGCGGACCTCGGTGATCTTGCCCGTCGCCTCATCCTTGGTGAAGCTGGTGGCCTTGATGGGGTAGGGGGCGTTCATGAGACCGACGCTCTTGCCGGGGGCGAGGCGGAAGTAGTCCTTGCTATCCTCCTCGCGGAAGTCGGCGCGCTCAATGTAGACGGTGGACGTGAACTTGAGCTTGTGCGAGCCCATCTTGGGGTCCTTAGGGCTGAAGGGCGCCTCGATCTCGGTCTCCTCTGCATCCTCGATGACGACGGGGATGGGGTCGAGAATGAGCATGAGGCGGGGGACGGTCCTCTCGAGGTATTTCCTGACGGCCTGCTCGAAGCGGGAAGTTTGAATGGTGACTGTGGCGGTGGTGACCTGGGTACGTCAGTGGTGCGTTGTGCAGGTCGGGGTCAATATTCTACATACTCCAAGCTCGTTGACAAACTCAAGAATGGCGCCGGGCGGGATACCTCTCCGCTTGAGGGCGACGAGGGTGTAGAGGCGGGGGCTAGCAAGTCAGTTGGTGTTTCTGGAAACGTGGATCTCGCACTCACTCGTCCCAGTTGCGGACGTGGCCGTCCTCGACGAGCTTCTGGATCTTGCGCTTGGACAGGACTGTTCCGGTGATGTTCAGGCGGCCATACTCCCTCTGCATGGGCTGGAAGTCGACGACCTGCTTGTTCAGCCACTCATATGCTGTGTTCTGTCAGTGGCAAGTTAAAGGGCGGGAGCGGCCGCACTCACAGACTCGCGACTGGACAAACTCGGTGGTGCACAGGCTGTGGGTGATGCCCTCCAGAGAATCGACAATGCAGTGGGTAAAGTCGTAGCTGGCAATGGTCAGCAATTGGGTCTGTCACGGTGGGAATGGGAACGCACGTAGGGTAGATCTTCCAGTCCCAGCCGGTGCGGTGATGGGGTGTCTCCGTCTTGATGCGATACGCGGCAAGATCCCACATCTAGGACCAGGTCAGCAAGCGGTTCAACATGATACCCTTGGAACAGGCAGCTTACCTGGGGGTTGCCGTCTGTAATGTCCTGCTTCATGCGGAGGAACACCTCCTTGGGCTTGTACTTGCCGTCCCGCATGTCGCGGAACTTCTGGAGGTTCTCCTCAACGGACTGCTCGGCGTGAGCGCACCTGTAGCGCGGCGAGGATCCCTTCTCGCCTCCCCTCTGGAGCTTGATCTCGGTATCTGGGACGTGTCAGCAATTCGCCCATTCCGTCAAAGAAGTGACCATACCATTGCATGCGCAGACGTACGCCCTCTCCATGCCAATCAGCTTCTCCGCCAGCTCATACAGCACTTGGAATCGGTCGCTCGAGTAGGTGATCTTGTAGGGGGTGAAGCCCAGCCAGCGGACCATCTCCTCAATCGCCAGGAAGTATTTCTCCTCCTCCTTCTCGGGGTTTGTGTCATCGTATCGGAGGTAGCTGTAGAAGTCGGTTGGTCAGCGACAATCAAGAACGTCAATTGGATCCCACGTACCAGACACCACCGTGGTGCTTTGCGAAGCCAAAGTTGACGGCAATGGCCTTGGCGTGGCCAATGTGGAGGAAGCCATTGGGCTCGGGCGGGAACCGCGTGACGACGTTCTTCTCAGGTCTCTCGCCAAAGACATCGTTCAGGAAGCCCTGCTTGAAGATGGCCTCCGGGTCGATGGGCGCCTCTTCCTCCTTCTTGGGCTTGGGCTTCGCCTGTTGCTTGGGCGGGGCGTCGGCGGCAGCAGCAGCATTCTTCTCCTTGGCGGCCTTCTTGTTGCGCTTGGCCATGCGCTTCTTCAGCTCCCCCTTGGAGACCATCTCGCCCGTCTCCTCATCGAGGTGGAGCTTGGCCACCTGCTCGGCGACTGCGTCCGCCATTGTGGCTGTTGCGGGGGCGGGGTCGGGTGATGTGAAGAGGTGTCGGGCGTGTTTGGGATGCTCGATTCGCTTCGTGGAGCCGCTGGACGTGGCAGGTTTCGGTGTGTCGGATATCGAGAGGGTCGCAAGGCAGAGAGAGGCGGTTCAAAGGGAGTTTGCGCGGGGCAGTTGGCGATAATATTTTGAGTCATGCCCCGCCAGAGTCACCGCCGAGCTGAAGGAGGGGTGAAACGAGACACCAGCTGAAGCGCTGATAAGATAAGGACGGGATGCCGATAAGGATGGGAGGGAGCTTGGGCCACTGACTTCATCAAATGATGCGGCCTCCCATTTTTGGGACATGTCTCCTTCCGCTTGGCTGAAAAGTCGGCACAAAGACATGCAGGTTTGTTGGTATCGATCAGTCGTGGTTTCAAGTCATCCTCCCGGCGTTTGTTTCAAGATTTTCATCCAGCTCGTGATTTGTGTCTGTATTTCGCGCAAGTTCCGTCGTCACTTTAGACTGCTAGCTCCCTGTCAGGTACAGCACCACCCGCTGAAGCTACACCGGCAACCCCGCCCCCGCCGATTTTTACAGCGCCTTGCCGGTCGATCCTCCAGTGACAGCGCGTCAGGCGGCGTCATCTTCCCAACGACGATTCCTCCTGCCTGCCAACTTGAACCCATTTAACTCGAGCCTCGTTCCTCTCTCCCATCTCAAATCAAAACTCAACTAGTCTCCCAATTTGCATCTTCCCTCTGCAGCCTCCACCTCATTCAACCACAAACACCACCCATCACACCTCGCTTGGATGATCACCTCCAGAGCCCTCAAGATGGCCGTCATTCCAGAATTCCAGATCCCCACGCTCACCGGCCTCTACCAGCAAGGCAAGCTCGCCGCTCCCGAGGCCGAGCCCCTCCACGCGCCCAATCCCCGCCACAACAACCGGGTCGCCATCATCCGCGCCGACATCACCAAGCTCGGCGTCGACGCCATCGTCAACGCGGCTAACAACTCGCTGCTAGGTGGCGGCGGCGTCGACGGTGCCATCCACCGCGCCGCCGGCCCCGACCTGCTCCGCGAGTGCCGCACCCTCGACGGCTGCGACACCGGTTCCGCAAAGATCACAGACGGCTACCGCCTGCCCGTCTCCAAGGTCATCCACGCCGTCGGTCCCGTGTACCACAACTACAACGTCGACGAAGCCGCTGCCCTGCTCAAGGGATGCTACACCACCTCGCTCGCCCTCGCCGCCAGCAACGGATGCAGGAGCGTTGCTTTCAACTGCATCAGCACCGGCATCTATGGCTACCCCAGCCGAAGCGCTGTTCAGGTCGCCCTCGGCGCTGTCCGGGAGTTCCTCGACGGAAGTGATGGAAACAAGATTGGCAAGGTCGTCTTTTGCCTGTTTGAGGAGAAGGACGTCACGGCCTACAACAAATACGTTCCGTAAGTATCACCGACCTGACCTCTTGAAACTGTGACTGATCATTCTTCGCAGCCTCTACTTCCCTCCCGATGCGGACGGTGCCGCGGGAGCCTCCGCCCAGAAGGCTGACGAGAGCAAGTAAACGTTCGATGGAGGCACGAGACACGCGGATGCGAGGCGTTCTAGGAGTTGCATAGTGACCTTTGGTCCCAATAATCAGCCCATTCATTTCACTTCTCAAGTTGTGCAAGATCCATGGTAATCTTCATGTGGTCAATGGTGTCTGTATTGTCGCTCAAGCCGCAAGGAATTATTCCCCCACAAAACGCCATGCTATCGCCAGCGACGCAGAGATCCAATCCCGCTCATCTAACACAAGCCCTAACTTTCTATTCTATCTTGTCCAAGATAACCTAGGAAACCCCCCAGAGTCTCATTCAGAATGAACCCTGAATTCGCCATACTGGAACGTGCCCTGGACAGCCTTGGCAAGCAGATCATACCGCCACGCAACAGCATTGTTGACCTGCATCTCCTTACGGAGCGCATCGAGCTTCTCCATCCAGATGGCCCGCATTGCCGGGTCTTGCGCAACAATTTGCTGAATCCCGGCGAAGCCATCATTGATGTCCAGCTCGTACTTGCTGTTGATGTAGCTCAACTCCTTTTGCTGCAGGCTAATGTCCCGCTGCAGCTGCTGCACCTTGTCGCCGCGCGGCTCCCTTTTGACAAGGAGCACAACGGTGGCAGCGTTCTCAAAGTCCCATACGCGATACTCCTCTGGCCCATCACCAAAGCGCTCGAAGCCGAGCAAACGCATCAGAGATTGCGAGGTGCGCCCGTGAGTGACAATGTGCTGGCAGAGGTTTCCATCCTGGAAGACCTTCTCAAGGGCCCGCTCGAGCCGAATGTCCACGTTGACGAAAGTTTCGGGCTCGAAAAATGCCTCGTCCAACTCCGTGAAGCCGTCAACAGTGTCCACCATCACTTCTGCGCCGACAAGCTCGCCCTCCAGGGAGCGGACCTTGCGACGCATAGTGTCCTGGCAGCTACGAGCGTCCGAGACGTGAAGCTGGCCGGGTCCTTTCCACTCGCGCCAGTCGTCGTTGAGCTTGACATCGACAGAAAAGTGGTAGTTTCCGCCGGAGTACGCGGCAGTCTGAACACAGCGCCAGAGAGGGCTGCAGTGCACCTTGTCGGGCAATCCGAACCGCGAGGCCTCGGAGTCCAGGATCCGGTAGCCGAGTTCCTTCGCCTGCTCCACGCCACGGACACTCAAGCTTGGGTCCCTATCGGCGTGAAAGTGGTCTGCGGCGGCAAAGGACTCGGTCTTACCGAGCTCGTCGGCCTTGACGTTATGATCCGACTCGGCGTGACGGGTGATGTACACCAAGCGGCAGCACTCTTTTCCTCCATTCCTGTTGATCAAGTCTTCCAGAGCCATCTGATGACCACCCTGGCACGGCAAAGGCCGCACATCTGGCTGTAGATAGTTGTCATTGGTGCGGACGACGAACTTGACGTCCTCGCTTCGGAGGTTCTTCTCCTGTTCGATGCCGAGACCGTGTCTGCGGTTACTCTCCCGAGCGCGCCGTTGGAGTTCGAGAACGCTTTTGGGGTTCTTCTCCCAAACGAGTCGTTCGAGGTCGACAAACTCCTTGACTACGGTGTACTTGTACGGCCGTTCCTCCACCGGGGTGGGCTGGGGCGGAAACATGATGGGCATCTTGTCAGCTGAAGCAAAAATCGTCTGTGAAGCAAAGAATGTGCGAAAAGATCGTGAGAAATGTAGCTAGGTGGCTGTCGTGGTGCTGATGTAGGGGGTCTGGCGTTCTAGGTCGAAGAGGGTACAGACTACGAGACGACGACGATTATTTATCTGCCACTCACGCAAACCCGAGTCACTTTCTGTGCTTCCACCTGTGTTGGACAGATCCCATGGACCGGTGACAAGGCTTGATGGCGCGGTCAGCCTGGGTTGGTGGCAGAAGAATTCCTCGTGCCACCGATTCACTTTTTGGTGTGCTGCAGCCGGTGAGGGATTGCATGACAGGTCGATTGTGACACAATGTGGTTGCCTTGACCCAAGCCCTTGTTTTTCGCCCTTTTTTCTTCAATCATATGGCAATACTATTGTGCGAGCGGTTCGCCATCACAAAGCCATTGGCTTGGTGGCGTGGCTGGGTGGTGTTTTGTCGGCGGGACAGCACGGTGAATAGTGAGATTTCAGGAGCGAATAGACATAGGACATCGATTAACGAGGTCAATTAATTGATTATAGTAATTTGATGAAGTTGTTTCGTTGCTACTGACTTCTTCCTGTCTGTTCTCACCACGGAGAGCTCTCGACTTCAGGTCTGGTACGATTTGATTGAATACAATGCTGCCTTCAAAGAAACCCCCAGCAACGAGGAGCTCAACGGTATTCTCCGCCCAAGAAAATCTCTTCCACACTAGGTACTAACAACAGAAAAGTCATCCTCAATTTGAGTCATGCCTCTTCTTCTACGCCTTTCCCGACAGAATCGCCGCAGCCTGCTCGGCCAAGGCGTAAACAGGAGCCATCAAATGGGTCGACAGAGCCACAGGAATGACTGACGAGTCCACGACATAGAGGTTCTCAAAGCCACTGACCTTGAAACCCGAGTCAACCACCTTTCCCATCGAACAGCCTCCATGAGGGTGCCAGGATGTGGCGGCGCCGTCAGCGATTCGCTTGTCGAGATACTCATCCGACGCATCGAGGGTCGCGGGCTCGACACCGTCAGGTGCCGTCTCTCCTGCAATGTATTCCTTGCCAAACTCGGTGTCAAGCATCAACTTGTGAATCGAGCGGAGACCTTCGCGGTAGACGTATTTGTCGACCTCGGTGGCGAGATAGTTGGGTGTGATGACGGGTGGGTCGCTGGCCTTGGCTGAGCGGATGCCAACTGTGCCGCGGGATGTGGGAAGCAGTGAGATGACCGCACTGTTGACGTGGGAGCCGTCCATGGGAACGACGGGATTGGCAGGGCTGAAGGCGTGGTAGAGGACCAGGAGCTCGTTGAAGCTTCTGTCATTCTTCAGCAAGCTGTGCGATGCGGTCGGAGTCTCCCCCTCGTCCTTGGCAATGGCCTCAGAAAGCTTCTCCTTATCCACCGTGGCGAGGGCAACCCAGTCGATTGGGCCGCCGAGACCGAACTGCGGCTGCTGGAAGAGGGGATTTCCAGAGGTCAGGGTGTATCCATTCTCGGGGTTCTTCAGCTTCCAGAACTGGAACATGAGAAGGTGATCGCCGAGGTTCTTGCCGACCTCAGGAAGGTCAACCTTGACATCGATGCCGTGGGCCTCGAGCTCTGCCTTGGCTCCAATGCCGGACAGCATGAGGAGCTTAGGAGACTGGAAGGCGCCAGCGGAGGAGATGACGTTTTTGGCCTTGACTTCTTCGCCGCTGGTGAGCAAGACACCGGTAGCCTTGAGTCCTTCTCCATTAGCGCCTGGCTCCGACAAGATTCTCTCGACTTGTGTCTCCACGAGAATTGTGACACCCTCCATCGGATAAGCGGCCGTAGGGATCTGTCTCTTGCCAACATCGCGAGCCTCAACCGTCTCGGCGTAGCCGAGATTATCCCCAGAAAACGCATCGTCATGGGGATGGGGGTTGAGGCCGAGAGCCTGATACCCCTTTTCGGCCAGAGGATCCCTGAGTGGATAGTCGCGACCTGTTGACTTTGGCGTCGCGGTTTTGATAGGCCCGGAGTAGCCGTGGAAGTCTTCATTGTCCTTGGTGTGCCACGTCTCGGACATCTTCATGTACGGGAGCTGGCCCTTGAACCTCCAGCGGTCGTCGCCGACCATGTCGGCCCAGTCATCGTAATCATGGGCCGAACCGCGGACCCATCCAGCTAAGCAGTGTCAGAACAGTCGTCATTTTCATGCAACACTCGACTTACTCAGATTGATGGCGGCACCACCGCCGAGGCCTTTGCCCTGCCCAATGACAGTCTCGCGGCCATTGAAGCCGGGAACAGCCTCAGTCTTAAAGTTCCAGTCGAGTTCGCCACCGATGGGTTGAGCATTTGCGTAGAGAATGTCTTCGCGCGAGCGTGTGTCGGATCCTGCCTCGAGAAGCAGAACGTTGAGCGATGGATCGTTCTGTCGAAGGCGGCTGGCGACAACGGAGCCCGCGACGCCTGCGCCAACGACGACGTAGTCCCAAGTGAGATCAGTGACTGCCATTGTATGTGATCGAATATTTGTTGTAATCTTGAAGATGGTTGATGAGGTGCCAATGCAGTCGATGAGCGGCAGCATGCCGACCTTTTGTAGTCTGGACGCCATCCCGAAATCCGCGCACCGCGGTTGACGCGTGTAACGCACATACCTATGCGACAACCTGCATCATGCCTTGGTTGGAGATTGTCATCCTGCAGACGGGCACGTGAAAGCCAAGATGCGTGCTTGATGCTGTCAGCGTCACGGAAGCGACGATTCCCGATGCAAGCATTCCAAAAACCCGCCCAAGAACAAGGCCGTTTCTTCGTGTTCTTTTCAGCTGGAAGAAACGTCAACACGTTGCTGGCCAGAATTACGACGAGCTGTCGCCTTGCAGGGCATCGAAACCCGCTTTGATGCAGCTGTCAGCACCAGCTGCTGAGTAGGCGCAGCGAACCGGGGTGATTCCGCCACTATCGCGTATATGCAGGCCAGGGTGTTGCCGGGCAGGCAAAGTCAGCTTACATTTCCATGGACTACTGAGGGATTTGGAATCATGGCAAAGAGGCGAATGGCGATCTGCATAGCTCATTGGCCTATTTGACGCTGCTGCTGGAGAGAAGTAGTTTGTCGAGGTGCCCGATTGTAGAGAAGCGGACAAGGCGCCAATCCCCCCTGGAAAGGGGTTCAGGGGTTAGGGAGACGCCGGCTTGGCCTTGATCACGGGAGAACCACACACACCGCTGCCATCAGGCAAGTGATCTGAGAGAATAGGGACGATTCGCAATCATATTTCATTGGTTAAATTGCCTGCTGTAAAGTGCCTGACGTTCTCTCACAAAGCAAGGCTCATGAGAAGACCGAGAAGACACGCCGTCAGAGACACACTTAAGCTGGCTCCTGCGTTACCACCATCTCCCTCAGCCTCCCCATCCCCGTCGCCATTTCCACCACCATCTCCGTCACCTCCATTGCCGGAATTGTCACCGTCGCTACCAGAATCTTGGTCATTGTCCGTAGTGTTGAGAGCCTTGGGACAAACGACACTCTGCGAGAAGGTGGTATTGCCCGAATCAGTCGTGTTGTGAAGCCAAGAAACCACGACCAAGTCCGTGTACCTCGTGACGAGATCAATGGTGGCATTCCGGTCACCACGGGGAAAGGTGTCCGTCGCAACTGAGACAATGTGCGATCCACTGAGCCATTCGATGTCGTCGTCATCCCAGGTACTGTAGCGGCCAGTGAGCGGTCTTGAGCTGCCGGAACCATAGATACTGTCACACTCAGAGGGCCAACTGGGCAGGTCGCAGCCAACGTAAGGGTTTGAAGGAATCATCCGCTGTTGCCCCATGGCACGAAGACATTCGTCGCTGAAGATGTTGCTGCAAGAGCCGTCATCCATTGTGACTGCTAAGCGGTCTTCGAGAGAAGTGAATTGGTATGTCGCCACGCAGAGGCGCCATTTCGGGTCGAGGAGGGAGATGGTGCTGGATTCGCCTTGCGCCTGCTCAACGAGGCTCTCCGGGGGGTTGAGACGGACCAGGGAGCCGGCAAAGTCAGCCCCTGGGCCTGATATCTCAATGACGTCGTCGGCCGGTATCTCGGTTCGTACTGACAACGTGACTGTCCAGCCATCAATGGTGTCCAGGCCGTCTGCTGAGGAGACGTTGTGGCCGTTGATTGGGAACACCCTTTCGAAGTCCGGTTCAGACATGATATATGCCCAATCCTCGGATGGGATGTCCCATGGTCCGGAAGTCCCAGTTTTCCGCGAAATGCCCACGGTGCTCCATTGTCTAGGGCCGATGGGAGATGGGTCGATGGCAGATGCCAAGGGAATCAGCGAGAGGTAGGAGAAGTATGAGATTGCCTTCATGATAGTCGGCATGATGTTTGATTGTACATTGCAATGCCGTGTTGGTAGACTGAGGCCTACCCAATGCTGGGTTGTCAGGCTATATACGAGCTGACCGACATTGCTGCACTCTCTGGTACCATCGCCGCGGCACTCGTCATGACCCATGACAATCTCGATGGCCTGCCGGTTGCCTGCCGGTACCGCTTCGGGGTGATGCTCCCTGACAAAAGGAGCTGCCAAGATCTCGGCAAGGGGGAATCACACAGCAAACGGGCGACTGCCAATGCGGGGAAGAAATCCAACAGGCCAGGGATCGACACTACAACCTTGGCCTTCGGAGGATAAATGCTAGTAGCCGCCCCCAGATCACCCCGTGGGAGCTGGTAAGGCTGACGGCCGTTGCCACCGCACGCTCGGATGACAACACACATTCCGTGGACAAGCATTGGCAATAATCCTTTTGCTACCTCTTATGGCTACCATAGGCTAGGAACTACATAACAGAAATATGTTTCCGCGTATTGAATGGACATGTGACGTACTTTGGCTACCCATAGGCCGGACGAATAACGGTAGAGCCTTCAGTGAGGTGACGGCACGTCGGCTTGGATTAGGTATACCCATTTGACCTAGAACAACGCCGTAGTCGGGCTCCAGGGTGTCGCTCCAGGTATACGCTCACAAAGTGTAAAAGTCAATCATGTTGACGCCGCCCGAGGTTGGCTGGCCGGGGAAGACGCACCGAGTCGATGTTTCTTGTGCGGCAACCAGGGCGGACATGGCGAGGCTGAAAAGGGGCGCATGATGGAGGAGTCAAGTCATCTCAATATTGGCAGTACGAAACTCTGGCAGGTGTAGACATTTAGTCTGGATTGATTCGTACAGCAAATTGAGAACTAACGTTGTCCTGTCTAATTCTATACCAACTTGTAACCCAATAGAGCCCGGTCGTATCTTCCATATGAAATTCCCATTTCAGACAATAGCAGGTCTCAATAACTGGAAGACACTGTCCCTAACGTCCCTCACCCACTTCTTGCGCACCCCCCCATTTCGCGCACCCCAAAATCCCTCACCGCTACTTCAACCTACCCTCTCCAAAACCCTAGATCTCAACCATCTTTTACACGATTACTATAAGACTTAGGGATCTATTACTTCAATCTACGATAAGCAATTATTCAGAAGACGAGCTTAACCAGGCTCTAGATTCTATCATAAACGGTCAATCTATCCGAACAACCGCGCGGACGTACGGGGTTCCAGAGTCTACTTTACGAAGCCGGATCCAAGGTACGCAGTCCAGGGCTACTACATTCACTAGCCAGCAGAAGCTCTCAAAGACCCAGGAACAGCAGCTAGCCAGCTAGATTCAGGTCCAAGCCTCCCTAGGGCTCCCCCCGACGCACACGTAGGTCAGGGATTTTACTAAGCGTATCCTACGTCTACGAGGAGGATTACTAACCCTTAGGAAGAACTAGTTCCAAGCTTTCACCCGTCGGAACCCTTCAATAAAGGTCCAGCGCGCCAGGCTAATCGATTCCCAGCGTATTAACGGAGCGTCGACTAACGTTATCAGGACCTAGTTCAAGTACCTCGCCGTCGACCAGATCAGGGACATCAAACCAGCCAACCGATACAACATAGACGAGACCGGTATCCTCGAAGGTCGAGGGTCTAACGGCCTAGTCCTAGGATCCGCGGAGAGTCGTAATCTACAGAAAAAACAGCCGGGGTCGCGGGCCTAGATCACTCTAATAGAGTACGTTAACGCTACGGGTTCTACCGTTCCACCGCTCGTTATCTACAAGGGCAGGTCGGTCCAACAGCAGTGGTTTCCCCTAGATCTACAACCTTATACCGACTAGAGATTCCACGCAACAGAAAACGGGTAGACCGACAACGAGACGGCAGTCTACTAGCTCCGGGATATCTTCATCCCATCCACGCAACCGACCGACCCATCTGCGACCCGTTTACTCATCCTGGACGGTCACGGTAGCCATAAGTCTACAGAGTTTATATATCTCTACTATACGCACCAGATCCATCTACTTTACCTACCTCCTCATACGTCCCACGTCCTACAACCGTTAGATCAATCCGTTTTCGGACCCTTAAAGACAGCCTACAGAAAGGAGCTAGGATTTCTAGAGCAGTGGAATGATTCTACAGTTCTAGGTAAACGGAACTTTCTCAACTACTACCGGAAGGCTCGCCAGTCAGCCCTTACGGCGCAGAACATCAAAGCGGGTTGGAAATCAACGGGTCTATAGCCGGTTAACACAGCTAAGCCCCTTATAAGTCCTCTACTCCTCCACGAATCCAAGGACGGGTCTACGACCGTCAATCCAATCCTTAATCGAGTCCTTAGGTCTACACCTATCCCGCAGTAGGATATAGCTTCATCCTCGGTCAACTAGTCGACGCCCAGGAAGGCCCTAGATCTACGCGACCAGCTAGATCAGTACAGCCGCCTAGATCAACCCAGCAGTACGCAACGGCTTCTCTTCCGGAAGGTCCAAAAAGGCTTCGAGGAAAAGGACTATCAACTAGCTACCCTACAGCGTAGGGTAGAAGCTCTTAAGCAGCAGGTTGAATCTATACGACCGAGGAAAAAGAAGAAGGTCCAGATCAGCCCGAATTCCAAGTTTGCGGATATCAAGGCTATCCACAGGGCGCAGGTCGACGCAGGTAATAAATCTAAGGGTACGGCTAAATCCAGCGACGCCGATTTACCTAGTAAAGCAGAAGACTGTATTATTATAGGATCGTAGGTAGTAGAAGAAGAAGGCTGAAGGTAGTAGTGGTTTTTTGACAGGTGGATTTTAGGGTGCGCGAAATAGGGGGGTGCGCAAGAAGTGGGTGAGGGACGTTATCTAGCTGCCTGCTCGGCCCGGTTCTCATCGTCAGCCTCGGCATCAAGGTCAAACAGCTCATCCTCCAGCGCATCGTATCCGCGGCAGAGATACCAAAAGACACAAGTGACGACAAAGTAGACCACAGCGAGTGCCGTGTACATCCACGTCAAACCGGGGTCCTTGGCCGCACGAGAAACGGCCATGCCAAGCAGGGCGGCCACAGCAACCGTGAGGTAGTTGATAGACCCAACGATGCCCTTCATACTCTTGGGCGCCTTGGTGTACGCATACTCACTTGCCGTGATGGCGAAGCCGACCTCGGAGAGGGCAAAGAGAACGTATGTCGGGAACTGCAACATGACGTGGACACGGTTGGGGATGGTGCCGCCCTCGCTGGCGTCGCAGGTCAAGGGCGCGTCGAAGCATGGCCCGGCTGAGTAGATGATCTTTTGGACGATGGCGGCCCATGCAATACCCAGGGTACCTGCGAGGAAGCCTGCAGTGATGCGACGGATGGGGCCGATGCCGACGTGCCAGCGGCGGAGAAGGGGGTACAGAGACGTGCGGAAGACGTGAATCAGCACGATTTCGATGATGAGGGTGAAGTTGTAGAGGATGTCATTGGGAAGACCATGACGCTCCTGATATCATGTCAGTAAAATCGGAGCGGGGAGGAATTGGCAGTTGGCTTACCATGGTGCCTGCTTGGGAGACTAGGTTATTGGTGGCCTGGAGGTAGCATAGCCAGGCAATGGGCTGAGGGATGCTGTCAATTGATTAGCACCATGCCACCAACTGAGATTGCTTGGACAAACGTACAAGACCTTGCAGGCGTAGAGACTGCGCTTCAGCTCGACGACGAACCTGTCATCCCAAGTGATTTTGTCGGTCCCACCATTCTGGGCCTGGTGAGAAGGCTTGGCCGCATCCATGTTGAAGCCGTTCTTGATGGCGATGCGGAAAACACTGAAGGCCTTGCCGAGCAACGGCTTAGGAGGGCTCTGAACTATCGGGGTGTTAGTCTTTTGCTTCTCCTCGACGCATGCCTCGTCAGCCTACCATATCGCTTCCTGCCCACGATGAGCGTGATAATGGCAATCCAGAAGACGCAGAAAGGCAACAGGAAAGCAGCCCAAAAGCCAATGCGGTGCTCGATGTACGTCGTAGGAATACCGGACAGGCAGCCAATGCAAAGGACGTTGTAGAAGATCATGTAAATGTTCGAGATCGTTGTCTGCGGGTCGATGATGACCCTCTCGCCAGACCTAAGGGTGGCCACTCTTTGTCGCGTTTCGGTGTATTGTTCGAAGATCATGATTCCGACGTTGGCCTTGATGAAGCCCGCGCCTGAGCCGATGAGGAACAGCGCAGTGATGAAGCCGCCGAGTCCAGCGCCGCGTTCGAGCGAGTAGGGCAGGGAAGTGACGAAGAGGATCAGAAGACCGCAGATGTACATCGAGGCGCCGACGGTGACGGTTCGGAGACGGCCAAAGTACGAGTCGGCGAGGTAGGCGCTGAGCATTGGCGTGACGTACATCCAGAACATGAATCCGTAGGAGATGCTGCTCGCGTTGGCCTGACCGAGGCCCAGAGCGCCGGGAATAAGTTCGTTGCCGTAGGGGTATTGCATGTAGTTTTCTAGGGGGCGTCAGGGGCGCACTCAGGGGAGGCAGCGCTTGAACTGTGCTCACGGAATGGGCCTGAAAGCGCATAGTAGGAGAAGCGCTCAGCCGTCTCGACGATGCACACCAGCCAGGCGGCCAGCGGCACCTTGTCGCTTACGAGGGGAAGGGTGTTCCTCTCATACTTTGTCGGTTCCCCGCCGTCGGGCGTGGGTGTCAGCTCGTTGTCGGAGAGCTTGGCGGAGGAGACCCTGGATATGTTAGCAGCTCGCACTGTCCATCAGGGGCTTTGGGGCTCACTCCAAGGGGTCCTTGGACCCGTTCTGTACTGAGACCTGCGAAGCCATGATGAATGCAGAAGCAGCAATATGGACTGGGAGGATCTTGAAAAATGTCAATGCTGCACGTTTTGTCCACCATTCTCACCAGACTTGACTCGTTCGCTGGATATTTATGAGAGGCGACTTGAGCAGATCGCTGCAGTTGTGGGGACGGAATCGGAGGGAAAAGTGGAATTGCCCATCGACTTCAGTGATTGCGTGCTGGAAATGGTGGGCTAGAGGGCACTAAGGATGCCGGACAGGGGCCGCCTCAGGGCATATGCAGGGACAAGGAAGGGTGCTGGGAGGTCGGACAACGGACGATGGAGCAAGCTCTGTAAGCCGCGATGGCGAAGGAACGGTGAATGGAGTTAAGTCATGGTTATCAATGTAGTCGGATTATCGAGAGAGTCAACTTGAAAAATGTGATGCAGCAAGATGAGGTAATTTCCAGGGTCTGGAAGTACAACGGCTATCTACCTTCTCTACAAACTCCTGCCCTGATACGAAGGATCGACAGGCGGCCTATCTACACGATCAAGATACGTAGTCGCCGCCGTGCCCTCAACCTGGCTCACTGTAAGCCCGTTCCCAAACCACGCAAACCTATTCCCCTCCGTCCCGGGCATCCTCTTATACTCAAAGTCCTCCCATCGCGGGTTCTCATACGCTTTCCAGGCATGTACCAAAGACCCAGGCCACATGGCCGTAATCCTTCCATCAGCGCGTCCCCCACTCTTGAACCACGAAGCGCAATCCTCAGTGAGAACGGTCCCGTTGAAAAACTTGTCGGCATACTGCACAAAGTCATTTTTGGCCTCTACCTTGGGCACCATCGACCGTAGGTGTTCTCTCTGCAGCTTCTGGACGCACTTGATCATGTAGTCGCATTGAAACTCGATCATGACGATCATTGTTGAGTTTGGCGCACCGTTGGGACCGAGGTAGAGGAAGAAGTTGGGCATCTTGACTGGCATGATTGAGAGGTAGGCTTCTGGCTCGGGGGTCCATACTTCGTCCAGGGAGATGCCGCCCTGGCCAATGATTGGTGTGTGGCTTGTTCGCAGAGATCTGGTCAAGTCAGCTTGAGCTCGGGAAGCAGTGAAATGCTTCTCACGTGTCAAAACCAGTGGCACATATGACGGCATCGACCGGTCTTTCGACGCCATTTTTGTCCAAGATTCCGGTTGAAGTGATGCGCTCGATGCCAGACGTCACAATGTCGACGTTGTCCTGGATGATAGCTTCGAGATAGCCCGGCGACGCCCCTAGTCTCTTGCAACCCACCGGCCATTCGGGTTTCAAGAGCTCAAACAGTCCAGGTTTTCGTTCCATCTTCTTTCGAAGTACAGCCTCCAGCTGTGTCGAGGCGTCTTTGTGAGACTTGCTGTTCGAGAAGATACCAAGGTATCCGCGATGAAGAACCTCCTCAATGTCTTTGCGAAACGCCAGCAGCTTTTCTGGATCCCGAGCAAATTCTTCTCTTTCTTCCACCGAGTGTGAGACTGTCCATCGTCATGTCAGTATCACAGATGAGATGCAAGGTTTCAGGCTCAACTTACAGTTCTCGTCATTCCCATGTTCTGTTATCACTTTGCCAAATGGGCCTGTCGGAGAGACCCAAGCCTTCGACCGGATGTACGAGTCGATCCTCTTGGCCTTGGGCTGCAGAGCTGGAACAATCTGGATACCGGTAGAGCCGTTGCCAATGACGGCAAGTGTCTTTCCAGTAGCATCAAAGGACTTGTCCCATCGAGCAGAGTGCAAGAGGGATCCGGTGAAGTCGTGAAGCCCGGGAATGGCGGGCCACTGCCACTTGTTAAGGGTGCCAGTAGCCTTGATGAAGATGTCTGCAGTGTCATGAACAGTCTGTCGATGTTAGTCCCACCAGATTTGAGGCGGAATTGATTTTCTTACCTGGCCATCTTCCAGTCTGAGCAGCTCGACATCCCACTTGCCCGTGTCTTCACACCAACGCGCCCCTTTGAACTCATGCTGAAACTTCATGTACTTCCGAGCGCCGTACTTGTCAATGACATGGTTGAGATACTGAAGAATCTCGGACCCAGGAGCGTAGAATCTAGACCAGTCTGGGTTGTTCTCAAAGGTATACTGGTATGAGTGAGACGGTATGTCTGGCGTCCGTCAGTCAATACGCCAGCCCTACGGGCAACGACAGGGGTTGCTCACCGCAAGAAATACCAGGGTAGCTGCGACAAGTTAGTGCATTTTCTTCTCGAAACAGTTTCCTGAGCTCACTTGTTTTCAAACCACGTGCCGCCTGGGCCCTCGTTCTTCTCATACACGGTCAAGTCCAGGTTCTTGATGTGCTGCGGGAACCGAATAGCAGTGAGGATGCCCGAGATGCCGGCGCCAATGCAGATGACTCTGATGGGGCGTGACTCGTCGATCGGTCGGGAGTCGAGCCCAGTGGATGAACCTTGGGAGCCCATGTTGCATGCGAGCTGGAGGAGAAATCAGGAGACGAAAGTGTCTCAATGTTCAATTCCCTGCTCACCCAGCCTGAAGATTCATTCGAGCGCCAGGCATTTCTGTCGATACCAGCTGCCTGGCGGCGTCTCCCCCTGGCATGGCGTGCCGCCCTTAGCTCTTGTTGCTGGCAGCTCCACCACGGATTCCGGAGCAAGACAAAAGTTCTCCGGGCATCGATGGCGCAATCTGATCCGCCTGCATGCGATGACCCGCAGAAGGCCAATCGACATCCACTTCCGCCGTAGCATGTAAGTGAGCCCTGAGCAACGGGCCCCCTCGGCGAATCAGTCATATCAGTTGCAGCCCACGGCCTGTCCTCCATCGCCCGCTCATCACCTTTCAGAAGTCACAGCAACCATGCCTCTCGTTATCGAACACTTCGTCCTCCCGCCCACAGCTCACGTCCCGAACAATAAGCACCCAGTCATCGTGTATCGCGATGCTCTCCCAAAGTCACACACCGAAGAGTCGACCACGGCTTTCCTAGAAGCCAATCAGTGGGAGAAGAAGGTTCGCTGAACCGCTGAACCATACCCCGCCGTACTTGTTCCGTGCACTGACTGCGCTTCTCGAAGGGGTTCTGGCCCGGAACATGGGTTCACCATTTCCACCCCAACACCCACGAGTGCTACGGTTAGCGCCCCGATCCAGCGGGGTTCGGCGGCCAAAGTTCCTTGCTGACTCGGGCAACAGGCGTCGTTACAGGCACCACGACCATGTTGGTGGGCCGCGGGCAACTGGACGGGAATACCGGCGGGCAGCTGGTCTACCTACAGCCCGGGGACGTGATTGTTATCCCGGCTGGTGTCTCGCACATGAACGTGACGATGACCGAGGACTACATGTTTGTCGGCGTCTATCCGAATGTAAGTTTCGTTCCCGCATCATTCAGGCTTCGTGAGACTAATCCCGTAATCAGGGCTCCCCCCAATGGACGAGTCAGACGTGCGATAAGCCGGACATCATGGCTGAACTGGCGGAGGAGATCTCACGCGTGCCGCTGCCAGCCGCCGATCCTGTCGAAGGAGAGGCGGGAACTCTCATCCGCCTTTGGATGGATCTACCTGAGAAGAAGACCGGAGAGTCGTAATGATAGGCTGGCCTATTGATAAGGTCCCAGGGTTTCGGAAATCTGGAAGCCGGGTCTGCGGCAGAGCACAGTGTGTGGATGGGTGCTGTAGTGGCTATCTCTCCCGGAATTCAGGGGCTAACTGTATGGCATCATCCCCTGAACCCGCTCACATTTATGAAAACCCTCCACCAAAGTATTCTCCGAGGCAACTCCGTGCTGCAAAATTCCTGCAAGATATGCCCCTGCGACCTCGCATCTGCCCCGGAAAATGGGTGATTTCCGGACCATTGACGCCATTTGCCTCTCGAGTGAGCACCTCCCAGGGTCCCGGAGAGCGGCGGCATCTGCTAAATTCCGCCCAAGCCCGCTATCTGTGAAGGTCCAGCAGCACCCATCGCTCAACTCGATCTCCGTGCCGGAAAATGAGCTCCTCCGAACCCCGCCTTCGCAGCTCGTGCGAAGCCTGTAGGCAAGTAATGGCCCGGTTTCCGTGCATCGCTGTGAAGGATCCAAGACTAATGGTACTAACCACAGGCGCAAGAAGACCAAGTGTGCTGGAGAGAGACCAGCTTGCCGCTTTTGCCAGAGGCTGGGCCAGGAATGTGTCTACCTCGCCCGAGAGCAGCATAACCCGAGGGCAGAGAAGAACCCTGGGATCACCAAGCTGTACGTAGAATGGTTGTGGTCGTTTGATATCCTCAATTATCGTAGTACTGACCTGTGCTCGTAGCTCCGGTTCCAAAGAGCGTGTCTCCAGGCTCGAATCGCAAGTGGGACAAATCTACGACATCTTGCAGTATGTCGCCGCCATTGATCATTGTGAGAATGCGCCGGGAAAGGCCGACTAAAATTGTGCCAAGGACTTTGACTGAGCGGCGTGGGAGCACCGTGACTGTGTCGCCTGTTCCACCAGGGCCAGAGCCTGACGACCCAGGAGGGTCTCCAGAGTCTGTCGATTCGGGAGGTCCGTATGTCCCTGAGGTATCCTCTGAAGACCTATTAATTCCGGATGCTTTGTGAGTAATGACAATCTTGCTAACCCTTGGTGAGGACAATGTCTTCTGACAAAACAAAGCGGGGAACCCTCTCCTGATGTCGTGGACCACTTCGTCGAGGTCTACAAGAGAGACATCGCATTCAAACCCTTGCCGCTCTTCACCAGTGCCTCGGAGTTATCTGCAGTCAGGCTCTCAGCATGGCCACGGCATCTTCGCTTCAGCTTCTTCGCCCTGACGATGCGATTCTCTCCCCATCCGTTCTTCCGAGGCCACGATAATGAACGGGCAGGCTTCTTCGCCACATCGGCGTACAGCGACATCATGCCGCTTGTCTTGGAAGGTTGTGCAAAGCTCGAGGTCGTCCAATCGCTGTGTCTGCTCGTCTTGCACGATCTCAAAGGTAAGCCCCCGGATTTGACCCAGACGAGACTGATCCTGACAATCATGTAGTGCACAAGACCTCCAGAGCATGGAGCTCCATCGGCATGGCAGCCCGTCTGGAGATATCCCGAGGGTGGAATCGCCGCGATGTGGCTCACCGACCGTCACCACGAGATGGAGCCCACGGGGAGAGTAGTAGCTGCTTCTGGTGTGTCTACATCCTGGAAAAGAGCTTCTCGGCGCAGTGCTCTATTCTGGATCGATGCATCGCTCAGCCGAGATATCCCGACAGTGCCTCGCTTCCTCCCATCACCACCGCCCCAGCATCTGCTCCAACAGCAGTAGAACCGACGCAAGACAATGGTGATCGATTTTCAGGGATCAACTCATCATTCCTCCAAGTCATCTCGATATGGGGCGACGTCAACTCCTATGTCCACAGAATCAGGCGCGGCAAGCTTGAGAGGCCATGGTTGCCGACGTCCAGATACACGGAACTTACCCAAGCCATGTATGAGTTTGAAGATCAGACGGCCTTGAAGCATCTTCTGAAAAACACAGGCTTCATGGAAAGAACTCCAGAGGACATCGCACAAAACCCGGAGTACTGGCGGCCGTGGATCCTCATGCAGATCACGCATCATGCCACCTGGGCCGTCCTGCACCATCCTTTCATCCACATCGTCGGTCTCCGAGACGACAAGACCCGTCGCCAGCCCCCGCGCCTCTTCATGCAGGGTGTCATTGACCAAGCTCAATATCACTCGCAGTGGGTGGGCCGACTCGTTCAGGCATGCAAAGCCCTGGATTTCGACATACACTGCCCTCTCCTCGGAACTCTCGTCGCCGCCACGGCCACTGTCGCATGGGTCTTTCGATTCGCGCCAGATGGAGCAGCCTCGTCCAAAGCAATCGAGTGCTTCAAATCGTGCGAGGGGTTTGTCAAGACCGCGGCAGCTACATGGCCACACATTGAGGAGAAGGCCAAGCTCCTGGCGTCTCTCCGAGATCTGTCCGGCCAAACACGAAGCGACGACGGCAACTCGGTCATCACCTTTCGACCCTCAAAGCTCTGGGAGCTTCTTGATAGCAGCATCGTGCCAAACCCCGTCTCTCACTCCGGGTCTGGACCGAGCAGTACTCGCGAGAGCCCGTTGCCAGATGCCACGCTGAGTGTCACGACGCACATCTTGCACCCAGTTGACGAGGCGCGGAGTCAGCCCATATCCCCTGCAACAACGGGGAATTCGGAAGGAGTGCAAGGACAGATGGTGCCGGGAGGTGATGAGCTCTGTTTTGACGAGTTCTTTTCGCAGTATCTGCCAACGGAGATGAGCTGGGCTCCTGAGGCAAACAACGGCGTCGCATGGCAGAATCAGGGCGTGGAAAGGGAGATGTAGCTGGCGAGTAGAAGGAAGATGTCGGTGGAAAGGAGCAGGGCTGAACATCAAATACCATATTCTTGATCAAGACACTCCCCATTTGTCATAAGTACTCGTGAAATCATTTGTTGCTGTCGAAAGCTACTCACAGCTTCGCCCTTGTACACTCGGTGGACGTCAACTCCCGCCTGAGAGGGCCACGACGGCTTCCATCGTTGCAGACGACGGGATCGCGAGCCGTCATCTCGGAACTCAACTTCCACTTCTGCCGCACCTCGGGCGATGCAACCCTTTCGAAGCAATCGGCGGTGTATCGGCCAAGAACGGGCAGGAATTTGAAGCCACTTGGGGAAAGAAGTCAGCATAATCCCGAGACGAACGAAAATTCGACTTACTGCCCCGAACCTCCTGTCAAGATGAACAACCCCTCGTGGTCTGGATGATGGTCGGCGATGAAGTTGCCGTCTCTCGTCTCGGTGTACCAGCACAACCGCAGCCGGGACCATGGCTTCTCCGCCGCGATGGGCACCAGCTGCTTCAGCGCGACACGGAACGCTGCGTCGGCGTCTTCTGGGATCCACGATACTGCTGCATTGTTGGCGTCATGTCGTGGCGCTGAAATTTGGCGAGCACCTCCCTCGCAAACAGCCGCGATGCGGTTCTCGAATCCGTGGCTGTGTCGCGCAATCTTGAGCAGGTTCGTGCCGGGCGTGGGCGGGAAAACGAAGCAGCCAGACGTCATATTGTCGACGACGGGCATGTCAGCTAGAGACATTGCCTCCTGAGGTGTGAGCTGGATGAATCCGACAGGCTGTGCTGATGAGGTGATGGCGTGGCCGAGATCGACGTAGTGATTCGTCCAGGCACCCGTGGCGAGGATGACTTTTGACGCGAGAATGGGTGGCCCCGAGGCGACGTTGACGCCGAGAACACGACGAGACTCCTGGTCAGTCTTGAGCGAGGTCACCGTGCCAGCTGGACCCGTGATGAAGTTGATGCCCAGCTCACAGCATCTCGCTGCCACAGCACTCACAGCGCCAGCGGCATCAGCCCACCCGGCATTCTTGCTGATATAGCCCGAGAACGGGAACGTCATGTCCTTGAGCTCAGGCCGGAGCTGCTTCAACTCCTCGGTAGTCTTGAACTCGACATACTTGTTGCCCTGGCGCTCAATTGCGCGCTTGCCTCTTTCGAGGAACTCATCATGCTCGACCTCGGAGACGAGGGTGAAGCCGGCTTGGTGGTAGTGCGGTTTGTACAGGTCCGAGGAGAGCCATTCCTTGACGGCCTCGGTGGCCAGTTTTGCGTAGAACGGGTCGACGTAGTCTGGGCGGATGATGCGGTTGGCGTCGTTACTGCTGCCATCGGCGACGGGGGGGAGCAGGCGGTCGATGATGGTGATGTTGGTGTGACCCCGCTGTCGCAGTTCGAGGGCGATGGAGAGGCCGAAGACGCCGGCGCCCACGACGAGAATGCGTTCTGCGGGGGATTTCATTGCGGGATCAATGAGCAGGGCTGATGAGGTCTTGGCCAGATGTTGGTAGGCTACTGGAGCGCCTGTGTGTTAACCATCTTCAGGGCAATCTGAGTCTCGATCAGTGCTGATAAGATCGTGTCCACTCCGAATGTCGGAACCCGTGTCTCTCCAAAAGTCCGGGTTTCCGCCCCCGGCCAATGTCCGGGACCCCGCCTTCAAAGTGAATCACTTCTCGAGCCAGTCCATCGACCATCCGTGTGTTCACTGTTCATGTCGAAATCATGTCGCGATGAACCTGAACATTGTCCCCATGTGAAACGCGACGGGTGAACGGCCATGAGCTACCGCCTCACCAGCCACTGCTACCGTACCCGGCCCAGCCCCAAGCTGCCAGGCCACATACCCCAGCTTTGCCCAGCCTGCCCAGCTACTGGCCACATCACGTCTGTGGCGGGTGCAAGTGGGATCGAGATTCTCGGTCCAGGAACCAACCCCGACTCCCCGTGTCAAACGCTCCGGCGTGATGCTCTCACAAATCCCGATCTCGACACCCCTCGACATTTCTCCTCAGGCCCAGACCTTAACCGCCCACACGTGATTCCGCTCCTAGAAAACGACCCTTGGCATCCTGTTTCTTTGCCTAGCATTAATGCCCATGTGGCGAGACGTGCCTGTATCTTATCACAGCAGGGCCCTGATCCCCCACCCTCACCTTGCGTCCGGCGGCCGCCCTCTCTTTGTCGTTATTCCTGACCAGCACGACGGTCCCGACGATTCTCCCGCCCTTCCTAAAGCTACAGCTGAGATCAACAACCACTTCCCTGCGGACACCGCGTCTTTCGCGCGCGAAACCGCAACAAAGACATCCTCGCATGTTCCCACGATGCCCTTCTTCCCCAGCGCGGACGCTGCCGTCCTGACGTCGAAACGCCCTCTCCCGTCTACCCGTCCACAAGCGCCTGGCCCTATTTTCGACCCTGACGGCCTCGACAAACCGATCGATACCTGGAACCGCGACACCCACGAATCCAACTTCCCCCCGAACGCCGAGTATGCGACTGTCTCTATTCCCGAGCCGCCCGCCTGCGGCTCCGATCGATACCTGCGCGCAACATTAGCCAAGAACGAGCGTCTACGGCTGTCCATGCTCTGGTACTACACCCGCGACATCCTTAACGAGGTCGAATTTCTCTCCGGACTGCAGGAGAAAGTCCATCTGGCCAAAGAATCCGCCGACTGGGAGTTCGCCATTATTGGCTTCCTCGATGTCAACTATTACACCCGTCTTGCCGCCGTCGGTGTGCCCCTCGGCATTCTCCCGCGCGGCGAGACAATCTGCGCACACACAATCAACCAGCCACCGGGTGTAAGCTGACAATACTCTTCTCTGCCTCGGGCTTGACTAACACCTGACCCAAGGACGTCTTTTTGATGCCCAACATGCTGGAGGATTGGAGGTTCAAGGACTCGCCATATGTCGAGTCTGGCAAGCTTCATGCATACGCCGGTGCACCACTTCGGCTACAGAGCGAGTCTGGGGAGACTGTCGGACTCGGCTCGCTCTGTGTGGCTTCGGGCACGAGTCAAGCGCCCTTGACCAAGCCGCAACAGAGAGCCATCGCCTATTTGGCAGACTGGGTCGTCTCAGATCTGGTGCAATGCGCCCGAGTGAGGCGCCAACGAGAACGCCGGGTCATGTCAGAGCGCATTGCAGCTGCGCAGGCCGAAATGGATCTTGTTTTAGGCGAGGAGCCCGTACTCGACATCCTGAGGGCCACATACCCCGAGGCTGCCATCAGCCTCAGATCCGCCAAGGCTGCTCACATTGAGGTCGAGGGCAGGGATCCTCTGGCTATTGCCGAACTCGACAACGATGGTGTATGGGAGGACACCGATTACATTGACGACTTCATCACCCGATCCAACTGCTTCGACATGCCGACAGACCGGGTAGTGCGTATTCTCAATGCGAACATCGAAAGCCCTTCCGGTTCCAACGTGCTCATCGTGGCATCCAAGGACTTCCGGCTCATCTTTGACGACATCGATCTCTGGTTCGTGCAGACTTGCGCTGGCATTATCTCACAAGCATGGCACAAGCGTCTCCTCAAAGAAGCGATCAAGGCCAAGGACGAGTTCCTCCGCGGATTCTCACATCAGCTCCGAACACCGATCCACGGCATTCTCGGCTGCGTCGAGCTCCTTGCCGAGGAGCTACTAGCCAAGAACACCCTCGCAGAAGCCGCCTCCACCTCGGCATCGGCGGCCGGCTCTGACACACCATACCTCTATCTTGATACTATCAAGACGTCAGGGCGCGACCTCATCTCCATTGTCAACAGCATGATTACTCTCAACCGGTGGGCCGAGATTGCCACTGCTGAACGAACATCCGCCACACACAGCCTCCAACAACTGGAAGCCGATCTTGCCGAGGAAACTAATAAGATCTTCTCTGGCGACAGTCGTTACCAGCCTTCTGTCTTCTTCAGTTGCACCTCACCACCCGGCTGCGACAGCTTCCAGACCAACCACGACATGCTCAGGGACAGCCTCCTCCCTCTCATTGTCAACGCCATCCAGAACACGCCGGAGGGCATCGTCTCGGTAAAGATATCGCTGTATCCCGACGTACGTGAGCTCGTCGTTGACGTCGAGGACATGGGCCACGGCATTGAGGAGGCGGATCGCCAACGGATTTTCGAACCGTACGAAAAGATTGGCGAACACTCAACTGGCGCCGGCCTCGGCTTGACGATCGCTGCCAAATTTGCCGCTCTCCTTCATGGATCGGTGGCTCTGGTCAGGTCGGATGTCGGCAAAGGCTCGCATTTCAGGGCCACCTTCCGGGAGCTTGACTGCATCCCTTCCGAATGTCCGGCGCAGCCGTTGGCGTCCCGGTTTGAGCACCTGCCCTCCAGGTACCACCACCTGCCACTCGCTTCCTCCGAGGATGCACCGGCTCATTGCCAATCCTTGGCCACGTTGCTCACTCAACATGGCTTCTCACCTTCACCCACCCTAGACGACTCTTTTGCATTGGTCGAGCACGTATCATGTACGGAGAAGCGGCGAAAATACCTCTTAGAGATACCCCCAAGACGACTTGCGGTCTGCCTCAGTCCAGCATCCGGGGAGAAGAGTCCAAAAGGCGAGACACCAAAGAATCTGGTGTACATTGACTGGCCCTACTCCACAGCCTCCATCACCACTGTTCTTGCTGAAGCAGACAAGCTCCAGAAGGAGCTCAGCTCATCCCTTCACACCGAGCATCCCACCGAGCTTCCTATATCACCACCACTTACTCCACCAAACGATAACGCAGGTGTACGAAGCGTAGACGTCGTCGTCGATTCTCTGGCCAAAACTGACCTTTCGAAATCACAACCTGAACAACTTCCCGAACCTGTCCTCGTCCCTCCCACCGCCGAAATCACCCCCGCTCCATCACCAACACCTCAACCAATCCCCATAATAACCGGCATGCCTTCGACACAACTACACCTCACGACATCTCACCCTACCGCCCTACTCGTCGACGACAACGCCATCAACCTCCGCTTCATGCAGATGTACTGCGAGAAGAGAAAACTCCCCTACCTCAGCGCCGCCGACGGCCAACAAGCCGTCGACATTTTCCTTCAGCACCAGCAACGCGCAGCCGCCGGCGAAGGTGCCGCCATCCAACTTGTCCTCATGGACCTGCAAATGCCAGTCTGTGACGGCCTTGAAGCCACCAGACAGATCCGGTCGTTGGAATCAAAACACGGCTGGAACCAGAGCACCCTCTTCGTCGTCACCGGCCAGGATACCCTGTCCGACCGTGACGCCTCAAAGACTGCCGGTGCCGATGATTATCTCGTCAAGCCTGTCTCCCTGAAATTGCTAGACAGCCACATTAGGCAGGGCTTTCCGGACTTCACGGGCAAATAGGATCTGAACAACAGGCAGAGACTGGGACGCAGGGCAGGGCCCTGGACCACTCTGGTCGCTCCTTCAGCCTAGTCAACACAGCGCCTTTTGGCAATTTGCCGCACGGAGCTTGGACGTTGTTCACATGTCGAGCATCGCTGTCATGCCGCGATGGGCTCATCTGTATGATTTGAGCTGACGAGACTTACGACGGTACAACGTACATCTCCTGCAACGACGCCAACCGCATGTCGCGATGCCAGGTCAAAGACCAGGTATGTCACCTCTGGAGAGCCGCCGTGTATGATGAGCTGGCATGTTAGAAGTGGTCCTTGACCCAACTGTTGATTTGCATCTTGGCATCCAGACAGTTTCTGACGTGTTGCAGGGCATCACCTCCAAGGCTTTTGAACCTGCTCCGATCGTCCGTGGTGTGTATTCGGCGTAACAATGCTATCGGTGGAGCTGGCCGTATACGATGCTGTAAGACTCATACCTAGACCTTGATGTTTCAGAATAAAAAGCGAGCATGATTTCCTGAATACTCGCCAGTGTCACGCTGTCAGGGGCGTAAAGGCCGAGAGATTGAAGGATATCCTCGCAGAGGTAAGTGCTAGGCAGATGGGCCGAATACCAGCCACGAAGGGGCGGGTGGCAGTTCATATGTCTGTTTTCCCTGCATTCCAGCGGCACGCCTCGCCCCGCTGTACGAATAGACCTCATTAGCCCCGAGTCCCGGGGTCGATGGTCCTGGCTTCAGCCCTGCAGGGCCTGGCCCCTGGCTGTGCCGCTTCCTTGGTCGGCCCCTGGCACATCCCACCCGAATGGCCTCATTGCGTGCCACACCATCGCTGGCACGCCATTCAGGTGCTCTGACGGATTGCTTTTTTCCAGAGTCACGACAACAAAGTACGTCGCTGACGGGGTACATTGGGACTGACTCTTCGAAACGACCCCATGGCTCGGAGCCCCGGGCTAATGCCGTGGAATTGCTCTTCAATCTCCCCGAGGATGAAGAGGCCACCCCAGGAGGATCATCAGGAGTCGATGCATTACCAAGCTGGACCCTGTAGACTTTCTCAAGTTCTTTCCAAAGGTGGAGAGATCGACCTCGTTTGCGCTTGCACTTGCCGAAGTTGAAATGAGTGACGGCCCGATCCGAGGCGCAATCCGAACCCGGATCCGAGACTTCCATATCCCAAAGAAGTTGAGAAAGATGCCGATAAGAGATATCCCTAGCCAAGACAGACTTAGGGCCCTGGTCTTTTTTCCAGGTCTTCCCTCGAGCATCTCGGTTTATCTGCCACAATTGTCGATTTGCGGACCATTTCACACCCAGACTACCATGAAATGTCCGTCTTCCCCAGAACCAAGCATACTATAAGAGCCAATGCAAAACTTCCTTTCGACATCACTGGCAAAGAATCCTCTTCAATGCCTGAACCTGCCGCTGGTCGAGGCGGTGGCGTAGTTGCCAAGAGACACGGAAGAGCAGTCCGTTGGTGCAGTGGCTTTGTTGACCCGACTAGCGGAAGACGAGTGTCGGAGCCAGCTTTAAAACATGGGATCGGGGTAGAAAAGGGAGTGCTTCTCGTCTGAAAAGATCCGACACACCGCTGAAGAACGTGGACTTTGAGTTTGGCGGACAGCACAGATTTCTGTACTGCGCTTGCGACTTCCCCTGACACGACTCAACTGGCGGCCGCAGGGCTTACAATTTACAGCTCAGACGCGACGGTTGCAGAGCCTCCGACTCTTTGAGTCTGGAAGATGACCATAGCGGTGTCCCTTTGCGGTGCTGATTTTTGCGGTGCTCAACATCCGGAAGATGCAGTGAAGAGGGAGGGGAAGCCAGCCTTGGCAAGCGTCACTGGCATCAAAGTTTTGTGGAGGCTGATGCACGTCTGCCCGGCTGTTGACCTCGAGGCTGACCCGGGCCGTGACTGATGGGATTATTTCTACCAGGTTTCAGGGGCCTGGAGAAGGGTAGTCTTGGATTCGTTCTGGAACAAATGGATGATTCCATGGGAGCCATATGTATCTTACGGACTATTCTACTCGGCCATTTGCACGAACCAACATCCTTGGAATACGGAACGGTTGTGGGCGGAGCTCCTCCGTGATGTGGGAGGTCCCGGTACGAGATAATGCCGCGATGTGGGGGGCCGTCCCGCTACATCCTGCACTGCCGCACAGCTTACCATTCCCCCGACACTCCCCTTCCCTTGCATGACCACAGACTGGTGGCAAGCGATGCGAGCCGCTCAGCCATCTGCGGCATACACCAGACAGCCGCGAGTAAACCGGCCCCTTCGCTTACCCCGTACGAAACAGTGCAAGTGCAAGCGCCTGAAACCAGCACCAAGCAACCCAGTCTCTCCTCAGCTGTCGTGATTCTCCTCCAGGAGGGCAAAACAATGCCGCTGACACATCGGCATCATCTTGAACCCTGGCCCGAAGACACAGAGAGCCAAGAGGACTTTGCCAGGCGAGGGCGGATGGAAGCTTTAATAGCTTAATAGCTAGCAATTGGCGCGGGTCCATTTTCCTCCACAGCCAAAAAAAACCTGTGGTAGTCAATGTCAGCCACATCATAAACACACAAGCCCAAGCGCGCTCATGCTTGGGAGAATCCACCCCTGGAGTTGCATCCCTCTCACCGGTCTCGATCATGTCAGCTCTTGTCGACAGCGGGACATTCAATCAGCCGGTGACGAGACGTCCGAGAAAGACACGCACAAGATCTGGCTGGTAAGTTGCGGGCTCCTTGGTCCTCGTTCCTCGCTTCGGCAGAATACGAGCAACACAACATTTAATCATATTTACTAAGCGCCAGTGGTTACACAGCCTCCCTTGTCGAAGGAGAAGGAAGAAGTGTGAGTCGAGTGGTTTCCGTGGTTCCCAATCCCCGCCTCGAATTCTACCAGTAGATCACTGACGTGGCAGCTGCAAAGGCGACGGCAGGCGACCAATTTGTTCACTGTGCGAGACAAGGGCGGAGACTTGCGTCTGGGGGCTCAAAGTCTCCTTCCACCCTTCGAGATCGTTGGAGCTGTCTGTCGATGACATTGCTTTGCTCGATGCTGTCGAGAAGGAGAGGAGGAGAACTATTGTGCGATACTCGGTAAGCTTCTTCCCAGCCTCGTTATGATGTGGTCATCGAATCATAGTCAACAATGTTGACTGTGGCATTGCAGGTCGTCGACGAAACCTCGTCCATCGCCAGATTGTTCGAAAGCAGCGCCGCCGACGACAGCTCTGAAGAATCGGAAGAAGACCACAATGGCTCGTTCGCAGACAGTCTTTCCATTCCACGGAGCATGGGGGGTTACGACGACACCGACTCCTCTCCGTCTAATATTACGACAACGCAGACACCCCTCGTAGCCGACCACTCACTCACGCCACAACCTCCATGGTCCTTCGAAAGTACCACGGCAGCACCCAGACTCGACGGTATCCGCTCGATGCCGCGCCTGGTCCGTCACTCGCCATTGCCGACACTTGACGCCGGCCACGACGATGATCCTTTTTCCCTCGATCTCTCCGCCTCGCGCGGCACCTTTCCAGTCCACGATCCAGCGCTACCAGTCTCCCAAGAAGATGTTGTCAGCTTATTGTCCGCCTTCATCTGGGAAACGGCAACCTGGTGCGAAACGACCGATTCTACGCAGCAATTCTCGACCGCCAGCATACACACAATGCTGCAGTCGAAGCCCTTTGTTGCTGCGGCAATGTCTCTTGCATCCAGGCAGCTCGATAATGTCAGATGCTTCCCGCAGCAGAGAACCCTCGAGCTATATCAGTATTCCATCGGTCTTTTGTTGAGACAGGATCCGAACGAGCCTGATCCGTCCGTTCTTGCAGCTTGTACCCTTCTCTGTGTTTACGAGATGATGGGATCGAGCGTGCTAGAATGGAGAAGGCATTTAAAGGTGCGAATGACTTGATGCCTTCGAAGAAATAGGCTAACATGCTGTTGTTAGGGCTGTGCTGGTCTGCTGAGAATGCACAGATGGAACGGAAATAACGAAGGCATCGTCAAGTCCTGCTTCTGGGCTTTCGCACGAATAGGTAAGTCAAACACGCCAGATGCCCCCTAATCCGCCTCGACTGACTGCTTGTTTCCAGATGTCTGGGCTGCATTCAGCCTTGACCAGACAACGCTCATCCCGACAGCCTCCTGGATTGACAACGACTCGGTCGAGCTAGTCGCCGCCAGCGGGGATCTCGACGACTACTGCAACCTTACAACACTAATGTTTGCTAGAACAATCAACTTGTTGAACGAGACGAACTCGGATCCCAATCCGCACGACGGATCAATATACTTTCCCGATAAAGTCAGAGCTTCTTGGGCAGATCTTCAGCTCTGGCGACGCTGTCGTTTGCAAGAGGCACACCCTATTCTGGACGCCGAGGCATCCGGTTCGAATCCATTTCCAACAATTGTCTTTACGAGCTCTTCATCGGGTACGTCATCCCTCCTAGCAGACGTTGGTTTGGAATCTAACGTAGCCAGTTTGCGGCAACACTTTTTACCACTCTGCTTGCCTTCTACTCCTCCAGACCGGACTGGTTGCAAAGACTTGCCCTCTTGATGCTCCCGAAGTAGTAAGCTCATCTAGATGTTTTCCTACCTCCCTACGACAAGCTAACCGTCCCACAGATGGAGCCAGTGTGGCATGCAAAGGAACTTGGGGGTATTTCACAGAGCAATCCATCACAGTGAGCACAGCCTAGCGCCTTGGAAGATTGATTGGAAGCTAAACAGCATGTAGCGCCAACTGGGTAAACCACCTCCAGCCCCTTTACATAGCTGGCCAGACGTTCGTCCGCAGCTCCCGACCGACAGACCCGAGAATCCCCAAAGAGCCACTACGGGCATGGTCGCACGATGGGAACCCTCCTTCGAAGGCATCGCCTATCAATCATTGGTCACCTCGGAGTGTTGGCTCCTCCGACCGAGAATCGCGAGGAGTGGATGCTGAATTTGCCGCAGAGAGACTGGCTCTGTTGAATCATTTGGCTTTGATCGAAAAGGAGACAGGCTGGAAGACATCTGGAAGGGCCCAAGACTTGAGAATGCTCTGGGAACTGAAGAGCTAGTTGGGTATGGGCTAGCAGGCCATGAAGACAGTCTCCTCGGGCAATCTAAGTTGTCTGATTCACTGCAGCGAGGTAAAAGCGTGGAAAAGAAAAGCATTGCTCAAGGATGACCATCAGAACTCTGCCTGACCTTTCTCTCCCATATCCCCTCAAAGTCGCGCGGTCAAGACCACCCCTCTCACGATCCCGCTCTAGATGTTCTCAAACTCCAGAGGCTCTGGCGCTGGCAGCCGAGAATACAGATCATCATACTTTTGCGTCTTCGCAAACTGCATACCGGCAGCAAAGTGGAACAGCTTGGCCGCGACAACGAAACGCTCCCGCTTGGAGTACTCGACAAGACGGTCGTAAAACTCCGACAGCGGAATAACAACACGCTCAATGTGCTCTCCATCCTCGAGACGCTGCTCAGGCTTCTCATCGCCCTCGCCCAGCTTCACCTCAACCATGACAAGCTGCATGTTGGCGTTCGTCATGCCAGGATCGGCGGCCTGGGGCGGGCTGACGCTCAGCACGCTGCAGTCGTAGCCAGTCTCTTCCTTGAACTCGCGAACGGCGGCCTGCTCGGCCGTCTCTTCGGCGTCGATGAGGCCAGCGGGCCACTCGACGGTGTACGAATCGAGAGGGGGGCGGTACTGGATGACGACGAGGGTCGATGGCGGGCGCGAGGGGTGGAGGAGGATGTTGCCCATGGCCACGGCGTCGACGCCTGACTTGCCGCGTGTCTTGCGCTCAGCGACTTCCCATGTGCGCGCTTTGCCGACTTGGTCGACGTAGTCAATTTTTTTGAGGGTGATCCACCGGGCCTCGTCGAGGGGGAGGTCTGACGTCTTGGTGATGACGGGTTCTTGCGTCTTAGTGGCCATTATGGCGGATCTCGCGGATGCGTAAGACTTTGAGGGGTAATTGGCTTTGTGCGACGGGAGAAATGATGCAGGTTGAACAGTGTGGTTGTTTGGCAAGGAGTGTGGTGATGGCAAGTGACGACCGAGGTGATGGAGGTGAGGGGCAGAAGGGTTGGAGGGGTTGATGACATAACCACAAAATCTTTATCTTATCAGCTCACCCTCCCGCCCCTTTTCCAGCCCCTGAGAGTCACCATCCGCGCCTCACGCTTTTCCGATCCATTCTCGAGACGTTTAACTTGTCCAAGCTGAACGAGAAGAATTGGAAGTTCATTTCTTGATTGTTTGACTAGCAAATATTCGAATATTCATTTTCAATTTCTCTCAATGACCATTCGACAGCCATCGCTCATTCTCCTCCTGGGTCCTCTGACTCCATCCCGGCGGCTGCCCCTCCTCCCGATCGGAATGCTGTTTGGTTCTGTGCACCGTGGTTGCGGCATGTTCTGCGGGCGAGTACACAATGTACAGCATCAGCGGCATCGGCCCCGTGTTGAGGAATTGATGCGGCGTCCCTGCCGGGACGATGACCATGTCGCCGGCGCTGATCTCCTGGTCGCGGCCACCGACTCTTGCCAAGCCTGTGCCTGAGGTAAATGTGAGAGCTTGGTCGACGCTGTGAGTCTGAGAATGGGGTTAGCAAGACGAAAGCTGCAGGTGAAGAGACGATACCAACCTCCTCGCTGATCACGCCACCCTCTGGGATGGACATTATGACGAGCTGAGAGTAGAGTCCTGTCCAGAGGACGCGACGGTAGTCGATTGACTTTGATGGGAGTGCCGACGTCATGCGCGGGAAGAATTGCATCTCCCGCGCCGGGGGATCGCTGGATGGCGTTTTGAAGTTCATGGTACGGGGTGTAGATGTGGATGTGGCCGAGGAATGGCTGGTCAACTGGGGGGAGCAATTGACATTCGGAGTGGGAAGTGTTCGTGAACGAAGAAACCCAATGCCAACGTGCAAGTCGACGCCGATTTATATCCCATCAATCCCTTTCCAGTGGCGCCGGGCATCGTGTGATTTTCGTGTCCCTACTTCGAGCACATGAGCGGTCGGCGTTGCTATAACGTGACAGTAATGCGCCGATGCTGGATGCGGTATCTTGACAAACGTTCGGTGGTGTGATATCGGCGTTCAGCTGCTCTATTTGCGGGTCACGTCGGCGACCATGGGCTCATCCAGGCTCGTAGGCTTTTCTCGGTGGCGCCTCGGCTTCCGCCGATGCCCCGGATTTAACCAACAATTCAATGGGCTATTGCGGGGACGATGCCGACCGGCTCCGGCGACGAGGCCGGATGGGCCGACTGTCATGGGGTCGGGAGCGGGGGATCGTCCGGGGGTGTGGTCTGACTTTGGGACGAATGGGTTTTCTAGACTGTGTCCGGGAAGTGCGGCCTCTGTCAGGGTTTTCGATTGAGGAATCACTGGATTTCTGGCGCATTTGAATAGGGGATGTTCAGTGGCCAGGCCTAGACCAAGGGCATGCAATGTCCATGTGACGCCTGCATTCCATGCCAGATCTTCAAGATACCCGCCAAACTCCTTTTCTCGTCTGTCGGTTCATCAGTTGGAATGGAAGTGTTCGGGGTCGAAACTCGTGGCGAAGTGTGTGGTAATTAATCCGCCAGGCGCAGCCATCAGCATGAAAGCACCTATGACAGAACTCTCCTATGGTACCCCTGATCAACATTCTCGTGGCGATACACTGTCCTTCCTCCCTTGTGCCAAGGTTGTCACTGTCTTCCATGACATCCCTCCCCTACACCCTCGCAGTCCCATCGCTCCCAACACCCTGCTGCCATCCTGTCACGACGCCATCATTCCCCGCAGCATAGTCCCGTGTCGCCGTCGGCCCGCTCACGCCTCCCGTGTTGACATGGTTGTAGTTTGAATCCCTCGTCTGGGTAGTGCCCAGCCCTCCCGTGGTGGGTGTCTCCTCCATGATGGGGTTGTCGCCGTTTTCGATGGACATTTGCTTCTCCTTCTGTTGCTGGCGCATCTGCCGATTAAACCTGCGCTTGAAGAACCACAAGACTGTGACCATGAGGATGCTGCATCCAACCACGGCGCCGATGATGATGGCGGCGACCTCGCCGCCGTATAGGCCGGTGCCGTCCCACTCGATCCTGTCGGTAGGCTCGCCGCTGGTCTGGCGAACCTGATGGGGGGCGTTTCCGATGGTGGGCATCGTGTAGGATGATTGTTTTGATGGAGGTTTGTGTTTGTGATGAATCGAGGTGATTTCGAGGGTCTTTCTCAAGAGTAGCGGTGATGGCGGGCAGGTTCGATGTGAAGGAGGGATGGGCAACACGCCGTTATATCTCTGACGTCCTCCCGCGTCACCTCTGTCACATCCCTACAGCCGAGAACACCCTCCTCGGACTGCCATGTGTCCGGCGGTGACCTCAGACAATGGCTGTTCATCTCGCCCATGGAAACCAGAATACTAAGCCTCGTCTGTCCAGTATCCTTCCTTTCCCTCCCATCACCAAGGCCGCCGCTGCTCATCGAGCGCTGGGACTGGTCATTTCTTTGTCGCGTGTGACACGCGGCCTGGCGTGGTGATTCGTTGGAGGTTCTGGGCGGTCATGGTGAGAGGTCGTACTTGATGTCATCGCCAAGGTCGCCAGCGATCCGTCCGCCCTCCTCCTCCTGACACCTCTAGCGCCATACCCAACAATCACAGAAGTCCGGGGGAGCGGAGCGGAGAGGGGACATGCCGGCAGAAGGTCATTTTGACATAAGCTGGGGAAGGAAGCCGGTAGGGCAGGGCATCCAGACGCGGTGTGAACTTGGCATGCAGCCATGTCTCCAATCACACCATGTTCACTGCAATAGTGGCGTGACTTTTTGCGCAATTTATCAATGCGTCAAGGTTCTGGAGATGAACATCTATTACCTTGCTTCTACTCCCTGAAGCAACCTTCATGGGTTATTTACCCCGACCGTCAAATACTTCCTTGACCATATCCCCAAATCCTACCATGCAAATGGTCGCCCAGGCCGCAACACCAATACGAGGAACCACGCCCCGGAAGAAACCCGCTGGTCCAGAAGTCTTCAGGATATGTTTTGCGGTGTTGACCATGGTCGGAGAAGCAGGTCGTGTCGGATCAGCCTTGAGCGATTGCATCTCAATCCTGAGCACCTCGAACGGCTGGTTCCAACACGACAGCGCACCGCCAACAGTCGATGCGGCGATCTTCTCGCTAAAGCTCAGCTTCTGTGTCGGGCTCTTCCCCGTGAGCGCTCTGATGTTGCCCTCTGCGAACCGCGAGATGCCAATCCTCGATGACCATCCCGTGATCTGGCGGAGGGCAACCGCGTTGACGCCCCGGTTGACGCCGCGGATCCCTTTGGTCCGGAGAATGTTGAAGAAAGTTGCCATTGTACCGGGTATCTTGCCCCCAGGCTGGATGTTCTTGGCTCGCGTTACTTCGACCGTCTTCATGCATGTTGTGACGCCCATGGTGAGATAGGCCTGGGCCGCGCCGCCTGCGACACCGCCCAGGACTCCTGCTGCTGTGTTGCTTGCGCCCAGACTCATCTTGGCATGGCGCTCCACTTCGGTCGAGGTGAGAATGAGTATTGCGCCTTTGGTTGAGGCCTCGAGCCAGGCCTATCTTGGTCAGTCCGGTGCAGGTGAGGTCTGATTTCTTGCGATACTCACCCAGGGAATGAGACCTTGGTAGAAGCCTCTGAAGCCGGCCCGAAACCAGGTCTTCCGAATTGCATCAGCCAGGGTGTCGCTCCGGTGAGCACCCGCCTAAGTCCTGGTCAGCATGTGCTCTGGAATGGATGAAGTTCGGGGCGACTTGCATGTGTCTTGATGACTTCCATGGGCTGGCCGAGCGTTGTAACTGGAATGTGTCAGAGTGTATATTGTATCTCCAGGTTCCATCGCATCTCACCTTGGAAGACGTTCATACAAGCTCCAATCCCCAGATTTCCCCATGGTATCTTTCGTTTCTGGTCCTTTTCTGGCGTAACTTGTATGGTCTCCATTCTTCCGATCTGATCCCAAATGCTGTTGGGTGTATCCCATAGTAAACAGACTCGAATTGCTTTTTTGGGCCATGTTTAGTATGAAGTCTGCCCGGCTATGGAAGGTGGTACCAATGCTGCTCCATCGGATCCTTCCGCCGGTCAGGGGGGCGCGGAGAGGGGGTCTCTCCACCTAACATCGGGTGCATCCGTCCAGCGCTTACAGTGAGACATCGGGTGGAACACCGGCCTAGAAAGCTTCGGCCAGCTTTCAAAGTACCAAGCTTCATTCATCTTCCGAGTCGGTCGCATCTCTATTCAATCGCTCTCAAATGGCCTCCAAAGAAGTCATCGGCCGTCTGGCCAAATTCACCAGCTGCGACGTAATTTCTTTCGCCGACCCGGCTATCTGTGTTCCTGCTGACGAGTGCCAGATCGGAGATGCGCTCGTGAAGCTCCGCTACCCCCACGGCGGCTTCCTCGACGGCATTCGGATGCGCTCCCCAGGGAGAATCGTCGGGCCAGCCGTCACAGTCAAGATGGTTCTGTCCAGCGACGCGACTTCACCATCGCCACCCAAGCATTTCGCAGACTGCAACCATCCCGGGAAGATTATGTACATTCAGCAGCCCAAGGGCCTCGAGTCCGCCTGCTGGGGCGGCTTGATGTCGACGCGGGCCAAGTTCCTCGGTGCCAACGGGGTAGTCGTCGACGGAAGGATCCGGGATATCTCCGAGCACCGCGAGAAGGAGTTTCCGGTACAGCGACAGCTTCATGGTCCTCCTTTTTTCAGATTCTGACTGCTGCAGGTCTTTTCTCGCGATACATCCATCTTGGGGTCGAACACGTTCACGCGCGCTTCGGAAATCGACGTGCCCGTCCAATTCAAGGACGATCTCTGGGTCAATCCCGGCGACATCCTTGTCGCCGACGAAGATGGCGTTGTCGTCGTCCCGCCGTCTCTCACGGAACAAGTGATCGACCTCTGTCAGGAGCGATTCGAGATTGATGAGAAGACACTTGCGGCGCTCGCGGATGGGGTACCGATGGGTGAGGCTCTCAAGAAGTTTCGGAAGTAACCGATGGCTAGGGGGATCAGATGAGCCGAACACAGCCGTAGAAAGACCCACAGGAATCCAAAGATCCCTGAAATGCCCTGTAGACGTTCAACTTGTGCCTATCTGTGCTGGCACAAACTCAACCCTCTCACTCATTACGACCGCCATGTTTCCATCCAGACTCACACATGCCCGCGTCCCGACCCGAGCGCTCGGGAAGAGTCTTTCCAACACCCGCCATGCGGTGCTCCCCATCCAACAGTTACTGGCGTACTCGTCCATGAAGCCCCAAAAGCAGAACCGACTCCCCGCTGCCTACTACCGTGGTGGCTCTTCGCGTGCCATCATGCTGTTGTCAAGCGATCTCCCCAGCGACAAGAAGGCATGGGACACTATCTTTCCCGGCATCATCGGTAGCCCAGATCCCTACGGTCGCCAACTCGATGGCCTCGGTGGTGGTATCTCAAGCCTTTCGAAGGTCTGCGTTGTCGGGAAGAGCACAGTCACAAACGCAGACGTTGACTACACCTTCGCTTCCATCGGCATCAAGAATGCAGACGTCGACTATTCCAGCAATTGCGGCAACATGTCAGCCGCCGTCGGGCCATTCGCCATCGACTCGGGCCTCGTCGGCGTCAACCGGGATCAGACTGAGGCGACGGTCCGCATCAACAATACCAATACTGGCAAGATCATCGAGGCTACCTTCCCAGTTATTGACAGCGAGGCAGCTGCGCAAGGAGACTTTGCCATTGACGGCGTCGCCAGCACGGCTTCTCGTGTCACGCTCAACTTTTTTGATCCAGCGGGTTCAAGAACCGGAAAGCTGTTCCCAACCGCCCAGATATCTGAGACCATCTGCGGCATCCGAGCGACGTGCATCGACGCAGGAAATCCATGTGTCTTTGTACTTGCCGACGAGCTCGGAGTCGATGGCGAGATTACACCGCAACAGATTCAGGACCACTCCACCCTCTGCGATCGTCTGGAGGACATTCGGCGCGAGGCAGGCGTCAAGATGGGCTTGGCAGACACGAAAGACGCCGTCCCCGGCAGCGTACCCAAGATTAGTATCTTGTCGAAGCCTAGAGATTCTGCCTCAGACACGATAACGGTGAGAGCCATGTCTGTAGGGCAGCCTCACAAGGCCATTCCAGTGACGGTTGCGATGGCAGCTGCGGCTGCTGTCAATGTCCCAGGGACGACTGTTGCCGATTGCCTTGTCGGAGGACCTGGAGGATCTGTGATTACTATCCGGCATGCGAGTGGAACATTGGATGTCGCGGCCAAGCTTGACGACGAGGGCAAGCTGGCAGCGGCCACGGTCTTCAGGACGGCGAGGAGGTTGATGGACGGCACAGTTTATTGGAAATAGCCTGATGTAAATAGAGTCAATGAGCTTTCTGATACTTTGATTCTACGTTCGAGTCTATCCGCTTTCCTCGGTCAAGGCCTTCCTCTTAGCCATCAAGTTCAGGGCACTCCCGGCCTTGAAATATTCAATCTGTTCCTCCGTCATGGTATGCCTGACCTCAGCCGCCCACGCCTCTCCACGCCCATCTACCGGCGTCACGCTGAGCCTGAGGTTCTCTCCCGGCCGCACCTCCGTGACACCAACCACTCCAATGCGATCCGACGAATCAATCCGATCATAATCCTCCTCTCTCACGAAGGTAAGTGCCAAAACACCCTGCCTCTTCAGATTCGTCTGATGAATTCGCGCAAAGCTCTTCGCCACAATAGCCACACACCCCAGGAATCGTGGTTGTAGCGCTGCATGCTCTCGCGAAGAGCCCTCGCCGTAGTTGTGGTCGGCGATAACTACCCAGGGCTGTCCAGCTTCTTTGTACGCCCGCGCTGTGCCTGGGGTATCGCCATCCAGACCGGTGAGTCTGTTGGTGACGCTGTTGATCTTTCCACACTCGGCGTTGACTGCGCCGATCAGGGTGTTGTTGGCAATGTTGCTGAGATGTCCACGGTATCGGAACCAGGGTCCGGCTGGGGTGATGTGGTCTGTCGTGCACTTTCCCTGTGTTTTGATGAGAATGACGCAACTTTCTGGGTCGGAAGTTGGACCAGCGGGGAAAGGCTGCAGGCGTTGCAATCGTTCTGATGTTGGTGAGATTTCCACCTCGATGTGTTCCCGACCGGAGGCTGGCGGCGGGGTGTAGACATAGTCTGCGTTGGCGTATCCTGTTGCTGGCAAGGTGTCTCCTGTAGGAGGCTGGAAGCGGAAAGTACTCCCTTCAGGGGTTGAGAGTGAGTCGGTCACCGGGTTGAAGCCGAGATCCTCCGAAAAGATCTTAGCCATCACCATCTCTGGTGAAGCTAGGAAGATATGAGTAGCTGGGTTTCCGTCGAGGCGTCCGGTGAAGTTGCGGTTGTATGTGGTGATGATGGAGTTTTCCGTTCCCTGGTATCATAGACTGTGTCAGTGGACTTGTTGTCTAGGATTGATCAATGAGGAACTGCTTACCTTCTCCATGTCCCGTCTGTCCCACGAGCCACAGCACGGCCCGCATGCATTTGTCAACAACGTGCTCCCAAGTTCCTCAAACACCTCAAGACACCCTGTCTCCTCCAATATCTTTCGTGTCTGTTCGGAGCCAGGGGACACAAGAAGAGGCATTTTCGGCTTCAATCCCGCATCAAGGGCTTGTCGTGCCAGCCCGGCTGCCCGTGTCATGTCCTGGAACGAAGAGTTCGTGCAAGAACCAATAAGGCCTGCCGTCAGTTTCGGCCAGGCCTCCTTCGAGGCGACCTCGGAGAATATCGAGATTCCCGTGGACAGGTCTGGCGTGAAGGGCCCGTTGATGTGCGGCTCGAGTGACGACAAGTCGAGCTCGATGATCCGGTCGTACTCAGCTCCCGGATCGGCTCGCAGCTCGCTGGCCGAGAGACGTGCCGCTTGGGCAATTCCGTGTCGGTTGGTTGACTCCAGATAGTCGAGCATTGCATCGGTGCAAGGAAAGATGGACGTTGTCGCCCCGGTTTCCGCTCCCATGTTGGCCACAGTAGCCATGCCGGTAGCTGACAGCGTCTCAACGCCAGGTCCAAAGAACTCGATGATGTTCCCTGTTCCGCCTTTGACGGTCAAGATGGCGGCCAAACGGTTGATGATGTCTGAATGATCAGCATGCGAGGTTGTTTGAGACGCGTTCAAGATGCAATGTACCTTTCGGTGTTGCCCATCCTGAGAGCTGGCCCGTCAAGCGCACTCCAATGATGCCAGGAGCCGTCAACTCAAGAGGAAGGCCAGCCATAACGTCCACCGCGTCAGCACCACCCACGCCGATAGCGAGCATTGCCATGCCTCCAGCGTTGGGAGTGTGCGAATCCGTACCAACCATCATTCCGCCTGGAAAGGCGTAGTTTTCCAAGACAGTCTGATGGATGATACCAGCCCCAGGCTTCCAAAAGCCCATGCCATACCGCTTCGCTGCACTGGAAAGGAAGTCATAGACCTCCGAGTGGACATCAAGCGCCTGAGCAAGGTCGGCATCCTGGCCATCCTTGCCGACGATCAAGTGGTCACAGTGGATCGTCGTTGGCACGGCTGTCGAGTCCAGGCCGGCTGACATGAACTGGATGATTGCCATTTGTGCAGTGGCATCTTGGCAAGCAATTCGCCGAGGCCGGAGTAAGAGATGAGATCGTTCGCGATCCAACTTGGCGGCCTCAATGTCGTCGAGATGGGCTGCAAGAACCTTCTCGGCGTATGTGAGGGCTCGGTCGTTGCTGGCATTGTCAGTGCTGTGCATCCACGTCAGAATGCGAGAGCCTTACAAAGCTCGAGCGAGATTCACCTTTCGTGAGAACTCGCCGTAATCTATGGTGTGATTGGGTTCGAAGCGGCTGAGAGGCGCCGTGGCCAATGACCTTTGGTGAGCTGTGACGAAGCTTCGCGTCCCAGTCGTGATGTGCCTATGAGTGCATTTGGGTGTTGCCGCCCAGGGGCGCTGGTTGATGACGGTCCGCAGCATCTGGGATGGATGAAAGTAATCAGAAGTGGGCAATTGGTGATTTGGAGCAAAGATTCCAGTCTTCTCATAGGAAATCCCAGGCTTATTGACGATCTCTCGCCCGGTTCAATCCCAGCTCCCATCGGAACCCCGCCGACGGATCGTTCCGACAGCCTCGGCACTGTTACAGAAACGCCGAAGCCGGTGTCGTCACCATCATCTTCTCCCAAGTTTCCTCTCCGATCCAGCTTTTAATGTTAGCCAGGATAAGTTGATTGTCAACTTTGCGAAACTCTTCCACTTGGCCAGGCCTCCTATTGCCTCTATCAGAGCCATCGCCAGTATGTGGCCAGTCACTAGCGTAGATGAGGCGATCCGGGACCTTCGCTGCAAGTTCGCCAATGACCGGCTCAAGGTCCGCATAGCCGGTCTCCGATTCAGATGAGAGTCTGTACAGACCGGAGATCTTGATCAGGACTCTTCCTTGCTGGGCGAGCTTCAACAGAGACTGGTAGCCGGGCTGCTGTGTCGTTTTTTGGTCTGCAGGAAGACGAGAGACTCCAGCCATGCCACCGATGTGATCCGCTATGATGATGACCGGTAGGGACAAAACTGTTTCGTAAATATCTAGCGTAAACGTGAGCAACAAGGCCTTGATATGATAGAGACTGGCCCTGACCTACCGTCCCATATCTTCCCTGATACGAAGATTTGCAGCTTCCAACCTGGCATTCGCTTGATACGGTCGGCGGCATGCCTGATCTCGCTGCAAAAGGTTTGCGACTCGAAACCATCTTGAGAAGCCATTTTGTTCAACCGGAGACCACGTACGCCGGCTCTGTGGAGTGCCCAAAGTTCATCGTCTGTGATGATTTCGACATCTACAACAGCGATTCCTCTAGCGTGAGGGTGACCGATGCGGACGAGTTGCTCAAGCGTCTTGAGTAGGATCGAGTTGTCTGTGCCGTACGGGGATGGCTGGACGAGGACCAGGTTTGCTGAGGAGCCTTCCCTGGTCACCGACCGCTGGAAGTCTAGAAGGTCGGACAGCGGCGCTTGTGCGGGCGTGTAGGCCGCCCCTGAAGCAAATGATCCCAAGTTCGAGTCGAAGATGTGGACATGAGTGTCCCATGATGCAGCGGGTAGCAGGGGAGGCCGTGTAATACCGGTCGTTGGCATCGTCAGGGGCCTCAGGCGCTGATCTGACTGTGAAGTTGTGAAGGTTTCCGGGGTCATTTATGGGGCTTGCTGCTGTTATGAAGGAGGAATTGGCAGAGGCACTAGTAAGGAACTTACCGTTACTTTTGTCAGACGCTGCCCGTTGGGTCAGCTTGGAACAAAATAACCGATAAATTCATTACTAGTCACTCGGGGAAGCTGTCGTTTGGTCTCGCAGGCCACCATACCTGGCCGTGAAGATACCTGGACAACAGGCAGGCGACGAAGAGGCAAAACTTAACCGACGCCAAAAAAGACATAAAACACCGTCTATTCGCCAGTAGTCACCACCTATGCACCCTTCTCCCCTTGGAGCTTAGAGTCGATAGGGGCCAAAGTCCTTGTATCCTTCACCCTTCACGAAAGTCTGCAACCACGGGCCCTGAGTCTCCGCCTCTGCGAGCTCCAGGAAAAGCTTCGAATGCGCGTCCCCGTCGATTTTGAAAGCTGCAGAGCCATCCGCCTTTCGCTCGTCCACATAGTAGAACCTATGAATCAATTAGTCACGCTTTGGCCTTGGAACCTAGTGGAAGTAAACACACCTGAACCCCTTCTCTTTGTACTCGGAGGCGGCGGCCATCATCATATGGGCAGAGGCTGACTTTCCAGCCCCTGATTCCAGAAACTGGGTGAGGGGCTTGACGTTGAGGATGTTTCCCGTGTACAGAAACGTCTTCGATGCATCTGCTGGAAGCTCCGCGAAGCCAATGACGGCCTGTTGGGCGGCGGCGTAGACGCTGGTGGTGTTGATCTTCAAGTTTCGCTCGAAGTCATCCAGCGAGATCGAAAATGGGTCGTTGGCGGGAGCGAATGTCGCTGCGCCGGCTGGGTCACTTCGTGAGCAAAGTATCCAAATGGAGCTGCCCGGCAAGACTCACCATTGTAGATGACCACACTGGGGATTCCAAGCGCCTTCTTGACTTTGGCGAATGTGTTGACCATGTCGCGGGGGTTGGCGAAGTCGGCTTTGATGTTGACCTGATCAGAAGTGCTGTCTGCCTCGTTCACCGACCGGGCTGCGATTGCGACGCGGTAGCCTCTGGATGCAAATGCCTTTGCGGCTGTCAGGCCAACTCTGGGCCCGGCGCCTAGAATCAGAACGATGGGAGATGTTGCGGGCATGATGTTGGGGCGTGGGAGAAAGTGTATGATTATAGATCGAGTATCTTGAAGGCGTGTTTGATTGGGAACTTTAACACGGTGAAGAGGCAGGATCAATCACAACTTATAGATGCCATCTTCACGTTACGCGGAAAGGGACACGGATATTGAAAACACCGTCACTACCTCAGTGAATTGATCCGGGCGCCGACATCCTGCTTATCGTGCACCTTTTAGAAATCAATCAGCGATGTGCAGGTTTGGTAATCGAGAATGATTGGGCCACGCCGGACCCGGACCTTTCGAAAGGTCCGGAGTCCTGCACCACATGCAGTCAGCATGTGCTGACTGAAGCGGGTGATGTCACCTTTCCCCCTCTCGGTGTCTCAAAACAGCTGACCAACCGCCTCAACCCAGCAAAGGAACTTGACGACATAGCCTCAAGGCTATGGATTTTAAATCGGTCTGTGCAAGAGTCCTCCGCTCCGGCTGACGATCTCGCTTTGTGGCTAATGGAGCTTGGGCCATCGCCTGCTTGTGCTGTTTGCTCAGGGCAATGGAGCGGAAATGGGAGGATGTGCCTCATCGTCGAGCTCCAAGGAAGAGTTGTTCACAGATACAAAAGGTGTCGACTTGCTCCCAGGTCTATCTCAAATGCTTCCATCTCAGACACTTCCATCTCAGACACTTCCATCTCAGACACTTCCATCTCAGACACTTCCATCTCAGACACTTCCATCTCAGACACTTCCATCTCAGACACTTCCATCTACAGCAACATTGAACTCAGCCATCGCCAACTACCTTGTCATCACTTCCTACTCTCTCACACATTTCCCATCCTCAACCCAAACCCAGTCAGTTCGACTTAACTTCATCGCAATGTCCGACATCAAGCCCATCAAAGTCTTCGGCATCCACGGCCCTAACGCCGGAAAGGTCATCATCCTCTTGGAGGAACTCGGCCTTCCCTACGAAACCGAGATCATCCCGCTCAGCGACGTCAAGAACCCAACATACGTCGCCATCAACCCCAACGGCCGTCTGCCGTCCATCCATGACCCGAACACGGACCTCACCCTCTGGGAATCGGGCGCCATCATCGAGTACCTGACAGAGACATACGACAAGGCCGGCAAGTTGAGCTTCGTCCCCGGCACGGCCGAGGCCTACCATGCCCGCCAGTGGCTGTATTTCCAGACCACTGGCCAGGGACCCTACTACGGCCAGGCCATGTGGTTCATCATTTACCAGCCGAACCCCGACGCACGTGCGCGCTATGTCAAGGAGGTCAACCGCGTCACCGGTGTGCTCGAGGGGCACCTGGCCAAGCAGGAGCCTGATGCGGACGGCAACTGGTGGATCCTTGGTGGCCGGCTCTCGTACGTCGACTTGGCCTTCTTAACCTGGCAGCACACGGCCGCGCCGAGGATTCCGGATGACGAGTTCAATGAGGATGACTACCCGCACGTCAAGAAGTGGACTGCCGAGATGCTGGCCCGTCCCAGTGTGCAGAAGGTTCTTGAGATTCAGGGGAAGAAATAGGCGGCGCACGCTGTGATAAGGGAAGGGGGAAGGGGAGTTGGTGTTTTCGTATCAAGTCTGCTCGAATTATTGTCCGAAAGGTGCCGCTGTGGAAGTATTACTGAAAATCTGAACCGCCATTTTTGCTTCGTCATTTAAGCTGTTGCATATAGCCTGCATTTGCTTGAGTTCGGGGGATCGCTTGTATGAATTCCCGGCAAGTGTCTCCAGAAGGCGCAAAACGGGTTTGACGAGATCAAGATCTGACTGCGCTTCTGATGACGTGGGGTCCCAATTCAGATTGATGAGAATGCTTCTAGCTGCGGCAAAGAAGGCGTGAAGGAGCATCCTGAGGTGATGTAGGCGATTAGAGAAGGGATACCAGGGGGGGTTTGGTTTTTGATAGACTTGAACTTACCAGACACAAGAGCAGTCGACGTGGGGAATAGCTGTGATGAGGCGGATTGCTATCCGTGACTCCGTCAGGCATAGATAACTCGGGGGTGATACGTCAGACCGGCTCAGGTCCAGGTTAGATGGACTCGGAGTTGTCGGGCTCAAGTAGCGATCGATCATTGTCAAACAATGGATGTACGTGAGTCGCAGGACCACATGGTGGATCATCTCTCCGGCCATCGCACCCCCTGACAACATCCAAGTAGCATCCTCTCCCTGCGCACTGGACTTCCAGTACGACAGCAGAGAGCTCAGCTCTTGTGCTGCAGCAGCTCTTTCTGACTCGGTGCTTCGTTCCGCTCGGATCGAGTAAAGCCGCTTGTAGACCAAGCCCTGAATGACCGCAAGGCTTATGCGATAGTTGAAGATATCGATGGAGCAATGATCAGTAATGGTCTTTGACGGCAATCGAACGTCCATGTCATCATCATCTTGACTGAATGGCCGACCCGTTCGCAGACTGATGTCTTTGTCGAGAATGTACGCCTTCCAGAAGACCCGTCTCCGTTTCTCGGCCTCTTCGTCTGTAAAGCTCGGGTTGGAACTTTCCCTATGCAAATCCATGGCCTGTGCGAGGCGCAGAGCGGCTGCAACCAGCATCGAGGCCGGCTCAGGGCTGGACGTACCCTGGAGGATGCAGGCCATGCCCACCAGGGCGCGGACGGCGGACAGGCTGTGCTCGGAAACGTTGAGCTCCGTGATGACACCGAGGGCGTTCTGCAAGTAGCCAAAAGCCAGAAAGTTCTCTGGCGCGGGGTCGGATGTCCGCAGGGCACGGAGACGGTGGGCGATGGACAGCACGACGTTGAGACAGGCCCACCAGGCGGCGTCTCCAGGGTTCGAGGCGGAGTATTTGAGCTGGAAATCTTGCATGAAGTCGGCTTCGTTGAAGAGAGGGAGAAATCTGTTGTAATTGATGAATGTTTCATTCACGAGTTCCAAGGCAGCTGCCTTTGTAGGAAGCCGCTGAGACGCTGGTACGACGACCGGCTCCGGTTCGAGAGCAGGATGCGGCCATGATTGAACGGCTAGAGAATCGGATATGAAGCCGCCGAGAGTAGAGAAGTCAGGTCCGTCTGCAACTTCGAGGGCAAACACTGGATCACTTGTCTCTCCGCTGGTGAGTGCCGATGTGTCAAGCGATGCAGATGGTGCCGTGTCAAGCATCTGCTTCGCTGACGACTGGTCTCTCAAGACCCCTTCCACTTCTGAAAGTCTCTCTTCGAGCTGCGCGATGTACTTGAATCTACAAGTATGGAGTTAGGTAGGGGTCATGAATTCTGGGCTGTAGGTTGAAGCAGTGACTAACCCAGCTGGTCTACGAGGTTTTCTCCTTGTTGCGATGGGCGTAAAGTGACATTTTGTGCGGTATTTCGTGCACTGGGCGCATCCTTCCAGCGTGGGCTCACATCGTACCTTCTTCTTCCGACACGCGTCGCAGGACTTGTCGCAAAGTGTTAGAGGCGTTAATAATTTGGATGTAGATGCTTGCACGCTTACGCGAACAATGGCATGCTGCCGTTCGTCTGCTCTGATGCTCGATTGTGTCTCCATTGCCGGAGGTGATGCTCAAGGGTGTGTCCAAGAGGAAGAATGTAAGCAGACAGATTGAGCTTACGGCGGGGTACTGGTACCTCGCTGCTTCCGTCACGGTTTCGATCGAGATGCATGATTAGTGATGGAGGTTTGATTGGACAATCATCACTCGATCCAAATCTGACAGGTCAATCAATTCGTCCCTCTACAGTACATCTACGATAGGACGAAACACCGAATTACCGACCAGATTGGCCGCCCTTCCGACCCTGCCTCAAAGCCACAAGAAGCTCATGGAGCTGCCGACGGTGTGCTTCCCATCAGACCAAGTCAGCCTGCCAAAAGCAACCCCATCTCCGGTCGCGTTCTTAGCCAGCCTGACGACCACATCGAAGCTCTGCTTCTCACCCTCCTTGGTGAACGTCAGGGTGTCAGGCTCGACCGTGACATGGGCCGCATCAGGGTCACTGAGCTTGACGTCCACCTTGTAAGTGCCGGCGCCACCAAAGTTGGTGACAGTACGCTTGTGCCTCGTCTTGAAGGCGCAGACGTTGCTCGACGCGGTGTCGTAAACGGTGGAGAAGGACGGGTAGTTGAAGTGGTTGGCGTTGTACGTCTTGCTCGGGTCACATGTGGTGTTGCTCCTGCTGATCTGGGCGACAAAGTCGTCGCCAGGGTTCACGGCGCACAGGAAGTCGAGGTAGTCGTCGGCGCTGGTTTCGTAGACCAGGCCGGGGTCGAGCGCCGCGGTCGGGTCGACGTGGCCGTTGCCGTAGGCAAAGGGATCGGCGGGACCCCGGTTGGACGTGTCAGTGATGGTCTCGCTGGTGCCCTTGAGGGTGGTGTAGGCAGTGGTCATGATGGCGGAGCGGATGGCCGAGATGCTCCAGCTGGGACGCCTGGCCATGATGTAGGTGGCCACGCCGCTCAGATGGGGGCACGACATGGAGGTGCCGGAGATGACGTTAAAGTTGACGCTGCGCGTGTCCTCCTCGAGACCCGTCGGGCCCTCGCCGGCCCAGGCAGCCAGGATCGACACGCCGGGCCCGGTGATATCGGGCTTGAGAAGCCAGGGCACCGGCAGGGCAGGGCCGCGGGAGCTGAAGGCCGCCATCTGAGGAGCAGGGACACCCAGTCTCGTGCCGTCAAAGACCAGCAGGGCCGATGCGCCCTCCGTCTTGGCGTAGGCCGCGACCTTGGTTCCGTCCGCGAATCCGAGGTGCAGAGCGGGGAGAATGTGAGCGTCGGCGATGAGCTCCTCACCCGTGGCTGCATTGTTGATGAGCACCATGCCGCTACCACCGGCATCACGGACGACACCGCCCTTGGCGACCCTACCGTTGTTGCCGCGGACGCAAAGGACGATCTTGCCGGTGACCTTTGCGGGATCAAGGCTTCCCTCGAGGCAGAGGTTGGCGTCAGCCGCCGTCCTGTTCGACGCGGCCGCGTCTTCTCCGGCGATGAAAGGGAGGGCGGCGGTGAGAGGCTTGACGCCTGGCACGGAACCGTCGCTGTAGAGGGATGAGCCGGTGAAGTTCTGGCCGTTGCCGAGGCCGACGGTGGCAGGGAAGTCACGGTCGAGAGTGCTCGCTGCCACGGTCAGGGTCCAGGGAGCGAGGTTGGACACGGTCGCGGCACCAGGACCGCTGTTGCCGCCGGACATGGCGACGAAGACGCCCTTCTCCATGGCGGCGAAGCTGCCCACGATTTGAGCGTCGTCGGCGCTGAAGCTGGGGTCGCCGCCGAGAGACAGAGACATGATGTTGACGCCGTCCTCGATGGCCTTATCCATAGCGGCAAGGATATCGGCCGTCGTGCATCCAATGGCCCAGCAGACCTTGTACATGGCCAGACGGGCATCCTTGGCCACGCCCCGAGCGGTGCCGGAGGCCTGGCCGAAGAGACTGGCGCCCTCGACAACGGAGCCGCCGGCGGTGGAAGAGGTGTGGGTGCCGTGGCCGTCGTCGTCTCGGGCGGACTGGAACTCGCCGGCCTCGGTCCAGTTGAAGGGCTTGCCGGTGCTCGCCTCCGTCTCAGCGACGTAGCCGGCGTAGAAAGCGCGACCACCGATCAGCTTCTTGTTGCAGTAGCTGGGTCCGAAGCGGTCACCAGTCTCGCACTCGCCCTTCCAGCGGGAGGGAATAGGCCCGAGACCATCGTCGTTGTAGCTGGGCCTCTCAGGCCAGACGCCGGTGTCGAGGACGCCGATGATGAGGTCGGACTCGGCCGAGGCGGAGGAGGTGTCACGGCGGTGCATAAAGGTCGAGGGCATGACGGCTTCGCTGCGGCCTAGGAGGGCAGCATTGTCGAGCCCCAGGAACTGAGGCGTCCTGGTGGTGTGCAGCTTGTGGATCTTGCTCTGGTAGACGCCGAGGACGTCAGGTCGTGCCCTGAGGGTGTCGGCTTGCTCGTCGCTGATTTGGGCGGCGTACCCGTTGATGGCGGTATCATAGGCGTAGAGGATGTCATCGGCGCTGGCGGAGACGGACTCGAGAGACGAGGCGGCTTCATCTCGTCGGCTGAGGGCGCTCGATGATGCCTTGAGCTGGACGATGTACACCTTCTTGTCCGTGGCGGCCAGGGAGGTCCCCGCCAGAAGGAGGTTCAGCAGAACGAAGAGGGAGAGCTTGGCCATGATGGCTTGCGGTGAGAGACCGAATCGACGAGGGACTGAGGTCGAGTGACTGACTGGCATCCTCTACAGTAGCAACGGCCACGGCGGTCCCTAAATACTTACCTGTTCGTCCCCGGACTGTTTGATGGCACCGCATCTTCCATGTTCCAGTGCATAGATTGCTGCTGCGCGGGGTTGACATCCCCTGTCGCGGGGCTAAGGTCAAATCAAGAAGCTCGCAAGCATCGGCAACTCCTGATGCCATCAGAACAAGACCAACATAAACCACGCGATACTCGTGATCGCGGGGCCGGCCGGCCTGGATGGGTGGTCAATACTATGTGCAAAGAGCCGGACCCTTGCCAAGACGTGAGATCGCGGGCGTCAGGCACCCGGATAGCGGAACGGCTAGGTCGGCGTACCCCTGACCAAGTTGTGCCAACCGGCATGGAATGTGCCGTCCGAACGGATACAACGGCCGCTAACTGCGTGCAGCACTGCCCTTTCCAGCCAACGGTTGCAACCCCGCGTATCATTCCAATCTGCCAGGAGGGATCGCGAAGTGGCGAGGTGCCGTCTCCTTCAACGGCCTTCCTATTGGGGAATCGGTTTCGCGTTTAGCCTCGGTCGAACGACCAGAGAACCTGCCGTCCAGAGTCGATAAAGTGCCGGATTCCGGGAAAGACGCTGAGTTGAAGAAGAATATCTATTCCTCGAAGCTGGCGGTGCGATCGGCGTTTGCTGTGGCTAAGGTCGCAGCCTGGTTATTCGCTGGTGTACTTCGAGAATCATTAGACTCGGGTTTTGGGCCTTGCCAAAGCTTGGTGGCGGCTGGTTCCGGGGGTGGCGGAGAAACTCCTCCCCCTGGTTCAGGGGTGATCCCTCGCTGTAACCACTCGTGCACCACGCGTTAGACGTGACCAAATCAATTGCATACGAGGAAAACCTATACCATACAACTCTTTCATCTCCTTCGCTCCCACAGATATCCCTTACGGGCGTGGGGATCACACCGCTGCTCCACGGGCTTCTATGTGTTCGCCGAAGGAGGCTGGCACGCGACTGGCGTCTCGTGCGCCCCGAGAATCAAGCTTTCCTCGCACAAGGGCGTCGTCGCCCGCCGCAGTTAGTGGTCGGACGCGAAATCCGGTGCAAGAGGCAGGTGAGACTGTTTTGTGGTACAGGCCTCGCAAAAACATGCGCTAGGCGGCATAGGCGAAGTAGTCTGTCATGCGTCCAAGTCGAGCTCGGGCGCGAAGTTGGTGTTCCACTGCTGCGTCGTATCAACCTGCTAAGTAGAGGCTGCCGTGGACGTTGGAGAAGGACACTGGGCTGGCGGAGGGAGAGGAGAGGGTCTCCATGGTACCCACCCAAGTAAAAGGTTAATGAAAGCAGCGTGCAGCAAAAACGGACAACACCGGGTAAAGTATTCGCGGGTCGTGACCTCCCAACTAGGTATCCAGCACTCAATAATGTTGTACAGGTATACAACTTGAGGGTTCTATGATCGGAAGCATAACAGTCAAGAAATGGAAGGAAAGGCTCCTAAGTATCGGTCGGCACGTTGATGCTGCTGTAAGCCAGATGCCAGGTGTTAGAGGGCGCAGATGGCCTCGACTGGTGTCCAATTGAGTACGCTCCACCCCGCCCTCCAGTGACCGTTTCCTGCACGTTTTCGACATGCCAGTGTCAGGGAATACCTTCCCAAGACGCCCGCCATATTCTCATTTCGTCCTCTCGTACGCCTTACGCATCTCTTCATATCTCCACACGTGAACGCCCGAGCCGCCTCGACGTAGGGTAGGCAGGTAGGTAGAGATCTACATCCCAGCCCTCACAGACGAAAACCTGCCCTGGAGTCCTGAACACCTCATCCGTGTACACGCCACCTTGCGTCCACTTCGCGTGGTCCGCAATTCGCGACTAAGTAGAGACCTATTCCACTTCTGCTCACCTAGTTTTGGCTGCACACCTGTTGTTATGGCGGTGATGGTCAGTGATGAATGTGGGTGCATGTGTTTTGCCTTTACCGAAAGACAGGGTGTATGAAATGTAGGGGAAACCCTAAAGGGAGCTGCATATGCTAACCCCGAGCTGGAACTTGGGGGTGCGACCTGCTCTGCATGAGTCCATCGACCTCCAACCGCAGACACCAACGTCATGCTGCATCGTTACACAACAGCGCCCAGCCGGCCTCCTGGCAGTCTTGGCATTGCTCTGGCATGGCATTGGCCAAGTTGCCGCCGAAGTCAGTCGAGGTGGTGAGGCGCGCGTGGAAATCAAGTTGTGAACATCTTGGCGACTCACCATCATTTACCCCGCACTTGCGAACCAGCACTGTTGATCTACTTATCCCCAGCTCCGCTATATAGAGCTAATTGCATGAAGGCAACACTCACACAGACTTTTCAAACTTCTTGAAACAATACGAACTACCTTGCCATGTCTACCGATATACCTTATTCCTGCGGCGTAAATGCCACGGAAGACCTCATTGACCCCGACCCAGACATTGCGGGTATTGGCGTTATCCTAGCCTTCCTCGTCATTGGCTCGCTCACGATGTTTCTCCTGTTGATCATGGTCATTTCGACTTACTGGCAAGGCTACAAAGACGGAGAGTGGCATCCACAACATCTCCTCAAGCCCGAACCGCACTCGTCGCTGGAAGGAATCAGATGGCCCAGCATAAAACAAGCCCAAAGAATTATCGAGGAAAAACAAGACGAACTGCTCGAACGCGAAACAAAAGAGTTTCTCGACACAAAGAAGACTCCAGGGAGCAGCAGCAAGATTTCGGCATTGAATTCGACCATCTTCGGCCTTGGCGATACCCAGTTTGCGACCGGATTTGCCGTTTGCGCGGCTGCATTATCAAAGCAAGACATCACCGCATACCACTACCTCGTCTGTTGCGAGCTTTCCTGGCTGGCCTTTCTCTCCAGCTCCAGCGCTTTCGTGGCTACCCGCGACACTCTGGACCCGCGAAATCACGCAAAGCGTGTCCTACGCATCACACTTGTGTGGTGCTATTTTGGCCTCGTACTCGCCGTCGAAGGAAATCGAAACGATATCCTCGGGTGGGCGCAGCAGGTCTTTCCTGCTGGACCTTATTGGAACTTTTCGGACCCTGCCACCGTTGTCACAACGATTCTGATTGTCAGCAGTCTTGTAACTCTGATCATAGACACCATCACGCTTGTACCAGCATGGGGACTCCTACTGTACGAACACATCAAACGGGCAGTGCTCGAGTCTGAGCTTCCCTCCTTCGAACCGATTTCCCAACCTATGGCGACTCAGCCTACAGCAAACCAGCCAGCGTCTGGAGCTTCTGCGCCTGGGTCTCATCCGCCCACGACTCCGCCGCCTGGCTGCTTGTATGGCCACATTGCTCACAATCTTTGTATTCTCGCAATTCGACTTCCTTACCGGATATTCGTGATCGGAATATACTGGTCTTTCTGGGAGCCCTTCTTTTGTACTCTTATCAATCTCGGCTTCTTTCTTTGGACTTCCGTGATGGTTTTTACGTGGCGCACGCGTGGGCGAGACTGTATGGAATCGGAGAACGAGCTCGCCGAGGACGAGTGGGGCTTTGGTCAGATAACAGCCCTTGTTCTTTTCGTTTCGCCATTCGTCGCCAACTGCGACATCTGGTATGGTATGCAAAAGCCTCCGTCTGATGGAGCAAAGAAGTTTCACTGACACTAGGTACTCTCCAGATGTGATGGATACAGGTTCAATATGGAGCAGGATCAAAGACAAGGTGGAAGCTTTGAGAGCATGGCCCAAGCTGAAGTTTTTACAGAGGAGAGTAACTTCGTGAGTCATAACCCACACACTCCATCATTCTCTCGAAAGGACCAACTGATCGCCGCACAGGTCTGTGGAACTACCTCCCGTCTCCACCTCCAGAGAAGACCTAGTTCAACAGCAGAACACGTGAATATACCCGTGTGTGTCTGCCTCTTTGATGTCCAAAACAACATCAATCACGTCAACGTACCGAAAATTTTCCGGTACAGGGGTCGCTGGTCAACTAAAGGCGCAGGAATCTTTAACCGGATTGTATATTTTCCCTTGAGCCAAAGTATGCACACAGTACGGCTTCACTGGATTTCATCTTTACTGGCTCGTCAGAATGAATTTAACACAAGGCAAGCCCCCTATTTTTGGAAATATGTCAAGTTGCTTCAGTGCTGCCACGGGGAAAGTACGGTACAGGTAAGGTTACCAAGGCGCCCGATACTCGGAGGCTCAAGTACCCCGACACGTTTAATTCCGTGCCTGGGCCGGAGCCCTGCCAGACCATGATTTTACCTCGGCAAACTGACTCAAGTCACAAACATCAACGTTATTATCGCATCACCACCAGCGACCTCCAACATCCCCCCTTGCTTCCTCAACCCCAGCCACTTGATATAAGCACTCCCGGATCACTAGGAAACATCTCAATAGCTGACAGCAAGACTGTACAAAGCCTCCCGCCCGCCTTCTTTCCGGCCGACCGGATATAACCTAGTCCTCAGCCTCTACTAAACCCCACTTAGTAAACTCCTTCGACATTGCCGCAGACCGAGCGTTCAGCAAAGGAGCGCGATTGGTGAACAAGAGTAAGGGCAATGGATGTCCTAACAGCAATAGTGACATGACCATTCGTCTAAGGCGAGACCCTATTGATCGCTCTTATCTCACTGGCTTCATGTTGTCCATGGGAGAGCGCCCGGAATCTCGAATTTTCCAATGGGTGTGGTCCGTAGTGCTAGATGAAGTAGTCGTGGGGCAACAGGAGACGGTGAAGAGGAGATATTGTAACCAGGAGAACTCGATGTATCAATTTTAAAACCAAAGCAAATACCAGACATGACTGAACTCGTTGCCAAACCTCTTCATCCACAGACTCAGGATTTCTCCGACAGAGCCTTCGCGCACTCTAGAAGAATACCCGCGTTAGCCTCAATGTAGGCATCCGTCTGAACGAGAAACTTCTTGAGGGCCACCGTGTCATCAAGAGAGCCAGGGCTTTGGAAATCATCCTTGCCCTCTACCTTTGTAGCAACGTTGAGACGCCAATATTTGCGCGCGCCGGCAAGTGGGGCGTAGGCATCGATGATGGCCTGGAACAGGATGTTGATGATCTCCGTGTTGGTCGCAATGCTGCTGAGCTCCTTCTCGGAAGAGTTTGGAGTGATGACGGAGCCGATGATGCCGAACTTGGACAGGCCCTGGTTGGCCGGCATGCCTGTGCCGATGCTGAGGAAGCAGCTGGTGTCGCGCTTGGGACCAAAGTTTCCGAGAACCTCTGTCCAGAGCCTAGTTTGGCGGGTTAGTTTTGTTATGGAATATCTTGGGGCGTACTTACCATCCCAAGGGATTGTTGGCCTGCATGCCTCCGTCGATGAGATCGTGATCGCCGATGCGCATGGGAGGGAAGTAGGAAGGGGCCGCCGAGGTGGCACGCGCAGCCATCCAGATGGGAATATCTGGCATGTCTGACATGGCCTGCGGGTTCTGGTACGAACGCAGGAAGACCGGACCACGGTTGTTGGCCGCGTCTCGACGGGTAGCCAGGACGAACACCTTGCACTGAGGATCACCCTCCTCGCGAAGAGGGGCGTTCTCGTCGCCGAGCTGCTCCTTGACGACTTGCTTGATAGCATTGATGAGAGTCTCGGGGTTATACTGGTCGCCATTCTTGCCAAAGTTCCAGATTTTTGAGAGTTTTCCCGTGTCGAAGATGTCATGGTTGAATTGGTTGTACTTCTCCATGCATGTTTTGATGTCCATCCGTAGGCGACCAAGCATAATCGCAATGAATCTTGTAGCAATTGTAAGAATCGATATTGGGCGGTTGGATTTGAAAAACTTACCCGCCGGTGCTGGTACCGCCAATCATGTCGAAAACCTCGCACGGCTTCTTGCCGCCATGGACGTTCTTCATGACAGCATCAAGGATCTTCAGCGCAGCAAGGCCTCACACGCCACCGCCATCTAGAAGTGTCAGTGCTCAGTATCAGAGACTTGGAACAGAGGAAGAGAGCTCATACCCAGAGAAAGCACACGGAGGGGGCGGTCGCTGCCGACCTCAAAGGATTCTGCCCTAAACATGCCCTCGGGGAGGCTAGGGATGAAGGTCTGGCCGGTTTGGAGGTTCACTTGCGTGAACAAGTCGTGGATCCTCATCGTATCAGCGACAACTTCCTCGTATCGGGGCGGCTCAGCATCGAATGTGGCTATCAGGGGTCAACTTGGTGTTTGCTCCAGACGGTGGGATGAACCTGACCTTCCTCGCTACTGATGTCAACGAGAAGATGCCCGTTCTTGGCAAAGATGGTCCAGCCGGGGAACCGGGCGCAAACTCGGACGGCAATGACATTCCCCTCCTGGGTAGATTCAGCAAGTAGCATCTCAATGTGGTTCGCGGTATGTAGTCTTGTGTGCTTACCTCGAGGAATTTTAGGAGACCATGATCTCTATCGAAGATCTTTCCCTCAGCCTGGAAGCGGAATCTATGGGTCAGCCTCCGTCAACTGGTCATATGTCGGAGGGAAGTCTCTTACCCAGCCATATTCGTGCGCCATGAAGTTGTTGTGATGGCTGGTCCACACCATCTCGACGCCGCCTACGACCTTTGGCTGGGACGCAGTGGGATTCGCCAGGATGGCGACCTCGAGCAAGGTCCAGTTGCCCGCAGAAGGTACCTCTGCGAAGCCCTGATCATGAGACTCGGCGACAAGTTGGACCTGTTTCATCTTGAGAATGGTCTGGATGCTCAAAGGCTGCACATTTTGTGAAGGTCAGATGTCATCTTTCCGCAGCGGATCGCGCTGACTTACCGAAGTCTTGAACCAGAGTGCAGCCTTGGTTTTGTCGTCGAGCGCCCCGACTTGGGCCTCCGAGGATGACCGAACTGCGTATCTCCCAGGGGCCACACTACCACCATCGGGTAGAGGGTCGAGGGCACTCAGAATTGAGGCATCGAAGGAAGTCATGATGGCTGCGGAGGATTTGCTTGAGGGGAATGATTCAACAATGTTCGTGTGATGAAGTTGTTGAACTGGAACTTGAAAGCTGGATGCGGGACGAGGTTTTTATGATGGAAAAGCCAGCGGCAGGAAGATCGTCACCACGGGCGAGTGGCTCGCCGACTCGCCTGATCGTGCCCGCACCAAGGACGTTGCCTTCATCCAGGTCGGCCGCGACTTCACCGGCAACCTCCAGCTGTTCAGCTACAAGGACACGCCTCCGTCGGGCCGTCAGGTTCATCTCGGCGTCGTCGGCTACCCGGGCGACAAGTACCTGAAGGACGACGAGCACGACACCAACGAGGCCGGCGCCCAGATGTACGAGGACTTCCAGTACACCGACTACGACATTGCCGACAGCAAGCGCAACATGATTGAGTACAAGGTATCGACTTTTGGAGGTGAGAAAAGTCCCTGTCATGACCCACCGAAGCCGAATACTGACGATGCCCTCAGGTCAATCTGGCGCGCCCATCATCCGCCGAGGCAACAGCATCGTGGCCATTGGCACGCACTGCTACGGTGGTGGCGGCACCGAGGCCAACTCGGGCAACTCGATCGGGGGCAAGTACGGCAACGCCTACTCGAACTACATTGGCCTTTTCAGTCGCGATGTGAAGACCGAGAACGGCCGCGCCACCATTGTTCCCATCACCGAGTCGGGCTCCATCAACGGCCAGAGTCCCTTCAACATCACTTCCATCAACGGCGGTGGCTTCAGCAGCGGAGGCTTCAAGGATTCTCCCTCTTTCCAACAACTGCCGGGCTCCAAGTCGGTGGCCTCGAGCGGTGACACTGAAGGCATCCTCGACATCCTCAAGACCATCGGCCGAGGCGCGTCGGTGGCACTGCCCATCGCCGGGTCCATCCTCGGCGGGCCCATCGGCGGCGGTATCGCCACCGTTGCTGGCAGCCTGCTCGGATATGTCTCCAAAGCCGAGAGTGCTCTTGACAATGGTACTGCTTCAGCTGAGGGCTTCGCTGTGGAGCGCATCGCCCCTGGCGCCGCCGAGCGTGCAGTCCTCGCCCAGGCAGCTCTGCAGACCGTTGTGTCGCTCGAGCACAACGCTGTGTCCGAGGGCCTCATTCGGGACATCCATGACAACTTCAACCGCACGCTGCCACGTCTGGACAACCTCGTCACCTGCTTCAAGCCGGTGCTCACGCAGCACGCCGTCAACATTGCCGTCCAGGGCATGAACCGCACCGCCGGGCTCAGCCAGAACGCCGCCGAGTCGGGCGCCTATCGCAACCGTGTCGACCTCCGCGTCGACCACCCTCACGAGTCCGCTTTCGAGGGCGAGGGCGGCGCCCTACTCGAATGTCTTCTTACGCCCACGCTGCCCATCGCTGGCGAGGAGAGTTGGATCTCGGACCTGGGGGGTCTCATCTCCAGCGGCCTCCGCACTGTTGCCCCTATTGCCGGCAACCTCGCGAAGGAGTATGCTCCCGGCATCATCAACGGCCTTGTGGGCAAGATCACGGGCGGCTCTGAGAGCACTGAGATCCAGTCTGGCCTGCTGAGCGATGAAGCCACGCGCTTCGTGTTCAAGCGTGCTCTGCTGGCCGACGCCTCGCTCGCGGCCATGCAGCGCCTTGACAAGAAGCAGCTCAGCCAGCTGCGCCTCCGAGAGGACATCGCCCATGAGCACGCGGAGAACGTTCCGGAGGGCGCTTGGGGAGACTTCTTCAAGGGCGCCGTTCAGACCATCGCGCCCATTGCCCTCGATGCCGGCAAGAAGGCCGTCGCCTCTGTCGCTCCCAAGATCATCAACGGCGTTCTCAACAAGGTCGGCCTCGGCGGTCGCTCTGAGGCCCTCAACGCACCCTACACTGTCAACGGTGGCGGCAACGGTCCCAACAACACCCTGCGCACGCGCCGCTCCGTCCTTGACATGTTCAACACCGCCAACGTCGGGACCGCAACCATGGTAAGCAATTTTGAGGCTCCCGCCCCTCCCTTGGAGTCTTCCTCTCTTCAGGCCACACTCAAGGCTCGTCACGCCGAGTGGCAGCCTCTGGCTGAGCGTCGCCGCTCGCTTGACGACAACGATGACCTCCCCGTCGAGTACCCTGCATCGCCGCCGGCGATTTAACGCCACTTTCCAGAGGCAATAAATGGCTGCTAATGTAAGTTGCAATAGGTCCAAGGTTGATTGTCGACACCGTTCTGATGGAGAAGGATCCGACAAGATCCGTCTCGGGTTTGCCAGTTTTGCTCAAGTTTTGTTCTTCATTGTTCAACTCGACACAGTCTTTACCGGATTGCTACTTTGCGGGTTTGCTTTTGGATCGAACCACATTCCTAGTGTCCAACTCTCTACGCTCCTTGCCAGATTGCTGCTGTTTGGGTTTGCTTTTGGATCGAATCACATGTACAACAGAGACTGCCCCGTAGCTCATTGGCACTTATAATACAGCCTGTGAAGCAAACGAGTCGCTCCATGCCGAGTCCACACTGGTGTGCCTGAATGTAGTGTTGTAGCATTGTCGTCATCGCCCAGACAGCTGCCTGTTGACGATGTCTGGGAGTCGTGGACTCGTGGGGCATCAAGAGGCAGTCACAGCAGGCCAAAGCAGTCTAGCGGATTAGCGCACCGACATCGGAAGCATCCGGAAATTACTAATCCACTGTGGGCCGAGGACATGTCAAACGCTGTCGGATGTTTCCGATGCTCCCGACCGTGACTTTGCCAGCCAGCTTCTCCTCCATTCCATGCCAACACCCAGCAGTCAAGATGCCCGATGAATCGTCAGGAATCCCCGACGGGAGCCCCAGCAGCCGGCCGTCGCCTCCTGAAGCATCGGACGACTTGGCGCGTCGAAGGCAAATCAGAGCACGCAGACGGGGTCTCAAGCGGAGCAGCGCCGCGTGCGAGAGATGTCGGACGAGGAAGCAAAAGGTACGCGTCTCTCAGCAGGCCAGCCAGGGTCAACGATTGACCTCTTGAAAGTGCGACGGAAAGCTGCCAGTCTGCGGCCCCTGCGACGCAGTCGGGGCTGTGTGCGTCCCGTCAGATCGACTCGTCATCAGGCCAGAGACCGACTGCCAGTGTGATGAGCTCCGGGCGAGAGTACGCGAGCTTGAGCGTCAGAATGGATGTCTCCGTGCTCAGCTGCAGTCGATTCCTCGGCCCCAGTCCACGAACGAACTCGCTTTGGATGGAGGCCAGAGAGACGGACAAGTCACCGTCCCGAGCCTATCGGGGGCCTCGCGCATGCTGCTTCCCACCTTCCCTCGTCTTCCTGCATCAGAGTTGGGGGAGTCTGGCTTCTTGAGCAGCCCTTGGCGACTCTGGGACGGCCTCGGGGTTACTTCTACACCAGAGGCATCCGAGCCTGACTTCACTACTGCATCTTTGACTGAGGAGGAAAAGATGGAGCTTGTCGACATCTTCTTCGTTAAGCGATGGCCACAATACCCAGTCCTGCACCGGCCAACGTTCATGGAATGGTACCATCAGGCGGCTGGCGACCTGCGTACATTCTACGTCAACATCGTCCTCGCCATTGGTGCCTTGGAGAAGAAGCGGTCGACCTCGTCCGGTCAGGCCATACATCAGAGTCTCTTCCGGCTCGCTGTCACGAAGCTGAACCACATTCTTGCGGCCAACGATCGCGACTGCGTCCAAGGTCTCCTGTTGTTGAGCATGTACGGAAGCTATGAGCCGCAGGCCGTCGACATCTGGCACACGACCGGTCTGGCGCTTCGGCTCGCCGTTGGCATGAATATGCACCGCCGCGAGTCCCTTGGGAGACGAGGACTATTGCACGATGAGATGACCAAGCGTCTGTTCTGGAGCATCTACGCCATGGATCGAAGTATCTGCATTGCCATGGGCAGGCCCTTGGGAATTCAGGACGCCGACCTTACGATGCCCCTACCCCTGTGTCTGACAGACGAGGCTTTGCTGGCCCAGTATGAGGTTCAAGCTTTGCCAGTTCCCCCAAGCCTGACCTCGAACCCGCGGGACATGTCTACGTTTCTGCACATCGTTCAGCTGAGACGGTTGAACGCTGGCATCTACTGTCTCAAAGCGCAGAGCCTCGAGTCGACACGCGCCCGATACTACGTCGAGCTCAACCAGTGGCTCGTGTCTGCCCCTCGTTACATGAACCCGGCATGTATGAACCAAACGAGCGAATGGTTCCACATTGCCTATCATCAGGCCGTCATGAATCTCTACCGGCCATCATACACCTCCCTCCCCAACAGCACTGTCTCTCCTGACGCCATCTCCCTCTGCGCCGACTCGGCCATCAGCCTCATCATCAACTACAGCTCCCTCCACGCCAAGAATCGGATCACATATTCTTTCGTGGCCCTCACATCGCTTTTCATGGCTGCCGTCACCATGCTCTACTCCATCCGCGCCAGCCCAGCCCTTCGCAAAGATCTGACAAAGGCTGTGATCCAGTCCAACATCAACATCTGCTGCAGCCTCTTGCGAGCCATTGCTAGTGGTAGGGCCGAGGGAGAGCGGAGCGCAAGCATCTTGCAGAGGCTCGGGACAGCGACGTTGGCCATCTTCGACTCCGGCGTGGATGTCGAGGGGGGGATTGACACGGAATTCCTGAGTTGGTTCGGCCTCAAGAGTCAGCATGGAGATCTGAGCCACAACACGCCCAGCGTCGACATGGCGTGGAACGACCTGTTCGACAGCGGCTTCGACTTTGGTGGGCTTTTCTGCAACGACATGCTGTTATAAGAGAGGGTCCATGGACTTTGTGGATCATCAGTGCTAGGCACATACCTCGGCTTCCCATGTTTCTTTTCTTGCCCCAGTGCCTGCCGCTCCCTGAAGGGTTCACACAATCCCCGGAAAGCTCGAGCCGAGGTGTCTCGGACAGCTCACAGGACATCCGTCCTTGGCCCCAGCCGCCCTACACATGCCAACGGCCCTGACGCCAATCCACCGCTCGCTCGACATGACCAGACCTCCGGTCATCCAACGTCCAGTCCGCGACAAAAGAAAACGTGCCACACGTCGACCGGACATCCACGTCAAAGGGATCGACAGGTCCGTTTTCTATTTTGGATGACGGGTGTCCTGGTCAACGCACGTGCGGTGCCGAAGATGCCGCAGGAATGTGTTTGGGGCAGGAATGCAACCAGGGGCAATGTTGACATTGCCCGCTCGACGATGAGCCAGACCATGGGAATCAGGGGTCTATGCATTCTAGCCCTTCTTCAGCTGGGGGAATCACCCGACAAGGCGTCTGCTTAAGCCTCTTTCGACGAGATCTCTGGTATTCTGGCTGGAGGGGCTTGCTGGCGTCATGCCTTGCGATGGAGGTGCCCAATCCCAGAAGCCGTATTGCGACAATGGGTAACCGAGCGGTGCCGTATCAAATCTCCCCAGGTCTCAGACATTACATTGGGCAGGCAATGTGTCTTTCCTCTGTCCGTCGGACCCAACACCGCCAACAACATGGAGTAGGGGAGAGAACGGGAGACATAAAGGGTCGATGCCCAGCATGCTTCTGGTGCTTGACTCTACCAGGCAGGCAGACAAGCTCTTCATCCCGTCTTGGCTCACTCTTCTACAATGCTGTACTCATCTCTGTGCCTGGCCTACGTCGGCCTCGCCGGCTTCGTTCATGAAGCGGCGGCGAAAGACTGGGAGGGACAGCCGTACCACTGGTTATTCACCCAGGAGCTGCCCATCCCTGAGGTCAAGAAGGCCACCAGGTGAGTTTCCCTTTGCGAAATTAGGGCAATCAGCTAAAGGACATCCAGACAAGTCACCAACCCCGTGACGGAGAAGCCGATCAACTACTACGAAATCGACATCAAGGCCTTTGAGAAGAGCATCTACCCCGGCCAAAAGTCGACTCACATGGTTGGGTATGATGGCATGTCACCTGGCCCGACTTTCATCGTCGAAAGGGGCGAGGAGTCGGTTGTCCGGTTCACCAACAAGGCCGAGAACGACAGCGCCATCCATCTCCACGGCTCCTACTCGGTTCGTCTCCCTTCAAGTCTTCCACCGGTACAAGCACTAATTCCCTCCAGCGAAGTCCCTGGGACGGATGGGCCGAGGATGTCATCTCGGAAGGAGAGTACAAGGACTACTACTGGCCCAACAGCCAAAGTGCCCGTGTCTCTTGGTACCATGATCACGCCATGAACCACGTAAGTACAATGCTTCGTCTCTTCTTGTGCCTGTGGCTGACCTTCAGACCGCACACAACGTCTACTTCGGCCAGGCGGGCATCTACATCGTCCACGACAAGGAGGAGGACAAGCTGAACCTGCCTTCCGGCTACGGCAAATTCGACATCCCCCTGCTCCTCGAGGCCAAGCAATACGGCGAAGACGGCGCGCTTCTGTCCCCCGGCACCAAGCACGACTCCCTGTACGGCGACGTCATCCACGTCAACGGCCAGCCCTGGCCCTACATGCACGTCGAGCCGCGCAAGTACCGCTTCCGCCTCCTCAACGCCGCCGTCTCCCGCTCCTTCATCCTCTACCTCCGCGACGCCGCCGGCGCCAACGTCACCTTCCAAGCCATCGCCGGCGACGCAGGTCTCTTCCCGGCTCCCGTGTCAACACCCTTCCTGGGTCTGTCCATGGCTGAGCGCTACGATATTGTCGTCGACTTCTCCCCTTATATCAACCAGAACCTGACCCTTCGCAACCGCGAGGGTGTCGGTAGCGACGACGATTACAAGGAGACTGTCAACGTCATTCGCTTCATTGTCGGCGAAAAGTGCGAGGAGGAGGACAAGTCCGTCGTTCCCGCGTCGCTCGTCCCGGCCCAGGTTTTGCCCAAGTCATCGGGCGAGTTGGCGCACCAGTTCAAGTTCGCCCGCACCAACAACACCTGGACGATCAACGGCATCGGCTTCTCTGACGCCAACCACCGCGTGCTCGCCAAGGTGCCCCGAGGAACAGTTGAGATCTGGGAGCTCGAGAATAAGAGCGGCGGCTGGACGCACCCAGTCCACGTCCACCTTGTCGACTTCAAAGTCATCTCGCGCACCGGCGGCCGCAACCGTGGCGTTCTCCCATACGAAGCCGCAGGACTGAAAGACGTCGTGTGGCTCGATGCCAACGAGACGGTGCGCGTTGAAGCGTGGTACGCTCCCTGGGATGGTCTGTACATGTTCCACTGCCACAACTTGGTGCACGAGGACAACGAAATGATGGCCGCTTTCAACGTCACGCGCCTGCCGGACATGGGCTACGAGGAGACGTCTTTTCTCGATCCCATGGAGGAGCGCTGGCGCGCGGTTCCTGCCGCTGAGGGTGATTACTCGGTGCAGGCTGTCACGGACAAGATTGAGATGATGGCGAACCTGAAGCCGTACAGCAACGTCAAGGTTGTTGAGGAGAAGTTGAAGGAGTACTGGGTCAAGCATGGCAAGCCGTCCGCGCGGCGGGGGCTAGGGTGGTTCGGAGGCAACTGAGAGGGGGATGAGATAATGACTCGATGTTGGATGAAGGATGAAGGAGAATCTACGGTCTAATTAGGTACATAATGAGAGAGGCAGGCAGGCTGGCCTCGTAATACTACACTACAGCAATGTACACCTCCAGGCCTTTGGTGGCCTTCCACTTGGCGTCCACGCCCGGTGAGGTGTAGAAGATGTAGCCCGCCTTGACATCGAAGCTCTTCCCATCTGCCTCCATCAGACCCTCCCCGGAAGTGACAATCGCGACTCCCGGTCCCTCTCCCGCAGCGATGACCTCCTCCTCTTCGTTGCCCAGGCCAACGAGAAGCATGTCAAACTCGCTGATCGGCGGCTTAAACACCACAGTTTTGCCATTTAGCCCTCTTGAGCTCGGCTTCCTCGGCAACGCAACATCCTCCTTTGAATGAGGTGCAAACTTCAACGTGCGCGAAAACAACTCCACGCTATCCCGACCTGCTGCTGGGCAGAAACCCGTGTTTAGCACGTTGTTGCTCCGCGCCATGCATTCGACGATGTCGCCAGAGAGGTACGCGTGAATCCCATCAGCGGGAACGAACAGCGCCTCACCCGGCTCAAGAACCAAAAAGTTCATGCACAGCAAAGCGACGATGGTGCCTGGGTCACCAGGGCCGTATTGCTCGCGCAGACGAGGGAGGAGGTCGAGGATGTACCCGTTGTGATCAAGGTCTTCGGGTGACACTGAAGCGAGGGCGTTCTGAGCTTCTTCGATTTCATCCTCGGGTGCTAAGAGGATGCGTCGCGTGACTTGGCGAAGAGTCTCATCAGACCATGTCGTGACGCCATCGGGAATGAAGCGGCGCAGGGCAGGGAGATTAAAGGCTGGAGTGATCTCGGACAGCGGCTTCCAGCCAGCGAAGACCTCGAAGCGGGAGAGTGCGACGGCAATCTCGGGCTTGTGATTGGGGTCTGTGAAGTTCTCGGGATCTTCATTGTGCAGCTTTGCCGCGAGGTCCTTGTTGGGATGGATCTGGAGAGGGAGGGCCTTGCTGATGGAGAGGATCTTGGGAGGTCAGTCACGAACTCCTGGGGTCGGATAAGGTTCTTGCCTTTGGAAGGAACGGTAGCTGACCGTCAAGCTCCTTGACGACCTTGTCGCCGAGAAGAGTCTGCTTGTCTTTCCTCAGGTAGTCGGCCAGGAGCTCACCGGTCGCCAGCACACGACCGGGAAAGTCGGGGTAGTCGCCGAACCACATCTCCGATTAGGGCTTGCCATTTTCAATCTTGAAGTCAGCACCGGGTGTGTTCTCGCAGAGGGTGGCCGCAAGAGATTCTCTGCCTGTCTTTCCCCAGTCGTAGCTGTTGCACGTCCCCTGGAGCTGGAAAACACGATCGATTGGAGACATCTTGAGGTGGTGACTGGATGATGAGGAGTGTGAGAGGCGAAGAGTCAAGATTGAGGGATTCCGGTCACATAAAATGAGTGAAATCGAATCCACCATGCACCTCTGACATATGTCAAGAGGGCCAAGATGATCGTCAGCATGCGGTCATCGCCCCGGTGTGTCCGGGTCCCGGCCTCGGCGCCGATCACAAACCGGTTGCACGGAGCGGACCGAATCCTCCGGTATGGACACTCCGAATGGGCTGGCGCATCGCAGACATTGAAGATAAGAGAGATGCACTCTGTCTCATTCATGCATTCGCATAGCCATACGTACAGGCATATCTAAACTATGTACCAAGAATCCGTCACCAGATCGCTGCGCCTTCAATCCTTAGAAGCTCAGACAGTAGTCAACAAGCGGGACGCGCACGTTGTACAGCTCCTTGTTGAACCACTTTGTAGCGAAAGCAGAGACGCTGAAGAAGAAGTCCGAAGTGAACTCGAGGCCGTTGGTGTCAGCGCACTCGAGGGCGTCGTGAGGGACGTCGATGCCGGCGCCAATGGCCTTGGTAGTGCCGTTGACAATGGCGTTCTGCTCGCCGCGGAGCTTGAAGGTGTTGGCGAAACCAGGGGAGGCGGTAACACCGCTGGACAGGTCGACGAGACCGCCGAGGAGCTTGAACTGCAGCATGACGGTGACATCCGCTCCGACGTCGAGGGCGACGTCGGCGGCCTGAGAGATGTTGGCGTAGCTGTTGTACTGAGGCTCCCAGCCCGAGGTGCCCGTCTTGGCCCCGTCGAGGAAGTCGACGTGGACGTTGCCGGCGGGCAGAGAGATGTCGACGCCGGCATAGAGACCGACGGCAGCAGTGGCGTTAACGTCGAGGGAGAGACCGAAAGCGATACCGGGGCCGAGGGAGATGATGCCGGGAACGTCGACGAGGGAGTAAGCCAGGGCGTCGGGCTGGTAGGCGATGGCCTCGGTAAAGGCGGCGGTGATGGAGGCGGAGATGGCAGCGGACGAGTCAAACTCGGCGTCAATGTCAAAGTAGAGCTGCTCGAGCTTGAAGCCCCAGAAGTTGTACTTCAACTTGCCAGAGAATGTAAGGGTCGACGAGAACCAGGCCTCCTCGGCGGTGACTTGGATGTACTTGCCGTCGGAGAAGATGGTGGTGCGCTCCGGAAGGCCCTCGGCGAAGGTGATGGCGTACTTGGGGTCGAGGGTCAGACGGCGGGTGAGGGTCGCGGCGGGGAGCGAGTTGAACTCCATCTCGAGGGCGCCGGCAATATCGGGAAGCTCGCCCTTGGTAGCGGTAACAGTGACAGTCAGCTCGGCCTTGTCCGAAACAACATCATCAACAACGAAGAAGCCGCGCTCAAACTCGACAGCGCAGTTGCCAGAGTGGCCAGTGATGAGGATGAAAGGCTCGTCAATGTCCCAGTCCTCAACAGCCTCGTCAAAGGCCTCGAGGGTGGCAAAAGTGACGGTCAGCACGTCGTCGCCGCAGGTAACGTTGGAAACAGACTCGACATCGTCAAGCACGACGGCGGGGTTGTTGAAGGCCAGGTTCATGTTGATGCCTCCCTTCTCGTTCTCGTCCGTCGAGGCATAGGAGAGGGTGACGTTCTTGGCGGGAACCAGGTTCTTGATGTCGGTACGGTCAACGTTGGGCGCCGAGCAGGGCGTGAAGGTGTGGGTGGTGTTCTCGGGCTTGTAGTCCTCGGCGATGGGGGGCTTCTCGTGGATGGGCTTGTTGACGTGCGGCTTGTTGATGACGGGCTTGTTGCTGTTGGAGGAGATGGGCGAATAGATGGGCTTGGGAGCGTCGTAGCCGACGGGAATGATGCTTGTGGCCGAGGCGGTGGGCGTCAGGGTCGAGAAGACGGGAGCCGGGGCCGAAGTCAGCGCGGCGACGGCGCTGGAGGTCGTTGTGGTGGCGATGACAGCAGCGGGCTGCTCGGGCATCTCGACGACAATGTAAGTGATGCGCTCGTTTCCAGGCGAGCACTGGCACTCCTCGGCGGTGACAACACTGCCAGCGACGAGAAGGAGACCTGCTAGGGTCGAGCGGAGGTTAAAACGGGCCATTGTAGGCAAAAAAGAAGGGGTATTAGACAATAAACAGAAAAAGATTTCTCGACTGAAGCGAGGAAAGAGAGTGACTGTCGGTAAGACTGGTGTTGTTGTTGGCTCAAAACGAGAGAACGCCCACGAAAAGTGAGCTGGATAAGGAGGGTGAGGACGAGACGGTAGGATTGCTACAGCATCACGGGAGGAGTTCAAGGGGGTGGATGGCTCTGGGGTAATGGCATCTCTAGATATAAGAGACGGCGAGAAGCCAAGGGAATTGCCGTGTGGCGCGATGGACTGCGGAGCCCCTATCACATGTGCCCCCTTCGTGAAAGAGAACAGTGGTGGTCCTGTCCCGTCCCGTCCTGAACCCTGCAGCCTCAATGTTCACCACACGGTTGGTCGTTGACCCAAAGCACGGGGGACCAGCCCCTAGCACTCGGCCTTGTCTGACTCGCGGCAGAGAAAGCCCCGCCTGGGAAACACCTGTCCACGGATACTCCCAGAACCCTTTTCAATAGGGCACGCGGTGACAGGGGGTCCGGGCGTGGCCTTCTCCAATCAGGTACGTGGACGACGTTGCGCCCAGGGTCTTGGGGCCGTCCGTTTGGGTGATCATGTCCGGTTCCTGGTGGGTTATTGGACCCTCTCAGGCGCTGGGGGAGGTGATTTTCGCATGGGGGTGCTTGCGTCGCCTGTTATCAAGAGCCAGTGCACGGCTTTCTGGGCGAAGACCCCTTGTCGCTCGATGGACGACGGTCGGCCGAGAAGGGAGAGGGCGGCAAAATGGGAGAGGCGGGCGAGCCGCGCTGCGATAGGGCATGAGGGGTTTTGACCACTTGGAGGAAGGCCCTGCCGTGTCAACGGTGGTGGTTGATTGGACTGCCCCTGAAAATTGACGGACGGCTGCCGGGACCAGTCAGCCCAAGAGAGGCTTCACCCTGGCCGCGCCCTGACGCCAGAAACGGTGTCACCGTGAGAAGGGGGCCTCACAGACCGGGGGACACTGCAAAAAGAGAAGCATGTCGGCGAGGCGTCGCTCTCCCCGGCTTCATCTGCTCGTTCCTGGCCCACTCCCAAAGTCCTTGTCCGCTGACGATGCATTTCGCCGAAGACATTCCCCCCAGTCGGTTTCCACTGCCGAATCCTCTCGAGGGGCCCGAGGGTAGGGCGTGATGATGCGCCAAGGCTGGGCTTTCGGGAGGAGAGGCCGCCTCGGGTGCCATCACGATGGGGGCAGGCTGGGCACCCAGGGCAAGTAACAGAAACAGGGTCCTCCGGTCATCGCCGCTACTGCGATAGCTCCGGTATTTCGCTTGTCCGGCCATCATGCCGGACATGGATGATATGGTCAAGCACGGGGCAAAGGCCGAGGCTGAGGTGAGGTGAGGTCATTCGATCATTTATTTGCCCGCGGCGGTGCCTGCAGCCACGGACGGTGGGTGTGGCGCGCGTGAGATGAAGGCGCATCGCTCATCTGCGGAGTACGACGCATAAAATCATCCCGCGGCCCCTCCTGCTCGCTGCCGAAGATTGCTGCCCCGCGCATACGCGTGGTCAATCCAGTATTTCGATTTCCCTTTCTCGCTTCCTCCGCTTCCTCCCGCCCGTATTTACCACTTGGCGTCGGGGCTGGCGAGGAACTCCTGCAGGATAACGACAATCTCCTTGAGAGACTTGAGGTAGACAGCGAGGTCGCCCTGGACCTTGGCCTCGTCGGAGCCCAGCTTGGCGTAGAAGTCCTTGCGGTAAGGGGTAGCGCCCATGGCGGCGCTGAAGATGGGCTTGATGAGGAAGCCGTGGTGGGGCTTGAGGGTGCCGCTGTAGGCCTCGCGGAACGAGTCGGCGAGCTCCTGCGAGGGGTTGGAGATGTTCTTATCGAGGGCCTGAGCGGTGAAGTCGAGGCCACGGGTCAGCCAGAGGAGACCCTCGGCGGCGACGTGCTTCTTGGTCTTGATCTCGTTGCGGACGAGGTCCTGGACGGTCTCGGACTCGGTGGGGGCGGCGAGGAAGCGCTCGCGGATTTTCTGTCAATCAGGCATTAGCTGGGCACAATGTGTTGGGTCTTGGTATAGCATGTAGCAGGTAATAGACGGACCTTGACGTTGCCGAGCATGTCGGACTTGACGGGGGAGAAGGCGACGGAGCCGAGGGCATCTGGAGCAAGGGTCAGCACTTCAGCCCAGAGAGGAGATCAGACTGGGCAAGTACCGAAGATGGTGACCAGCGACTCGGTGGCCTCGAGGAAGTCGGGAGTGTTGATGGCCTTGGTGGCGGGGTCGACGGGGACGGCGGTGAACGACTTCTTGAAAGTGTCGATGATAGTACCACCGGCGGGGATCTGAGGAGCGGACATGATGGCGGTTTGTAGGTGGAGATGGAAAAGTGTATCGATTGATGAAGTCGAGGGTCGAGGGAAGGAGATGGAGGGGCGGTCAAGCTTTTGAAGGTCGAGATGTGTCTTCGCGGGGGAGGGGATTGGAATGCTGCAAGGGTCTCGGTCGTGTCGAGGTCCAAGTACGAGGCGAGAGGAGGCGAGACACTGGACGAGACTGTGACAGGCTGATTCGAGGGGAAGCTCAACAGAAGGTGGGGTCGATTGCGTTTGGCTGCACTGTAGGGGCACTGTTCTGGGGGGATGTGACGGGTGACTTTGATGCGCTTGACGGAGGGCCAGACAGTGTCGATTGTGTGGAGGGCACGGTCAGTGAGGGGCAGTTCGTGTCGCGAGGGGAAGCTTCATGTCTGCGGCCAATCAGCAGCTCCCACGCGATGGCGGCGGGCCGGCGGGAAGCACGTTTACCACACCACAACGGCCACTGCTTCAGGGGAAAGGGGCTGGACCTTGCTGTTATTGTTCTAGACCTCCGTCAAGTCCAGTAAAGAACAAGCAGACCGAGTCAGAAACGACAAAAGACACATCGCAATGGCACGACATGTCGAAACAGAACTCAACTACTACCGTGATCCCGGGGATGGCTCGGCTCCAACTCCGGTCATCGTCGGCAGGCAAGCTGAGCTCCGCCCCAAGTTGCGGTGTGTGCTGCTCCTCTGACTCCCTTGCAGCAACAAAGTCACCAATGAGCGGCCAACAGTCCCCTTGGCCGTGACTGTCACGGACATGACGGGCAATGAGGACCAGTACAGACTCGACACGCATGGCTTCCAGCTTGTGCGGCATCAAACTAGCTGCGATGCGTCCTTTGCCGACGAAGACGCCATTCGCACGAACTACTACGCCGAGATGGAGCAGCTCTACCGCGACGTGACGGGTGCGACAGATGTCTTCATCTTTGGTCATAGAGTCCGTCGCGGGCCTTCGCACTGGCACTCGCTCGGTGAGGGTAATGCCGCCAGTCGAGGGCCGCTACACCGGGTGCATGTCGACCAGTCGTATGACGGTGCGCGCCTCATGGCCGAGAAGCATCTCCCTGCCAATGTCTTGCTGGCTGAGAGGAGTCGGAGCCCTGGCCCAAGGCGTTACCAAATCGTCAACATATGGCGGCCGATTCGGACGGTGATGAAAGATCCGTTAGCTGTGGCTGATGCGACGACGGTGGACGATGATGACCTGGTGGGCGCGGCTATCCAGTACCCGAATGGTTCACGGGCCGAGACATGGGCGGTTCGGCCGAATGAGCGACATCGATGGTACTACAAGAGCGGTCAGCGACCAGATGAGGTGCTCTTCATCAAGTGTTTCGACTCGGATGAAGCTGAAGGAGTTGCAAGAAGGGCACCGCATTGTGCTTTCCGGGACGCTGAGCATGACGAAGCTGAGTCGCGAGAGAGTGTCGAGGTGCGGGCGGTGTTGTTGTTCGGGGAGGCCTGACATGGCATGAAGCCTGGCACGAAGCTGTCAACTGTCACCTGATGCTTGCAATTATGTAATTCTCGTCAGACTACCTCACCGATGGCGCCTTCCTCTCCGTTCCGCCGCCTCCTTCCACCGTTCCTTCTCCCATCGCGGGGTCGTCGGGTGCGTGACGTCACACACAGCGCCGCCGTCCGCCCAGATCGGAGCTAAACAGCCCACTTTGGTGTAGCGCCGGGTCCTTGAGCAGTTCTCGAGGGCAGCTGCCATCCTTGATCGCTCCTCCCTCCACTTCAGCCCAGCCCAGTTCTTCTAGATTCTCGACGAGATGTCCGACCCCTCGTTGCACGGGCTGCATGCTGCCGGTCGTCGATTGCATGCCGTGATCTTCTTTTCTCCCGGACTGGCTCCCGCTAGTCCAGCGCCTTGCTGCAGCGACGCGCGGCCCAGGGCGTCTGGTGGGCCAATGTGCGCCGGGCGTGACACGCAAAAGTCGCGACACCATGAACCCCAGACGTTGACGGCCACTTTTTTTTTTCGTCTTCTCGATGCGGGCAGCGGCGGCACGAGGTCAACTGCGGCTAGGCCGTGTGGTCCCTAGCCCCGTCTTCAGATCAATTCACAGGGCAGGCAGGGCAGGTGGCAGGTGCTGTGCTTCCCCTCATTGTTCCGAAACCCTCGTGTCGGTCGTGTGCCCGACTTTCTGCGTTCTCCTCCCTCCCCATGTCTCTTCTCCTCGGCCAAGCTTCATCCTCGTCGTCTCCGGCCCTGTTTTTTCAACACCTTGGCTGACTCTCGGCGCCGTATGACATCGTCTCTCTCAAGCTTTATCCCCCCCGCCATCTGTCCCCTCTTTAAGCCGCCGAGACCCCCGACGGCTCCTCATCCCACCTCTTGTCACGAACAAGCTTCCTTGACTCTTCCGCCGCCTTTCTTGGTCCGTCCTTACTGTGCCGTTTGTGCCGTTCGTCGCCGTGGCATCACGTCGCTCGCAATCGCTTCAATTGCTCCTAGGTCTATAGCAGCCATCCCGTTTATGATACCCAGCGACACCGACTGTCGCCGCCATTACACCGTCAACCGCCCGCAGCACACGAAGCTGGCGTCATCATTACTACCTTGAACCCCTCATCCTGTCCTGACCTCCGCGCTGGTCGAGCGCACCCCTAGCCAACATGGTTTTCCGCACCAATGACGAGAACAAAAAGGACCTCAAGGAGGAGAGCAGCTTCATGTCCAAGCTTAAGAAGCCCTTCCGCGAGCTCGAGGAGAAGCTTGAGGGAACCCATCTGCATGACGCCAAGGTCACTCTCACCCACAAAAAGCACCAGATAGGCAAATTCGCCAACCTCGTGAGTGCCGGAATCCGTCTTGTGTCGCTGGGCGCGCCCCAGCGGCCTCCGTGCTGTATCGTGCTAACCAGACCCTCCCAGTTCAACTCGAACCACAGACACGATGAGGAGCACGAAAAGGCCACCGACGACAAGCGCCAAAAGATCCGCGACGGCCACCGCTTCGACTCGTTCTTCCCCGAGCGCGACGGAAACATCATCAAGTGGTATGTCGACGGCAGAGACTACATGTGGGCCGTGTCCGAAGCCTTGGAAAAGGCCACCGAAACAATCTACATCGCCGACTGGTGGCTGTCGCCCGAGCTCTTCCTGCGCCGCCCACCCTTCCACAACCAGGAATGGCGCCTCGACGAGGTCCTCAAGCGCCGCGCCGAGGCAGGCGTCAAGATCTACATCATCGTCTACCGTGAGGTCGAGGCTGCTCTCACCTGCAACTCGCAGCACACAAAGCACGCACTGCACGCGCTGTGCCCCGAGGGAACACCCGGCTACGACAACATCAAGGTCATGCGCCACCCCGACCACAATGTTTTTGAAAACGCCGCAGACATGACCTTCTACTGGGCCCATCACGAGAAGTTCATCATTATTGACTACGCCATGGCCTTCATCGGCGGCCTTGACCTGTGCTTCGGCCGCTACGACACTCACACGCATGCCCTCGCTGATGTCCACCCCGAGGGCGTCGAGAACGAGATCTGGCCCGGCCAAGACTTCAACAACAACCGCGTCATGGATTTCAAGCAAGTCGACGACTGGAAGCAGAACGAGTTGAGCAAGTCTATCTACGGCCGCATGCCGTGGCACGACGTTGCCATGGGTCTCATCGGCCCCTGCGTCTATGACATTGCCGAGCACTTTGTCCTGCGCTGGAACTTTGTCAAGCGCGACAAGTACAAGCGCGACGAGCGCTACGACTGGCTGCAGATGGAAGAAAGGCTCGACGCCGACGAGGACCTCGTTGGTGTTCAGCGTCCCAAGCACCCGGTGGGCGAGTACCTCACTCACCCTCTGACGCCCCTCGCGACCAAGAACCTCGACAACCGCGGAACCGTCCACGCCCAGATTGTCCGGTCCAGCGACGACTGGTCCTCCGGAATTCTGACCGAGCATTCCATCCAAAATGCCTACTGCAAGGTCATTGAGGAGGCCCAGCACTACGTCTACATTGAGAACCAATTCTTCATCACCGCCACCGGAGACCAGCAATCACCTATCCACAACACAATTGGCAAGTCCATCGTGGACGCCATCGTGCGCGCCGCCAAGGAAGGCCGCAAGTTCCGCGTCATCGTCATCATCCCGGCCGTCCCCGGTTTCGCCGGCGACCTGCGCGAAGACGCCGCCATGGGTACCCGTGCCATCATGGACTACCAATACAAGTCAATTTGCCGCGGCGAGCACTCCATCTTTGAGCAAATCCGGAAGCAGGACGTCGATCCCACCAAGTACATCTTCTTCTTCAACCTGCGGTCATACGACCGCCTGTCCACGACCCCAGCCCTCAGGAAGGTGGAGAAGGATACGGGCGTGTCCTACCAGCAGGTTCAGCGCGCCGAGGCGGAGACCGTCATGGCGGCTGGCATCCACGGCACAAACGACCCAGTCGGCAAGGAGAGGGATGAGCACATGGGCTCTGCGCAGGACCAGGACCCCACGCTTGCCACGCCCGATGCTGAGGAGGCACTCAAGGCCAAGGACAAGTTCGAAGCGGCCATGCCCCAGGGCGAGAAGAAGGCTGCATGTTCGCTCGCGCACCACGCCATGGCGGGCAATGAGATCTCCCTGCTCGACGAGCCCTGGGATGATGACAACCTCGAGTCGGAGGTGCGCAACTGGATTCAGGAGGAGCTTTACATCCACTCCAAGCTGCTCATTGCCGACGACCGCATCGTCATCTGCGGCTCTAGCAACCTCAACGACCGCTCACAACTGGGCCTGCACGACTCGGAGCTGAGCATTGTCATGGAGGACACCAAGAAGATTCAGAGCACCATGGCCGGTGAGCCCTTCGAGGCCGGCTGGCACGCCGCCTCCCTGCGTCGCTACCTCTGGCGCGAGCACCTTGGTCTTCTGCCCGCCCAGGGTGTCGACGGCACTGACGATCCCAACGCCCAGCCACCGGGCGAGAACTCGCCCAACGACCCCTGGGACCGCGACCCATCGTGGGAGTTTGTCGCTGACCCGCTCAGCGACGAGATGTGGGAAATGTGGACGAGCCAGGCCACCAAGAACACGGAGCTGTACCGCCACGTCTTCCACGCCGATCCAGATGACCACAGTACGTTGCTCACATTAGACCCTCACCCTTCTGCCTGCTAACATGTGGTAGTCAAAAACTTTGACGACTACGATCGATACCTGCCTCCCAAGGGCGTCAAGTCGGGCCACATTTACGACCAATTTATGCCGCCCGAGGACGCGCGCCGCAAGATTAGCGAGATCAAGGGCCACCTCGTCTGGATGCCCATGGATTTCCTGCGGGACGCTGAGATGGCCGAGACGGGACTGCAGGTGAACCAGTTCACCGAGAGTATTTACACGTAATGAGGGGTGCAGGCGTTTTGGATGAGGAGTAGTTGGACAGTTGATTCCCTAGTAATTCATGATACCTTGGATACCTCACGACGGACTGACGTTCACCGAAGTTGAAGTGAATCATGTCACAGAAATACACCCCGCCATGTTTATTTCACGCTCTCGCTATGTCGATGCCGCCGCCGGAGGAGGGGCCTCTTCCGTCGCAGCAGGGGCATCTCCCGCCGGTGCCGTAGCCTTGCCACTCGCCTTTGCGGCCTTCTTCTCCGCCGTCTGGCGCTGCTTCTCCAGCTTCTTGAGCTGGTTCTTGGTCATCTTTCCGTCTCCCTCACCCTCGCCGGCAGCGGCACCGTCCTTGGGCCGCGAGGCGAGAGCGGCGAGCTGGTCCGATCCTCTCCACTTGAGCGGGCGGCGGGACATGAAGAGCTCGACAGTCTCGTCGGAGATGTTGGCGCGACGTTCCTGGAAGTCTGTGCAGAACTTTGAGAGTTCGTCGGCGCAGCGTTTCTTGATTTCGCCGGTCATCATCTTGCCGGAGCGGTAGTCGCGCTCGATTTGGGCGAGTTCTTCGTCGTCCTGGGGACAATTATCAGTAAGGAAAGGCAGGGACAGGAGCCAGGAGAATTACCTCGAGGAAAAAGCGGAGGTATTGGTAGGCGACGTCGACGTCGGGGTTGGCGCCGAGCTCGCGCTGCTGCTCGGCTGTCTCTTGGCCGCCGCTGAAGGCGTAGCGGTTCATCTTGTTGAGGATCTGCTTGGGAGTGTCCTTGAGGAAGATGGCGCTAGACTCGATGGAAGAGGACATCTTTGAGCCGGGTCCGCCCAGGCTGTCGAGGAACCTGGCGTGGATGAGGGAGGGCTTGGCGTACTTGAGGCCGGCGGCGACGTCACGGGTGACGCGGAAGTAGGGGTCTAAGGGGTCAGCTAAAGGCAGATGGGCGGGCTGGCGAAGTACTGACCTTGGTCGATGGCGCAGGGGATCAGGCATGGGATCTTCTGGGGAGCAGCTGCGAGAGAGTCAGGGGTTGGTCCCAGCAGGTGGGAGAGTAGATGGACGCACGGTGGCCGGGGAAGATATGGGGGAACGAGTTTCCGAAAGACGGCGCGGCCTGGATGCTGGCGAAATGGATCTTGCCAATGTTGCAGCTGTCGTCGAAGCCGAAGACGGCCTTGGCCGTGTTGTAGGTGATGCGCTTGGCGATGCGGGTGACGTTGGCGTAGAACTCGCCGCCCATGTAGTCGTAGTCCTGGGGAGTCAGCTCGACCTTTGTCTTTGATTTGAAGCAACATACCGAGAAGACAAACGTTCTGTCCGGGCTGAAGCCAACGGCCAGGATGTCCTTGAGGTTGGTCTTTGAGAATCCCCTGACGTCCTCGATACTCAGCTTCTCGCTGAAAAGGAACTTTTCATCTACCACCCCGTCAGCCTCTTGCTACCCAGAACTTTCTCAATACACACCATCTGTAAGCATAATGACGAGCGGCGCGTCAAGCACATCCGAGAGCCACTTTGTCAGGGTAAACGGCACAGCGTGGCCAATGTGCATGCTGTCGGAACTGGGGCCGCGGCCGGTGTAGAGGAAGAAAGGCTCCTTCTTCTCGTAGCGGTCGAGGATCAGGCCGAGGTCGCGGTGGGAGAAGACGATGCCGCGGCGGAGGTAGCGGTGGGGCTTTACGCCGACGACGCGCTCGAAGCGTTCGAGGAGGGCTTCGTCGATGAGTTTTGTGCCAAAGTCGGCGACGAGTTTCTGCGAACAATAGGGTTAGATGTGTTGGCTTGAGGAGGGAGGGGGGGAGATGTACCGTGTAGTCAATAGCCTGGACCTTTCCGTCTGCGCCGACCTAGGGCCGTCAGCTTCTGTCGCCAAGGCGCGTCCTGAACAATACACCTACCGCGCCAGATACACTCCAGGGATCAATCGTCTGCTTTCCAGTCGTAGCATCTGCAGGCGCATCGGCGGCGGGCACCTCCTGAACGGGGGCAGCTTCGGGGGCGGACGCCATTGTGTCGGTCGATTCGCGGGGGAGGGGCAATTGGCCGGAGAGGAAGTTCGGAGGAGCTGTTGCAGCTGAAAGAAAGAGAGGGCGCAGATAGATCAATTGATCTTGGCGAAAGTGACACGTCGTGGTCTTTTAAGCTGGCAGGTGATGTGCCCCGGAGGTCAAATTTCCGTATGCTCGATTCTCTGACGAGTTGCTGCTGCCGTCGTGCCGTCCCTTGACGGTGCTGTTTGACTCACGACCCCGCGGATGACTCAGCTCGGTGTGGCTGTTCGATTACCCCGCATTCACCGAGACATAACTGGTCTTGCACAACTGCATATTTCCTCTCTTGCTCCTATTTTGGTGACGACTTCATTTTCATCAAAAGGTGGTCATCATGTCGGGATACTCTCCCGCATGCGTCTCCAGATCCCGAAACACAGCATCCGAATCAGAAAGCCCCTTCATCCTCGCCAAATCTTCCTCTTCAAGTTCCTCCAGAACCTCCCTCGGCTCCTCCTTGCCTTCCTTCTGGTCCTTCTTCCTTGGCTCAACAGCCTTGTCGATGCCACTGCTCTCGCCAATGAACAGGATCTGCGCGTTGACGGTATCCAGATGCACCGGCTTGGACGGCATCCATCGAAGATTGCGAAACTCGTCTTGAACCCTGCAACCGCGTCAGCTTGAATCCTTCAGATAACATCTAGATGACTCACTCTTTGGAAAAGTCCGGGCCCTCGGGAAGCTGCGTGTTCTGCGGCGAAGGCGTCTTGGGGTTCTTGGTGCTCAGCACGAAACTCCCCTGCTTCTTCAACCCCAGATCATTCTGCACCTCGCCCAGCTCCTTCGGCCGCGTCACGGCATAAGCGAGGTGACTCTCCCGTCCATTATTCGTCATCATGTACACGCCCTCGGCAGCGGGAACAGCCTCTGGCACCACACTCGTCCCTTGAGTCTTGGTCTCTCTCTTCTCTCCCTCGAGAAACTCGCTCTTGAGCGTCTCGAAGCTTGTACCCACGCGGTTGACAAAGACCATGTACTTCTCCCTCCCGGACTGCGGCAGCGTCTTCTTGGGAAGGGCGAGGACGCGACTGTTGCCGGCGTCGCCGATGGGACCGCTTCCAAGACCGGCGTCGGGCGCCATGGGCCGGAGAATGATGTAGGAGCGTGCAATGTCGTCGACTTCTTCAGGGTGGTCGATGTTCACCCTGGGGCGGAAGAAGAAGTAGAGGATGCCTTTTTCCAGTACGGTCGAGGGGACGTTGGGGTCTGCATGGGGTTCCTCTGCTGTGTCGGTGGGCTTGCTGGCGCCGTTGGATTCCTGTTGCTCCATGGCTTGCTTGACGTCTTCGGCGTTCTCCTCCTTGGGGGCCTCATCGTCAACCTTGTCGTCCGACTTCTCGTTGCCTCCCTTGTCGGCAGGCTTCGTGTCCTTGGCATCTTTGTCGTCCGACCCGGCAATCGTCTCCTCGAGGGTCAACTGACGTCCTCCCTTGCCATCGTCCTCGGTCTTTGTCCGCTTGGCCTCGGGCGAGGCTGCGCCGCCCTCTTTGTCGAGCCCATGCTTCTCGCCCGCCGCAACATCGTGAGAGCCGTTGACTTTTTGGTTGCCTTCCTTGGATCGTGTCGACACCATGGCTGCAGGTTGATATGCTTTGATGAGAGGTGTTTGGTGACCGTTTCCCGTCCTTGCTAGAATTTTATTCGTTTCTTTGACGGCGAAGAGGGCGGCGAGCTGGTCTTGTACAAACAAGAGGTCCCTCAGCCGCGGGCGACAGTGGTGATGTCATCCCAAGTCAAGCTCGCGCCTCCTCGACCGCGTCCTCTCCACCAAAAGAAACAACAACGCGTCGGACGGATCAGCGCCCTTGCTCAAGCCAGAACACAAGCGCGCCCAGTGCCATGTTGAACACGGGCACCCGGTACGCCATGCCGCACTTCCACTGACTCCAAGCTCCCGCCCCCGTCCAGAAGACCACCAGGCCCAAGGTCACCCTGCTGCCTCTTGTCGCTGGTATCGCGACCAAAAGTCCAGTCAGCAGAAGCCACGCGCCGACATATCGCATGTGTGCTCGAACGTCGTCTCGGAACGGAACCATCGGGTACAGCGCCGGCGCCGTAAGGAGAGACTTTCGCCGCACCCTGCCGTGAAAGGTGCGCAGCGCCGGGACCAAGCGACCGATGGCCGCGATGAAGAACTCCGATGCGAGGAGCACCGCCGGCACGTGTCTGAGAAAACCCATCGTGAAGCAAAGCCGCTGCGTGGAAGTGAGCTGAAAATGTCGTTCGAGCATAGACTTTGCCGGCACTTCCAAGTCGGGGAAATAACGTGCAACGTGACACGTCGACGTCATGACCCCTTCAAATCTGATCATCGCCCTCGTACGACCTGTAACCGTGCTCCCTCCGGAAACAGCCTGCTCATCTCAAAACGAATCACAACTCACCGCCCCCTGCTTAGCACAATCCCCTGAGAGGAACATCATCTTCTTCCATATTTTGACCCATACTCCTGGAACGAATCGCTAACAACAAGAAACATGACCCTGGCCCCTTCACCCAATGTTGAACTCGCTCGCCGCGTTCATCACGCTCTTCATCTTCGCCTTCATCTTCCTCTCCATCTCCGCCATGTCCACACCACCACTCATATCAACATCGTCCATCGCGCTGCTCCTGCTGGCACTGCCGCCCTCGCTCTTACGCCGGCCCTTGGCCGCCGACTTCATCGCGCTCTTCTTACCATCGTGCATGCCCCGACCAACACCGCTCGGCGCCTCGCGCAGACCATAACTCTTGGCCGTGTGACCCAGATGCAGCTCCGTGATGTCAAAGTACTTGCGCTCATCTTTGACGTGTGTCGCGTACGCGCGAATATGCGAGCGGAACGCCTTGCGCGCTGCGTCGAGGAGGGGTGTCGACATGGGCATCAGCAGACGCTGCTCAATGTGCAGTTGTAGCGACTCGGCGCGCTGCGAGAAGCTCCGGCTCTCTTCGTCGATGGGCTTGGCGTCCGTGTCGACGGGGAAGGCGAGATGTGTCGCGAGGCCCTTGTGCAGGATACCTTCGTAGGATTCGGCCTTCAGCGGCGACGGGTTGCCGGCGGACAGCAAGTCGACGTAGCCTTCTTCGGTACCAGGCGTGAGGAACAGGACGGCCTTACCAGGTCGGCCGGCACGAGCAGTACGACCGATTCGGTGGAGGTGGTCGGCGGCGCAGAAGGCAGGGTCGTATTCAATGACAAGCTCGACGGCCGGGACATCGAGACCGCGGGAGGAGATATCGGTGGTGATGAGCACGCAGGGCTCCTTGCAGTTGGTGTAGGCGTTGAGCGTGGCTGTTCTGACCGGCTGCGGCAGCGAGCCGTGAAGCTTGTGCAGGATAATCTCAGGGTTGGCGGGAGAGGTGATGTATGCGGCGGGGGCGACGGTGTTGGCGGTATGCGAGGAAGTGTCCCTCTTTTCGTCGGTGGCGTGAGGTTTCCGGAGCAAGTCGTAGTGGAAGTCGACCGAGTCGGCACACGAGATGAAGACAATAGCCTTCATAACGGAACCCTTGCGCAGGAATGTCGACCGCAGCAGGGCAATGAGCGTGACCAGCCGCAGCTTGGACGGCACAACGTTGTACGTCTGCTTGAGCTGTGCAGGAGCAGAGAAAGTAACCTGCTGATTGGCACCCTGGTCCTCGTCGTCGCCCGCTGCGAGATGCACGGCATCCTCGAGCGAAATGTCGCCCAGCTTCTGCACGTCCATCTTCATCGTCGCCGAGCAGAGCACCGTCACGCGTCGCGTCGGCAGCGCCTCGAGGGAAACGCCGTTCTTCGTCGAGCTCGTCAGCTTGCCCTCGCGGATCTTGCCGACAATCTCGCGCAGATCGCTCTCGAAACCCATCTCCATGAGCCTATCACCCTCATCAAGCACCAGCCAGCGCACCGTGCCCACGTCGAGCACCTTGGTGTTCTGCAGATGATCCGTCAACCGACCAGGCGTAGCGATGAGAATGTTGACGCCCTTGCGCAGCCGGCTCTTTTCCGAATGCTTGCTCTCTCCACCAATGACGGTTGTGCTGACGAGCCATGGCGGCAAAAGCTTGGCCAGCACCAGTTCGATCTGTCGACACAGTTCGCGCGTGGGCGCCAGCACGATGGCGAAGACGCCCGAGTCGCGGCGTACCTGGCCTTCGATGGCGAGGATGCGCTGAACGATGGGCAGGAGGTATGCCAGCGTCTTTCCGGAACCAGTCTGGGCCTGGACAAACGCGTCGCTGTCCTCTTTGATCAGCTGGGGGATCACCTTGGCCTGGATTGCCGTAGGCGCCTTGAGTGCGAGTTTGCCGGACAGCGTCTCGGCGAGTTTGCGCGAGCAGCCCAGGGCGTGGAAACTGGCCGCCTCCTCCGACAACGGGGCATTGGACGGCTCAGCGTCCTCCTGGGCAGGCTTGGGGTCGTCCGGGTCGTCGAAGACGGTGCGCGCCTCGGGGTTGGATGAGAAGAGCCTGGAAGTCACCTGGCCGTTGACAGGGCGAGGCCGGTTTGTGTTGATGCTGCCCGCCGGCAGCTTTCCGGTCTGGTATGCCGAGGGCCTGGCGGGTTCTGCCCTCGGGCGCTTCGGGGGGCGTCCGTCATCTTCTCCTCCGGCATCTCGTCGCTTCCTCTCGGGTGCGTTGGGATCTTTGTTGGCGTCGCGTTGCGCCTTGAGGCGGTCTCTCCACTTGCCACCCTGAAACTTGACCTGGGCCTTGACGGGAGCGTCCCCGAGGTCGAAATTGAGAATCATGCCATCGTCGGCCATTGTGTCTGTCGTTGTAGCGGCTGCAGCGCTGTGGTTGTGCTGTGCCTGTGATGAGCCTGCGATGAGGTTGTCTCGCTCATTGAAGAAAAAAGTCAAAGGCCATGGCGATAAGGTCTTATCGGGAGATTAGTCATGCAGGGGTCCTGCGAAATCCAGGTTTAATGCGGGGCAGTGGACTCGGCCGCCACGGTCAAAACTCGATGCGACCAAGGATGGTGAATTGAGGATCCCCATAAACCGCCACAGCTGAAATGAACATCGACAGCATCTGCTGTCAGAAAGGGTATCTAAATTAAACAAAATCATAGCATCGTCCAGTCGTTTCTTCATCGTTCTTCATCATCCAGCCCTGTCAACCAAACCCGCGACAAGCCTCTTGACAGCCCCTGTCGCTACCAATTCCTCATCGCCGGATGCCGTCGCAAACACCTTGACCCGATTCTCCGCCAGCACAAACCCACCACAAGCGATTCTCACGATCCTCACACTGGGGTGGAACAGGTTCAACGCCAGGTGCTTGTCCAGGTAAAATGCCAGCGCCCGCGTGAACGGCAGCTCCGGGTCTTCCTCGCCATCTTGCCCTCGCAGCCACGCCCACCCCTCTTCGTCGCCGCCGCCAGAGAGGTTACTTCGCAACCTCGCGTTGTCTTCCCAGTCTTGTTTCTCTGTTGTGTTCCCGTCCCAGTCTTCCCTGAGGAAGCGTTCTGCATCGTCTGGAGGAATGATGACGTCGATTATGCGAAGGCCCATCTTCGCTGACTCGTCGCTGGGTTCTTCTTCGGGTGATGGCATGTGGAAGCCGATTGTGAGGACTAGGTCTTTGGCTAGAGGCCCACGGGTCGGAAGTCCCGCGTCCTGGACCCAGCGTTCCCAGGTTGTTGTCAGGCTGCGTGTGCCGAGGCCTAGATGTGCGACGCGACAGTCGAAGGTCCTGCAGATGAAATCGAGGACAAAGGAGCGCAGCTGCGTGGGCATCCTTGTCAGGAGGAGGGGCAGCTCGAGGAAGCGTGCGTCGTCGGGGCCATTCGGTCGCGGGGTTTCGAAGGTGCTCGGCACCGAAAAGGCATCGTCGGTGCCAAAAGGACCGTCAAGGATGTTGTTCTTGTTCCGTGACCTCTCGACTAACCGGGGGAGAAGCAGTGCTGTGCAGAGCGTATTCTCGTATCGCATCTCGAAGCTGAGGCCCTCGCGTCGCGGTGTATTCGTGTTTTCGTCCCCCAGCATGGCTTCGGCGTCAAACCAGCGCACCGTCACCAGCTCGAGTGATCCTGCGCGACCAAGACCAGCATCAGCGCCCTCGAGGCCAACCTGGACGCCACGGACGACGTCGCCGACGAGTGTGTCGCGTAGCCTTTGGGCAATTGTTGCAAGACGTGTTGTTGTAAGTAGTTCGTCGCCAATGAACAGGCTGGATACTCGGTGTGCAGTGAAGGAGGCGTTGAAAAACTGTGGCGGTGGTTCGGCGTCGTCTTGCATGTGGACGTCGGCTGGTGACGAGCGGGAGGGCGCAGACCTGGCTTGCGCATCGGGCGCATTGGCTGGCCTTTTCCGTTTGGGGGGCATCTTTGGGCGTCCTGTCCCTGCGACCTGGTGGGAGTTCGAGTGAGGCTAAACACGCGTCTGATCGCGGTTGTCAATCGTCAAATCGAAGTGCCGGTAATATGTTGGTCGCGTCAAGCTCCGAGCACAAACGAGACGCGTCGGCAGGACGGCGGCTCGGGGTGCAGGCGGAGTGGCAATGCGGTGACAGGTGTCAGCACCTTCTCCCTCCCGCCCCACTCACGTCGTCCACGTCCAGCCCCGTCCGCCCCTGAATCCTCACCACTGGCACAACCTCAATCACAACACTCACTGCAAGCCATATCGATCAACAACCATCAATACAGAACAACGCCAGACTAAATCTATCAACTCCATCCAAACACAGAAAACAAATGAACAGGAACATCAACCCCCCCGCGGCGCCCCTGGCCACCCATCCGGTGCTCCCTTGTAGTACTGGACCAACCTCTTCCGAGTAACCCCCGCATTTGGCAGCCTCCTCCCAATTCTCAGCATGACAAGCTTGATATTCTCAAGAGCAGAACCATGCGGGTCATGCGTCTCGAACGAGTTCCTCGCCATCGCCGGCGGGAGATTGCTCTGGGCGGTCCAGGAAAATTTCACCGCCGAGCCATGTGCACTTTCCATCGAGTACCCAATGGCGCCCACGGCAGCCTTGAAGGCGTCAAAATCCGTTCTCGGCACCGAGCCGTGGAAGCGTACGCCCAATGTCCCAGCAAATGCCTCCCAGTGGTGAGCGGCGAGCGGCTCTCGGACAATGGAGGGCGCCCCTGCGGCCTGGATGAGCGGCTGTCCTCGTCGGCCTCGCTGTTGCGCCTGCTGCTGCCTCAGATTCTTGCGGTATTTGCTGTTTGCGTTGCGCACACGAGGGGGCCGGGACGCAGCCCGGGGGTTCGCAGTGCTCCCTCCCCCCTGCATCGTCTCGCCCTCTGCCTCCCTCGTCAACCTGTCCAGGTTCTCGCTGTCCCTTTCGATGCGGTCGATCAGGTCCTCAATCTCCTGCTTTTCTTGCTCCTCCTTGAAGTATGAAAGTTGCGCCTCGGTCAATTCTTTGCTCCTTCCCGTGTCAAACGTGCTGAGGAAGCGCGCAATACCGATGCCATACTCGCCCTGGTTGATGTCCTTCGTCATCTTCTTAATGCCTTTGTTGAATTTGTTGTTACTGGTGGCGAAGATCTCGTTGATTCTTTCTCCGACGATACCGCTGAGAGCCTGTCGCCAGATGATCTCGAGCTCCTTCGTGCGGTTTTCGGGCCCCATGACCTTGTTCCAACCCTTTCTGTAGAAGGTCAACCCGCCGTCGTCAACGTCGTCAACGTAGTCATCGTCGTCAACACAATCCATGTCCACGTCTTGCTCCCTGTCCACCCCCTTGCCCTTGTCGATGTCCTCGCCCTTGTCGATTCTCATGAGAAGAGGATAAAGCAGGCCCTTGAGAGGCTTGCAACCGTTGCGCAGCTTTGCGGGGAGAATCATCTTCGCCGCCATTTTATGGAGGTATTCCCCTGGCCCAAAGACGTACTTACTCAGCTGGCCATAATCCTCCTCAAACTCCTGTCGAAGACGACGCGACTGTGGGGGCAGGATGCGCCGCGTTCTCTCCATGTCGTCTACCAGGCGAGACAAGACGCTGAGCTTGCTGATGTGGTTCCAGACGTACGGCGTAATCATGCGGTCGCGAGGATCCAGGTCGGCATCGACCTTTGCCAGGTACTCGCCGATATTCGACATGCCGACGTAGGTCAGGTTATCAGTGTAGGGCAAGCACCAATACAGTAGTCTTTTGATCCTTTCGGCTTCAGACATATCCTCCAGCTCCTTCTGGTCATCGTCGAACCGCAGATGGTAGCGTGTCAGGAGTTTGCTGTCCGGGCAGTAGAGGGCGCAGTCGTCCTTCTTCCATTCGGTCCTCGCGGCTAACTTCCTGCGCTCGGTTTCAGTGTACTTGTTCTGCCGGTACTGTTGTGCCACCCGGGTGCTCAATTCCACAAACATATCAGAATGCCTTCCATCTACTTTCGTCGACATCGTTGCTCTGAGGTCTCTTGTGGCCTTATCCCGTATGGGTGGGGAGGAAAGAAAAGGATTGTTGCGCGTGAAGTCGCGGTAGTAGTGCCTGAATCCGGCCCTCAGCGAGTGAAGTAGAAGAAGCCACAGCTGGCGTAGCTCATCCGTGAGGAGCGTTTCGGGGTCGGTGAGGTCGATGTGTTCGGTTCTGATGTGCTCCCCAAGCCTTCCAGCGACTGTGTATAGGTGCTCCCATACCTCAAGATCACGCACCGCCGTCAGTACCATCCTGTGCAAGACGCAGGCCGACAGCTCGTCTTCGAGTCTCGTGGCCTCAGCCTTGCCCAGCTTTTGAACCTTTTCTGTTTCAAAGTGTCTCGTCTTCTGCTGGAGCCCGAAGGATTTGACCTGGCTGGGGTGGTGATCCAGGATTTGTTTTGCCTCGGTAAGAAACACTTCTGGATCGGTCATCAAGTTGTTGAGCTTGTCTCGCGCACTGTCTCTCATAAACAGCAGCAGTTTCTCGCACTCTTCGAAGTCGAACAGTGTTTCCTCAGGGGCTGCGTACTGAGCGGTCGCCCAGATGTGTGTTAGTTGCTTGTTGCTGAGTGACTCTGACTCTAGCTTGTCGCTATCGCTCTTCAGCAGCTGGTTGATCAAACGCTCCGTTTCTTGGGGATCATTTCCAAAGTTGGGCCGGGAGATGCTTGGATCAACATCCTGATGTTCGTAGCGTAGCTTGGCGATTCCTTGTACAATGTGGAAGGCAAGCTTTCGGAGGAATCCGTAGATGATCCGTTGTGAGTGCACGACTGCACCCGCCTCGAGATGGCTGTAAAGCCGGCCTTTTGCCCCGACAGCTTTTACAAGGGACGCCTCCCACGGTTGCCCGTTGACTGTGCCGTTGATGGGATGGATGTACTGGTCATCTTCTCTGAACTCCCAGAAGTCTGGTGTCCAACACCAATGAAAAGTGTCGTCCACTAGATAGATCAGAGTCAGTAGTTGCCCTTCATAGCTGTCTTCGGACCCGGGGATGGACAGGGGAATGGTTTGTGAGTATTTCTTTCATACTGCATACGTGGAGGGCGACTTTTGGCGTGTTCTTCTGGGAGGGGGGGAACAACTCGCAGGGAAACTTACTGCGGCCTGCCCGTCCAATATAGGATGACTCAAAGTCGCGGCTTGCAAAAAGGGCTGGGTGATGAGCTCCACGGTTGTATATGAACGAAGCCAGGAACCCGGGCTGGCGAAGGTTCTCCATGTTGAGGATGGGGGCCCAGAAGTGGGCGTGGTATTTCAATGACCTCGTCCGGGATTTGGTGTGAACCGAATGCACAGACGTATCTTGATTGGGAAGGCGGCTCTTGAAAATTGGAAGATTGGCGGAGATTTGTCTGAAGGGTTCAGGGTCCGAATTGAAGTCGCTGCGAATATTCTCTTCCGAGTACCTCTGGACGTCGGGACGGTTGTTCCGAGGCATGGTGGCCGGTTGATTTCGAGTCATCTCTTTCACATCGTCTTTCAGAGGGTGAAGTACGAGCAGTCCAGGATGTTCCAGGAGAATTTCGGAAACCACCTCGGCCATCCGCGTGTCACACAGCTGTTCAAAATGAGGGCCTAACACCTGCTCGAGTGCGCCATTTTGCAATATCCGCATGTCCAGCTGGTCAATTATCAACTTGGCATCTTGCCAGGCCTCGCGAGCAGCGGTCGCTCGGAACTTCCAGTGATGTTCCACGCCTTCCGGCCTCGTCAAATCTCGCTTGATAAACAATTTGTGCAAGAACCTATTGGTGTCAAGCATACTGGCGTAGCCGTATCGGTCTATGAGCTGGTGCTCATCGGGTTGGCAGCCCTGGAAGAGAGACCTTGAATAGTATGCTGGGTCGAAGGTGGCGTTTCCCATGAAGTATTCTGCCAAGCGAACCTCGGGAAAATAGGCGGGAACCCCTTCGAAAGTTTCGACTTGGGGTTCAATCCTGGCCCGGTCGTCGATGCGATCCAGAATGCTCTGGAGGTTGGCCTGGATGGAACTCTCATCCAGCTTGTCCCTGGTGGTGGGTTTAGGCGGCATTGTGGAAGTTCCCCGGAGGATGTCTGTATCGGGAGTGTTGTGGTGACAATGGTCCGGGTCGGTGAGCCGTCAATCGCCTCGGTGTCGTCAATGCATCGAGTGCCCGTTGCGCTCACAAGTGCCAGAACACTGAGAACAGCCTGCCACAGCATTAAATCATCTCGACGCGCTCTTTGTGTGATGAGTTTGGGGGCATCAAAGGCTCATCTTTCAAATTCCAGGACAAGGGACTGTTCAGAGGGCCATCAGGTCTTGCTTTGTGTGTCGGCCGACGAGCGACGTATGTATCAATCAAGCCCAGTCTCGCGACGTCCCTTTTGTCCTTCCGCACGAGGCCACACTCGACAGCAGACACAAAGGATGTGCGAAAGAGGAGAGGCAACATGGCCGGGAGACTCCGAGGGGGGGCAAGGAAAAAAGGCTCGAATCATCCGAAGGACCTCAATCTCAAAGCATGCCTTGAGGCAATGCCCAAAAGCCGTCGGAAAAGAACCCAGATCAGACACCAAATCACATTGCAGGGAAGCAGGGAACAAAGTTGGGTCAAGCAGCCAAGTCTCATTAGCAGTAAGGCCAGTACTGTACACTCTGTCCTGGGCAGCCCCGGCCATGGCTTGTCCACACCCATCATCAAGGCGTGCCGGGTGCCGGGGACCGTCCGCGATGCCCACCCTCTAGAAAGGATGAGGCACCCTCCCCTTCGCGACGGAAGAAACAACCACCTCTCATCTCCTCGATACAAAGAAAAAAACCTTCAGGTCCCTGCCGGACTCTTCTTCCGTCCCAAGCTCCTACTCTAAACCACCACCGCCAAGTGTACCATTCTCTCTTCTTCCATCTTTTGCCTGGGCCAAACCGAGGGGTCGGATTGGGGGTTGGATTGTTGGGCGGCTAGAGGCCTGCCAGTGAAGGGGTCGTCAAGACCAAGCCCTCAAAAGACAGTCGCCGCACCGGATAAGTCGTAGTGGCGTGAGCGGAGACGCTTACTCCTCGTCCTCCTCCTGCTCCTCGAGCTCGAACTCCTGGAGCTCGGCGCGGGCCTTCAGGGAGCGCTTCTTGATGCTGTAGAGCTCCTTCTCGGAGTCCATGATGGCGCGAGCCAGCAGGCGGCGGGCCTGGGCGGGAGTGGCAGTGCCGGCCATCTGGACGGGAACGACACCACCGAAGGGACCGGCGCGAGCGGCGTTCATGCACCTGACGAGGCAGACGTTCTCCTGTCCGGCGACAGTGCCAGTGCAGGTCTGGTCGGCGGGAACGTTGGCGACCATGGGGAAATCGGTCTGAGCACCGCCACGGTTGCGGGAGTTCTGGCCGGGGGGAGTGGTGGCGACCTGGATGTTGGTCCAGGTGGCGCCAGTGGCATCGGCGTTCATCTCGCAGGTGTAGGGACCGCCACCGTCACCGTTGACCTGGTGAAGGGTCATGTCGACAGTGCCGCCGGGGGTGATCTGGGGAAGCTGGCCGCCCATCTCGGACATGATGGCACGGGTGCCGGCCTCGAGCTGGTTGGCGCCGGCGCCGACGGTCTCGCCGAAGGTGTCGGCGGAAGCACCGCGGAAGCGGGTAGAATCCTGCTGGAAGGGGTCGCGCTGGGTACCGTCACGGGGAGTGTCGGTGACGACGCCGAGGGCCATGCCCTGACCACCGGCATCACCGGTAGCCTTGATGATGGCACCGTGTCCGGCGACGAGCTGGGCCGAAGCCAGCAGGGTAGCGGCGAAGAGAGACTTGATGGCAGACATTGTGATGGAGGGAGGGGGTGGTGATTATAGGATAGGCTGGGTTGTTGGATAGAACGAGAAAGACTGAAAAATACTTCCTAACCAGAGGAAATACTGAAACCTGCCAGAGGGAGAAGAAGGGAAGAGATGAGTGAAGAGGAGAAGAGAAGAGGCTGTTGAATGCTGATGATGAGGAGAGAAAGAAGGTGTTGTTTGGGACGACGGGACGTCCGGTTATATAGAGGTTGATGGGCGGACTGGTCAACATGGTGGGACTTTGACCGGCGGCAACGAGGGCAGAGTCCGTCCGCAGTGAGTCCAGTCGGCCACGAGCGTCCCCGTGTCTGGCCTGGCGCACGGCAGGCCTCAACTGCCCAGCCTGAGCGACGTTGGGATGAGGCTCAAACGAAACCATCATGAGGGTCCACGTCCCCGCCGCAGCGACCGAAACCCACCCAAGGCCAGGGGGATAAGAAGTCCTCGGATGAGGCTCTGGGCAGAGGGCGGCACCGCAAAGAGAGGATCGAGCGCAAAGCACCTGTGGTCTCTTCCCTGCTAACCAATCGCAAGTTGCGCCCGCGCTGCGCCGCTCCGGCCGACGACGTCGCAGGTGATCAAACGAGCGAGGACCCCCGGTCCCGTCCGAAGATCGTGGAGGGGGCCGCTTTTAGTTTCTTCCAGTCTAGCGATTGTTTGAGGATCGGTGACGCCCCCTGCCCCGGGCCATGGGCGCACTGACGTCGCCCTGGCGTCTCAACGCTCGAGCGAGATGCAAGCGGTGACGAGAGCCTCGAAAAAGGGAAGGCAGAGGCGAGAGGGGGATAGTTGCGAAATTGAAAGCGCAAGGCTGGAGAGACATCTCCGGATAGACGGTGCCGGGGCGTCAAGAGTTCGTCTATTGTCATTCAGACGCTGCGCTGTCAGGACGGGCAAAGGGGGGCCATGTCATCAACGATTGATGAAGTCTAGATTTACTACTGATTTAGAGGCCCTTCGTCTAATGGCAAAATCGACGCCTTGTCAATATGGGTGCTGAGCCGGGTCCCCCGGGTGGGAGCATGGGCATTGAAAAGATGCTTCTGGATAGACATATCGCCGATAACCTTGAAGTTTGCCGCGCGCGGTTTCAGTGCTTATTTTGTTCCCCTGCGCCCAACGTAAACGTAACCTTGGGCAAGCACTGGCACTCAGTCCGGTCTTGGGTTTGATTTTTTTTGCCGACCAACAGCGGGCACTTTCTTCCCTCAGGTCTAGCGGTGTCGACGGCGGGCGGGCACTACTCGTGCCGTCGCGCCAGCCCCCCGGGCCCTCGTGCCCCTGGCCTACTACTGCAGGCTGGGCGTCATGCCGCTGCAGCAGAGGAGCATCGCCAAGCCGGGCGGCGGCGCATCACCCAAGAGCCGCACAGCCCTGGAAGAAACTGGCAGGACCCCCTTTCCCCCCTGGCAGGCGACACCAAAGCCCAATCGAGACGAGCCCGACTGTCATGACTGATGATGATGATGCTTATGCTTCTTCTTCTTCTTTTGCCGCCCGTGCCTGGTCTGGTACAGGGGCCGTCTGTTGTTTGGTAACGTCCGACGAATAAGAGACAAAGGGAAGAGTCTGGGTGAGGCCTCGGCTGACGGCGGTGACGCTCAGGACCGTTTCGGGGATCCCCGGGGCATCCTGGCCTTCCCGCCCTAGCCACCCTGCACGCTGGGGGCGGTGGGGATGCAGTGCACGCAGATCCGGCACAGGGCGTGGCCGGGGGGACGCTGTCACGATGGTCAACCGACCTGAATGCACGACGTGCAGGAGACGTGGGGATCACATTTCCCGTGTAATGACCGCTTGGTCGTGGGCCTCAGCACCAGACTCAGCTCAGTTATTTTCCTTCTCGGCGTGACCGTGCCCCCGGGCATGACTCGAGAACGGCGAATCTCCCACCCGGGAGCGAGATCGTGAGTATCGTGAGGAAGTTCGAAACGAGAAGAGAGTTGTGAAACGCTTCCGCCACCGCCTCCCAGGTTTGGTCGGTCAGGTTTGAATGGAAGCAAGAAGACACGAGGGAACAGTTGGGCAATGCACTCGATTCGAACTCGTGCTGCTCCCTCTGTCCGTCCAGATGCGACATTGGGTGGCATTTTTCATTTCTTTCTTCTGGGCGTTTCTAGACCAGCCGGTCCCGGGGGAGGTTCTTGGCAAAAGGCATCACGGTCGTGGGAAATGCGTGGCTTGGGTCCGAGGCCTGCGCCAGTGCAGTCTGGGCCTGAAGCGGCGCTGTGCCGCTGCCGCGATGGAAGGACGCCGCCCGCGCAATGGCCGTGGACATTACGGCGCGCGCGCATGGCTGCACGGTGAATGTGGTGGCGATGGCTGCGGACAGAACAGAAGACCGACCAGTGCGCGCACCCGTTTGTTTCCGCGGGAGATCTTCCTGCATGTATGAGCAGCGTTCATGCCGTGCCCCGGGGACGATGTGTTGCGGTGCCAGAATGGCATCCCAGGCACTATGGTGGTCTTTCCTGGGCAACCCCGGACAGGGCTTCGTACCGTCGTACGGTTCGGGAGGAGGATCAGGATCGACTTGCGAGGGGGCCCTGCAGTGCCCCGTGAACCCTTGCCGTCGATCAATCAGAGACTCGGGGACCAATCGCATCCATCAGCGACTCCCCTGATGTAGCATCGCGATCCGCCCAGAGCTCAGGGGGGGATTCTTCCAGGCCCTGTTCTGTCACTCACCTTTCCCATGACCAGCAGCCCGCCAGTCGCATCTGCCCTTCCCCAGGCGCAGCAGCGATGCATGAAGGGAGGGGCGGGAGAGGTCGCACACGCAAACACGCAAACGGGCTGCTGTCCCGATTGAGAAGTGAGCCAAGGCTGTGCAGTGCTGTAGAATGTAACCTGACCACGGATGTCATCCCTCCCGCCTCCGAGTCCGGGCCTCGGGCGAACCACTGACCACGGATGTCGGTGACAGGACAGCACAAGCAAGACCAGCTTCACGGGGGTAGCAGCGAGGGGGATGCCGCGCCTAATTATAACGCCAAGCGCGCTCTGACTGCCGTTTGTTCCCCTAGGGACGCGCGTTCTGCCCTGCGCTCAGGGCGAGCAGGGTCAGGTAAGGGAGTGTTTTGTTGCTAGTTTCCTCCCGCAGTGGCCTCTTCGCGGCAAAGGCATGCCGGCTTGTCGGCGTCTGGGCGGCAACGGCTTCGTGCGTGTCCGGTGCAGGGCTGCATCAGGTCCGTACTCCTGGGGGAGAAATGGTCGGACCAGCGGTGGTGATGCAGAGGTGTGGTCGTTTAATTGAGACTTGCGGGGGGCGGGAGTGGCCAGGTTGGACTGCTGTGGATGGAGAAATTCGGAGTTTTGGGGGACGAGGGCCCCTGGAAGCGATCCGGGGTGGTGCTGGTCCTGGTGCTGGTGCTCGGCTGGAAGCGAAGCAGCGGCGGCGGCCCAATCGGGACGAGTCAAACAGTTGGAATTTTGGGTTGTCCGGAGAAACGCGGATGGAGGCATTGACGTGCGATTTTCAGGTGGCCGTGGAAGAAGAGCTGATGTTGTGAATGCATTGAACTTGGAGTTGGGCTCAAGTTTGACTTCAAGGTCAAGTCTGAAGCTGCCAGGTTCAACTGTTGGTGTCAACACTTCGGGTTGAAGCCACCTGAGTAATAGGAGAAGTGGATCACCGCCACCCAAGGGTGGCTGACCATCAGGACTGTCCAGCCAGGACGACATGATGGTGCAGATTAAGCAGCATGATTACTGAATATGGCTATGAGGTCAATCTGAAGTCAGGATTCTGGGGAATTTCGCGAGACTAGAAATGGTGCCAAGGTCGTCGCGTGTGTCTTCGCCATGATATGAGGCCAGGCTGCTAACCATGATGCCTTTTGGTCAAGCTTCCAGCCTTAGACATTTCAATCATGGAAGTTACTGCATCCAGATATTCTAACCCCCTTTAAACTTGTATTTAAAGACTTGCAAGTAGTTCGGATTATCTCAAGGCTGAATTTCTTCCCGGGGTTGTGGCATGGCATGGAGCGTTGTTCAGACGTTCAATGTTGGCCACGCAGACAACTTCTGGAGGAACTGCTTGACAACCTTGACTATCGCGCTCAAGATGGTTCAAAATCTAATATTTCATGATTTTCCCATGTCTATCCCCAGGTTGATCTGTTCTAATCATCGGTGAAGCCAACGTGCGCCCAACTACCCCGCGCATCAGGCTGGTGATGCACGCACAAGGCTGAGCGCACGTACCACCCCACCACTGCCAGCACACCACATCACTCGTCGCCGACCCAAACATGCCCATCCCATATGACCCCTCGCCTTCCCTATCCTTCCATCGGGCGTCAGTTGTGGCCTAGTGGTTAAGTCAGCGGACCAGATAACCGTTAAACAATCGCGGGTCTCACGGCGCCCAGGGCGGGTTCGATTCCCGACATGAGCAAAACCCTGTTACGCATGGGGGGGTTTTCTACCCCTCCGGATCCCTAAAACTGGGTGCCTGGAGGGTCTTTTTGTGTTTTTATCATTTGGGTATTTGATTCCCAGGGTGACACGGCAAGCTTTATGGCTTATTTGGGGAGTTGCCGGCTTGTATGCATTCAACTACGTTTAAAGTTGGAAATGATTATGAAATATATGACTCTATTTTGACGCTCAACAGGATGAATGATTGAAGAAACATGACCCATTCACGATCATCTCACTACGGCACGGACAAAGTTCAGTTCAAAATCATGCCAGTCAATTCATCGTGCTACTACGTAACCAAAATACGCCCGTCTATTACTTGCTTGACCCAGTGGCCTGCAGCACATCCTTCTGCTCGCCCAGGACCTGCATGGCCTCTGCGCTGTTCTGCTTCGACTCCTCGCTGGTGTCTTTGAGGGTCAGTTTCTGTTGACAAATATCACTGCTGGAACAGACGCACTTGGGTTGGAAATATTGGCCTTGTGCCCCCTGATCTGGTTGGAGAGGTCCTCCTTGCCCTGGGTGAGGTTCTGCATGTCCTCGGAGATGACCGACTTGGCGCCCTGGGAGTCCATTTTGTATGAGTTGATGAAGTCTGGAAGGAGTAGTTGGGTGTAGGTTTGTGATGGGTTGTGAGATGGAAGAGAGATGGAAGAGGGTCAACTCAAGATATCAGGGTATATAAAGGCGTCCCGTGGCATGTGTGACGTCCATTTACACTAGGCAGGTGGAAGATGGCTGCATCCAACTCCAAGCACTCGAATCTCGATGATTGTCGTGCAAGAAACAGGCTGAAGTGGCTGAACACCACCGCGCATTGTCGATGTGGCTTGTCTGATGTCATTTTCTGTGGGCGATGATCTCACTGCCAAGGGTGTGTGAGTGGTGGAGGAGGACGAGCTGGGGAACTGGCATCTTCAGATAGCGCCAGCATCTCCAATCACTCACCCTGAACCAACAGCCTGTTCTTCATTGCTTCAACAGCCGCTGGTCGTGCCGTGGCCCCATCTCGGCTCCGACCCGGACGTCGAATCCACGGGCGCCAAGCACCGTGACCGCGACCGACCGCGACCGGAACTCAAACCACCTCACTCACCCACTGGCATACCTCCGACCGACACCCTTCGGCTTCCGACTCCATAGCATCAAGACGGCGCTTAAATCTCACTTCCCATCGCGTAAAACAGACCAGGCAGCAATCTCCACCGTTACATCCTACTGCATCTGCATCCTTCAAGTTCTTCCGCGGCGCCGCGGTCGCTCGGTGATTTCAGAATTCCCCGAACTTCGGCCTTCCCAACCAATCACACCCCCCTCTGACTCGGTCTTTTCCTCCTCCTCCTCAACGCCAGACGTCTCTTCAACCCACCACTCGCCGACAACGCGCCCCGACAAGATGGACAGGCGGCGTGGCATCTCTCCTTTCTCCTCCTTCATTATCTGATCATCTGATTACGGGAGCCTGCAAAAAGCCGTGAACCCGTGTCACGCCCCCATCCGCCTCGGCCGACATCTGTGTCACCCCGGCACTCTGCTTCCTCGGCCTCATCATGTCCGACGAGATGGACCCCTTCCTCCGCCCCGGCCCGGGTACGGAGAAGAAGAGGCGCCGTCCGGCCTTGGCATGTGAGCAATGCCGTGCTCGTAAGGTCCGATGCGATCGCAACCTCCCCTGCACCACGTGCAAGAAGTCACGGAACCAGGTGTGCACCTACGCCCCCGCGCCCCCGTTGCCGCCCAAGAGAGCCCCCAAGTCTCTTTCCTCCGCCTCATCACCCGGCCGGACCGTGGCCTCTTCTTCCTCCTCCGGCCTTCAAAGACGTGACTCGGCCCTGCCTATCCGCTCCGAACCCGGCCGGAGTATGAGCATGAGCCTTCTCGGTCCGAGCCAAGGGCACCCTGAGACAACCCGCAACGTGGACCTCGGCCAGTTTGTCGACCCAGATGCCACGAGCACATCGTCAACTTCCCAGACAGGACCCTCGGATCCCATCATCCCTACCCCAGACTCCCACAATACAGCAAGCAGCACCGTTGCCTCCCTCGCCGATCGTGTCCGGCAACTTGAGCAACAGCTCACCACAGCCCTCCAACAACAACAGCAAAAACCACCACTATCCCACACTCATACCCCACATATCCCTGAAGGCTTCACCCCCCACCCAGACCCAGAATGCGCCGCCCTCTGCCGCGACGAGCCCCGCGACGCTGAACACCATCTTGACCGCGGCTTCGTCAACAAGACTCGCTACTTTGGTCGCTCTCACTGGATGAACAGTGCCCGCCTCCTTCTTTTCCCCACCCTCGGCATCCTTCTCCGCCACGAGCGCGACACAACCTCAGACCTCTCCCGCGACATGGAGCGGTGTAAAGCCCTCGCCCGCTCCATCAAAGCCCGCCGCGTCCCCGTCTTCGCCACCCTCGCCATCGGCCGCTCCGTGCCCCCTAGGCCTTTAGCAGAGGCCCTCGTCGACGCCTACCTGCGCACTCTCGAAGGCGTCTTTCGCGTTCTTCACGTTCCCATCTTTCGCCGAGATTTGGCTAGGTACTGGGCCGACCCAGCAGCTGCATCTGACGGGTTTGTCGTACTCTTCCAGCTCGTCATGGCCGTTGGTTCAGTCTTCCACGATGACGGGTTCACCCTCCGCGCCTCGGCTACGCAGTGGGTCTACGAAGCCCAGTTCTGGCTCGTCACGCCCTGCGAGAAGAGTAAAATGACCATGCTCGGTCTACAGGTCCACATCCTCCTCCATCACGCCAAACACGTCACAAACGTCGGCTCGGACCTCACCTGGGTTGGCGCCGGCAGCCTCCTTCGCATGGGCATGGCCATGGGCTTGCACGAGGATCCGAAATGCATCTCCCGCATGACACCTTGTCGTGCCGAGATGCGCCGCCGGCTATGGGCCACCATTCTTGAGATCCAGCTGCAAACAAGTCTCGACTCTGGCGGCCCACCGCTCATCTCCCCTGATGACTTTGACACGGAAGCCCCAGCCAATATTGACGACTCGCAACTCCTCGAAGATGCCGAGACAACATACCCCGTCGCCCGCGCCGCTGAGGAACACACCCAAATGTCCGTTGCTCTGGCCATGCACGCCACATGGCCCGCCCGTCTCGCCGTTGTTCGCGCCGTCAACGAAGTCCGCTCCAGCGCTTCCTACAACGAAACCCTCCGCGTCAGCGCCGACCTGACCACGGCTCTCCAGGCCCTCTCACGCCGTCTCGCCGCCCTCCGCACCGCCGGTGTCATCACTTCCTTCCATCTACGGTACGCAGAATTCTCCGCCTACCGCTTCTTTATCGGCCTTCACCAACCTGTCCTCCCTCGCGCCCTCCGCAACCCAGTGTACTACTTCTCTCGCAAGGTTTGCATCGACATGGCACTGCGTCTGACGGCAACGGCCTTTGTCACAGGGCGCAAACCCCAAGATGCCGCAGAGATTGACGTTGCGCGGTTGTTCGTCGGCGCGTCAGGTCAGTACCGCACAACGCTGGTGCAATGCGGTATGCTCGCTGGTCTCGAACTCGTCCACCATGCCGAAGAGGAAACGGGCCATTGTGGACCGCTGAGCACAGGGGCTGCTGATCTGCGTCAGCTAGTCGAAAGCTGGCGCGACCTGTGTCGTCAACGCATCGTCGCTGGCGAGACCAACATGAAGGGCTATCTCGGGGTCGTGGGCATCCTTACGCACATTGATTGCCTCGAAGCTGGCTGTGACGCCGCAGAGATGGATGAACGCGTCAAAGTAGCTGTTCGCGGCGCCTTGAACGATTGTCTGGAAATCATGTCAGCCATGGACGCCGAGGGTTCACCGGCGCAGGAACCTGTGGGGCCTGGCGCGCCGGAGCTGGAAGTGGATGATATGGAGATGTTTGATGAGATTTTGAGCGACTGGAACTGGGACGATTTGGTGAGTCACATGGACATGCTCATGAGTTTGAATGCTAACTTTTTGCAGTCGCCAGACGCGATGGCCGGGTCAGGATGGTCCATGGCAACACCCCTGACAGGGATAGACGGATATCCCCTGACACTTGTATGAGCACACGAAAGGAGAGATCATGTACACCAAGGACCACAGCACACAAAAACGGCGTAAAGGCGGTTACGAGGGCAAAGACCACTCATCCATGGACGAAAGTCCGTGTAGATTAATGAAACATTCCACTTCATCTGGTGAAAGTCGGTGCTCGGTGAGACTCGGTGAGGGAGGGGTACAAGAGTTGGGGATACCCCGCCATCGGCCGGAATGTTTCAATGCCCCCATGATCCATTGAAAGTCCCGGCCCGGCCGAGCTGTACCCCACCGGGACTTGTCAGACGCGTCGAGGGACTTGTCAAGAGATGGTCAACCTCACGCCCTTCATGTAGCCCGGACCCACCACTCGATCAGCCCAAGTACATAAAACGCATCTCATCGTTCATCAGTCTCTCGACAGATATCTCACGACAAGACATCATCTCGCTCACTGTCACACACTGACACGCATCCACCATGTCTACATCCCAAGTCATAGTCCGCCACGCGCGGAAGGAAGGTAAGCCCTCCAACCATCCACTGCCTTGAGACATCCCTAACCCCCCCAGACGCCCCCTCCATCCTGGAAATGATCAAAGAACTCGCCGACTACGAAAAAGAACTCTCCAGCGTCGAAACAACAATCGAATCCCTCGAACGGACCCTGGCCTTCGCCCCCTCCTCCTCCTCCCACACCACCCCCGGCGGCGCCGCACCAACCGACCCCTCCCGCCCCGCCCGCTGCCTCCTCCTCTTCGACGAATCCGGCACCGCCGCAGGCATGGCGTTGTATTTCTACAACTACAGCACCTGGCGTTCCGTCCCAGGCATCTATCTCGAGGATCTGTACGTGCGCCCGAATACCCGCGGAAAGGGGTACGGTCGTCGGTTGCTGCAGGAGCTGGCGAGGGAGGTTGTGCGGATGGGTGGTGCGAGGCTTGAGTGGAGCGTGTTGAAGTGGAATGAGCCGAGTATCAAGTTTTATAGGGGGATTGGGGCAAAGTCGCAGGATGAGTGGGTTGGGATGCGGGTTGATGGCGATGCGTTGCCGAAGTTGGCGGGGTTGGATGAGAAGGAGGCGTAGGGGAGTGATGGAATGAATCAGTTGTTCATCTGGGTACCTAATAAAAGGGGGGTTTGCTGCGATTTGCAGTTCTTGGTGAGGTTTGGGATGGAGTGTTCCGCCGCGGTCGTTCAGATGGCGTGCGACTCGACGATGCCCTCGTAGAGGACGTCGACTGTCCAAAGACCTTGGAGAATACTTCCTCAAACTCCATCTTCGGCGGAGATCTTGACAGCCCCCTGACCAAGGCCTGTCTGCTGTCTTGGGATCTCGGCACCTCCTTATCCGGTGCCTGTCTGCCTTTTTGGAATCCTAACACCTCCTTGTCTGGTGCCTGTCTGCGTTCTTGGGTTCTCGACACGTCCTTGATAGGGGCCTGTCTGCCTTCTGGGGTTCCTGATACCTCCCCTTCTGAGGTCTGTTTGGCCTTTTGCTGCCTGTCATACGCCCTCCTGGACAATCCCGCCACGGACTCGTCCCTATCCCCTCTTGAAAACTTCATAATACCATAACTTACACGCGCCGTCGACTCGGCAGCCTCGCCAAACCCAAAAATCCGCGCTTCCTTAGCTGTCGCTACCGGGAGTTGCAAGTCCAGGCCACGTTCGCCGCCCCAGTGTATGGCCTTGCTGTTCAGCGTCTCTGGGTTCTGCTCAATGTACGACGTCGTATTCCATATCCGCTCGTATGCTCGCTGCACCGTTCTTGCAGGCAGAGCATCCCTTTGTGGCCGCTGGAATCCGTACGGTCCCGTTTCCTGCTTGCCCGTTAACCGCCACTGCTGCCTGATGACAGGCCGGCCAGCAAGCGAAGCCGATTTGGACGCCAGCGACGTCCAGTCCCACTTGGTCTCTGCAGGAGGCTTCGAAGAGCGAGCAATGGTCCGACGCGGAGCAAACTTCCAGTCATTGTCCGGAAGCTCTCCTGTCGCCGCAGCCTTGATCTTCTCCCACTCTGTCTTTTCTAGAGGCGGCGCCATCTTGGTAGCAGCCGACTTCCACCACCTCTCCAAAAGTTTGCGTTTCCGTCTTTCGTTTATTGGCTTGCCATATGCGTCGAGGGGCGGCAACCTCCCATCATCGGCTTTGGAGCTGTAGGCCGATTGGGTGCCGATGCGTCCCCAATCGGTCGGCGAGGTGGCTTTTTGCTGTGCCCTCTGAGAATCGACGTATGTCAAGATCCTTCTCCTGTCCCAGCCATCTGGGCGGCGCATCCGTAACGGCCTGCCGAGCTTGTCAACCAGCGGGGCGCCCTGTTTTTCGAGCAGTTGCTTCTGCAGCTCTTCCGAGTCTCGCGGGGCGCTGGGTTGGAGGAGCGGCGCCAGCAACTCGCGACGTCGCTTGCCTGCGCGGCCGAAGACGTGGTGGAGGAGGCGGTCGAGGCGTTTGTAGTCGCCGAGGTTGACGGCGCGCAGGCCACGGAGTTGTCGGAGGCCATGGTGGAGGGCTTTTGTTTTTGGGTCGTCTAGACCGGTGGGAGGGGGGATTTTCCGACGGGCCGTGGCGATTGCTTCTGTGCTGCGGTCGAAGCCACCGCGTATCCGGCTGTAGACAAATGGTCTGCAGATGGCGGGCAGGTAGGTAGCCTCTCGGAGCAGGTGTCGGTAGAGGTGTAGTGGCTGGACGGGGAGGACGAGTTCGAGGCGGGGCTGCATGATGGCAGCGGAGGATGGTCTATAAGGCTGGAGGGATTTCGGGCGCCATTGGGAGGCTTGGTAGAAGGGTGGCGGCTGTGATGGTGTTTGACGTCAGGTGCTTGGTGTTGAAGGTAGAAATTCTGGAGGACCCTGAGACATGAAGCTTGGACAGGGCCACACAGCTGGGGCCGGCTGGTCCATGCTCATCCTTCCAGCTTCCCTCTAAATTTGACCATACTCAGATATCTCAACTTCTTCAAACTAGCAACATTAGGTAGTCAACATACTTCTCAAGCATATCGGATTTGCAACTCAACATCATCCCTTAGAGGCATCAGGCTAGCACCATGAAACAGACACCATCACGATGCTGGACACTGCCCGTCATCTCACTTGCTGGCCACTGACACCCCGGCCTCAATTCTTCACCCCAAAAGGCTTAGCGCCTCATTACCTGCCCGTGCCTGCACGCACGCGCCAGCCGGTAGAGCCAGCACACGCCTCGCCTGGGCCAGGCATGCACGCACTTCCCCTTTGTGCGCCTTGTTCCTCCGGCACGCACACTCGACGCGCCTCGCCTCGCGACACGGTCGGCCACCCAGACACGAAATCTCGCGAAACAGACACGTCCCTCGCGACGGCACCGTTAATTGATCTCCACCAGACAGACATCTGGCCCGGGATAGCTTCTGACGACACTACGGTTCTCGGATCCAAAGGGGATATCTAGGACTGCACTGCACTGCACGGATTGGTTGTCTTTCGTGTCGGAGCTGCACGACATTTTTCGCCTCGGTCTAGAGGTACATCTACTGCCTTGCATCCACCTGCTCTGCATCTGCAGTGCTGCATCCGTTCATTCCAGGTTCCTCTGCTCGCACGGCCTTCTCTGACCCGACACTCCTCGCCCTTTCGAGGTTGACAGGACGAAGCAATCTCCCCTACCAGACCTAACCTTTTCCCCTCCATTTTCTTCAATCAACTTCATATTCCCCCGGCCAGGCGACAAAACATATTTGTCCTGAGCAATTGCCTATCCGCTCCTTCCCCATTCACGCCTACCTACAGTTGTCCGGCTGTCCCCGCCAAAGAGGAAAGGCGCCTATTTCGGGGCCCCTTCCAGTTTCCACCCACCGCTCGCCACCTTCCACCGGCCAACCCCATCCCAAATCTCACTTCCTGCCCACCCGCTCGATTTGCCGGGATTCTCTCTGGTCCTCTCCTCCACGCAAATCCACACCGACGAGTCTTCGGCACTTACCCCTCTACTCTGCTTGCCAGATTCACCTTGGCCAGAGACAGCTTCCCAGAGTCGCCAGCTCCCTCTGACCCCTGGACGATCCATCCGACACTCTAGCCGCCGGTGGAGTACGAGCACAGCAGACCGACCTCACTTCGACCGCTCTTTGCGACGACGACATACTGCCCGGTCGGCAATCCCTCGACCTATCGACCTTGATCGCCTGGCGCATGCGAATTGTTAGCCGCACATGTCTTCGTCGACCCTCGTTACCACCATAGCGTCAGCATCTCAACCCGGCCTTGATCGGCACACCTCCTCATTCTCCGCGCGCTCTGGCGGTACAGCCTCGCACCACCCAGCACAGAGCACCAACTTGTCCACCGCCATCATGTCGCAACCTTCTTCACAACAATCTTTCCAGATGAGCCAACAGTCTCAAGGCGCCATGGGCGCCCCGGGTTACCGCCCGTACGACAACAGTCAGAGGACTCTGAATGACGCACCCCAAATATACTCGGTACGAAGCCCTCCCCTCCGTCCCTCGCTCCCTGCCACTCGCTAACCCCCTCTTCCCAGGCCGTCTACTCCGGTGTCGATGTCTACGAAATGGAAGTCCAGGGCGTTGCTGTCATGCGCCGCCGCAACGACAGCTGGCTCAACGCTACCCAAGTCCTCAAAGTCGCAGGTGTCGAAAAGGGCAAGCGAACCAAGATCCTCGAGAAGGAGATCCAGACAGGCGAACACGAAAAGGTCCAGGGCGGATACGGAAAGTATCAGGGCACCTGGATCAAGTTTGAGCGAGCCGTCGAGGTCTGCCGGCAATACGGCGTAGAGGAGATCCTTCGGCCACTCCTCACCTACGACATGGGCCAGGACGGCGGCGTTGCAGGCCGCGGCGACTTCAACACACCCACCAAGGAGCAGGCCATGGCCGCCCAGAGGAAGCGCATGTACAACGCCAACAACGAAGCCCGAGCCAACGGCCTCAGCGGTACCTTTTTTAAGAACATTTCGAGCACCGCCTCGCACGCCGTCGCTGCCATTAGCAAAGCCCGCTTCGAGTCGCCTGGCCCCAGGAACCGTACCGGCCCGACCCGCGCCCCCAGCTTCAGCCGTCAGACGTCCATGCAGAACATGGAAGACTTTCCCGGCAACTCACAGCAGAGCTACGCCTCGGACTATGGCCAACCCGTCAGCCAGTCGCAGTTTTCTACCCAGCAGTCGCTGCAGATGACCGAGATCGAGCCCCCGAGGAAGCGCCAGCGCGTGACCATGACACCCGCCGACAGCTTTGGTGGTTATGCCACGAACCATGCCAACGACCTCGCCCAGGAGTTCCCCGGCTCCCCTACCGAACCCAACGAGTCCTTCATTTACTCCAATGCTGCTGCTACGATCATCCCTCACGACGGCCACAGTCCCGTTCCGCCACTGGCTTATGATGCCTCTCCGGACGGCGACGCCAAGCGCAGTCTCCTGATGGGTCTCTTCATGGACTCTGCAGACCAACCGCCCCAGGATACCCTTCGGAAGCTGAGCCCGGCAGACTTGGACACGCCCATCGACGCCCAGAGCCACACGGCCCTGCATTGGGCTGCTACTCTCTCGCGAATGACGCTTCTCAAGTGTCTCATTGCCTCGGGCGCAAATGCTTTCCGTGTCAACGCCGCCGGCGAGACGGCCCTCATGCGTGCCTGCACTGTCACCAATTCGATGGACCTTAACAACTTCCGCGAACTCCTTGACGTCCTTGGCCACACCATCGAGGTTGTCGACTCCAAAGGTCGCACTGCCCTGCATCACATCGCCATAACGAGCGCCGTGAAAGGTCGCAATGCTGCCAGCAAGTACTACCTCGAGACGCTTCTGGAATGGGTTGTGCGCCAGGGCAGCGCTGCCAATGCCCAGAGCCACATCAACGGCGACGCACCGCAAAGTTCCCAATCGCAATCTGCGCTGCGGATGGGCATTGGCCGTTTTATGACCGAGGTCGTCAACGTGCAGGATCACTCGGGGGATACTGCCCTGAACATTGCCGCTAGGATCGGAAACCGCAGTATCATCTCCCAGCTCCTAGAGGTCCACGCAGACCCCAACATTGCCAACCGTGCTGGTCTCCGGCCGGTGGACTTTGGTATTGGCAAGGAGGATGCGTCAACGGACGGTATGAACGGTGAAGGTGCAGACAAGTCGATGGCCGCTCCCGGCGAAAGTCAACGTTCGCGGGAGAGCAGCGACGAGATTCTGTCATGTGAGTGCCACTACTACTTCAACCTCATAAAACATTCACTAACACTGCATAGCACTCACCCATCTCGTCAACGAGCCTCACCTCCTCGCACAAGCCGAGCTCAAGTCGAAGCAAACCGTGCTCGACTCGCTCCACTCCACGCTTCGGTCCGTATCCGCACAACTCAGCGAAACGCGCCGCAATGTCGAGTCCTTGTCCGAGACGGTCCGCAAGCAGCAGATCGCAAGACAACGAGTCGCCAACCTGTCCGACGCCCGCGAGGAAGAGCAGAGACGCCTGGTGCAGGAGCAGAAGCGCCAGGGCAAGACGGACTCGACGCCTACGGGCGCGTGGGAGACGGAGCTCGGCGCCGTTCTGGAAGCAGCAGGCGAGACGGGCGAGGGCGCCATTGGTCTTCTTCCCAGCGCTGCCATCCTCAAGGCGCGCCTTGCCGCAGTCACGGCACGGAGGGATGTCACGCACAAGATGGCTGCGGCGCTCAAGGGTCGCAGCCGCGACGTTGAGATCAAGTATCGCAGGGTGGTGGCCATCTGCACCGGCGTACCCGAAGACGAGGTTGATGCCGTTGTCGATGGCCTGCTGCGGGCCGTGGAGAGTGAAAAGGGCGAGCTTGAGATTTCCCGGGTCCGGCGGTTCCTGGGCGGCGTCGAGGGCACTGTCCACTGAGGGCGTCACCGACTGCGTTTTCGTGCCTCTGTATAGGATTGGGTGGGTTCATTGCTTGGGTCATCATGGAACCTGTGCTACTGGCATGTAGCACAGGTAGATGGGGAGTTATCTGGAGTTTCGGCCCCGGGGCACACACGGTCCCGATGCTTTTGTTAGGTTATTTTGTCGGCGTTTTCTGTACGGCCTGATACCTCGAGCCTTTGGGGGGCTCTCCATTTCTACGGTTTTCGTGTCACGAAGAATACGTTTTATACTATTAGGTTGTTCATGGATTTGTTTTCTGCAACGACAAGATGCTACCTAAAATCTCAATGTGAAGCGAACAGAAACCTTCTCGCCCGGCGCCTTGCAATGCTATGGAGGAAGTAGATGGAATGAAGAAAGAGGGATGGGTGCTTGACAGGAAGCGGATGCCCGCGACTAGGGGGTGCCGCTCGTGTAGAGACCTTCCCAGCGCTGCTCGACGTCGCCGACGCGGCGGCGGAGCGTGGCGATTTCAGAGTCAAGCTCGTCGAGGTTGCGCGAGAGGGCGCTGACTTCTTCAGAGCGTTTGGCGCCTCGGGCGGAGGAGACCATGTCTGCGACCATGAAGCGCTGTTCTTCAAGGACGACGAGACGTTCACGCAGGTCGCGCTCTTCAGTCTCGAGGGCGGAGATTTGGGTGCTCGCTTCACTGCCGGCTTGGCTGGCTGTGTCGTGGTCGTCGATGACGAGGGCGGGGGGAGGGTCGCCGTTGCGAAGGGGGGAGAGGGAGGATACGGATGAGGAAGGGCGGTGTTGTTGGAGGGCGAGGAGGCGGGATTGGGAGGCGGCGGCTTGGGAGGAGCGAGAACGGAGGACGTGAGGGACGGATTTTAGGGTGAGCATGTGTGTGTGGAGGAAGGCTGTGGCGGCGGCGTAGATGGATTGTTGGAGGCGGAGTTGGGCTTTTGAGTCTGTTTTGAGGTCGCGCAGCCTCCGGGCGGCGAGGTCGTATTTTGTGAAGGCGTCGGTGAGGCGTTTGCGAATCTTGGAGGCTTCTTGGATCTGGGCGTGGGTTGGCGGGGGTCGGGATTCGTCGATCGTGCCGTTGGGGCCTTCGGGCTGGAGGGCGAGGAGGGCGCGTTGGAAGATGGGCATGAGCTGGCGGATGCCGCGCTCAAACTGGCGGAGAGTCTCGTAGGCGCGCTGGTCTGCGGGTTTGGCTGCTATTGTGGCGTCAAACTCGCGTTTTGAAAAGATTGTGTGGATGCAGTCGCGGCACATGCGGACGTCTATCGAGTGTTGTTGGTGATGGCCCGGGGTGGAGGGTGGTGTCTTTTTCTCGGCGACTTGTGTGGGATGAGGCCCTGCGGCGACGTTGAGGCCGACGTCGCTGGAGCATGCGGTTTGGGGATCTGCGCAGACGACGCGGCCGCAGATGCGGCAGTGATGGCGGCGAAAGGTCCATGCGAACTCTTGTTGGCAAAAGGGGCATTTTGGGACGGCTGCGTCGTCTTCCCATGTGATGACGGATTGTTCGAGGAGTTTGCGCTGGTTCTTTTGGCCGGTGAAGCTGGATATGGATAGGCCGGATGTGCCGTTCGTAGAGTCGTCAGGTGGGTGGGTGAGGAGTCTGGTGAGGGTAGTGAGGCGTTTCTCGAGGCGGGAGATTTCGAGGGTCTGTCGCTCAACACGCTTTCGGCGCAGGTCTGTAAAGACACGAGTGTGGTCCGTGGATGCGCCTTGGTGGTCATTGTAGCCCTCGCGCGACTTGTAGCACGTCTCGCAGACGCGGGCCCAGTAACCCCGGACAGGCTCGTGTTGCGCAGAGCGGGAGAGCTTCATCTGGTACATTGTATGTTCCTCGCAGAAGAGGCGGCCGCATTTACGACAATTGATGCTGCCATTGACGGCGCCGAGGTTACGACCGCATGGAGGGTCGGTGCAGCGGTCGTTCATGGTCTGGCGCTGCCAGTGGTGGCGGGTGATGAGCTCGTCGGGGTCGGGGGGGTCTTCGGCGAGGGCCTTGGCGGGAAGGCCGGGGGCGGGGGCGATGGGTAGAGAGGCATTGGACTCGAAAACGTCGAGACCGCGGAGCTTCTGGTTGATTATGGAGAGGGGCTGGAAGCGTTTGGCTTTTGTGACTTGTTTGTCGAACCAGGTGCGGACTTCGTCTTGTTCGACTTCGGGGAGTTCTTGGTGGATGTCGTCGATGTGTCTGGAGCGGGGTTAGTTGGTGATTTGGGAGGAGGAGGAGGTGTCGGACCTATTGAGCTGGAGGAGAGTCATCTAGGGGACGTCAGCAACATGTTTCCAAGAATAGTGCTTCATCCAGACTCACCATTTCCTCCTCGCATATTGGGCAAGTGAGCTTGGAGCCGGAAGTGTCGGCCCTCGCCGTGCCCAGACTGATGTTGGACGTCAAGTCCTGGGAGGGAATGTTGAGGGCAGCAGGAGCAGGACTGGGAACCTGTGGTGGCGACACAGACGACGACGTGATGGACAATGTACTCTCAGAGGGCGCGAACGGGCTCGCAGCCCTCTGCTGGGCGTGGGCGACTGGCGTGGGCGGCGCGAGGCCCTTGCCGCTGCCCAGGATCCGGCCGCCTCCCAGCTTTCGGCCGGACATGGCGAAAGCGGGAGTGGCTGTTGCGGGTGATTACGCGACCATCGGGGGGTGGAAGTGTCGGGAGGGAGTCGGTCGAGCAACGGCGGAGGGTGTCGGTGGTGGTGGTGGTGGTGGTGGTGGTGGTGGTGGTGGTGAAGAAGTGAGGGCTTCGCGTTGACGTTGGAAGCTGTACGGGCGCACTTCTGTTGGAGGTCGGGAGCCCCACCAACCACCCAGCCGGAAACGCCTCCAGTGTCGCACTGATAGGGGGGACGTGCACGTGCTGGAAGCGGTCGCAGGGCGGAGAGGTCACTGCTAATCCCGCGTCATCGGCTGGAGAATGGAGAAGCTGGCTTTGTGCATCGCTGGTTTTACATCAGCTTTCGCTGAATCTCATCCATCAAGCTCCATCACAATTTGACATGGACCATGAAATTCCCATCCATCAGTACTGACGTGAACTAGGTATCCAAGCATACATCCGCTACTTCTCCCCTTCCCTACTTCTTCTCCTTCTCCTTCTCCTTCGGGTTCAGAGCCTCGGCAGTATCTTTGCTCAACTGCTTGAACCCAGCCTGGTCCATGTACTTCTCGGTCAGCTTCCTCATAAACGGCACCATCTCGACATCATCCATCTGGCCCAGATCGTGTTCGTCTAAGTTAGCCAACAGCCTCCACGTTCCCACGCCTTTCTCATCGACGAAAAAGTCGGGAAGACCGTCTCCACAGTCGAAGCGCCAGTACTTCCGGTCACTGGTAATAGGGGAGAGCATGTTGATGAGGACGCGGAACAGGACATTCGCAGACTCCGTGTTTGTCAGTATGCTTGTCATGCCCCCGGCGAAGCTCAGTGATTGGAGGGCGCTGAAACTGGGGAGGGATACACCGAGGCCCCTGCCCGTGCCGATGCTCAGGAAACAACTCGTCGGACGGACGGGGCTGAACCTTTGAATGACCTCGCTCCACAGCCTGCGGAATCGTCAGCGCATTGAATGGGTGGGCTTACAGAGCTGGAGGACTTGCCATCCGACAGGGTTGTTGGCTTGCAGGCCGCCATCCACAAAGGTCACCTTCCTCTCTTCTTGCCCTACCAAGTAGGAGACGGTGAGGGGGTCAAAGTAGACTGGTGCCGCCGATGTGGCACGAGCAGCTTCCCAGAGCTTGATGCCAGGCACCGCAGGCATCTCGTAGTCGGTCTGGTACGAACGGAGCAAAACGGGTGCGTTGTTGCTGACGCCTTCTGTCTTGACGGCCGTCACGAACCTGAGAAAGTCTGTCAGCATCCTGCGCCATTTCGACACCAAGAGGGTCACTTACACTTTGCACTTGGGATCATCCTTGAAACGATCGTACAACAGAACATTCTCAGGATCCTTGACCCCGAGTTTCTTGCCAATGAGTTCCTTGATCTTCCTCTCGAGGACGCCTGCATCTCTCATCGCGAGGCCCGCAGCAGCCTTGCCAACCTTGGTTGCAGACGCAGCTTTGTCCGCAAACCAGTCCAAGACTACGCCTGAGCCAAAAGGGAGGCGATTACCAACCTTGCCGGGGCTGGGGAAGATCTCGTTCATGTACTCGTTGTACGTCTCGAGACATTCGTCCACGTCCATCTCGAGACAGCCGAGCATGATGGCGATCAAGCTGAGAACGTTGATTAGCCGGTATGCACGCAATGGAGTATGCAAATCAGCTTCAAATGACTCACCCTCCGGTGCTGGTGCCTCCGATGATGTCAAACACTTCGCAAGGTTTTTTCCCCTTCTCCTCAGGGAATGCCTCTTCCATGACCTTCTTCAACACCATCAAAGACGAGATACCACGCACACCGCCGCCATCTACACCAAGAAGTGTCAGCAATCGCTTCTCACTAATGACTCCTGCAAAAACTCACCCAGAGATAGGACGCGAAGGGGCCGCTTCTCCTCCGTCGCCGTGCTCAGGTTCTCAGCCCTGTAGATACTTTTGGGCAGGGTGGGAATAGCGATGTCTTTTCTATCTGGGAAAAGCGCCTCGTTGACTTGGTTCAGGGCCTCTTGGGTGGTCAAGAGGTTGGTCTTGATGTCGCGATACTTATTGCCAAGAGATTTCCTCTTGACTGGCTCACCAAGTTCGAGGACGAGAATCCCGGTATCGGCGGTGATGGACCAGTTGTAGAAGCGGGAGCAGAGTCTGATGACCAAGACATTGTTTGGCTGTCAATGGTGGTCAGCCTGGTGTAAATGGTGAACGACGGCTTGTCATACGAACCTCAATGAGGCGGAAAATGTCGTGGTTCTTGGGGAACACCTTGCTTTTGCGCTTGATGCGGTATATGTTAGCTATTGAAGAACGTGAGGGATTGAGGCAATGTGTAAATACCCAGAGAAATTCGTCTTTCCCCTGGACGTTCTTGTGGGTGGTCCACACGAGTTCAATGCCGCCTTTGACCCGGGGACTCTCGGCTTCGGAGTTCGCCATGATGGCGACCTCAAACCAGGTCCAAATACCAGCGGCCTTGTCATCGCAGAAGCCTTGGTCACGAGATCTGGTGACAAGCTGGAGGCCGTGGAGGCGTTCAATGGTCTGCTCGTCCAGGGGCTAAATTGATGATGAGCATTGTCAGTGATGATCAATGTGTTGATCTCGCCTGTGCTAAGTACTTACCGGAGTCTTGAACCAGTTGCTGTACTCGATCTTTGGACCAAACGACCCAACTTCGCCCGTTTCGTCCATGCGGATGACATACTTGCCATCCGGCGCGTCTGCCGCGGCTTCGGGAAAATGTGCCAAGTTGGCATAGGCGTCGGCGATGGTCTCCTTCATCTTGATGGAGACGTAGACTCAGTTGAGGTGAGAAGAGATTTGGAGCTGCCGGACGATAGAAGCTTCGTACATGTCTCTTTATACTCGCAACATCTGCAATGCGTCCTGCGCTAAGACATCGACGACGACAACGCGGAGCGTCACCATGCCCAAGCCAAGACATGAGCTGATGTATTGGTCGGAGTACGCGAAACTTGAACCCCTAAAACGTCCCATCTTGATTAAATGCGCGGCTTGATTGGGCTATTTCGAATGTCTTGGGACAAGGTTCGGAGTACAGCCATGTGGCGGACTGACCGAGTATGCACCAGACCAGAGGCGGTGGGGATGCAGGCAGATTAGGTTCGGGGACTGCGACAAAACCACGAGGAATGAGAGGCCGCACGGAACGGTCCGTTTCAATGCCAGCGGGTTGATCGATGTGTGCGTTGACGCCAGATGGAAATGGGGAGATAAGATGAACCAAAGTCGGACATGGCGGCGGCTCAGCTGGAGTCTGTTCTGTGGCTAGACTCTACTCGGTGGTCATGAGAGACATGAGAGAGTTTGGCTTCATCGATGCCACAGCATGCCCGCTCGTGCGGCTGGACGAGATACATGTGATATGTCGACGAGTTGTCGAGGTGACGCGGCTGCTACATACCTGGCCCTGAGATCAGTCTTGAACAGACTCAAGGTTGAAATGGTGTGACCTTGAGACCATGAACTGACACTCGTGCTTGAATTACCAATGTTATACTCAAATTATCAGCCTGACCGATCAGACAGCCCTTATTCATTGATGAGGCAACCATGTGGCCTCGTGGACCATCCGCATGTCATACATGCGGTGGGTGATGCGGGGCAGCCTCAAGGGACTTCTAACGACCTTGAAAACGGCAAGGCGACCAACCCCATTTGGCCACACCTTCCACGGCTATCAGTGGGGTTAGTCGAATCGTGCATCTCCTATCTTATCGCCCGGCGATTGAGACGATTGAGTCGCCGCGCCAACTTTTACGCACCGAAGCCGGCGGCCCAGCGTCACCATCCGTCCCATCCCACCATGTTTCCCTCCGTCACACCTGCGCGCCCCCAGCCATGGCCGAGTCGAACAAGTTCCCGAAAGTCGAGGGCGGCGGCAGCCTGATCCTCGCATGGCAGATCAAGTCGAAGCACGTCCTCGTCGTCGGCGGTGGTGAGGTGCGTCAAGTTTCCATCCTGCTTCCTCCCAGTTCTCTCCAGCTAATGACTATTTCCTCCAGGTCGCCGCCGGGCGCATCCTCAACTGCCTCAACGCCGACGCCCGCATCACAGTCGTCTGTCCCGATTCAGGCCTCAATCCCGAAGTCCGTCACCGCGTGGAACAAAACGAAGTAACACACGTCGACCGCGTCTTTGAGCCCTCCGATCTCGACACAGCCGACATGGTTCTCGTGGCCATCGACGACCCGGACGCTTCGACCGTCATTTGGAAACTATGCAAGGAGCGCCGCATCCCCGCCAACATTGCCGACGTCCCGCCCGAGTGCGACTTCTACTTTGGCAGCGTCCACCGCGACGGGCCCCTACAGATCATGGTCAGCACCAACGGCAAGGGGCCCCGTCTGGCCGCCCTGATCCGTCGCTACATTGCCGAGCAACTACCCAAGAACGCGGGAAACGCCATCGAGGCTGTTGGTGAATTGCGCAAGAAGCTGCGCAAGATTGCCCCCGCGCCGACGGAGAGTCCCAAGCGTATGGGTTGGATGATCAAGGTCAGCAACGCGTATGCGTGGGAGGAGCTGTGCGATTTGAGCGATGAGGATATGGAGAACTTGCTCAAGTTCTATGCGTCCAACAAGGTGCCGACTATTGACGATCTGCTGGATATGCGTCGGGAGCCTCCGACGTTGAGAGCGGATGTCTTCGATGGGTCGTTTGGTTTCAGCGTGGGAGCGTGATCGACGGGCATCTGAAGATTGTCATGGATTCTCCGGCACATGAGTGATTCTGCACTTGCGATACACGCTGCGATGCAGTGGGAGACGCCGAGTTGAAGGAGACACAGCCCGCCCGCCCAAACAATAGCAGTGGTCATGCGAAGGAGAAAAGTCTGTTGGGTCGGAGCAGGTCAGCCCCCGGTGTCAATTGGACACGACCTCCCACCCAGGCACCGAAAGTCACCGGATCGTCAGATGTGGCTACACACAGAAACGGCCACAGGCATCTCATTCGTGCACACGGAGCCCTCAGCTGTCGCCGTGGCCGACGGATGGCGGATGAATACGGGCGGCGTCTATTCAGGGCGGAAAAGGGGAAAGCGGGGCCGTCACCACGGCATGACTTGGACGCACCAGATCGGCACGCCTGGCCTAGCAAACATCCTGACGGCTCGAACAAAGCGGACAGCCAGTGAATTGAGCTGTTCTTGCAGCATGTTTCAAGGTTTTTGAATAATGAGAAAGATCCCCTCTTCCATCTCGCTTTCCCGTTCATTCTTGCTTGCGTCTTCCATCTTCCAGCTCCGTAGGTCATCTGCCATCACCATGGCATTCGAATACCAACACCCCGGCGCAAACAAGTCCGCCGAGGACCTCGAATCACCGTCCTCGGGCACGAGCGAAGGCTGCGACAACCTCCGTCAAAGACCCTCTTCCCGCCGGTCGCCCTGTTCGCTCGTGCTGTACTGGGCATCACGGCTTGCCCTCCTCATCTGGCTGCTCGTCGTCTTTGCCGCCTCCTGTGTCATCCTCGAGTCGCTGCGAGACAGTCTCGGCCGAAAGATTTCGCTGCTCGAAGATCCCACCGGAAACATTCCGCATTGTTGGTTTTCCTCCTGGTGGCGAGAGTTGGTTTGCTGACACGTCGCAGTCCCGATTCTTCTCCATGAGACCAGGCTGGACAGCCAGTATACTCTGGATCCAGCAAATGCGACCGAGGCGGATTTGAAGAGGGTCGAGAAACTCTGGACTGAGCTGATGCCAGGTGAGTCGAATACTGGATGATGTCGTCTTCGACTTCAGGCTGACTGCCATCCTCCAGTCGGCCAGGGTTTCGTCTCACCGAGACACCGTCTCGACGAACTCCCCGAGATATCGACCGACCCAGAAGGCAAACCCGCCTACCCCGTCGCCGTCTTCCACGAGCTGCATTGCCTGGTAACAACGCCCCCCCTCAAGTCGTGTCGCGCAACCTACTGACCAGCGCGGCAGTACATGATCATGGCCAGCCACAACAAACTCCGCATGGGCGGGAAGCTGGGCGACGACACTCACTTGCGGCACTGCTTTGACTATCTGCGCCAAGCGCTCATGTGTCACGGCGACACGACCATTGAGGGAATATTCGACGTGAGCGGCCTTGGCGGCGGGTTGGAAGACCTCGATCAAGGCAAGACGCGCTACGCCACGCACGTGTGCAAGGATTACTCGGCTGTCGTGAGGTGGTCGACTGACCATCGGACGAATGAGTACCATGGTATCGTCAACGTAAAGAGGCCGGGGCACTTGCCCCACGGTGGGTAGCTGCGGGGGTCGTGGAGTCGCAAAGGATGGGAGATGTTGGGCCATCTCAAGAATATGTGTTTGGCGTCGTTTGGCAGCCTACTCCGAGCCACTCCCCAGTCGTGTTTGTCTCGAGCTCTGCCCCTTGAAAGATGACAGGAGTGGCCGCAGTGTCGGAATGCAGAGGCACACAATGGCACTCGTCGACTCGCCCATGGACCAGAAGATCGTCTTGGCCATGGACCAGCTCGAGTCTGGACTGCTAATGGCCTCTCGAAGGGTCGATAGTCGCAATCCAGATATCACACATGTACTGGTCTTGTTAGCCGCGTGTCAGCATCATGTTCGAGTGACAGACTCACAAGAAGCCGAGAGAGAACACAGCGATCAATCCAATCTTTTGGCCTTTTGACAGAGGCAGCGTCTTGATCAAAGGGAGCGGCATGATGTAGATGACGACGTCGGTGATGATGTTGAGAATTCCATGGACCATCCAGACCTGGAAGCCTGTCTCACAAGCCTCTTTGTTGGCCTCTATCATGCCAGAACCTGGTGTGCATGTTGCACCACCGGCGATGGCCCCTGCGATGGTCCAGCAGAGTAGGAAGGCGAGGAAAATGTCGCAGAGACGTTGGAAACCGGGAAGCGGAAAGGATCGACGGTACTGTAGGAGGAAAGCCGCTTTTAGGATCATCAAAACGAAGTGGTATCCAAGGGAGAGGACGAGGACGACCTGGAGCCGTGTCAGTAGGGTCGTGGCTGCGAGGCGAGCGAGCTCACTGTGATAAGTCTCGACTGGTTGTGGCTGTTAAGGGTTTCCATGTGCCTGCCAAGGCCGACGAGTTGTGCTGAGATGACATGTGAGTTGAATGAACGATGTAACCTTGAAGAAGGCTTACTTGTGGCGATGACGGTAGCCGCGACACTGAGTTGGCCCATCTGGAGTGTGTCAGTGTATCGATCTTTCCATCCATGACAGAAGCAGAGAAACATACGCATGCCAGAGCGGTCGCCCAATCATCCATTCCGACTTTTCGAATGGTGAAGATGCGGACCTGGAAGCGTAGTCCAACAACGACAAGGGACAGGATCGAGAGGGTTGTCATGTAGACCATGAGCACCGTCGAGAGGTCACCCTGGGCGGGTCCCGGGTCCACGAGTCCTTCCATGATGAAGATGGACGTGACTCTGATGCTGCCGGCAGTTGCAACAAGGGTCTGGTCTGAGTCGTGATGATGTTTCCGGCAGGATGGGTAAGACCCGGGGAGGAGGGGCAGGCATTTGCTGGAGAGGCCTAACGCTTTGTCCTTCCGTCCGTCAACGGCAGATGCTGGTAGGTAGGGACGAACGATGCCGCCTACGCTTGAAGGTCATAGCCCTCGCCTCGGTTGGGCTCTTTGGGGCAAAGGGGACTGCCGCCGGTGGCGTATGGTCAGGTGTCATGACGCGGACCCCGATTTTCAGAGTTCGCGCCGTCGGATCGCGTAGGTGGTTCGCCGGTGTGGCTTCAGGGGCCCAGGGGTTCCATGGCTTGCCTGGGAATGCCTCTAGGTAGGAGGTGAGACATTGGTTCACAACAATTTTCCTGTTCGCCCAGAACTCGGGTGTGTGGTCATGGAGTCCGGGTCATGTTGGAAGTTTGGACGATGACATCTCGTGAGACGGCAGATGCAGGGTCGTAGTATTTTCATCCGGAAGAAAGAAGCGGCAGTGCGACAGACGTGCTTTAGTTTTGCGCGATGGGCTGGGTCTCGGAAGAAATGAACCGCGGCTACTGCGCGCTAAATGAGCTAACGTCCGGCCGGTATGGAAATGAGGGCATCGCGGCGGTAAACCCGAGCTCGACTTTGCATGTCCACCGCCACGGGGCAGATCAGCCACATCGTCGAGGCTGCACGAGCCACAACCGTTGATATAAAGACTCCTTCCATTCGTATTTATACGACAGACTTGAAATCATCCCCAGAACCACATGTCGACTCAACGTATCGCGACTCTGTTGGCGACGAGGCCCACTTAATGCCGAGGAGCACAGCCCCATTTCGTTCTGTCAGGCTGCTTCTCGGCCGATAGTGGGTCTCCAAGGTTGAATATGATATCTTGAAGTGGTTTTCCTCGAATACTAGAGTCAAAGATCCCTGATTCTCGCCGAGCTCATGCATCTGGGTGGGTGTTGTTGGGATTTTCAGAAACATCTACCATCGTGCCTCGGCATGACGTGAGATCCACGCCCGGTTGGGACATATATCTGCGACTTTCTCGTCGCGCCACTCGACCCCTTGATGGCAGTCTCCCATTGACAACGGCATACGGTAAAGACGAGCCGATAAGATTCGAAAGATGGATGCTGTCCTCGAGATGCTGACCGATGCATCCACAATGATGGCCTTGACCGTATTGCTTGGATTAGCTGCGCCGAGTTACTTGCTTCTCGTACGCCTCCTACGATACCGACGAATGGAAAGCCTCCAGGAATCTTTCGGGCGAGATGGACGACCGTTGTCCAGAATGACTGCCGAAGAGGCACACCGAATCGTCGAGGCGCTGCAGACCCTGGAGTTTCCTCAAGCTTTCGGAAAAGCCCGACAGATGGCGCTACTCAAGGTATGGTGCCCCAAAGCACAACACGTCCAGGAACTGAGAATAGCACCGACAGGCAGGAGGCATCACTACAATGTCGAAGTTGTTTGCCGCCACGGGCCAGAATAACAGACGCAACGCCGGCAAGCGTGCCGTAGATACCGAAATTGTTCTACGTGAAGCTCAGACAAACCCCCGAAACTCGGAGAGATACGCCCAAGCCGTAGCAAGGATGAACTTCCTGTGAGAAACTTCCTTGCCTGTGACAGAGCATCCAGTAACAACATCTCCTAAAGGCATGCCCGGTACCGCCGCGCTGGCAAAATCACCGACAATGACCTCCTACACACACTGGGCGACGGGCTCGCAGAGATCTTCACCGTCGTCGATCGCGATGAGTGGCGCCGGCTGACGGACGTGGAGCGCTGCGCCATCGGTGTTTTCCACAAGAACCTGGCCGAGGACATGGACATACCGCTCGATCCACTGCCCTCAAGCGACCAAGGTTGGACAGATGGTCTGCACTTTGCTCGCGAGCTGAAACAGTGGACGATCGAGTATGAGGAGAGGGTGGCGCGGCCGACGGAGACAAACGACCAATACGTCCGGGTGTATGTCGACTCAGCCGTCTCTTCGCTGCCAGGTTTCGTACGTACCATGTTGCGAGGCACGCTGGGAATGGACCTGGATGATGTCATGAGGGAAAGTCTTTGGTGAGGCATTGTCTTCTCTACTGCGTCTGACAGCTGAGCACTAACAATCTCTCCACAGCATCGAGGCACCGGGTCCTCTTTTGCGAGCCGCGCTGATCGTCAAACGTGAGATACGAAGGCTGATCTTACGCCATCTCTGCCTTCCTCGTTCCGCTTCTCGCCCCATCAAACTCCTGCAGGCAACGCCTGATCCGAAGACCAAGATGTACGCCTTTGAGAGAAAGGGCCTGCAGCCTTGGTATGTCAAGCCGACTATCTCATCAGTCTGGGGTCCTCAGGCACTGCTCTTCAAGCTGCTTGGAGGAAGAACGCCGGGCTCTCGCGGTGATCGGTACAAGCCCCAGGGCTATGACCTGAGGACCATCGGTCCCGAACCACAACATGGAAAGGGGCTGGAGGAGATGGAAGCCGACGCCAAGAATATCATGGCGCGCACCGTCGGTTGTCCTTTTGGAGCCCGTGCTCGTATCGATTCGAAAGTACGGTGACGAAACGACGGAAAAACCCTTTGGCAACATTTGTTGCTTCCGGAGAGGGCGAAATGAATCGTAACCCGATGGTTCAGAGTGGGGAGAAGAGAGTGGGTTTCAACTGAGTCCGTGGAGTTGATCTCGCGCGGGCCGGACGATGACCGGCCCTACTGAGGAATCCCAGTAAACAGGGGCGCTGGCTGTGCTGGAATGCGAGCCTATGCGAGTGGACTTCAGCAGGCAGCAGCATAGCGGCAGTGGGCCTAGGCTCCGGATTCCTTGTGACAGGGCTGAACACCAGACGAGGAGTCAGGGTACTGTTCAGACCATGGATTTCATCTGGCATGGTGGGGTTCGCAAGAATTTCCAACATTAGGGGGATGAGAGGGGCGTCTTTGCATTGGAGTTCAGTGTATAAACAAGCAGCTCGCCGTCTGTCACTCGTCTGCACATTCAGGACAAGCTCAACCCTCTTACCGTTCGCCTTCACTCATTCATCCCCTTTAAGACCATTTGCTTTTCGTTTCAACTCTTCAAGATGAAGACCGCCGTTGCCTCGATCGTTATTGGATTCTCTACTTGCATGGTCTCTGGCCAGACAACGACCTCGTCTTCTCCGACGACCACGAGCCTCCCCGAGTTGGTCTCTGCAGTGCCGGCCTGCATCTTCGCCTGTCTTCCGAAAGTGGGAGAAGAGATCGGGTGTTCCGCCACGGACTTTGACTGCATCTGCTCAGACTCAGCAAGCTTCATCGCCCACTTGGGACCCTGCATCCTTCGCGGCTCTTGCGGCCTGGATGATGCCGAAGGTGAGTCTAGCTCGCACTTGGGGCGCGTTCGGAGTCCATGATGTTAAAGGAGCAAGGCTTACATGATTCGTCTTCCAGAAGGAACCAACCTCTTCACCTCGATTTGCAACGTGGTGAGCTCGTCCCCTCCGTCAGCGGTTGTTGCATCGGCTTCGAGCATCGTCACTGCTGCCATCGCTAAGGCTTCCGACGCAGCTGCGTCCCCGACATCCACCAACGCAGCCACATCTGGGACAGTCTCGCCTGAGGGGCTGTTCGCGATCATCGTTGCCGTGCTTCTCGCTTGAAGTTGAGGTATTCGTCAGGCATTGAACCAAGACGTCGATAATCGGGGAGGTCAAGATCGTGGGGATTCAGGACTAGCATGCAGGAATCCTCAAGTTAGAGTCGCAGAATAGACATTCCATTACTTCTTACCAGGGAATTTTTCCATGGGACAACGATGTGGTGTTTACGTGGCGGGGTGATCGACCGAGGCGGTGGCAGCAACGATGGGCGAGCCTCTTAAACGATAAGGGACACAATGTCGGATCCGACAAAGTCCCATAGGTAGTAGAGTTTCGCTGTGAGGAGATAAACATCAAGGCCATAATACGGGACATGATATTTGAAGATGATAGACACGGAGGCTTCCACGAACATCGGCTCCAGGATAAGAGCCAACAATCGTGCTGCAAGGTGACGAAGTTTCAGGTGTTCGAGCTCATGACGACACAGCCAATATGATCCGCGAGCTGGAGGGTGGTGCCGAGCGCTAGCCATGACGCGAATTGCCATGGATTTGATTTGAATACGTAACATATCTGAATGACCAGGGCGTCAGCAAAGGCGATGGGAAAGAAGATAGTCGGCTCAACGGAGACGTGAAGTATTCACTGCACTGTCGTTAATATTAAAAAAAAGGGGGGGGGGGGCACGCCATCTCGATCCGTCCTTACTCGTGTTCGCTGAAATTGCTGTGCTATCGGCCCCATTTATTGAGACGGTCAAGAAGCTTGGGCTTTCTTAGTCGTCTCAGTCTTCAGATCTTCGTCGTCGCATTCGCATTCGCATCTAGGGCTGCCGCCAAACTGCCTTCGTGCTGCGCTTTGGCACTTTTGTGGATCAGCTTCGATAAGCTGTCCGTCCCCATTGAGCCCGTTCCTGCGTGATGCAGTGCATGGACCTGACTGTATGGCATGGGTCTGTCTCCCTCCGTGAAACACCATGTGACAGAGTTCGCAGCTTTTGGGCACAGTTGCTCCTCCTATAAGAGCGTGCCAGTGTCTGCCGCGTGCCGCGTGATGACCTTCTCAAGTCCCTCAAGCTGTTTTTGCCTCGGCCGCAAGAAAGAAATCATATTTCAACGAAGGCTGTTTTTACGATCGCAGTCTAGGTCAGGACGGACGAGCGTATAAACAGACATCGCTGTCCATGCCAGCCTGGTGCTCATGACTCCGTTGTCTTGCGACGGATCTACCGCACGAGTAATGTCAAGCTTGGCGTTTTGTTGGCGTTTTGCCGGACTCGGTAGGCCTGGCACCAGCCACAGCATAGCCGTGCCACAGGTATCTCACGCTGCTACTCGAGTCAGACTCCTCACTTGGCTGAAGACGATTGCAGCTCTAGTGTAAATGAGAGATTCGCGTCAAGTGGCTGAGCATCAAGCAAGGCGCTGCCATTGATCTGAGCGTTCTTAGAACTTGGAGACAAAACCTAGTCCGCTTCCGTGGGACCTCCGTCTCTCACTTCCTGTGGCATCCCCGCCTGATCTTGGTTCCAGCCACGACAGCATCGCACGCAGCCCAACTTAGGGTTGACCAAGACAATGACTTCCCCTCCTGCCGGTCAGAAGTCCGCCCCCACCACGAGATCCAAGCGGTTGGGCTTCAAAAAGTCCCGTAACGGATGCTCCAGGTGCAAAAAGAGACGAGTTAAGGTACGCCACGCACACCTCAGTCGTCATGACCCCATCCCTCACCTCCCATGCCTGTCCGAGTGTTTCGGCCGGGAAATTGGCCGACCGGTAACCCCGTCCCCCCATCCGCCCTCATGCTCTTCGGGTTCAGCCAGGTCCTTGTGCATCGGAAGAGATGTTCTGACACCAGTCCGCAGTGTGATGAAGCGGCCCCATGTGCGGCATGTGTTCGGCACAATGCAGCTTGTAGCCTTTACGACGGCTCTCCATCCTCCTCCGGATACCCAGACCCAGCAACAGTTAGCTTCCAAGACAGAAGCACCCAGGCAAGTCTGCTTGTCACATGGCAAATTGATATCCCTTTGTTACGAGGTCTAACGAGCTCTTAGGTTGATGTGGTACCCCCCTTCACCGCCAGCTCCGCGCAAAGCCCTCAGTCGACGCTCTCCATGACGAACACGGCCTCGTTGGATACCCAGGATTCTTCAGATTGCTGGGTTTCAGACGCCGAACTTCTGGTCCACTTCACCACCGTCACCTACCGTACTTTTTCTTTTTCTAGCTCTCTTGGAAAGTTCCTTCAGTCTGACTTGCCGCGCGAGGCACTGTCTCACCCGTTCCTCCTACGCGAGCTCATGGCCTTTGCCGGCTTCCACCTTGCCTATCTTTATCCAGAGAAGCGACAGAATTACCTCTTATCAGCCTCGAGGAACCAAGATCTTGCCATCAAGGGACTCAGGGAGTGTCTTGCCAATGATGAAACTTCTCAGAGCTGTCATTACTCTTACATCACATCACTCTTCCTCATTCTCAGCAAGTTCGGTGCCATCACGACTTTCGAGATTCAACTCCAAGATGATGGCTGCATGACCCCCATCCAACGCCTTCTCGAGATCTTCAGCATGGTACATGGGATGGACGGTGTCTTCCGCTCATCAGAAAGGGACATCCGTTGTGGTCCTTTTGAAGGACTGTTCACGCAAGCCAGTCCCGTTCCATGCACCAGGGTACTGCTGGTATCGGATCGACTACAGGAGCTGAAATCGCAGATAGAGGCGGAAAGCACTGCGTGTGGGACGATGGCGATCATGGCTTCGGCCATAGACACTTTAGTTGCCGCCACGATCACCGTCACGAGCCACAAGACGTCCGCGCCGCCGGCCGAGCTGAGGGCCATCTTCCTCTGGCCCATGCTTGTCCCGCAGCCATTCATCGGCCTGACCGAAGTAGGGCATCCCGTTGCTCTACTCATCATCGCCCACTACTGTGTTCTTGTACACTGGTCAGCTGAGCAGTGTTGGTGTTTTGAGGGCTGGGCAAAAGCGGTGGTCGATGCCATCGCGACCCAGGTGAGTGGTTCACCGTGGGGACCATGGATCGCATGGCCATTAGATCTCATCAACGACAGAAAGTCGGAGACATGCTCCATGGCCATCCGCACAGCGCTGCTCAACGACTAGTATCAGCTCCATATCGAGATAGTTTCACTCGGGGAAGCAATATTCAGATGTATTTATCCATCCCGGCACCACAAGGCCTGCATCTTGCTCCGTCATCCCGTGATCTTTCAATGATCTGGTCAAGGGCCCAATTATTGGTTGCGGAGATGAAGACGAGCTTGTAAAGCTTCTGTCCTGTCTCAGGGGTACTATCACCAGGGTCTTCCTGTCAGGGTGCGGTCTTCCAGCAGAGTGATAGAGTCTCCAAGGGTGTATTCAAACGAGTGCTGGTAGGTAGGAGGTATAGTATAAACTAATCTCTGGCCCCCTCTAGCAGTTAGAGGGGGGCCAGGCCCCTAATATATAAGTACGGGCGCTAAAACTAACCCTGTACCCCGCATTCGGTAGTTTAATATGTACTAGGCCCTGATATAGCCCTTCCCCTTAGGGCTCACGTCCCCGCGAGCCGCTAAGATACTCTAAGGATACCGTAGTTATAGTTAATCTAGTAGTGTTCTAAGTGCTGAATGCCCTTAGTTAGGTGCCCGAGGCACGGCCCCACTGTACGGCCCTACTACCGGTGGTAGAGCTGGACCGCGCGGCGCGCCGCCGATATATCTATAATTTAGTTCCGGGCCCCTCGCGCGTCTTCCTTTCCCTATTTCATAGCCACCACGAAGTACGTATTTCACCCCGTCGGCGCGCTAACGCCTACGCGCGCGCTATTCGATCCTTTTACTAACAGCTATTTTTTATTTTATTTCTAGTTCTTAATCTACTATATATATACTAGCTTTTTACGTTACGCGCGCTATTTTATACGGTTTACTAACTTTAGCTCGTCCGTTTACAGTAGATTTAATCTTCGATTCGTACGTTATTTTCTGCCCCTATAGATACCGTAGTTCTATAGCTAACCCGTCCGTAGCCTATAATGCCTAACTTTGTACGCGCTATTATTCCCTACTGCCGCTAGCGTAATTACTGACCTTCCGTAAGCGCGACCTCGAGGCTATTAAGGCCGAGATTAATACCCTCGGCCGCTCGCCCTCTATACGCGTAGTCGCCCTGCTGTCCCGTACTCGTTCCCCGTCTGACTGGTTATAGCCTGCTTCCGCCTCCCCCTCGCCCGAGGGTTCTGTAAGTACTAGCTTATCCTCCTATATGCGATTCTATTACTAACTACTAGGAAGCCCGCTCCTGTCGCCCAGCCGGGTACTCCGGCTGTCTCGTCTCCGGCTCCGGCCTTTATATACGCGTTCCCCGTAAGTACGGCTGTATAATACTAACTACTAAAGTCTCCTCTCTCCGACGCGCCCTCGGTTATAGTCGCTATACGTATACTAGGTCTATTAGGTTGTTTAGTTATCTGACTACTAGTAGACCCCCTCTCTTACTCCCGAGAGCCCCCCTGCCGCGCCTAGTAGTTCCGTAGGTGCTTTTATAGTCCTAGACTCTAGTAAGGGTGGCTAACTACTGGATTATTAGGCCCGTAGCCGCGGTATCGTCTAGGGCGAGGAGCGTAACCTCCCTTACGCCTCTTATATTCGCCGTATTATAGGAGGCTAGGTGGAGGGCTGCTTCTACTAAGATCGTCTGTTAACTACTATAGCTACTCTAGTTAAGTGCTGACCTTTATATAGCTCCTAAGAAAGCGTGCTTTGCCTATACCTCGGGTAGCTATAAGTGCTCGGTTGTACGATATTATTATCTAGTTTTATAGACTCTATATACTAACCGTAGTTAGATTCCTGACTCCTACTAGGCCCCTTCCCGGGGTAGAGCCCTCGTTGCCGCCCTTCGGGGTATAGCTAAAGCTAAGGCCCTAGGCTCGCCTAATTTCCCGGCCGTAAGTAGTAGTCGGCCCGTCCTAGAAGTACTAGTATTAACCCTAGATATAGTTACGCTATATATTCGTTAAGGCTTACCGCCGCGCGACTCGCGCTCTACGCCTAGCCCGCGGCTAAAGGGTCGCTATAAGTTCTTCTAGAGTGCTAGGCTCGCCTCGTCTAACCGTAGTTAGAGAAAGGAGTCCTCTAGTTCTAAGGAGGAGGAGGGTATAGCTCCGGCCGCTGTTAAGACGGCTCCGGCCGTTAATAAGGAGGAGTCTACTACCCTAGTAGCGGCTATGACTATTAGTGCCGCTGCCCTTAAGGCGGGTGCCGTAGTTACGGCTAACCTATCGCTCGGTAGTACCTCCCTGGCTAAACTCGTAGTTTAGTATAGGCGTATCGCCGACGCGATAGAGATTATCGCTATATATACTATTTTCTATCATTCGATCGTCTAAGTACTAACTTCTCTCCCTAGGCTCGCTTCCTTTAAAGGGCGGTACTAAGTCCCCCGCGGGGGCGGGTTATAGCCTTAAGATATTTATTTTCGTTTATATTACGGCGGCGACCGCGGGCTACGGCCTTTCTACTAGGTTTGTTTTCGGTTTACGCTAGTACGCGGTTCCCGGCCTTCTACTATCTTTCCTCTCTACGGGCTTCGGCCCTAAATTAACTCTTAGTTCTAGCTACTCTTCTTCTTCCGTAACTCACTAACTACTACTTCGTATTACTTAACTAGGTCTTTAGTGAGGTTAACTACTAGCTCCTAGGAATCTTCTTCAGGCTCGTAATCTTACTAGCGGATTAAGTACTAGCGTTTATGCTTCGGCCCGCGGTACTATAAAATCTTATTAACTTAATATATCGGTTCTTCGCCTTTAAGGATAATTTCCCGCTCTTTACGTACGTCTTCTAGTTATTAACCCTCCCTGAGGTGGAAGGGTTTTAGTACTAAGACTAGTAATACGTTATAGATACGGTACTCCTTAGGGAGATCTAGTTAATACACTAAGTAGTATAGTTCTCTTACCGTAGTTACCTAGAACGGGCCTAGATACTTATACGATAACTTCTTACTAGGTCTACGCTACTTAATATGCTTAGTTGCTAGTAGAACCTAGTCGCTAACTACGAATTCACGATCCAAGCGCTTATTATTATACTATCTAGTATACTAAACTACTAACTTCTTTAGGCAAAGCTAAATCTAGACTCTCGTGTCCCTTAGTTCCCGCTCTCGTTCCTCGGCTATAAGTACGGGCTGTCGAGTTAGTTCCTCCTTAAAAGAGGCGTCTCCTAGTACCGCTAGGCTAAATCCTATTAGTGCTATTATTAGTAACGTTCTAGTACTAGAATAGTTTATATTATTATATATAAACTGCGCGAGGTTAAGGTGAGTTGCCTAGTCCTATTACTAGAAATAATAGTAACTACGTAGGTAATACTCTAGAGATTGATTTTACCGCTCCGTCTAGCTATCCGTTTGTAAGTGAAACGCCGTGCTAAGGCGCCGTCTCACCCCTAGCCTCTAGTAGAGGGTCTACTAGTATCTACTAGTAAAGAGGGACCCGCGGTCGGAGACGATACCCGTAGGTATTCCGAAATACTTAAAAACGCGGGAAAATATTAGATCTGCCAGCCCTGTTGCGGTTAGCGTTTTATAGGTAGCGATATATAGGCTATATTTCGTAAACCGGTCCACTATAACGAGGATAGCATCGTAGCGCTTACGTCCCGTTAGAGTACTAGAACTAGGTAATCTAGTAATGAAATCGATAGATATCTCCTCCCAGGGTCGCGTCGGAATTAATAGCGGTTATAGTCTTCTATACGGCTTGTGCCTACGGGATTTCGTTTTCTAGTAGATCTCGTAGGTGTTAACTTATTTCCGTACATCCTTTAGTAGACCCGGCCAGAAGTAACTACTAGAAATTAGCTTCCTGGTTCTGTTAGTACTTAAGTAGCCCGCGGTTATAGTATCGTGGAAGGTTTCGAGGATCTCCTGTCTTAGGGCGTTAACTTATAGTATATATAATCGCCCTCTGAACCGTAGAAGCCTATCTTGGCCTTGCGTCTAGTCTGCTAGGCGGTATTATTCCGTTAGGTAGAACTTCGGGTCCGTTAGTAGTTCTTAGCTTTCGCTCTCGGCGAGTTGCCTCTCTATTATAACGGCGCCTCGCGTACGCTTCCGGCGCTATACCCTATCTAGATCTCTAGTAGATACTTTACCCTCTCTAGGGCCCGTAGCCTATTCCCTAAGCTATTCTAGTAGTACGGTAGAAAAAGCGTCCTCTTACTACGCCCTACGGAAGTAGTTAACCTAAGGGACTCCTAGCTGTCTATCTACTATTTCAGGGAGCGCTTACTAATCAAGCCTAACGGTCCTAGCGGGGGGCTTACTACCCGTATCTCTTACCTCTATCCTAGAGGGGGGTTCTAGCGCTTTACCTCGCGTAGTAATAATCTACGCGTACTACCCTCGAGCTAATTACGGTTAACTACGGTCCGTCTGCCGTAATACTTTAAGTTAGCCTCTAGGCGTAATTCTAATAGCCGTAATTCGTGCCACGCTACCGCTTTCTACTAGCGCCAGCTATTATTCAAACCGCTAAGAAATATCGTCCAGGGCGGTCTCGTCTACGGCTTTCGGTTTATAGTCAGGCCTTCTAGAGAGCGTATCTACGCTATTAGCTTTCCCCGGCCTAAACGTAATTTCGAGGTTAAAACCGGCGAGGGTGTCTAGCTAGCGGTAATGCCTAGTACTAGAGCGCTTATTCTTAGCGCCCCTTATAAACTATAAATTAAAGTAGTCTATAAGGACGCTTACCGCTAACTATAAATAATAGTAGTAATAACGCTATTCCTTAAGGGCGTCTATAATCACTAGCAGTTCTCCTTCGCCGGTATTATACCTAGTTTCCGTGGGTAATAACTTCCGTAAGCGGAAGGCTACTAGTAACTAGCCTTCTAGGTACTATTATAGCAGTATCGCCCCGATAGCGTACTTAGAAGCGTCGGTCTCTAGCCTCGTGGGCAGAGTTGGATCGTAGAAGCGTAGAAGGGGTCCTTTTTTGAAGCGCTGGATTAGCTTATAGAACGCTGTTGCCGCCTCCGGCGTTAGGCGGAAAGGCCTCGTAGTACTGGATTACTATAAATGATCGGTCAGTAGGATAGTAATTTTCGAATAGTTACGGATAAAACGGCGGTAAAACCCCGTGAATCCTAGGAACTGCTGGATGTCCTTGACGCTCTCCGGGAGAGGCTATTCTTCTAGCGCTTATACCTTAGCCGGGCTTATAGAGATACCGCTCGTGGAGACGATATATCTAAGGTATTTAACGCTTTTCGTACCGAATTCGCACTTATTAAGGCTTACGTACAGTCCTACCTCCCGAAGGCGCTAGATCACCGTCCGCACATAGTCGTGGTGGTCTGCTGAGTTAGCGTTGTAGATAAGGACGTCGTTAAGGTAAATAATACAAATAGTATTAACTAGGCTAGCTAGTACTTTATTAATAAAGGCCTGGAAAGTAGCTAGCGCGTTTACTAGGCTAAACGGTATAACCATATACTTAAAATAGCCGTACCGAGTACGGAAAGCAGTTTTCCACTCGTCCCCCTCTATAATCCGTAGTCGATAGTAAGCGTTACAGTAGTCTAACTTTATATAGATCTCCGCGTTAGACAGCCGATCTAAAATCTCGCTAACGAGGGGGATCGGAGTACGGTTTTTCCTTATAACTCTATTCAACCCGCGGTAGTTAACGTAGAGGCGTAGTTTACCTCCCTTCTTAGGGACAAATAATACCAGCGCCCCGGCTAGGCTCACGGAATAGCGGATCTATCCGCGGGCTAGAAAGGTGTTAAGATACTCACGTAGTACTTCTAATTCTGCCTATACTAGTAGGTAAAGAGGTCCCTAGGGCGGTTCCTCGCCTTCTAGTAGTTCGATAGCGTAGTCTACCGCACTATACTCTAGAAGACTATTCACCTAGTCTTCGGAAAAGAACTCGTAAAGGTCTCGGTATAGTTCGGGTATTTACTAAGTCTTATCGTCTCTAGTAGTCGTCGACCCCTCCTTCTACTAAACTACGTAGATTCGTATAGCTCCTGTTTTTATATTTATATAGGTCGTTTCTTCGTATACTAAAGCGCGGACAAAGTAGCCCCGAGGGTCGCGAGAGAAGTGGACCTGAGCCCGTAGTTGAAAAATCGCCTTTACGTTCCGTAGCCCTCTAAAGCTGCCCGAGTACTATATTTCGATTCGATCCGCCGTCAACGGATACCGCTAGGTACGGTTCCGGAAATTAATCTTCGGGTTAATTTTAGTAAGCCAAGGTATCCCTAAAATCAAATCGCTATCGCCTTCTAGTATATAAAAGATCTCTAACTACTACTTTTCTACTCCCTATTCGTCCTTAAGCTTAATCCGTACGCGGTATTTCCCTCTATAGGGAATCTCCGTCCTAATAACTATTTTCAGCCCTCTGTCTTCGTCCGTTAGTACTAAAAGGTTCCTATCTTCCCCTAACTACTATATTAGGCTCTATAAAATACTATTCACGTTAGACGCTAAATCCAGGAGTACCCGCTATGTCTCCTAGCGGTTATTAACCCTAAGCCTCGCTGTTACTATCAGCCCGTTGCTGAGCGAGGTATAGGGTCCCTCTTCCTAGGCGGAGGCTACCCGTGCCTTAACTACGGAGGCGTTAACCCTAGTTACTAGACCCTCCTCTTTCTTTACGTACTTCTAGGGGTAGTCCGCTGACGAGGAGTAGTACCCCTTCTCCCCGTATTTATAATATATAATATTAGGGTAGCGCTTCCTGCCCGTAGTTATCGGCGGTAGCGAATTAGCCGCTAGCTTCCGCGTCTTTTAATAATTCCTCGCTAGGTGCCCGATCTTACCGTAGTTATAGTAGTCTTTACCCTTACCGGGGCGAACTACCGTAGTCGCTCGAGGTTCTCCTTCTTAGTTAGAGGTAGGCTTATCGTCCGAGTAATCTACTACTAGCGCTTTAGCTTTACGCTTTCCGCGGCGATATAACGTCTTATAGCTAATACTAGTAGTCGCTACCTCGACTTCGCGTACTTAGTTTACTAGCTCCTACGTATTATTAGCTAGAGGGAATACCGCGAGAAAGGGGCGGATACTAGGCTAGAGCTTATCCCGTAGTTCTCGAACTAACTACTACGGGGTAAAAGGGTCGCCTATATCGTCGATAATCCGGTTAAACCGGAGTTCGAAATCGCCGATTTCCTTACCCTCCTTCTACTTTAAAGTACGTAGCCGATAGGTAGCCTAGGTTACCCGTATATCTTTCGACCCGAGTTACTATTCTAGTACCTCGTGGAATTCTTCCTAGCTAATAGCCGCGGTATAGGCTTCCGCGCCTTCGGGTCGCCTCTTTACTACGTTAACCTAGCGGCTCCTAACTTTGTCCTTAAGGTAAGTAATAGCGAAGGAGACCCGCGCTTTATCGGTAGCGAATTTACTAGGAGTGTTAGTAAAGATCCGCTAGTATTTATATATAAAGTCCTAGAGGTTAGACGTAGACGGAGTACTATATTTCGGGACCTAGCTACGCGGTTGACTAGTAGAGTCGATATAGAGCCCTTTAAGTACGGCTATATCGGATTATACTAGTAGAATCACCGGCCTAACCGGTAGCGGTAGCACGCCCACGGCGAGGTTAGCCTCTTCTAGTAGTTATTCGGCTCTACGGTTACGTAGGCGTTGGATATTAGCCCGGAGGTCCGTAAGGCGTATCTCTTCTTCTAGCCGTTATTATTCTTCGGCTAGCTGTTAGGCCTTATCGATTTCTAGCTTAAGTGCTAGGCCTTTAACGTGTTCGGGTTCGTCGTATAACTCTTCGGGAGAGGGTTAACTACGGGTACGAGGCCTTACCCGTGGTTAATTTCGTTAGCCGTTATTCGATATAATAATATTTGCTTTCTTCGCGTAGTTAGAGCTCTACCGGTCTACTACCCTCTTCGGGAGAGAGAGATTAGTATATCAGGGTACGGTCTTCTAGTAGAGTGATAGAGTCTCTAAGGGTGTATTCAAACGAGTACTAGTAGGTAGGAGGTATAGTACAAACTAATCTCTAGCCCCCTCCAGCAGTTAGAGGGGGGCCAGGCCCCTAATATATAAGTGCGGGCGCTAAAACTAACCCTATACCCCGCATTCGGTAGTTCAATATATGCTAGGCCCTGACACTTCCCAAGCCCCAGTGCAAGTTGGGCCTGTGCCAAGGATGACAGTGGCAGTGCCGATCACCAATGGAATGACGAGATACGGGATGAAGCCATATTCACTGTCACCACCTTGAGCTTGGCAACAGCAGGCAGCCATCACGCGAGCTCCCGGTATGGGTCGGTACAAGAATGCAGAACTCGGTATGTGGGGCGTCCTCATCACCTAACCCGTTTGAAGCTACATCTCCCCTCCCCTTGGACGCATAACTTCGTACGAGCCAGACCCTTGTACACGTCGGGGACCATCTCCGGACTCAAGTCTGAGCAGGCAACATCCACAGTGTGTAGCGTGTTATTTCTCTTTCAGGGACAGAGCAGGGATCTGGTGAAGCTATGCGAGCTTTGCGAGGTCTTGACTTAGGCTTCTCACTCCCGCTTCCGCTGTGTCCACTCCGTCGGCAAACCTCCGGGCCGTGTTGCTGTGCTGCTACGGACATGCCGAACGCTTCACGCACTTAGTTTGGCATTAGTGAAACTGCATTGACCCACCGCCGCAGGTCAAAGGCTCCATAGCAGTATGGCTCCATCGTTGGGTTTTTCATTCGATCTTGTTCTCTTCCACCCGACACTTCGAGTTACCTCAAGTCTCCATTTCTGGCCGTACTTCGCCTAGGACGAGCCTTGCAAGCATCAAAGTCGCTATGCGGCATTCCTTTGTGGCTCTCCAGGAATGCGAGCCTGCGTTGAACGGAACTACTCTCGCTTTTCCACCACAAATGGCCCCAGAGGCAGAGAACCAAGTCGACAAGGGCCTCGAGAGGGAGAAGCAGAGGCAGAGGCCGCATCGCTTCCGAGGTTTTGCGGCTGCTCGAAGGTCCCGAGCTTTCATTAGCGCCCAGGTCCTGTCTGGCTGGCTCCTCACGATGGCCATTGTTGGCATGCTTGTCATCATTTTGTGGTTTTATTCAGAGGGGTTGGTCATCATGAACGATACTACCAAGCGGGAATTCAACGCCTGGGTTACCGGCCTTTCCATTGCCTTGGGCTTTTCTGTCGCATGGGGCATGAACAACATGGTCGGCACCTTGCGCTGGTGGATTCTCTCCCGAAAGCACCACTCCCTCCGGAAGGTGAGTGCCCCCGATGTTCCCGCACACGACGCGGAATCGGGAGTTGACAAAGTCGCTGCCCTGCACAGATTGACATCATCTTGCAGATGGATAGCATTGGCCAAGTACTGCTACTAGGCTTCAAGACGCGCAGCATTCGCACGCACGCTTCGGTGATGTCCTGGATCCTCCTGATCGTGGTAAGTTATGTTTGTCCTCGATGCCATCAACGGGCTTACATCTCACCACGCACAGGGGTCCCAAGTAGCGGTCGCCATTATTGGTCTTTGCTACTCCGTTGAGATTGCAACATCGCGTGCCCTCATCATTACTCCCGGAAATGTTGCCATCCCAGACCTGCGCACCATCCAAGCGCTTGGGACCATGCCGGGGTCAACGCCCTCGACATCGACAAAGGAATATATTACAAACAGGTTCGCTCAGTCTCAGAGTGTTCCTCGTGCTATAGGCTAATACCAGTGCGTCAAAAGCTACGGCCAAATATCCGTGTCCTATGGAGCGGCCGAGATGGATCGTCTTCCTGGCGAAGGGCAGCTACGAGACTCGGCTGATCCAGTCATTTTCTGCGATTTGACGACATGCCAATACTTTTTCTACGAGAGGCCGGCGACAACTACCGACGACGATGCCACCATGCGTCTAACCGTCGCCACGAATCGGTCCATCAACGTCACCTCGACGTGCGAGGCCTGGAGCGTCTTAGCCACCGACCTCCTCACCCAGACTGTTTCCTTCGATGAGAGCGGTGGTGGTCGCACCTCCAATATATCCTTTCCCGTGGCTCCTGGGACCGACCAAACCATCTTCGTTACCAACACGACAGCCCCATGCGGGATGGGCTGCAGCCAAGTCATGGCGCTGGAAATGTCCAGTGACTCGTCCTGGCTTTACAATTGCACCGTCAACATTGGAGCCGTCTCCAATGTCACATTGCCTGAGCATCAAGTGGGCGAGGAGGTCAGGCAGCTTGCCGCTGGTGCTATTGCCCTCCAGGGCTACTTCACCCAACTCCAGCTTGGCGATGGTCTTCAGAGCCAGGTCTACCCGGCACAATCCATCAACGGATATCCGAACATGGGATTGGAGAAGGTAATGGCACGGAAGGTGATGCAGTTTTCCATCGGCGCCATTGCCGTTATGGCCAACCTCAACACCCCCGTTTGCCTGGACGGGGTTGTGCCCGAGCAGGCCGTGGCTCTGGTCGTCGAGCATTGGGGTTACATCCTTTTGATTCTCACAGGTGTAGCCTCGCTTCATTTCGCCCTCAGTGTCGTGGCTCTCTGGATGTCCCTGAGGGTTGTGATACCAAGAGGCGGGCCTTTAGCACTGGCAAAGGTGTTGGGATCGATCCCGGATCAGCGGGCAACCGACGTGACATCTGGTTACGAGACGTGCGGTATGAAGCGCTGGATCTACAAGTTCGAATATATCCCGGAGTTAAAGCTCTACGACGTGTATTTCAAGAGTGAAGAAATGGTCCCAGTCGTCATATAGCCCTAGTATGCAGAGTGCACAACAACTTCATCCTTGCAACCTGGGCACATGATGTTCCTGTGAAGCAGTGACCCCTCGATCAAACGAATGATGATGAAAAAGGCTACTAAAAATTACAGGCGCCCCCCAATGATTACCCACATGGCTTGTCAAGTCAAGAAGCTAGTAGACGAAAGCCTCCCACGGCGTCTGCAAGATGACTTCAGCCGGGGGCCGGCCACAACATCAACAGTGGCAATCAGCCCGACACACGTGAAAGTCAAGCAACTCAAGCTAAATCGATAAGAGAATAGGATGTGGTACCATGCAGATCGTTGACAACAGCAACACTATATTCCAAACCACCTCATCGTTCGATACTCATGCGATGCCTTCAAATTGACCTCTAGTACCCCCAAAGACAGCCTGCGTTATGAACAGAACTCACGAGCCATCTAGATAGCCCGTGAACGTTGTTGAAAAACATGGCTGGCATCTACTTCCTCCTCTCGAATACAGTCTGTGTGGTTGCCTCCTCTAGCTCTATTTCCCCGGAAATTTTCCGTTGCCTGTCCGCCGAGACAGCACGGCTTGGATGCCAGATGACGAAGGCAGCAGCGCAAATAAAAATGAGAACAGCGTCAAAGACATAGATGTAGACCTCATTGCTCATCAAGATCCCATCTTTTCCCATGGCATACTCGATGACCCTGAAAATCGACCTTACCATGATCAGAGTAGAGACCGCATAGAGAACAAAGATGGTAGACCGCCAGGGAATGCTGGAGTCATGGCTCCGCTGCGTTGGCTGTCGTCGTATGCGCTCGTGGAATGCTATGGTGACGACAAAAAAGAATCCAAAGAAGATGAGTTGGATTCCGAGGCCGATGATGATGACAAGTTTGCCCATGTCATTGCCTTTCTTGTCCTTTGCTGAAGCCAAAATACCACCACCTGTCAAGTGTGAGCTCTGGGGTTCTGGCGTACCGCGACGTGAAACTGGAGGTAATTCTCGATCGGAAGTATTCGTAACTGAATGGAATGGCTTACCGGCAAGTTGCGTGACGAAGGAGATGACATCGCCCGTCACGAACAGCTTGGTCAACCACTTGGGACGCACCCAAGATAGATGGCCCGCATCAAGCCGAAGAATGACGCGGCCCAAGATCATGTAGATAGAGGCGGCCAGGAGAGCCGGGGCGAGGAGGATGAACAGGGTTTCGATGATGTAAAGCACGAGGGTCCAATCGGGTGTTTTCGAGGCATTGATGCTGCGTGCACCATAGCCGATCATTTCCACTGTGATGGACAACTGATCAGCACAAGTTCTCTCGAATCACGTCAGTAGCAAAGAAGGAAAGGGACACTTACACAAACACCCGCAGAAGAACGGAATGAAGTACCATGTTCGTTTTCGTACCAGCTGAAAGAGGTGTAGAACACTCAGAAGGCCAAACAGAGCTGCAGTAATGGCAGCCAGGATGGTTGAAGGATAGTACTTGTAGTACTGGTCTTTCTGTTCAGTCGTCGGCATGGTGGATTCTTGCGCGTGACCGGAACAGTCGGATTTGAAGATGCTGACGCTTGTGACTTCACAGGAAGAGAAGATGGGGCTGGAGGTCCACCGAATATGCTTGTTTTTGGCTTTGTTTGTCGAGACTGAGAGATGGGGTGAGGTGAAACCAAATCCATTGAACAAGGCATGTTGGGACTTGGCATTTATAGTTGAGATTTATCGTTCGCATCATTTGTTCTGTTACCGATATCCCGACGACGAAGGCGACTGGAGGACTTAGTCTGTTCGGAAAGATAACGAAAACGAAGGCGGCACGCTTGCGAGCTGGGATGAGCGGATGGTCAAGGTGGATGTCCAGGCGTGCGGTTGGGTGGCTTGATATGAAGCTAGAGTCAAGTGTAGTTTAGTCTAGGTAGGATGGTGTCAATTGGGGCCAGGGGCCGGGGTGGCGGAGGCAACACTCGCAAGTCTCGCATTCATAATAATTGCACGGCCCCGCCTACGACTGGTCAAACAGCGACGAAATGCGACTGATTCCTCGGAATTAGACGCCCGGAATACGTCATCTGTCAGGGAGGCGCAGTCCCCAAGGAAGGCGGAGCAGACGACTTGTCAGGCAGACATTCAGATGCAGGTTTCATGAGGGCAGACCTATCTATATCAACATGAATGACCTTTATCTCTGGAATGGGAATGCAATTCCGCTGTATTGCTTCTTGTCCCCTATCACTTATCTAGATGTCGCATTCCTCGTTTTCGTTAAAGTCGTCCGGGGGCATCCGGGTCGTTTCGAGCAACCGGCGGAATTATGCGAGGATGATATCGTGGTTCCCGAGGTTAGGGGAGCGGGCTTGAGCCCTTGTATATTATGGCTCCTGTTTGCACTTCTTGGGAGCATTACTATACCCCGATGGCATCTTTGACCAATGTTGAGCATACATAAAACATATGGTCTTCTTGGAATAGGTTTATGAACATCAAAAACGGAGAGGCGTGTGTGGCTCGTGGGATATAGTAACTCTTGTTAGGGGCCTCGGGCCGCAGACCCGCAGCCCAGGACCGGGGGCCCTGGGCAAGGGGGCTAGGATGGCTAGGGAGATTAGAAATCTATACCTATTCGGAAAAGGTGGATACGTACCTACTACTCGTCCCCTCGTAGTTAGTATTACAGGCTGGCTACTAGCCTTAGGTAAGCCCCGGCTAATCCTCGGAGCCGGAGCTAGACTATACGTAGTTATATAGGATCCTCCTATAAGAGTCGCTACTCCTACGTAGCGAACTCACGCCTACTTCCTCTTCTCCCCTTATCGAAGATAGACAATCCTACGGTATTCTTTCCGAGCTCCTCGACGGGACTAGTCGTTAATAGTTAGTTATAAAAGTCGAGTTATACTATAAAAGTAAAGTTATCTATAATTATTAGATTCCTAGTTTTCCCTACTAAAACTAGTACTTTTTAAGAGGTACCGATACGTAGGACCTTACTACTCGATAACCTAATTAACTAAAAACTATAAATCTATATAGAGATATTATTTTACTATATAAGGGGGCCCCGTCGTAACCGGGGACCTCTCGGTGACCGCTCGGTGAGCGTCAGGGATGACTAAGCCTAGGGCTCGAGGGCCCGAGGAACCTCGAGCGCGCGGCTAACGTATAACAAAGATAGACTTAGTAAGTTAAAGTCTTTAATTAAACCTAGACCGATTAGCGAACCGTTAATAGTTAGACCGCGAAGCGACCCCGATTTAGGCCCTTAGCCTATATCCTTATAATTCTTTAACTTCTACCCTACTTTAGGAGAATTAATAATACGAGATATCTAACCGTAAAACACATAGCGGCCGCGGAGCTAACGAAGAAGATCTCGGAGGCGACGACTTAATAAGATATACGGATACTAAGACGATCGACGTCCCGAACCTAGAGCCCGTAATCGCGGAATAACTAAGGAACGACGCGTAGTAAATAAAGATCGACTACTTTATAGGCGAAGCCGTAGAGGTAGTATCTAGATCTATATCCCGCGGCTAATAACGCTCGGAGAGTACTAGACGAAGCCGGTCTCTATCTCGGATAAAGTATTATAGCCGTGCCGTATCGGAGTATTATAATAGGTCGGCCGATAATTACTAAACGTACCGTAATAACTAATAAGACCGTTCCCCCGAGTTAAGTACGAAGGCTATACTTATAATAATAGTCCGAATAATATAACTTATAAAAGAGCGTACTTAAGCTAGGGAGGACGTACTATTAAGACGTTAACGCCCTTATAATAAGGCGCCTTAATATAATATTATAAGGCTCGTTAAAGATAGTACGACCGACGTACGGGAAGTATAGCTCGAAGTATATAAAAAAGCCTACTAAGATAAACGCCCGGGGATAATAAACGCTCGCCGTATCTACTAAGCTATAAGATAGATAGTACGAGAACTTTAAGAGGAATAACGGTCTTATCGTTAAACCCTTAATAAATAATTAGAGATAAACGAAGAATTATTCTCCCTTATATAAGAAGACTTCATCGCCTTTATCCGTTAATAGTATATAGTACTAAAGCTTAAGGAGTAGAATATCCGGGAATAGATTATATAATATTAATAATAGGATAGTAAGAACCTACTAAAGTATTACTAACGGTTCGCGGCCCTCTACCGGAATATTAAGAATATTATACTTATTAAGGAATAAGCGTTCGCGTACTTCCATAATCTATACTAAGAAATCCGCGAGGAACTCTAAAGGTAGAATCTCTTATAAGAAGATCCCCGAGAAATTATAGAAAATACTAAGTATATTTATTAAAATTAGAGCTAAAGAGGCTAAGGCTATAAGAGAGAGAACCGTAATAATAACGGACGTCGCCGAGAGAATAACGACCGCTCCTACTTAAAGGGCGGCTCCTACCGTGGAGATAGAGGCTAAGATAAGTAAAAACCTAGAGACTCTCGCGGAATAGAAGGCTACTAGTAACTAAGCCGCGTAGAGGTCCCGCTATATATTAAGTATAAATACTATAAGGATAACTACTAGAATAATTAATACCCTAAGTATATTTATACCTAGCGAGGGAACGCACGAGGAGGTAGCTTCGGCTCCTAGCCTTATAAGGGAGGTCGTATAGTTAATATTAAGAGAGTAGTAACTAACCGTAATATACTCACCGACCTATTTCCGGGGAATAACTAGGCGTCGTAAGTAAACTAACGTAGACGACGCTAGATCTTATAATAGTTATAATCAGGCTAACTATAAGAGGCTAAGTACTTATACTCTATAAGGGGAAAGAGCTCGAAGTCGTTATTAATATAAACTCCTATACTAAGACGGACTTTATTAGTAAATTATTCGCGCTACGGATAGGGTTAAAAGCTATAGAGGGAACCGACGTACTAATTATTAAAGGTATTATAGGGGGAGATATCCGCGACGTAAAGGCGTACTAGCTTCCGTTCTTCCTTATAGACAGAAATAACTAACCGCGTAAAGTCTAACAAGCTTTCGTTAGTATTTACCGGCTAGAGGACGAACCCGCCCTACTACTAGGATAGGTATTAATAAGGCTCGAAGGGATCGTAATCTATATAGTTACTAACTTATAATATTATAAGGTAATCTCTATCGTTACGTTATAGTTATTTACGGATAAGGTTATTATAAGGTATATAGTATATATCCGCTATATAATTAGTATCCTTAAAACTAATAAACTAATCCCGTCTATCGATAATAACAAAGACGCTAGAGGCGGGTAATTATTAGAGGAACTTAGCGAGTACTTAATAGTCTTTAATAAATAACTTACGATAAAGCTCCCGCTCCTTAGGGACGCCGTCCACGAGATTTAACTTAAAGATAGTACTATAATACTATATAAAGGAATATACCTACTATTAACAGAGAGACTATAAGTACTTACTAAGTATATCGAAGAGAACTTAGTAAATAGTCGTATTATATACTTATAAAGTCCGGTAGGCGTACTAATCTTATTTATACCGAAAAAAGATAATACCGTTAGGCTTTATATTAATTACCGAGGACTTAATAAGGTCACGGTTAAGAATCGATACCTACTCCTACTAATCAGGGAGCTCCTTAATCGGCTCGGGAGCACTTAATAGATCTTTAAGATCGATCTTAGAGAGGTATACTACTATATCGTAATTAAGGAGAGCGACTAATAGAAGATAGTATTTAGAACGTAATATAAGTACTTCGAGTATACTATTATACTATTTAGCCTTACTAACATACCTACTACCTTCTAGGTGTATATTTACTAAGTACTTACTAACCTCTTAGATATAGATTACGTTATTTACCTTAATAATATTTTAATCTACTTAAGGATATAAGAGGAGTATATAATAACACTTAACTACGTCTTATAATAACTAAGAGATACTAAACTCTATATAAAGCTCTTAAAATATAAGTTCTATAAATAGGAAATAGAATTCCTTAGATTTATTATTAGTAATAAGGGTGTTAGAATAGACCCCGAGCGAGTCTAGTTAATTACCGAATAGCCTATACCTAAGTCCTTTAAGGATATTTAGGTCTTCTTAGGCTTTATAAACTTCTACCGGAAGTTTATCGCGAAGTACTTATATATTATATAACTACTTACCGCGGCGCTTAAGGGTAGCTAGAATAGGACGAAGTCGGGAGCCTTCGTCTAGGGGAAGGAGATAGAAGCTACGTTATAAGAGCTAAAGCTCGCCTTTAGCTCGGTAAGTATACTCCGATACTTCGACTTAATATATAAATTAAGAATCGAGATAGATATATCCGTTAAAGCTATCTCCGGTATTATATTATAAAAGTATAATATTATTTAGTATCCTATCGTATATTAGTCGCGGAAGCTTAAAGATATAGAGACGAGATAGGGTACGGGGTAATAAGAGCTTCTTATAATTATCGAAAGCCTTAAATACTAGAGTTACTATATAAAAGGCCTTTAGTAGAAACTTATCGTCCTTATAGACTATTTAGTATTTCGTAGAGTTTA